>JAZKJV010003250.1:0-1200000 GCA_037367405.1 Ottelia alismoides | reverse complement strand
GGAGGACGGTTGCTCGAGGTTGTCGGCGGCGTTGGACTTCGAGGACGAAGGGGGGTGGCAGCGCTTGGAAGGCGGCCATCTCTTTTTTTTATTTAATTTTTTACATATTTTTTTGTAATTTTTTTATTGTAATGTAAACAATGAATAAAAATCTTTTTTATTTTATTTTATTTTATTTTGTAAATCCGAAAAAATAGAGAAAAAAGATATAGAAATTCTTTTTTTATATATTTGTTTGTTTGTTTGTTTTTTATATGATCCTGCAAAACAAACGTTAGAGAAAATGAAACAACAAATTTTTTATTTATTTACAAATCAGAAAAATGAACGAGGATCTTGCGGAAATGTGAGATTCGAATCCAATCTCTGGCCACCGTACGCAGCCGGAGTTGAGAGATCGTGGACGATAGAAATAGAATGTAGGGAGATCAAGAGAATGAGATGAAAACTCGAGATCGATGGCAAATCAAAAATGTAACGGATTTTAAGATCTAGATAAAAAAATGACAACGAGATAAAAATACGAGAAATAAACTACGATTAACCTAGAAAAAAATAAGAAAAATGTGGATCTCACCTTAGGAGCGGAAATGGACCATGATCGCCTCGACAAAGCCGACTCGCTGTCACCGGACGACACGGAGGCTAGGCACTATTCTTGACGAAATTTTCTCTCGGAGATCGGGCTCCTCTCTCTAAAGATCGATCAAGTTGGAATGAGGGTGAAGGAGCCATATAAATAGAAAAGAGATGAAAGTTGAATTTTTGAAATTTTTTGGTGGAAGAGATAAGATAGATGAAATTTGATAGGAGATAAAGATAGAAATAGATAAAAGTAATTACAAAATTATCTTTTTTATGAATTTTCATCACTTATTTATTTGAATTAAAAAAAGTTATTTTTTATTTTTTATTGTGGTTAATTAAAATTAGCAACTATATACATATATGAAATTATGTACAAGAGTAAATGAGGAAATTAGCCTTTTTTGTTTTAAAAATGTTATTATTTTATTATTTTTATTTTTATTTTTAAAATTAGTAAGACTAATCATGGAAGGCCGTATCCCGATATATCGGCGATATATCGCCGATATATCGATATCGACATGGGACCAATATCGAAATCGATATATCGATATATCCGATTTCAGGCATTTTCTTTAGAAAGATTCCTAGACATAGCGATATATCGACGATATATCGGCGATATATCACTGATATATCGATATCGACACGATATCGAAACGATATCGATATCGATATGTCCTTCCATGAGACTAATTTACAAATATATACAAATACAATATGCACAAAATACATGGGAAAATTTCACAAACCACCCCAAAAAATCGACTTTTCAACCGTAACTCCAAAAATTATGAAATTACAACCACTTTAAAGATAATTTAATATTGTAACCAATGGAAGTAAGATTGTTTCAATTTGAGCTCATATGGAACCGGAATTGGTCTTTCAATTAGTGCTTAGTGGCCTTTTCCAAGTGTGGCTACTTTTATTCTATACATGATTTAATTATGCAATCATTTTTATTAATTAGTACACATTTTTATTTACAACTTTGGTTTTGAACATTATTTGATTTAAGGTCAATTAAGGCACAAATAAATTAGTGTTAGTTATATATAGATATAAACAAAATAAGTGAGAAGTATTTACAACAACACACACCCAATTTTTTTTGGGATTTTCTGCTTAAGGACCCTATCTCCCCCTACTTTATACCTGGTCGATCAGGTCAAGTCTTGACCTTCTCTCGGGGTCCGAGTCAGCCGGTATCTATTACATATATACAATCTTCCATTTTTTATTTTTTTCTTTATTTTTCTTTTCTTTCTTTATTTATTTATTTTAGGTTAAAATTAGTAAGGAGTACAATATTTACACACAGATGCAATTAGTAAGAATATGGAGTTAGTGTTATATGCATGTGTTTTATAGGAGATTTTAAGCTAAAATAAATGAATAAAGATGACGAATCGCAGATTCATCAATGAATTGAATGAAGCACGTATAAATGTTGAAGTGCTCTTATATTGAAATCTTTTGAATTCAACATAAGAGATCATTTGTCTTAAGCAATATTTGTTTACAAATGAAGAGAGCGTAGGGGAAGCATGGGTAGGATCCAAGCAAGAAGGAAAGTCGAAGAGTTGACTGTAATTCTATGACTTCCATATGACTCCAAAGAGTTAAATGAATGACAATACTGTAATAAGCCGATGTATTGATAGTGTGACTTTCTAGACTATCTTGATGCTTAGAGAAGGACTCGGATAGTGCATCGAAATAATCTATATTTAATCATTTAAATTGACTTTTTTATTGGATAAAATTAAAAGTCTAATAATTGTATCTCAATTTTCTAATGACATTTGCAATTGGTTGCATATTTTAGAAGACTAGAAGTTTTATTTTTAGGTTTAATACTCATCCACATGGATATTGATGCAATTGTTGCAACAATCTCTATTGGATAGATGGAATTGTTATTTTCAGTGGGAGAGCCCTTAGTCTTAGAGAATGTCTCTATGATCTAGATATTATAATACCCTCATTGTTTATTTCTAAATATTGAGAATATACATGAATTCTGTAATAGACCTATCATAAAGAGTTATGATGGAGATATTTCAGATAGTAATCTAAAATCTAGTGGACTCTACTAAATTTGAAAATTAAAGAATGGTTCATTAACATTTCTAGTACTGAAACTAAACCTTAAAATATCAATACCAGAATGAAGATCATTTGACAATCATCTGGCATCAAGACTTGGATATTTATCTATTGATGAGATCAATGGACTAGTAAGAGATGGAACTTTAGATTGTCTGAAATTTCATATCCTACATACTTATGAATATTGTATTCAGAGTAGAAAATATCCAAAGCACCCTCCTTTGGGAATGGTGTAAGATGTCGAGGTATTCAAGATCTCATACATATTGATGTATGTGAATCATCTATATCATAATAAACATTTGGATATGTGATATCCATTGATGATTATTTATGATATGAGATATCTTTCCTTCACCTTATAAAGCTTTGAAATGTTCAAAGATTTCACACTTTTGGTTTTGAGCCAAAGTTTGAAGGAAAATGATATGAATTTGATCTAACCTAGGTAGGTTGTACCTATTAGATGATCTCACGGAATGCCTTATGGAGATATGAATAGCATTCCTATCTCAATCATCCTAATAAACCTAAACTCAGTAGAGTTGTAGGGAGATACAATTGGATCGCATATGACATGATTTAATCAATGATGAATTTTAGCATAATTACCTATTAGTTTCCAGGAATATATGTGTAGAGACTATGATATATATATATATATATATATATCCTTAATAAGGTTCCAGGCTAGTAAGATAGAATTTAGCATGTGAGAGTGCTACTTTATTAGGAAAATAAAGGATGGTATTGGATACCTACTTTATGACCTTGAGATTCTTAAAAGATTTCATATCTGAGAATGTGATTCTTAGATGATGAGACTCTTGAGAATCAAGATGAAAATAAAGTAAAGGAACTCATTTAGTCTTGAGAAGATAATAAGGCTCCTAAAATTGGAAACTAAAAGAACAATTAAAAATGAAACACTAATACCTCTTCAAATAAGTTTGAGGATGGATTCCATGTGTCAGTTGAGTCTGACAATGATCTAACTTCAAGTGATGAAGCTTCTGAAGACCATAGCATGGAAAGATGGATGTTAGCAATAAAGTCTAAAGTAGACTTCATATACAAATGCTGTATATGGACCCTCGAGGATCCACCTATTTGGGTGAGACCCATTAAGGTATAAATGGATCTTCAAGAGAAAGAGGGAACCTAATAAGAAGGTAGATTCCTTCAAAGCACGGCTCGTAGCCATGAACTAGACACGGAAGAGAAGACATCACTTGCGATGAGACTTGCTCTTCAGTGACCATGCTTAAACCCATCAGAATATTGCTAACCATAGCTACATAACTTGACTATGACATCATCATGACGTGAGTCAATATTGCATTCCTCCATGAATACCCCTCTAAGGATATTCATATGAAGTAGCCCCATGGATTCATAATTGAGGAAAGCAAGATGTGCAAGCTAAAGAAACTCCATCTATGGACTCAAATAACCTTTTTGTAGTTGGAACATTAGATTTGATGAAATCATAAATGTTATGGTTTTAGATAGAATCTTGATGAACCGTGTGAAGCTTAGTGGGAGTGTCATTGTATTCATCGTGCTAAATGTAGATAATATCCTAATCATTTAGAATGATATAAGGATGATATTACGTCTTTTATAGACAGGTTGTTCCATACCTTGAGATATGATCTCAAGGATATCTCTTAGATCTTAGTTCTGAAGTTGTTCAGAAGCAAAGAAAGAGGGCATAGAGACTGTCACATTAGTGGTACGCCTTGGACATATTACATTCTTGGAAAACCCCAAGAAAGGCTTCTTTCTCTTAAGATATGGTACTAACCTATCTAAAAGGATAGCACCTCAAAGAGTTGAGGAGGAGAATGCTAAAACTGGTTGCCCTTATGCATCAGTTACGAGAAGCCGAGTGTATGATAGATGTGTACAAAAGCTAGATGTCTGCCATGCAATGGGAGTAGTAAACTATTACTAATCCTATTATGGAGATAAAACACTGGATTGCAGTGATAACAATATCTTCAAAGTTGACAAGACTTTAGAGATAGTGATCTATAAGTCTTATCTTCAAGAAATTATTGCATTTCATTTTAGTTGCTCGGGGACGAGCAAGGTTTAAGAATAGGGGGTTGATGAATCTCTGATTCATCACACTAAAAGATGAAAATAGAGCTTCGTTCCTGAGTAATTAGTTGTATTTCATCATTTATTCTTCATTTTTATCATTCTTGCACTTAGAATTAATATCTGTATTTTAGCACTCATAATTGCATTCATAATCATCTTCACATTTTCACCTAACTTCATGCATTTTTAATTAAATCATGCTAACTTCAATTGACAAACTAATTTCATTGTGTACATATTACTAACAAGATTAAAGGAAAAATACATAAAATTGCTAACCCAAATAATTGACCTGTGAGACAAAAACCAAATTCCTGAATAGATAGATTAAAATGTGCATATCTTCCTCATACAGTTTTTGATTTAGGTTTACTCAGTTTTAAAGTAATATACGTTCAAAGAAATTCAAAACAAGACTAATTTCAAAAAAAATGGAGCTCATATTTGAAAGATGGGTTTTGGGCCTCTTTTACGTATTTTGTACTTTTCCCAATTTTGACCTATTATTTTATGTACATAACTAACACTTTTTCGTTTATTTCTTTTTCAATTATATTGTTTGATGAAAGTTTTAATAAGATTCACAAAAACTCAAATCCAAAATAAGACTGAAATCAAAGATCGAGTCTGAGTGTCCCTTGTAAGGTTGTACAAATATCTTCTATTTGCTACATTATTTTATTTTCCTATTTTATTATTTACTAAAAATTCAAAAAAATTAGAATAATATGTAAATATGTATCCTTTATTTTATATTAAATTTTCTCGATTTTTATCTTAATAAAAATCATAAAAAAATACAAAACCCTAAAATTAAGGTATTTTATGTACAACGGGTACAAACAAAAATATCATTTTGCAAAGTTGACTTCTTTTTCTCTTGATCCCTTTTATACAAGTTGTAGACATCATCAAGACGAGCAACATTCGTGAAGAAAATTTTTTGATTTGAGATTGTTTGCTATTTCTTTTCTATTTATCTTCTAATTTTATTTTTTTGAATTTTTTGTGTGTGTCACCCATTTTTTTGTATTTATTTCTTGTTTATTTACCTAAGAAAATTTAAATAGTTAATTGTAAAAATTAATTAAAAAATTAAGTATAATAAATATATTGGGATGCCATGTGGCCTCATCTCAGTCGCCCAATCTCGACCGATCAGATGGCCAGTGCTCCTCCTACTTCCCCATTCCACCCTCCAAATGCTTTACACGTGCCAAATGATCTCCCCTACTTCTGCACCAGACGCATCCGTCCAATGGACAAAACTCCCCAAACTCGTGCAACCCCCGCAAGACCCACGTCCTCCTGCTCCTCCCAATGCTTCCTGCTCTCCCTGCAACCACCTCGCACAAGACTCGAAATCACCCTCAAACTACACCTCTCCTGCTTCCTATTTAAACCATCATCGACAACCTTTATCATGATCCACCATATCCAACAAGAGAGAGAGAAAGAGGGAGAGATCTTGAGAAGGAGGTGGTGACAGCCCTCCTCTCTTCGAAGAAGACCTTTGGGGACTTCTCAAAGCCCCTTGCCGGACCCGATCGAAGCGAGAAACCAGGAAAGAGTCTCCGTCCTCCCCCACTTCTGGCGACCCTTAAACCCACTTCGTCTGCTTTTTCTTCTTGCCTCTACTTCTTCCCATTCCCTTATTTTGTTCTTCTTACTCCCTCCTTTGGATCCCCGACGTCAGCATCTTCATCCCTTATGCGATGCCTCGTCCTGTAGCATACTCACATATGGTTGTGAGCCACCACTAATGAGACACCTCCTCCCCATCTGCGCCATCATCTCCGCGCCATAGCCACAACGCACACGACACACTGTAACGATCTGCATCAACGACAAAATCCAAGAGTAGGGCACCCCCGCATCTGCCATGCCTCAACTAGAAGCCCTGCCACTGAGCTCCTCCGACCAGAGCTCCCACTTCTTCGCAATCGGCAACTGGTCCTCAACTCCGGTTAGAGACAGTAGAGGACTGCCCCAACCTCGAGAGCTCCTCGATCGACCCCCATGTGCTTCGCATGTGCCATCTCGTCGCCGCCTGAAGGCGACCATCACCCTCGCATAGGAGCCGCCTCCACGGCAACCCCGCTCCTACGCTGGCCAAGCAACCACCAGTCGTGCCTCCGCCACTCCACCACACACAATCCTAACACCCTCCTCATGTGCGCAACACGTGCTGGGGTGGGAACTTGCACCAAAGCCCATGTATTCTCCACCGTTTTGAGAAAGATCCCATGCACGTTCTTCATAGTTGACTGGTGGTGAAAATTGTGTTAAAGGCCCCGAAGGAGCATCCAATCTTAAAAGCACCCCCAGCCACCCAAGGGTCATTTTCTTTGCACGTGACCACCGACATTTTTGCAATAAAACCAAAGCGAGTTTTGGTTATTCTCATTCATATCCCTGTGCATCATATTTTTAACAGTTTATTATGTAATTTGCATTTAGGCCCCTGAGTTGTTTATTTAATTAGAACTTTATTTTATTTATTAAAAAATAACATTGTATTCTTCAATTAATTCTCTAAATTATTGCATGCCTATGATATCTTTATTCTTTGTTGTTAATTAATAATTAATATTCTTGTGGAAATTTTCATATTACCCAATATGTGTGAAGAAATTCGTAGTTAATTAACCATTGTTTGAAAATTTGGCAAAAAATCACAGATTGTAGAATTAATTGTGGTTCACCTTGTGCCCATAAAGAATTGCATTTGCATGCATATTTTGCTGTATAAGAATCATTATGGTATTTCATTAATTAATTTTTAATAGGTGTTAAATTCAACATTTTTAGGATTTAAGATTTTTCTGAGATATATTACCTAGTGATATCTTAGATAATTTTATTTCCTGAAAATAATTAGATTTAATATTTAATATAAATACTTATTGAAAATCTCATTGTCTGCATTCATTAAATCATGGAATATTCATATTACACCCAAAAATTTCCAAAATTACAGTTATTCATTTCATTATTAATTACATATCATCCAAGTTTCATATTTTTTGGACATTGTTTGATCAAAATGCATTTTAGTCCCTGAACTTCACCAAAATTAAATATCGCTCATTAATTGCATTTAAAAATACCAAAAAATGGCCTATTTTAAAATGTAACCTCGAAATCTTAAAACCAACCTAAGGAGATAGTGGCCTCCCTGAGTTCAACCTTGGACTTCCAAAGTAAAAAATTTAATTGACCGCTCTCTTTAATTGGACAAATAATTAAAATTTACGGTTTTTAATTAATCCAAAATCACTGACTGCAACAAATAAAAATAAAAGTTAATTTCCCAAATGATTAGATAGGTTAATTTATCGTTCTTCAAAGTGGTGCGAACACAATTGGAAAGGATGAGGAGGAATCGGTTGGAGGAGTGCGAGACTAGGGGGACGATGGTGCCGCCCAAATGGAGAAAGTGGGGGAGACGACGGGAGGAGGAGAAGAACCTCAGCCTTTTGACTGGTCAAGATCAGACGGTTAAGGAGCTGCCACTTGTCTTTTTTATTTTTTATTTTTTATTTTTAGTAATTATTGTTTATAAAGAAAAGAAATAATAATGCCAAAATTTATTGACACGTGGCAGCTCCAGGAGCCACCACGTGCCAGCTCCAGAAAATTCAGAAATAAAAAGAAAAGAAAATTAAGAAAGGAAAAGAAAAATGCCTAGGATTGAAAATTTTTCTTTACAAAAGTTGATGGTTTCGATGAGATCAACAACTTTCATGAAGAGACTGAAATCGAAATCAATCATTTGCACAAAGTGAGTTTTTCAGGGTACTCTATGTGCATAGAATACCTTGAATTTTGGGTTTTGTATTTTTTATTATTTTTAAAAAGATAAAAATAGGAAAAAATAAGATAAAATCAAAGATAAATGTTTAAACATTAATACATTATTTTTATTTTTATTAACTAATAAAAAGGATAAATAATAAAGTACGATAAGGGAGACTTTTGTACAGACTATGACCATGGAGACTCAATTAATTTCTTTGATTTAAAGCTCGTTTTGGATTTGGATTTTTGTGCATTTTATTAAAACTTTCATAAAAGAAAATAAATGAAAAAGAGATAAAATAAAAAGACTTAATTATGTACATAAAATAATAGGTCAAAATCGGGTAAAATACACAATTTACAAAGGAGGCCCAAAATCTAACTCATATAGTGCTCTGATTCACTTGAACTTGGTCGTGTTTTAAAGGTAATTGAATGTACAATAGTTTAGAAGTGAATAGGATTAAATCATACATTGTATGAGGAAGATATCATCCTTTTAGTCCGATCATCCTGAATTTAGGGTTTGAGTTTCTGGACCACTTATTTATGTTAGTAATTTTTTTTATTTTTCCTTTATTCTTGTTAGTCATATGTACACAATGAAGTGATTTCAGGTGATTTGAAGTTAGCATGAATTAGTTAAAAATCAGAGAAGTTAGCTTATTTACAGGTCAAATGAGCTGGAATTCTTGGCTCCTAATTTTATGCAATTATGAATGATAAAATGCAATTATTATTTACACATAGATGTATGCTAATTATGCAAGATAATGGATAAAATGCATATGCAAGTTATATCAAGCTTAGACTATTTTTGGTCAACAATGTACTTTATGAATTTTTCCCTAACGAAAATAGAATCGTTAGTTCTGCTCATGTTTTGTTTGGTACCCTCTCGTAGTTGGCAACTGCGAAGTGGCAGAGATGAACGCGAATACACAGTCTAACTTCATTATGTTATCTCTCCCTAAGTATTTCACCAATTATGTGGTATTGTACAACCTGAATAAAATTAGATTATCTAACGCTGAACCTATTGATTCATTAAAGTTTGCAAAAGTCGTAATGAAGAAAGAAATCCCTCAAGAAGTGTAATGGTTGAACATGTCAAAGGGAAGAAAGGCTAGAAGCAAGGTTCTCGGAAGGGTCTATCCTAGAAGAAGAAGAGTCAAGCTGTTGGCTCATCTTCTAATTCTTTTACACTGATGGCATCAAAGAAAATCGACGTCTGTCATACCTACAATAAGACAGGGCACTAGAAGCATAACTGCCAAGAGTTCCTTAAATTTGCAAAGAAAGGTAAGGCACTAACAGGTATAAATTCCACTTTCATCATTAAAACCATATTTATTGCATGACGAGAAGGTAGTTGGATAATCGATTCTAGTGCTTCTATTCATGTATAAAAGTTGTTTCATCTATTTCAGGAAACTAGAAATCTTAATGAAGGGGAGATAGTCATCTTGATGGGAGTTGATGCAACTGTTGCGTCAGTCGTCGTCGAGATGTGCAAAATATCATTATCTAGTGGAAGAGTCCTAGTACTTAAGATTATCTTTATATTCCAGATGTTAGAAGGAACCTTATATATGTATCTAAGTTAGTTAGAAATTGATATTCATTTCTATTATGTGATAAACTTGTCATAAATCGTTATGATAAATATATTACGGATGGTGTTCTAACTTCTAGTGGACTCCTTGTATTATGCATTGATGAATCTGTAATGAATGTTACTACTAATAATAAAAAGCCCGCATGAAACATAGAGGATGGAAATAATTCTAATATGATTTGGCATCAAAGACTGGGTCATTTATCTATTGATAGGATCAATAGATTGGCAAATGATGGACATTTAGATTTTCTACACGTCCAAACTTTACCTACTTGCGAATATTGTATTTGAGGTAAAATGACTAGGATGACTTTCCGTAATAATGTTACAAGATGCAAATGTATTCTTGACCTAGTACATACTGATGTATGTGGTCCCTTCTGTAGCGTGACCTAAAATGGATATCAATACTATTTGACATTAATTGATGGCCATTCACAGTACGATTTTATCTTCCTATTACGTCATATATCTGAAACATTTGAAAAATTCAAAGAGTTCATGGCTTTGGTTGAGATGCTAACCGATATGAAGATTAAACGGATTCGATCTGATCGAGGTGGCGAGTACCTCTTCGATGAATTTAAGAAATACATCAAAGAAAATGGAATTGTGTCCAAATTCACTCCTCCTCGAACTGCCCAACTTAATGGTGTTGCTGAAAGATTCAACATGACCATCATGGACATGGTCCATTCAATGATGAGTAAAGCACGTTTACCAATTAGTTTCCGGGGATATGCAATAGAGACTACAATATATTACTTGGATAAGATTCCTTGCAAATATGTACCTAAAACTCCTCACGAGCTTTTGTACGGAACCAAACCCAGTGTTAGACACTTGAAGATTTGGGGTTGCTTGGTCCATGCGAAGAACATGGACGCAAGTAAGATAATCTCTACTTCATTGGGTATGTAAAGGACGGTATTCGATACAAACGTTATGACCTTAAGACTCGAAAGGTTTTCGTCTCTAGCGATGTAAAATTTCTAGAGGATTAATTTATTAAGAGTCGAGACAAAAATGAAGTGAAGAACTCATTGAATCCCCTGAGGATACTGAGCTTCTTGAACTAGAAACTGAAGAAGTAAATGTAGATGTAACACCCGTATCTCTTTGAAGAAGTTCAAGGGTTGTTTCACCACCCGAAAGGTATGGATTCCATGTGTCAGGTAAAACTTACAATGATCAAACTTCATTTCATGAAGCACTCACAGATCATAACATTGATAGATGGATGATAGAAATGAAGTCTAAAGTAGACTCCATGCATAAGAATGGTGTATGGACCCAAGAGTATCCACCTAGAGGGGTAAAACCCATTGGGTGTAAATATATCTTCAAGAGAAAAAGGGGACCTGTGGGAAGGTAGATACCTTTAAAGCATGGCTCGTAGACAAGGGCTACACATAGAGAGAAGGTATCGACTACAACGAGACATTCTCCCATGTGACTATGCTTAGGTCCATCAAGGAATTGCTAGTTATAGTTGCATATATTGACTACGACGTCTCGTAGATGGACAACAAGAGTGCTTTCCTCAATGGGTACCTTGAGGAGGATATCAATATGGATGATGAGTCCACAAAACCCTAAGTTAATTTGTGTGATTAAGTTTTAAAAATGTTTCATTTCATTATAGGCGGAAATTCGGAATCGATCAAGAAATAACCACAAGAAATTTAGTCAATTTTTATTGGCGTGGTTTTTACGTTTGTTTTAATTGGGCAAGTCCCAAGGTCAAACTCAAGGAGTCAAAGGAACAACCTAGAAATATGTCTATCAAAGTTCGTGCACGGTTTTTTAGACGATTTTTTTGTATTTTTAATGCAATTTTGGCATGCAAGATGCAAATATGGCCATATTTAAGGACTAGAAAATAAATATCAATCAAACAATGTCCAAAAATTACAAAAATTGGCCAATATGTAAAATATAGTGGTTAGGATTTTTTGGATGCAAGATAAATATTTTATGAATTTACGAATGAAAACGGTGCAAATTTCAATATTTAATTATAATAAATAATAAACCTATTTCTTTTCGAATGATAAAATTATCCAAGATCTATCACTAGGTAATTGATCTCAGAAAAATCCTAAACCTAAAAAATATGAGATTTAATTCTTATTAGAAAAAGATTGAAATATGCAAAATGATTTTTATCAGGAAAACCATGTATACAAATGCTATTCTTTTTGGACACAATGTAAAACTCAATTAATTCTCTTATCTGTGAATCTTTGGCAATTTTTAGAGCAATGGTTAATTAATATGAATTTCCAAGTACATAATGGGCAAAATATATAATTTTCCACAAGAATATTAATTAATAATTAACCACAGATCACAAAAATTTCACAAGCATGCTAAGACGTATAGAATTAATTGTAGAACACAATGTTATTTTTGGAATAATAAAATGATGTGATATAGAGGTTCAGAATAAAAGGGAACACAGGGGTCTATTTGCAATTACAATAAATAAAATAAAATGCAACACGTAGGTTAAAGTGTAAATACCTATACCCTTAGGGGTATTTCTGCAAAAATCCCAGGGGGACACGTGCACGTGTCCCTTGGTCTGCAGGGGTGCTTCGATGATTTGGCAGAACTTGAAGAGCACTCCTGCAATTTCCCAGTATGTCACGTGCGAGGCACGTGACCTCTAGCTAGGGTCGCTTTTAAAAAATACGGAGACATTCAGGGGTTTAAGTGCAAGACATCCCTCTTGCACGTGCTCGACACGTGGGAGGGTCTCGGGACCTGTGCCCGACGGCGAGGGCGGTCAAATGGCAGAAGGCTCGAGCTGCCTATGGTGGTTGGTGGTGGTGTTGGCTCATTGCATCGTCGTGGCGAACCATGGCAGTGTGGTGACGGGATCCTAGGCGGAGAAGCTTCTGGCTGAAGGTGGTGTCGTGGGGTGCAGGTGGAGTTGCAGATCAATGTTGATGGCGAAGGTCCTCTGCTGGAACTTGGCTGCTTGAGGCAAAGCCGTGGTGAGTGATGGTGGATGAGCTTCTTGCGGGCGGAGCTATGGAGCAGGCTCCGGCTATCGATGAAGTGAAGGCGCGGAGGAGTGTTGTCATTGATGGATGTACGTTGGTGAAGTGGGAGGGGTTATCAGAATCAATGGCACATGCCGGAGCACAACAATTGCGCTAAGGGTGGCTGCGATGAGATTGGGAGAACCTCGGTCCTTGCCGGTTTGAAGGAGGAGGAGGGGCGTTGTCACCACCGTCTCCTCCTTGATGATGGCTCTAAAGGCATGCTTCGAGGGGCGGCGAAATCCTGTTATAGTAGAGGAGGAGGGCGACGAAGATGGAATGATGGAGGTGGTTGACGAGGAGATCACGGAGGCAGCGTTGATGAGATCGGAGCGAGGAGAAGAATGGAAGTGAATGGGAATCATGAAGGAGATCGGACGAGGATTCGATGGAGGGGATTTGTCTAATTGGGAAGGGGTGGTGGCACAACCATGAAAGGAAGGCGGTGCCTGGCCAAATCAGGAAGGAGGTGGCAGAGAGAAGTGGGAAAGTTGGCTGAAGGTGGAATATGGTCCTCGGTCGTCCCATCGACCGAGATCGGTCGGCTGAGGAGCAACCACGTGGCACTTGTTTATTTAATTTTTTTATTAATTATTTTTTTTAGTTTTTTTAATAAAATGAATTTAAATACCTCCAAAAATGGGTGACACATGGCGGCTCCAGGTGTGAGCCCCAAAAAATGAAAAAAAAGACAATGATAAATCTGAAGTAAATAGCAAATGACCTAGGATCAAAAAAGTTTCTTCATGAAAGTTGCTCGTCTCGACGAGATCTACAAATTTTATGAGGGGTTAAAAACCAAAATCAATCAATTTCACAAAGTGATATTTTTTGGGAATCCCATGTACATAGAATGCCTTGATTTTTGGGTAGTATAATTTTTTGTCATTTTTAAACCAGATAAAAATCCGAAAGAAATATGATAAAATCAAAGATAAATATTTACACATTAATCTATTTTTTTGGAGTTTTATTAATTAATAAAAAGCAGATTTAAAATAAAATACGAAAAAGACAATTTTTGTACAAATTGTTAGTGACGACTTGGACTCTTTTAGTTTTTTTATTTCAAGCTCATTTTTGGATTTGGAATTTTATGCATTTTAATAAAACTTTTACCAAAGAAAATAAATGAAAAATAAATAAAATAAAATGGTTGAATTATGTACATAAAATAATAGGTTAAAAACCACTAAAACACAAAATGTGCAAAAGAAGCCCAAAACCCAACTTATACATATGAGCTTCGATTCACTAGAACATGGTCTTATTTTGAAGGTATTTGAATGCACATTAGTTCAAAAGTGAGTAGGATAAATTTGGACACTGGATGAGGAAGATATCAAGGCTTTAGTCTGGAAATCCTAGAACTAGGGTTTGTGTTTTTGGTCCACTTATTTCAGTTATTGATTTTTTTGTATTTTTCATTTACTCTTGTTAGTAATATGTACACAGTGGAGGTGGTTTCAGGTCATTTGTATGTAGCACGAATTAGTTAAAAATCAAGGAAGTTAGGCTATTTTACAGGTCAATTGGGTTGAGATTTTTGGCTTCTTATTTTGTGCAATTATGAGTGATAAAATGCAAATCTTATCAATACATGCTTGAATGCTAATTATGAAGAATAAATGAAGAAATGCAAACGAATTTTAGGGGTTTGAGCGTAATTCATCATTTTTAGAGTGATGAATATGAGATTCATCAATGGAGCAGCCTCAAGGCTTCATAATCGAGGAATGAAAAGTATGCAAGCTGAAGAAATCCATCTATGGGCTCTTACAAGCTTCTCGTAGCATGAACATCAGATTTGACAGAACCATAAAAAATCATGATTTTATTCAAAATCTAGGTGAACCATGTGTGTACAAGAAGCTTAGTGGGAACATCCTCATGTTCATCTTGCTTTATGTAGATGATATACTTATCACTGGGAATGATATAAGAATAAGGACTAGTGTTAAAATTTGGCTATCGATGAATCCATGATTCATTAACATTCTATCTGCATTTTGTCTTAAAATCCTTAACAAATACATGTAAATACTCATTAAATTCCACTTTTTAACAAAACGCTATTCATGAATAAAAATGCACTTTTATTCATTAAAATCATGCTAATAAATAAAAGAATAAAAATAAAAGAAAATAAAGAAAGAAGGCAAATTGTAGATATGTACATATTTACTATGTGACTCACTAAATAAATATAGCTGAAAGATATATTTATAACCTAATCCCCGAGACCAAGTCAGCATGGATTGGTTGACAAATAAATAAGTAGGGAGAGATAAGATAAGAAAATAAATAAAAATAATTAATTTCACACTCCACACATTCTTTATTATTTATCCAATAAATACCAAAAGTTCAAAGATTTTTAATTAATTCATATGAATATATTTTCCACCAAACACTTTTCCTAATTGTTTTAAAAATGTCTAGAAAAATACAAAAATAAGTTAAAAATAATACCTT
This sequence comes from Ottelia alismoides, assembly GCA_037367405.1. Classification (NCBI taxonomy): domain Eukaryota; kingdom Viridiplantae; phylum Streptophyta; class Magnoliopsida; order Alismatales; family Hydrocharitaceae; genus Ottelia; species Ottelia alismoides. Next base: position 1,184,241 of record JAZKJV010003250.1, on the reverse strand, counting down.
GTATATATACCGAGAAATCCAACTCGTAAATTGTCAAAATCTCAACTTCCGAACATCATAACTTTCTCATACGAACTCCTATTTCACTCTACTAACCTTTAAAGTTCATAAAATAATATTCTCTAATTAATGAATGTGATTTCATTAAAATCTAAGTCCGTTTGCAAAAAGTTGGTTTTGGGATCTAACTACAACTGGGCTTCTAGGCTATTTATTTTATCTTAAACACATTATTTATTATTTTAATGACTTTATAATTTCTAATTATTTTTTTATCTTGTATTTTAACTCTAATTTATTTCATATTTTTGGACCTCATTTATTATTTTAAATAAATCAGAAAACCTAATTTATATGTAAATTTGATTTACATCACTTATATCCATATTTATTAATATACTTAAATTAATTTATTGAAATCTACAAAAAAAATCGTACATATTTTATTTAATATTCAAATAATTAATAAAATATAAAAATGATATACAATTTATTAATTTATTAAATTAAATATCTAAAACCTATTTATTAAGTATTATTTATACCTATTTATTCATAAAATATTTATAATTTGTAATATATTTATTATTTAAACAAATTATACCATAAATTAGCTAATTTAATTTATTATAATTTTGCTCTTTATACTTATTTAAATTCCATTATTTACTATTTATTTCTTATTTATTAAAGTAATTAATCACCTGGCCAACCTGGTGATGACACATGACAGCACCTAGTGTCTTCTTCCCAAGAACTCAGACCATTTACTGTTCTAACAATTGATTTTCAACCTATTCTACCCGCCACCTTCTTCCTCCTAACTCCAATCCAAACCCTCCAACTTCATCTCCCAACAACCACAATCCATGCCATCCATTTATTCCTAACAAACTCTCTTCGATTTGTCTATAAAAAGCCCCCTAAGTCGCCATTAACCAGCTAACTCTCCTGAGCTAACCAGTTCCAGTAGCTATCAACCCACTTTCTCGCCGTGCCCAGCCTCACTCCGGCCGTGACAGGGCCTGAGGTTCGCGTGGAAGAAGGACGAACGGAGGAGCAGTTCCAACGTCTGTCCTGGCCTTGCATCGCCGACGCTGCAGCGTAGATCTCCGAGAAGCCGCCCCGTCGAGCGACGACCAACAGAGTCAGATACTCGGATACCCTAGGTATTCATCTATTCTTCGCCATTTTATTTCTCGATCCAAGTTCCCTGATTAGTTTAGCTAATTACATCTTTAAATAGTTTGATCATTCGTCTAATCACTTCATTCACAACTCATTCTAATCCAATCAAATTGTTTTTGAATTCTCCTCAGTTCACTACCACATTACACTTCTTGGAAATTATATTGTAAACTGCAAATCTATCTCCATTTGGTTGATTTCATTAGAAATCGAGCAACAAACCTTCTATTGCAAGTTAGTTCACACAACTACAGAAATAAGCCACACATATAGAGATCTTTCTTCAACAAAGAATCAAAGACGATTCTCACAACCTGCAGCTGACTTTAATGCACCGGACCTCCTTCTTCGAAGTCTCGAGACCATAGCAACTGTCCTCAAAGCGATCTCACCCACAGGAGAGCTCAAGGGGTGGAGTCACTCCTCTGGCCATGCAGGAGGTCCATTCGAGGAACTATACGTCGGGGATAAATCGAAGAAGACGCTAACTTCACAACGCGTAGAAAGAGGGAAGAGCCAGTAAGAACAACGACGAGGAGATGTTTCTCGACATGTGTCCTCATTGGGCGGCTTGGATCACGTGCCCCCTTCTAATCTTGACCGTCAACTACAAAGGGGTGGAGAAATTGCAACATAAACCCAGGAGGTTCCAGAACTTCAAACACGCTCCAGAGATTTCCAATATTTACATTTAGGTCCCCACGTATGGACCTAAATGCAAATATTTTAATTTTTCTTTCAATTAATCCCTACCGGGGACCATTTTGTAATAGGACAACCTTATTTTTTCTTGCACTTATACCCTTGAAATATAACGTAATTTATGGACCTTATTTTAATTGTATTTTCACCGAATTTTCTAGTGTAGTTACACAAATACCATAGCGACATTTATTGCTATTTTTCATTGATTTTTATCGCATATTTTTCTTGGTTAAATTTCATAAGATCGTGCTAGTTTTGAGCGCTTTCTTATGCTTTGTCGTATTTTCAAGAAGAGAATAAAAATCCTGAAATTGTTTCTTTCCTCGAAAGCCATTGTACAGCTATTCTGCCTCCTCGAGTTCGACCCCAGGGGAACTTACCTAGATAAATTAGTTTAAAGGATTAAAATGGGAGAGAAGCCGTTTATCTTCATCTTTTCTCTCTCATCTAATTTATCTGAATTTTTGTTTGATCAACCGACTTTTGTCTAGCGGTTTTCTACAACCGGCATCCCTTAACCACTAGCAAAAGGCACGTATCAAAATGGCATCGTCGCCGGGGAGGCATTAGCTTTATTTTGGTCTTTGACATTATTTCAAGATTTTTCGATCTTCTTGGTTTTACGGTTTTTTGATTTTTCTTTGTTTTTTGTTTGATTTTGTTGAACAATTTTTATTGATTTTCTCCATTTTTTACAGTTTTCACTGATTTCTTTGATTTTTACGATTTTTCTTTGCTTTTATTTTCATGGCTTTTTTGTATGTTCTTCTAACAAATTTTGCAGGGCCTGCAGGATCAGCCAGCTTCTTCGGAAGGCAAGAAAGTTGAAAGTGTAGACATCCACACCTTCTCTCAGGGGGTCAGTTGTAGAGGTGCAGAATTAGTTAGGATTTTTTGTTTTTTTAATTGTAATATTTTCTTGTAAATAAAAAATTAAGGGAACTTGCCCAAATTTCTGTTTTTTAGACGGGACCCGTAAGGGCATCCCAACTTATACCTACCTCTTTCCTTATTCTTGGTGTATGCTTCATCGAGTGTCGTGCACATGGGGATCAGGCACCTACCATGGTTTTCTCGCATCATTAGTTTTTCATGTCTTTTTATGCGGTTAGGTGCTTGTTTAGGTGTTTTTCGATTTTTCTTTTCTCTGCTTGCATTTTCGTAGTTAGTTTTAGAACTTGCTACCTACGTGCATGCTTATCTAGGATAAATAAAAAGAAAAAATCGTTAGACATGTATTGAAAATACCAAAAAAATATAAGAGAAAATAAAATCGGTACTTCTTAAATATCTAACATAAAAATAAACGTAAAAGATCATTTGATTTGGGAGAGCACCCCCCATACATGGATTGCAGGTAGACTTTCCAGATTTGTGAGTGAGGGATGACACTTAGGGTTAGAACCGTAGTCCGAGTTTCTTTTGAAATACTACTTAGTCCATACATTTAATCACTACTCTTCAGTGGGTACTCTCGGGTAGCCAGCGACGGTCCGAGTAGGTTTAGAGGACACCACAATAGCACGGTCCTCAAGTAACACAGGTTGCTAGAAACGGTATGTACTTACTCCCATAATGGCTGAGAATAAGTGGTTTCCTGTAAGGACTCGAGAAATTTCAGGAACCTATCAGCTCGCGATAATCTGTGATAAGACACGTCTGGCAAAATAACCCTAACACCGATAAGATAAATGACAGAACTTTTACAGTCATCACCGGATTGTGTTGGTGAATCTGGGTTTGCTTTGTGTTTTCTTTTGAGTCTTGCATTACCGCGCCTTATACGCCTTCACTCTTGATCTCTTAATTTGACATCGTGCGCTCCAGATATCTTTTCACGTCCAAGATGACAACGCGATGACTTTTTCGCTCAATCTCCGTGATCTCTCGATGATCCACCGTCTCTCGTACTTCTTCGCAAACTCGGGATAATCGTCTTCCTGAGTCGATCCCATCTAAACATGAGGAGAGTCTGATCGAGACTCCCTTGCCTCCCAACACTTCTTTTGAGGCAGACCCCCGCCTCAAATTATCGTCTATTTCTCCTAAGCGTTTTTTACTATGTTCTTATGAGACGTTTTCCTTCCTAGAAGATTCAAAGAAAATGGCTCACGGGAAGGGGATAGTTGAGGACCGACCAGCTGAGGACCGATAGACTAGGGAGCAACATACAGATGGAAGACCATATCCAACCACATACATTACCACATAGATTCTAGACACTCTAGAGAAAATGAACTTACAGATCAGAGATTAGTTTAGAGTCCAGAACGAGTTGCGAGCCGAGATCGTCATGTTGAGAGCAGGAGCCAAGAATCCACTACTGCCTGTCATGGTTCTGTTGGACATGCGAGCCCACGGCGAGCCATTATGCAATAAATGTTATTGCAATTCACTCCTTAATCTGAAATAAAGAATACATAATTTGCATAATAGGTCCCTTAGTACAATTAGGGTTATGTACCATGGCCATCTTGATGATCATACAGCTGTTGATTCAATTATTGAATCATAGAGGCTGGTGCTTAGATGAATATCTAATGAGTTAGATTGAGGACTCATCGAGCACCGTCAAATGATTATTAAGAGATGATCTCCAGCCTGAGTAGGAGATGGCAATCCTATCTCATTTAGGCTGATATCTGACCGACCTCTTGATGCAGGTCCTCTGCATAGGAATAGAGATTCGGAGGTGTCGGATGAGTTAGGTCAAAGAGTTGACTTAACGAGATCGAGATAACCTAAGTCCTATATTATAAGCTGTCATGATATAGGCATGCATCCTCTGACCGGAGACAGATGTGTTACTATATGTCTGAGTATGTACATTTGGCAGACCAATAGGTTGATGACCTAATCAAGGTCTATACACCGGCGCGCTGGTGTGCATATAAGGGCATATGAGTAATACGATCTCTCAAAGGGATCATATAGGTTCAGTTACTGAACTGGAAGACATGAGCTCACTCATGAGATATTGGGAAGAATCAAATTCCATGCGCATGGTCGTCTCGCTTTGGAAGCTTGACTGAATTTGTAGGTTTGATATATACTTTTGGAAAGTATATGATCAAGACCTAGGTATGATATATGCTTTTGGAAAGTATATGATCGATACCAACTCCCAATGATCGAATGAGAAACTTACTGATAGAACCCTGAAGTAGACAGTGTAAAGTTGATCTAATACTTCGGCTTTACTCTGAGTCTTCCAGTATGTAGGATGTACAGGTATTGGGAATACCTGAGAGTGATGTGATCATAAACGATTGTATAACCATGACGCTTCCATTCCTAGGGAGTGATGAAACGGGTCTGGATTTTAGTGACTCCTCTCAGTAGAGAAGTAATCTGATCTTAGTCCAAATGTTGGACATTGATCTGAATGTGATTCAGATGCAATGAGAAGATTAGATTTGCGGTCTTGATTTGATCAAGCATCTATGGGAGGCCCGCGATCTGGATATGAGATATGATCTCAATATCCATGTCACTATACGTGGAACAATACAATCGCCCTGTCCTTATCTCCAAGTATTCGCGGAGAAAGCGCATTATCCTTGAAAGAGTTCATGGATAATTCTATTGTTGATATATGTATCCGAGCATTGAGAAAATGGATAATTAAATGTGATTTAATTATCATGAATAATATGAATTTGATTCATATTATAAGGAGAGTTATCTTAGATAATTAAATGTGATTTGATTATCAAAGATGTAGATAATGTGAATGTGATTCATATTATTTGAGTACATGAGAATAAGTTATCAAATATAATTAAATATGATTTAATTGTTATGGATAAGAATAATATGGATAGAAATATCCAATTATTCATAATATATTATAAATGTGATTTATAATGTATTAGAGAGATTTAATTATAATTTATATGTGTTGATTAATTATTATGTGTATTGGATATACATTGTGTAATTAATTGACAATGTAAATTATATGTTGTTTTGGGTTGTGAATTTGATTCACAATTTTTCTATGGCAAGATTGCAATATTCTCAAATATAATTATGAATTATTTTTGAAGAATAAAAAGCCAACAAAAGTTGTTGGAAATAAATAGAGGAGATTTTTAAGGAGATATGCAATCTCATGGATTTCCATGAGATTGCTCTCTCCATGGAAAGAGGGGGGCGGCACATCATTCCTATAAGGAATGTGTGGCCGTCCACTTTGGAAGGTACATGGAGATGAAATCTCCATGTATCTTCTCTCCTTATTTATTGGTTTGATTTGGATTAATTTGTATTTGATTTTGTCAAATATATTTTGATCTAAATTTGTTGGTTTTACCAACAACAATCTTAGCCATTGGATTGACATAAATCAATCTCATCCATTGATTTTATATGTCACATGGATTGAGATCCATGGATCCCAAAACCCTATAAATAGAGAGGCACACCATGCTCTATAATTTACACACACATGCTTGAGAAGCATCTCTCTCTCTCTTTCTCTCTAGAGGTCAGCCCTCTCTCTCCCTCTCATGGCCGTCCACCATGGATGCCATGGAGAGGTTCTCCATCGCCGCGGCATCGTCGTTATGCTGCCCGTTCTTCTGCTCGTGGATCTCCGTCTCCTTCCGTGAGCCTCTCTCGTGAAGAAGACGTCGGATCTCGTGTGTCGAGATCAGGAGATCCGCCGCTTGGATCATCAAAATGGATTGTGCGAGAAGCACGCGGTTCATCCCCGCGCTCGCAAGCGTCTCCTCCGTCGGATCGGACTTGAGACAGGAGGTCTCTTCATTTAGAGACTCGATCGCAACCACGCTTCAAGAGGTAATCCTATTACTTGTTTGTGATTTAGACGAAACGACGAGAAGTGTTCTTGGATCGTGTGGTTTTGTCATATAAATTTTTTTTAAATTCCGCTGCATCGAGCAACTAGTCCGACTAGTCGCTCCTCGTCGTATTCGATACGACGCTCATGCTTCCATGATGCGCTTGAGGATCTAACCATATCCTTCAGGTTCCTATGATATTACGAGACAAGTATGACCATGGAGACAGGACACTACATCATTGGATTCGGCTACAACCGAATCAAGGGCCATATGAGTTGTGACCGTCCTTTATATCTTTACTTCCCAAGTTTTACAGTAATGCTACATAGGAGCCATTTACCTTTCTGCAACAGTTCAAGACGGTTTGCAGTACGGCTAGTTATCCATGTGTTACGCAGAAGGACATTTGCCTCAAAGCCTTCCCCTTCGCCTTAGCAGATAATGTGCTCTACTGGCTCAGTCATTTGGGGAGGGAGATCTCAACGTGGGACGGCCTAAAGTACACATTTTTGCGTAAATATTTTCCCCTAGGATGGATGAATATGATGAGGAGATAGATCTCCAATTTCAAGCAGTTACCGAATGAATCATTCCACGAGTCATGGAATCGATTCAAGGACCTTACTGAGAGATGCCCTCATCATGAGATACCTTTTAAGGTGCTAGTTCATAATTATTTTAGAGGACTCTAGCTGGATGTCTAGGCCCTTATGAGTGCCGCATGTGGCGGTAGTTATCTGAATCAGGATTTCAAGTCTGTCTGGTCCATCTTTGAGGGGATGGCAGAGAACTCGCAAGTTGTTGACTCTACTCGGGAATTCCAGAAGGCCCCACAACCACCACACAATCAATAGAATCAAAAGGTGGCGAATATTTCAGATCCTGAATCAAATACCAGCATAGGATATATTAGTGATAAATTAATGTTGGTAGATGTGATTCAAAAGCAAGTTCAGGATCTGCAGCCACTACGAGAGTTGGAGAAACTCTCGTCACTTCCTCAGCAGTTGAGCGATCTGATGAAGAACGTCACATACCTGCAACTTCAATATCAAAAGTCTCGCACTTCTTTGACCTCTCAACCTATTTGGAGATCCTTACCCGCTCCTCCCACCCGTCAGATTCACTTCATCCAAAGTGAGCCAGGTCAGCCTATGGAGACTCTGTAGATTGTCTGGCATGAGGACCAGTCTTATGCCAACTAAAGTTAGATCACCAGCCCTAGAGACACTGATGTTGAGCCTCAAGCAACTCTTGAGATCAACGGGATATGGTACGCACCGATTCAGCCGTCATCACATTATACTCCTCAGAACGTACACCACCACAAGCAACCGCAACACTACAACCATCTACAGTATGAATGCCCACAATTTCAGCACCGACAACATTACATTCTGCAACAGTCTCATCAGCACTCCTATCAGAGACCACATTCTTTTCACCAACATGCTTTGCATTTACAACCACGTCATTACCAGCAGCAGCAACAATCTTCATACACACCTCAAAGATCTCCTCATGCGTACGCTCCGCAGTAGCACACTCCGAGGCAGGAGAGTAGAGAGCCAGGGTTACCGCACTGAGCTTGAGATTTCTTCACAGGCCTAGGCGTTGAATCAAATCATGGACATGCTGAGATTGGTCCAGATTGCACACAAGACCGAGATAGAGTGGGTTAACCATCATCTAGATGAGTTAATCGTGCCCTAGACCACTATTCTAGCCCAACCTCAAATGAACCCGAACAATAAGAGGAGACATCCAGATTAGGTAGACAATGCGACAGGTACAATCTCTTTTACTGAATTCTTATCTAACTTCATTCATCTCAAGATAGGTAGATCACCACGAGCACCTGATCGGGAAGAGGAGATGGCATAGTATGAGGAGCAATAGCCTAGCCACAATACACATAATGATGCTAAGGAGGAGGACGACAATGATGATAAGGATCAACCTGACGATCAGAGAGAAGGGAGTGATGCCGAGATAGTTGACATGGACTTTAGCGAATCAGACGATGATACTACGCTATACCATGCTTACACTCCCGAAGGTGATGTTTCTTTTCTTATGTTAGAGAGTTTTGTAGATAATTATGAGAATATCAATGTACAAGCTAATCCTGGTTTAAATAAAAAAGATTTTGTTGTACCCGAGCTTGTTCCTTTTATCGTTGCTTTGTATGGAAAATGAAAGAAAAAAGCCAGAAACAATTATGTGACTCCAGAGACTGATCGATTATTAAAAGATCACATCTTTCTGAAGATTCCACTCCATGATGCCTTGGATCACTTTCCAATGCTCAAGCAACAACTAAAGAATACATGTACAATGCGTAGGAAGAAGAAATCACGTACAAAGAAGTATATCTTGACCAAGGACTCCTCCTGTGCTATTCAGAATAAATTACCAAAGAAGAAGGATTCAAGAGCACACTCTATCAAATGCAAGATTTCAAAAGGCGTATTCGATCGCACTCTTTTAGATAACGATTCCTCCAGCAATCTCTTACCTTCTTGTTTACTCGACAAGCTCGAGTTAGGTCCTTGATGAACTCGAATTTTGCATCTTTAATAGTCATAAATTGTAGTATTGGAGGCGAAAAACGATTCAGCAAAAATCACAAACTTTGAATGTTGTGAAATATTGTAACTTGGCAAGTCTACCAAGGTCGAAAATAGTGAAAATTGATTTTTAGTTGCGAGGTTTTAAATTAAATTAAATAAGTAAATAATTGCTCGATTAGTTTATGTGTCAGGAAATTAAAATGCAATGTTATGATGAAGATGCAAAGAAATAAACAAGGAGAATGTAGCACAAGATCTATGATTTGTGAAATCTAATCCTCAAATAAATTTATCAATTAATCCTCGAAATTAAATCACAGATCAAAATCAATTGAAATTCAAATGCAGGCTAGAGGATTAATAGATCAATTTGTACTTCTGCAAAAAGTTGCTCCTAAAAAATAAGATCAATAATTCTTTTTCCTTGGACGATCCCAGCATAAAATTCCAGTCCTTGACAGAATATTAATCTTGTAAAATATTTTCACTTTGAGTCCCTGTAGAAAGATAAATGATTTTCTTAATAAAAGAGCGGAAATAAGTCAATTTTCAGCCTGTACAACGATCAAATTAATCCTCGAATAATAATCGATGATGAAGGTCTTTATATCTGTCCAAAACTTGCATAATATGAAAGAGCATGAAAAGATCTTCAAAGCGACATATTATACGCTAAAATCGGAGTTCAAATGAGCAAGTTATGCTAAATTGAAATGTGATGGAGTAAAGTGCAATAAAAATAAATATTTCTTTTCAAAACTACCCCCAGAGGACTTATCTACAAATATAAAAACATCTAGGGGCTTTCTGTAATTTGTCCACTGTACATGCGGGTCATGTCCCTTAGATGATTTTGGACTGAATCGTAATTTATGGAACTTGCGAGGAGTGCATGCCAATTACCCAGCTACCACGTGCAAGGCACACGTTTCTTGAGGCTCGGGGGTGTTTTCCGCAATTTTCTTATTTTGCGAGGGTCCAATCGAAATTTACCCTTTCACGTACGTGCTAGGCACATGCGTTAGAGGTTTGGTCATGGAGAACTAAGGCTCGGAGCCGAAGGCGGAGGCTCACTTCCCAAGCAGAGGTTTGGGCGAGGATCGAAACATCTAAGTTAGGGGCTCGGTTAAGGGCAGGCTCGAGAATCTGAGCATCCATGTGGTGGCTGCTGAGGGCGTTGGTTGACCCTCGCCTCGTGGCTTGGACTGAGGCTTGGTTGGGGGATGTGGCACGACACGAACCATTGGATTCGCCGATCCAACGGTAGTGAAGGCGGCGGGCAGGTGATAGACCGTCGTGGCAATGCATTATTGGCCAAGCATAGTGGGTCTCCACAGTGGAGGGCGGAGTCGGTGGTGCGGCCGCGCAGGGGCGTGAAGGTGGATGACGGTGTGGGGTGCTGTTGGTGCGGTGGGGCGCCGCCCAAGGCAAAGGTGAAGGGCCAAAAGGTGATGGTGAAGCGTCCGCATGGAGGCGACCTAGTTGGTGATGATCGGGGGAAAGCGGAGTTGTTGGTGAGGCATTGGAGGTTGCGGGTTTGGTCGATGGTGGAGCTGCAGTCCTCCTACAGCCAAGGCGGTATGAGGATTGTGGAGCGAAGGTTTGAACCATCGGCCGACACATGGTGCGAGGGGCGGAGGACGAAACTCGCAGCGTGGGCTTAGCAGATCTCAGCTAGTCTACAGACGACCGGGAGAGCTTGATGGCGATGCTTGGTTGTGGAGGTCTACGGCAGAGCGCGGAGGAGCAGAATTGGAGAGGTGGAGCTCGGAGAGGGTTTCTCCAAGGGTTCTGATGCTTTCGAAGGCGGTGGAGTGACGGACGTTAGAGGCGAGTGTGCAATAGATTTGTCGGGTGGTAGAGCAGCACCTGCAGAGGTTAGACGAAAATGAGCGAGGGAAGGGAGAACGGAGCTGAGCTCCGGCATGTGCAAGGCTGGAAATCAGAGGATCTAGGATGGAAGGAAAACGGAGGGGAAGAACATAAAAATAGGCAGTGGCATGGATTGAGAGACGACGGAGTAGATGAAGAGGGAAAGGAGGTACCTGGAGTGGAGCTCGGAAGCAATTAAACCAGAGCAAGGGCAACACCTCGATGGAGAAGCTGGATCACGCCAAGATGTCATCGCTCTAAGAGGGCTACCACTGTCATCGGTAGCTATCGTTCCTAAGCTCTTTTGTTGAAGGCGGATAGTTTTCAGAAGGTGTTGGAGGTGTATCTTTATAGGAAGGCAAAGTCGAGGCGTTAGGGGAAGGAGGAGTGGTCGGCCTCTTAACGATCGGAGGAGGGACATGGGCCCAGCGACCATTACATGCAAGGCGGTTCCGACGATTGCAGGGGGAGGGGTGTGCAATCAATGGCTGGAAGGGGAAAGAGGAGAGATAAGAGAGAGTGGGGGTGCCACGTGGCACGCCTAAGGACGTCCACGTGTCATCCCAAAAAATTTTCAAAAATAAATAAGAAGAAAAATAGAACAGAAATAGAAGGAGATGTCAAATAGAAAAATTTCCTTCACGAAAGTTGTTCATGTCAACCAGATCTACAACTTTCATGAAGGATCCGAGACCAAAAGAGGTCATCTATGCGAAGTGGTATTTTTGGTGGTCTCCAAGTGTATAGAAAACTGATTTTTTGAGTTTGTAATTTTTTGGTAGTTTTTAAAGAGAATAAAAATTAAAAAAAATACGATAAAATATGAAAAAAATCAATTACATGCAAATCTATTTTTTGGGATTTTTAATAAATATGAAAAAAAGGAAGTAAAATAGAAGTACGAAACACAAGAATTTTGCACAGACTCACAACGACCACTCGGATAAAATTAGTTTCTGTGATTTTAGTCTTAGTCTAGATTTGAATTTTTAAGCCGCTTGATAAAACTTTCATTAAAGAACATAAATGAAGAAGAAATAAAATAAAAAGAGTTAATTATGTACATAAAAACTCGAGTCAAAAATCACAAAAAGCTAAAATGCGTAAGAAGCCCAAAACCCAACTTTCACTTATGAGATCCGAATTTTATGAAACTGGTCTTGATTTGAAGATATTTGAAAATGGAGTACTTTAAAAGTGAGTAGACCAAAATCAGACATTGTATGAAGAAGATATACACATTTTAGTCCATCATATATGAAATTAGACTTTGGGATTATTTGACACTTATTTGAGTTAGTATTTTTTTGTATTTTTTATTTATTCTTATTAGTAATATCTACACAATGGAGTGGTTTGGGGGCAATTGGAGTTTGGATGAATTAATTAAATACTGTGGAATTTAGCGGCTTTTTAAGTCAATTTACACTTAGGATTTTAATGCAATTATGCATGATGAAATGCAAATGTTTTTTACAAATGTATGTATGCTAATGATGCTTTATTAATTATTAAATGCAAATGAATTATGGAACATAGCCTAATTGACCAATTTTAGCATGATGAATACGAGATTTATCATACCCCTAAACTTAAACCATGCTCGTCTACGAGCATCAAGGAATGAATTAGTTGGATAAATCCTTGAATGTGCATGTGAATTTTCAAGGCTCAATTCCTCGAAGACCCTTCATTTGACTGATCCTAAAATTATGGGCTCAATCATGCTTTAAGAAAAAGGAATCCACCTTCTCTAATTTTCAGACCCTCTATTTGTACATATAATATAAGGATATTATTTTTAGTGTACTGCATTCATGAGAGTCGAGTCGAGACATCACCCAAAGTTCCAGTCCAGGGGACTCTCCTTTGGACCTTATCCTCAACACTAGGGAATAAGTCAATTCTTGTATTTAATCCACTGTCTCATTAGTTTGTCAGACTTGAAAGTGAGATGGACGGCCAGATGACGGAGGCATAGGATTGTGTATATTTTTCTCTCCTTCACATTGGAACTAGGGGCCTCTCGAGTGCTTTATTACTCAACACTTAGATATTTTTGTTGTTGATCAATGTGTCCATCAAGAGAATTCGGAGTCGCCTACACTTATTTTTCTGGGAGTACACCGGGGTGTGTCTCTTTTGAGTATCTAAGATACCATTGAAACCCAGACTTGTATCGCTTACGATGCAAAGCCCTTTTTTGGTGCTAGTCCGACTCCTTGGTCCTAATTAGCGCTTGGTCCAAGTGAACTCTTTGAAAATGGTTGGGAGCGCTCTCTATTGGTGGAAGCTCATTTGACTATTGGAGAATAATGCTTTTGTTTGATCATTTTTTTGCTAGCTCCACTGCTTTTACCAAAGGGTGGCGCACACTGATCAACAATTTAAATTTAGTTTCATCACACCCTGGCACATAGGTAAATATCAAAGAGATAGCATATGAACTTGTTCACATATTGTCTAGGGTTTTACTGACACTCAGGTTTCTTGATGCCTTCATTAACTTTATCCCATCCTCGAATATCATTAGATCGGGTCCAGACTCAAATCTCTAGTCCTAGTTCCTCATGTGATAACTCAACTCATTTCATCAATCATGCAGTTGTGGGTGTGTTGTGTTGATCATATTCTTTATAGGGTAGATATGAAGAGTGCAGTATTACACTCAAATCCTTCAAACTAGGAAAGTATGGATTATTAAGTTTAAAAAACCCTAATGACTAAGGCTGGCTAGCTCAGACTCTCAAGATCACAAAAATCAAGTGTCCTTAAAAAATCCTCAAGCCTCGAGTGAATCTGAAGGTGTCAGGAATATATAAACCAAGGAGTGTATGAGATGTTTGATGAAATGTAAGACCATGAGTGATTTTTTTCTTTTTTTATGTAAAAAGTTTTTTTTTGGTTTTTTTGAAAACATGTATTATTTACATAAGCATTTAGTATTATATGCATAATATACACTACTTGTACCCAATCCTGATGTTAGATGAAAACAGTTAAAGTACGAGCTATGGATAAAGCAGGTAGAATATATACAAACACAGCCCCTATACTTAGCTTGTGCTATGTCCTCGTGGCACAAAGTGAAATGTAGACATAGCTCGTACTAAATATAACTGAGTTAAAAAAAATAGAAGTCGACATGCCCCCCCTATACTTAGACTTTTGAGGGACTAAGCATAGCAGATAAGCATGAAATGAGGCAGTCGAGGGTGAGCGGAAAGAATACAATGATATTGGTCCCCCTATACTTAGGCTCAGGTCAGCCTGAGTATGATCGGATAAACACGGGTGGGGGACCGGGTAGATGAGTAGGTTGTTGGATATACAGAAGATTCACAAAACTCGCGTGTGTATAAAAACATTAATCATCTTCCCTCTTGTAAAATTCTTTCTTGTATATAAATTCTTTTATAAAAAAACTTGTATCTAAAACTTGTATATAAAATCTTCTGTAAAATTTTGTATAAAATTTGTATAATCCTTGTATATACTTGTATATATTTACTAACCCTTTTTCTTAAATAAAAAAATGCTTAAAATCCTTAAAAATTTGTAAACTCTTTGAAAACTTTTTCAAAAAGATTTTCCTTTTTCTTTATTTAAAAAATGTGTTATATATATATATATATATTTCTTGCATTTGCATGTGCATTTTTAAGAATAGTATTGACATTTTACTAGTTTGGAATAAAATTGAAGAATGGAGCTTGGTTATGACTTTAATCCACTTAATTTTAGAGGAACCTTATAAGAATTGGAGTTGAGACTTTTCATGTCCAAGCGACTTAATTCTTCGAGTCCACAAGACTATGTTCACATGTCATCTTGATTAGACTAAGCATAATATTTAACAACACACACATGATTCTTCTAAACCGTGGCTTAGCTTGGACAAGCAGTCTACACATATCTCTTCATGGATGAGGCGGTGAGGGGGCAGAATCCTTTGGCTTGGGATAGCACACAGGTGTGCAACAACTAGTGGAAACATCTATCTTCCTCTAGAGAAGGTAGTGCATCTCAATCTGGTCTAGTAGCATTGAGGTCCAAAGACATGATGTTATGGGGTTGCAATAATGCTTCAAAAGAGGGATAGTCTACTGGCTCAAGAAGAAAAACTTCTTATGTACATGTTTCACCCTTGTATATATTTAAAAAAAATGCAAAAAACTCCAAAAAAAAGTGGACAGGCCTGATTGAAAATAAAATGCATGTCGGATTGTATAGTCAATAAGCAAGGATGAGCTTCAAAGTCAAATTATTGTGAGCTTGTATATGAATGACTTGGCTACACTCGTCATGCATCCAAGGATAGGTGGCTACACTGGCTACCATCCATTATTTTCTCCATCTCCTCTTCTTGAGCAAGTTGTACTTTAGCTTAGAAGGAAATATCACCACTCCTCGAGGAAAGAGTTGCTAGATCAGAGGACTAGAGTTACCTTGTTGAGGGAGGCGGTTTCTTTGTCACTTTTAAGGTGGGGAGCTATATTTCACATATACCGTACAAGTAAAAGTTTCATAGTCATAAGGATTTGCGCATGTAGACTAGTTCTGACCTGATTGTTGAGGCGACTAGAATAGGAGTCTTCTGTAACTTGAGGGATGTTAGGTTTTAAATCCATTTCCTATTAAGGTTCCTCCACACTAATAAATCCAAAGGTCTGACCGAGCTCCATACTACAGTTTTATGAAGATAAGTTTAATGATCAATATTGTTTTAAAGTTCTTTATTTTTCCTTTATTCTTTTCTTTTTCTTTTATTCACTTATTCTTTTAAATAAGTATTTGCTAAGGAACAAGCAAAAGTGAAGCATAGGTGGATGATGAATATGCATTTCATCATCTTTATTCATTTATTTTAGCTTAAAATCCCATATAAAACACCTGCAAATATAACCAATTTTATTCTTTTACTAATTCTAATTATTTGTAAATATTGTAAATTTATCACTATTTTAACCTAAAATAAAAAATAAATAAAGGAAAAATAAAGAAAAGAAAGGATTGTATATATGCAATAGATATGGGTTGAATCAGACCCCGAGAGATCAAGACTTGTCCTAATCGATAAGGAAGAAAGTAGGGGGAGATAAGGCCTAAGTACCAGAAAAATCTAGAAAATTCACTTGTCACATGTATATTCAACACTTGTATATTATTGTCTATATTACACACTCTTTAATTTATTCATTACTATATCTTTTAAATAATCATTATTTCTTCTTGAAAATTGTGCATAAATTTCTTTTGTAAACAATAAAAATAATTGCAATTAAAATATGTGTATATTGTGTAAATAACATCACTTTTCAAAAGACACAAAATGAAAACTTCCAAGATCAATATCTGCTCCACCAAGACTCCAAGTTCATCAAATTCCCATTCATTATACTCAAAAGTAAGTTATCTTTAAATTGCAGGTGATTCCATAAAAAATCAGAGTTTAGGTGTGAAATGTGACCAATTGGGGCATTATTGTATAATATACCTATGTATACTATGTATATTATTTAATTACTGATTTATTTTGTGCATATTTCTAAATATTGTATTTTGAGCTAATTGTCAATATTGTATTTAATTCATATAAAATACAAATAAAATCACAAAATCAAAAATAAACAAAAATAAAAACATGTATATATTGTATACGTATCACCATGTATATACTCTACCTATACCTATTTAATTAACCTAATAAATTAACACTTAAAAATCAAATAAAATATCATTAAAACCCTTGTAAAATACTGTAAATAAATAAAATATCAAATTATGTATATACTTATGTAATAATTAATTAAAAATCAAAATCCTATATATAGGTATACATACCTGTAAATAAAACCTTGTATTTATTTTAACCCTTGTAAATATATTATTTAATTAAATAAAAATAACTAAAAATAACTTTAATTTATTACTAACATTTTGTATTTACATTACATATTTTTTAAAACTTCATTTTCGATTATTTATTGATTTATCTAACGTTTTCTTTGTATTTTTTTCATTATCACTATTTTCTGCGTATCTTAGATACACTCTGATTAGCCAATCCTGGGTTTGTTCACCTGGGTCAACTAGTTGGTCTACGCCTCCTCTTCCGTTAACCTCGCATCCATCATTACTTCACCTAATTTCCCATGCACCTCTGGTCCATAACTCCTCCAGATTCCTTCTCCATTCTTTACGCTCGATCATTCCTCTCACTCACCAGCCCCTCATCTCAACCTATCACTCCATGATCTGCGCATTTTTGGAATTTCAAAATCTGTCAAACTTCACCCTATAAATTTCACCCCTCCACCTCCGGCAAGCAGTTGATCCGACTTAGGCCTTGTTTTCACTCGAGATTGAGTGACAAGGGATCGCCTCCAGTGATAGAGGATGCATCCTCCAATCAAGAGAGTGAGAGGAGCGCCAATGGCCGAGATCCAATACCTCGCTAGAGACAAACCGTCGTGTGTTTCCCCCACTCAGTCGCCTATCACAAATCGAGGCAATTTCTTTTCTCTTCTATTCCGTAGGTATATTAGATGGTTCATTTTCAATTCAACACTTATCTCTCTCTTTGTTTTCATCCTAATCACTCAAATCAGAGTTCTATCTTAATCCTCCAATCTGCACGCTCGAAGGTATTCCAATCAGTTTTAATCACTTCCGACCACACCTCCGCCCGTCTATTCTCCAACTCTTTCATCCTCTACCCACCTTCAGATCTTCAAGAATATGAAGGCCAGTCTCCCTTCTGACTACCCTTAGTAGGAGACTCCCATCCATCCACCTTCTCCCATGTTCTTGACCTAATTCTTGGGCTAAGGCTTTGTTCGAGCCTACGCTTTCATTTGTAGGATCTGAGATCATAGAAACACCATCGAATCGAGGAAGGAGGCTCCCGGAGCATGCATTATTCATCACCTTCCAGATCCCTGATCTGGTGGTTTCACGTAGATCCAAGGTTCACATCAGATGCGGAAGACTCATAGCTTTCACCTGGGTATTATTTGATGAAAATCTGGTGCAAGACGAGGGAGCTGCAGCTGATCGCATTTCGGCAGGGAAGACCTGCTTCCCAGTTCTTCCAGATGTCCTTGCAGTCGCACGATCGAGAAAGGAGCACTAGATTAGATCATGATCATTCGAAAAATCACAAATCCAAGTTGGTCGATCTTATTTCCAATTGGATCCAACCCATTCAAGCATGATACAACATCAACCATCCAATCAGAGCCCTCGCGCATCAGAACCGTCAACATTTCACGTCATTTAAGGGTATTTTTATGCCTGACCCCATGTCTTTCTTTTATTTTTAAATAAATCCCTACAAGGACATGTGTCATCTTGTCTTTAATTGAACTTTTGCATCTTTATCCTTCATTTTTATTTTAGTTGCATTTAAATCATGTTTGAATTGTAATGTGTATATAACACGTGACTTTTGGGTAATTTACAATATATTGTCTGTAGTTTTGAGTTATTGTTTGGACCTTACAAATATTTTATTCATATTCAAGTCCATTCCATTGAGACGCATGTGCCCGTACGCATGTTTTGTTGGGAAATTTGTCTATTTTGCCCTGCATTTTACATATTTGTTATCATTCAGTATGCAACCTTAAATAATTGCATATTAGTCCATGTTCATCAGCATGTGTTTTTCTTATTAAAAATCAAATAAAAATGGTCAAAATACCTTTAAAATTCTTGAAAAAAATCATATAGCATCTTGTTAATTCATTTTTGCATACATAAATTGCATATTGTATTTTTATCATTGTACTATTTATAAAAATTCAAAAACTTCATAAAAATGTCCTGTTTGCATAAAAAGTCATTAAACTAAAAACTTTCTCTAAAAATTCTATAAAATCATGTCTGTTTATTCTGATTCAGTTAAATTTCTTTCCTATTTTCACATTTTTATTTCTCATTAAAACCATAAAAATCATAAAACTCTTAAAATATTAAAAATTCATAAAAACTCTATTATAATTCTAAAAAAAATCCCAAAATGACTTTTTTGGAATATATATATAAAAATATCTTTCGTTCTATATATATTCCAATTATTTTTGACCTTACTTGTTGTTTTAAAAATCCAAAACAATTCAGTTCATTTTCTATTTACTTTATCTTTTGTTTTTGATTTATTCAAAGGCTTTAAAAATTTCGAAAAATCTGGAAGAAAACATCAAAAAATGTTTAGAAACATAAAAATAAATTTTGTCTAATTTTTTGGTTATTTTTGACATAATTGAAAATACAAATAGAGTTGTGTGTGTGCTTTGATTTTTAAATTATTCATTTGTTTTTAAAGTAAAAAATAGTTTGCAAAATTAAAAAAATCAAAAAATAAAAATTAAAAAACTAAAATAAAAATATATAAAAAATAAAATTCAATAAAAAAATACAAATTCAAAAAGACAAAAACCAAGCATAGTATGCATGGAAATTCCTTTGTTCTTTCATTGATTTTTCATTGCGTAGAATAACCCTCAGGATTTTTGTAGCCTCCCTAAGTTCGATCCTGTTAGCTATACATGTAAATTAAATAGAAAATTTTCTTGCTACATTTTTGTATTGATTTTTGCTTGAAAATTGAATAATTTTTTATGCTTCTTTGGGTTGTGACGACCTTTGTGAATAATTCATTTAAATAAAAACCTTAAAAAGTGTAGTCAATAGTCCCTCATATTTTTCTTTGAGTCACATTCATGTACGCATTGCATTGTACTATATGGTATCGTATTCTCCGTATACAAAACTAACACAGGGTTTGGGTATTTTTGTGAATCTTGTAAAATGTGAGCAATACTTGAAAATATGTATAATATATGTACACTAAAAAATCATTAAAAAGGAAAAAATACCAAAAAAGTGGTTTTCATACATCTGCACTTCATTCAGCATTAGATGCATTTGCACTGATGAAAAGCCATTGGGTTCTAAACCGAGTTGTGAGAAGAAATCGAGAGTTGTCTTGACTTGACCTTAATCCACTAAATGTTAGAGGAACTTTATAGAGAAATGGGATTTTAGAAGCTTCAAGTTATAGACTTGATTCTCTGAGTTCCGCATGACATTATTCAAACTTCGACTCTTAGTGTCTAACCTGGCCGCCTAATTTTGGGTGCGATTCTTGAATAGGGAATTGATCTGTACTCTAGTACGATGCACTTAGCTCAACTCAGACAAGGTGTTGGAAGACTGTGTGAGTCTCTTTTCTAGTAGCGTGGACATCTAACGATCGGAGTACTGGTTGAAATAAAGCTTTGGATGAGGAATGGACTTCTAGCTCAATTTTTCTAAGAACTTAAAATATGGGCAGAACAAAAGAGTATATCTGTCGAGGCATAAAAGATCCATGCATAGCAATCAAATCCATACCCACAGAAGAAGCCAACTCCCAAATAAATATTTGACCATAATGTTTCAAGCTTCAGATAGCATGCATATCTTGGTGGAGACTTGGTTACACTAGCCAAGCTTCAAAGGAGAGGTGACTACACCGGTCACACTAGGGTTATTTTCTCAATTCTTCTAAAAATTTCTTCCTTCATATTTGTTGTGAACTTGCATATACCTGAACTTAGAAGGAAATACTTGACTCACCGAGGACGAGTTATTGGAGGAGAGGTTTGCATGGTAGTCTGGCATTTCAGATGGGAAGAACTAACATTCACACACATCACATGGTTATTTAATGTTCATGGGGTATGCTTTGGGAGGAGGATTAATCTAAGATGACTTATGCACCGAACCTGCAACAATGATGTGTAGAACTTATAGGTTGTTGATATTGAATCCCTAATTCTCATAGGAGTTCTACCAAACTACTGATCCAAAGGTTGGGTCTAGCTCCATTTTCACCTTTTGCTCATGACCTAGGAATGGAACCCAATCTCATTTCACCTCTTCATTTTTAGTTGCTCAGGGATGAGTAAGGTTTAAGTATAGGGGTTGATGAATCTGTGATCATCACTCTAATTATCTGAAGTAGAGCTTTGTCCCGAGAAATCAGATAAATCCATTTGTTAATATCATAAAATTAACTTTCATGCACTTGTAATTAATTTGTATAAATTAGCAATCATTTATGCATTCATATTCATCTTTATATTGTTACCTAACTTTATCCATTTTTAGTTTATTCGTGCTAACTCCAATTGAAATGAAACCAATTCACCATGTACATATCACTAACTTTAATCAAAGAAAAATCCTAAATACATTATTCAAAATAAACCCAAATTTGAGGATAAAAAATCGCAAACGTTGATATATCTCTCACGAAGGGTCCAAATGTACTCAACTTACTTTTGAATTAATGTATATTTAATTATCTACAAAAAAAGATTAAATTCAAAAGATTCGGAGTTCATTTGTGAAAATTGGATTTTGGGGCCTAGCTATGTGTTGTACATTTTAACTAATTTTTACATGTCATTTCATGTGCATATTTCACTCATTTTTATTATTTTCTTTTCATTTCATTATTTTATTCAGTGTTTTAATCAATTCAATAAAAATAAAAATCAAAAAATAAAGAAAAAGGAAGATTCTTACTTGAGCTTACTGACATGATCTACATGTACAGATTTCACTCCCCTGATTTTTATGAATTATTCCTAACAAATAAAAATTCAAAAAAAACACAATTATGTCCACTACATCATTTCATAGTATGCTTGATTTTTGTATGCATTATTCAGTCATAGAAAATCAAACAAATTTTACAACTAATAAAATCGATATTTATGCGCATAAGATATCATCAAAAAAATCGTATCTTGCATAGTTGTCCTCGATTGCATTTGAGTACTTCATGTATATTGTAGATCACATTTAGAGACATATTTTTATTGTTGGGAATTTTTCATTTGAGTTCATTCTCTATTTATTTTCTAATTATTTTTTGCATTTTTGCACTAGTTAATAGTTTGGTCAAAGCAGCATGCCACGTGTCAACAACTCACGGGAGCCACCTGGCTCCTGATCAAACCCACTCCTGCTTGAGTTAACTCCTTGTTTGCTCACGTGCTAGGCATGTGAGCACTCTCCACCGTTGGATTAGGGAGGATCCAATGGTCCCTCGTCTTCCTAATGACATGTATGTGCTAGGCATGTGACTCCCCTAACCCTTCACTCGTGTGCTAGGCACGTGACCGTCCCTTTCCCCTCAAGCGCTATATGTGTGGCACCTCGTACGTCTAGAACCACCAGTGCCGCTCCCATGTTCTACTTCTCCGCCTTGATTTGCTCCATCTCCCTCAACGCCTCCTGCTTCCACCATCTTCTTTGCTCATCAACCAACGCCCGACCATCCCCCTCTTCTCTTCTCCAATCACCCAAATAACCAAACCCTAACTGCCTTATCTTCTCCATTGACTCCCTGATGAAAACCATCTCCTAATAGCCGACTGCACCTCCCTATCCCCTCCACCGGCTTCTGCAACCCATTATCACCTCTTTCTCGCTTTATCCTCTCCAACTAATTGCTACACCTTCCTCCTCCTTTATCCCTTAGAAATCAAGCCCCGACGGACCATTGTCCTCTCTGTAACAACCTCCTGGGAGCAGTGACCGATCTCCTATTTAACTCTCTCCGACATTGTCAAACCTATCTGCCAGGACGAGGCGGTTCTCCAGCTTCAGATCTAGAAAGGTGAAAGAGATTAGATTATCGACGGTGACGATGAGAACCCTACCTCCCGGTGAGATCCGAAGGTTCTTCCACCTTCATTGAGGCTGCTCTATTGTGGCTTCTGAGCTAGATTTGCCGACCTTTGAGTTGTGACTATGCTTCATGAGAAGCATCCCCATGCGTCCGTCCGTACTTCTTTAGGTAGTCCTTCTCTTACCTCTTCCACGTCTTCCCCTTCTCTTCCCTCTCTATTCTCCCCCTTCTTTTTGTTCCTATATCCTCTTCATCTTCACGGTAGACCCCCCCCCTACATTCATCTATGCATCTTCTTATTATTCTCCTCATCTCAATACCCCAATCCTAGTCACATCCCCTTCATCACCTGCAAAACGCCTCCACCATATGAATCAACTCGCCACCACCTTCTCCCTCATCTCCTTCTCTTATACCCTAGGCATCCTTCCACCACTAGTGCTCTGCCCTTCCACAACTACGCATGAAGCTTCTGTTCATCTTCCAATCATCACGAGAAACCATCAAGATCATGGCCTTCGATCGCTCATTGGAAGATAAAGATCCTCAAGGAAGAAGATGCTCTACTACAGAACGCGTAGTTATCATCAAATCAATAACTAGGGCAATCTCAACCTTCCTAAGACGCCCAAATATCATCTGCTATATCAAATTCCATCGGACGACGTGGGCAGCCCACATGCCTGCCCCCGAACCTGGCACCTCGGGTCACCACTGAAGTGGTGCGAAGCTGACATGTGGAGCCCAGTAACCAAGCCACTATCCGAACCTAGCGACTCATGTGCGTGTGCAAGCGCTTAAGAGGAAAAATGCATATAGATGCTCTCGCTTTCCAGAATTTATGAAGATATCCCCGTGTAGGGGTAAATTGCAAGGAAGCCTAGGTGCCTTTGAGAATTTACAGAAAAGCCCCTCAGAAGGTCCAAACTGTAGAAATTTCTTCATTTTTTACCATTTAGTCCTTGAACTGCAATTGTTTATATCATATGCATCTTCTGTCGGATTTGTCATTCTTAGTGTTATTTTAAAGCTTATCTGATCCTCTTTCATCTAAAATGTTGAGATCTCATCTTTGAGATACTTTTGAATATCAATTAATTTGAGGAATTCATGTCTATATTTTGACTACCATTAAACATTTTTATTGATCTTATTGCTAAATAAGTAAAAGGCATTGATTTGGGGGATTACTCTAGGACTTTAATTGAACATGTTGATGAATCTCGGATTCACCATTCTAAATCTCATTAATTAAGCTCAAGTCCCTCGAAATCAACAATATTTCTGCATTTATTCTGCATAATTAGCATTCAGGCATGATTTCATAAGTTTTGCATTTTAGCATTAATTTCTGCATAAAATAAGAAGCCAAAAATCCAAGCCAAAAATGACCTGTAAATAGCCTAACTTCCCCTATTTTTAACTCCTTCATGCTAACTCCGATTGCCACAAAACCACATCCACTGTGTGCACATCACTAACAAAAATAAATAAAAAAATACAAAAAAATCACTAACCCTGTTAAGTGGACCAAAAACCCAAACCCTAGTTTCAGGATTTTCGGACTAAAAGCCCCATATCTTCCCCATCCAGTGTCCGATTTGATCCTACTCACTTTTGAACTAATTCACATTCAATTACCTTCAAAACAAGACCAAGTTCAAGTGAATCGGAGCTCGTATGTGAAAGTTGTGTTTTGGGCCTCTTTTGTACATTGTATTATTTCGCGGTTTTCTGACCTATAATTTAGGTATATATTTTCTTTATCAATAAAAATCTAAAAAAATTAGATTAAGGTGTCTTTTATTTATCTTTGATTTTCCATATTTTTCCGGATTTTTATCTTGTTTAAAAATGAAAAAAAATTAGAAAACCCAAAAATCAAGGTATTCTATGCACATGGGATACCCCAAAAATTCACGTTTTACATTTGACCGATTTTGGCTTTGATATCTTCATGAAAGTTGTAGATCTCGTCGAGACGAGCATTTTTTGTGAAGAAACTTTTTGATCCGAGGTCATTTGCTATTTTTTATCGATTTTACAAGAGGTTTTATGGTCGATTTTTTTGGTGCTGACACGTGGCTGCCCCAGAGGCCGCCACGTGTCAGCGGTTTTTGGCCTTTTTAGATCATTTTATAAAAAAAATAAAAAAAATAAATAAAAAAATAATAAATAAAAAAATAAATAAAAAAATTAATAATAAAACCACGCACGAGCAACGCACGTGCCGCCCCCGCACGCGCACTGCACGTGCGCTCGCTGCCTCTCTCCTTAACCCTTTAACGCCACGTGGCCTATCCTGGGCCGTCCGATCTCGGCCAATCGGACGGCCCTTGACCGTCGTCTTCTCCAGGCCTTCTCCCCTCCGTAACCGCCGCCCCCCACCTCGCGCCCTCCGCTACCTCCTACCTCCGCAACGGTCGCCCGTGATCTTCTCTCCCAACCGCCCCCCGCTACTCCCGCAACGACCTCCGCAACCTCTGCTAACTCTGCCCCCATCACCGACCTCTCTCCTCTCTCTACCCTATTTAAGTCGACGCCACCCCCTTCGTCATCCCCATCCGCCGATTGCACGAGGAACGTGCGGCACGCGGCGGTGACAGCACCGCTTGCCCACTTCCCCGGCGAGATCCGGCCTCCCTTTGGTCGTCGCGCCTCCGCATGCGCTTCTGCTCCGGCCAACCGTTGAGCCAACGCCATTATCATCACTTGCTTCATCGCCAGCTCCGCCTCGTCTTTTCCACAACAGCCAACGCCACCGCCCGCCTCCAACTTCTCCGCCAGGCGCTTCGCAGTCGATCTTCGTCAACACCACCGGCCCGCCACCGACCTCGCTACAGCAACTCTAGCCAACGTCTTCTTCGACCTTCAACGCTCCATCGACTCCAGCACCTGCATCAACTCCAACCGACACACCGCCCGGGCCTCCTCCGCCTTAGCCGGGCATCGTCAGCCTCCCCTCTGCTTCGGCCGGCCCGCCACCAACAGCACCAGAGGCCCTCACCGACGTTCTCCACCACCAGCCGGAGGCTCTGCCGGACCGCCTCATCCTCCGCCGTCTCCTCCGCCACTCCACCAGCCACCGGGCGTGACGCCCGAGGCCCCAGCACGCGCGAGGCGCGTGCGTGGGGAACGTCAGCGTTGACGACAGCCCAGGGTCACGTGCGTAGCACGTGACCTGTGGGTAAATTGCAAGGATCGCCCCCGGATTCCCCCTATTTGCGTTTGAGTCCAAGACCAGAGGGCACGTGCTGCACACATGCCTCTCTGGGAAATTTGCAAGAAGACCCCCCCCACCTGTCGGTAATTACATTTAGGCCCCCTGCATTTCATTTAGTTTATTTAGCTTATTTCATCATTTGCATATATACCCCTGTCTTTGTCATTTATTTTAAACCTTCACATTACATCGTTTTATTTATTTAAAAATAGCATTTTGTTCATCTTTTGATTCTCTACATTTTGACATGCTGTGTACATTTTTGTGATCTACGGTTGATTAATAAATGATTGTTTTGTGGAAATTGGAATATTTTGCCCAATCTGTGTTCTGAAATTCATAGTTAATTAACCATTGTTTAGAAAATTCCCCAAAAATCAAATATCGTAGAGATTACTTTGATTAACATTGTGCCCAAAAATCTTCGCATTTGCATGCATAAATTGCTCTGTAAAAATAATTTAGCACATTTTAGTATTTGATTTTTAATAGATATTCAACCCCACATTTTCAAGGTTTAGGATTTTTCTAGGATCCATCACCTAGTGATATATCTTAGATAATTTTAATTCTTGAAAATAAGTAGGTTTAAATTTTTATTATAATTAAATATTGAAAATCATCCTGTTGACATTTAAAAAGCCATAAAAAATTCATATTGCATCCAAACAAATTCCAAAAAAATTACACTGCACTTATTTCATCACTTTTTGCACCTCGGTCAAGTTTCGGATTTTTTCGAAGACAGTTTGAACGTATTTGATATTTTAGTCCTTAAAATAGGCCGAATTTGCATTTTGCATCCCTTATTGCATTGAAAAATTCCAAAAAAAGACCGCCTTGAAAACTGAACTCAAAATTTGATAGACACAACTCTAGGTTGTTCCTTTGCCTCCCTGTGATCGACCTTGGGACTTGCCCAAGTAAAATAAACATAAAAACCACTTGATTAAATTTGATTAAAAATTGTGGTTATTTCTTGACTATTTCTGATTGCCGCCTACAACGAACAACTTTCATTAATTTCACGCACGAACGATAAAAACAACTTTTTAAAACCGGCATTTTCGGATTCGTCAGATGGCACCGTTGCCGGGGATGCAAACGGCTTAGTTTTTTGTTTTGAAAATTTTTGTTCGGTTTTCCGAATTCGGGTAGTCTGACCCCCGAATTTTTCACTGTAAATCCCATTTTATTTCTTGTATTTATTTTTCAGCATTTGTTTCATTTATTTTATTTTTGATTATTTTCTGAGTCACTCTGTTACACCCATCTCTCTTATTTTTCTTGCGAGGTACCCGGCGCACGTGGAGCGGTTTTTCAAGGAACCGACGCATCTTCACCGACACCCGAAGAAACCGCAATTAAATTAGGATCGAGTCAAGTCGTGAGAGAGAGTAGAGTCTAGGTTTTTAATTTCTGCACTTTTAATTTCTGCTCATTTATAGCGGTGTCCGTTTGGACTCTCGCGTATGTAAAAAGACCATGAACTTTATTTGTGGTGTGTCGTGACCTGTTTCACTCTCCGGAGAGGGTGGGTCCCGACTTGAGTGGCGATTAGGATAGACCTGCACATACGGATCTTAGAGCATTTTTATTTTTGATTGTGCTTGTAGGATCTTAAGCCACACTGCACTTTAACTGAGACGCACATTAGATCGTTCAACTTAGCCAAATTCAACTCAATTCTTCCCGCTAATAGAACTTTCTACTTAGGTGCGG
Organism: Ottelia alismoides; assembly: GCA_037367405.1. NCBI lineage: Eukaryota > Viridiplantae > Streptophyta > Magnoliopsida > Alismatales > Hydrocharitaceae > Ottelia > Ottelia alismoides. The sequence continues at coordinate 1,156,461 of JAZKJV010003250.1, read as the reverse complement.
CTTTTCATCGGCCTGCATTCATTTAGTATAATTTTTTCAATTCTGTATTGCATCCCACATGGAGATTGCGAGGAGGCACTGTAAGTCTTCTAACTGAGCATTCATCATAGTTTTCCGCGTGCATTGGCTTTTCCGGAATTCCTCTCTCTTGTTTTATTACATAAATCTAAAGGAAATTGGGACTGGACGGTAGACGTGTATTTGTGTCATATAAATTCTTCAGTGATCGCCTCATTAAAATTGGGACTGCTAAATATAGCCGATCTTAATAACCCATAAAATCAAGAATTTTTGCGGGAGAGCAACCCCGACATTGTTTGATTTTATCTTGCAGCGAGGAGAGAGACACACACTAGGATAGAGCCCAGCTCCAAACCTAACATCTCGTTTAAACGACTTGCAAGATTGAATTTATCACCAACTAAAATTGAAAAGATAATAGATGAACTCTTACGGCTTCATTGTGTGAGTTGGTGAACCCGGGGTCTAAATTGTGTTTGCATTGGTGTGCGTGAACCGATTTCAAGATCAATAGCCGCACATTTGATAAAAATTCTCTTGACTATCCCGTGCAATCATATCTTCCCTCTCTTGATTTGAACCTCATAATGGAACTCTTGTCCAAAAACTCTCGCAGATCCAACCCCCCATTCCTCTCAAAAATGACGGAACACCCATCGGAATTATACTATGAAAATGAATTCATGTCGGTTAGACCCAAAACACCTCCTCCAAGAAACTCTCAACCACCATCTCTTTTCACCAATCCGATAGGCTTCATGAACGACAACCCCTTCTTCAAACATGCTCCACCATACCAAGATCCGACCACTCATGATCAAAGAAATAAATTTTACTCGGATCAACTCCACATGACTGGACCATATGAGCAGCCGCCTTCCATGATTATTGAGGAGATATTTTCTGAAATTAATGATCATATATTGGATCTTCCAAGAAATTCTCCTCCCAGCACAAACGAGAAAATGGAAGATGAAATTATCGAACACACACCGACTGCGCCTATGATTGATCATGAATTGAATATTGAGGATGATATTTTGAGGATAACAACAAGATTCAATTCAATAGAGGAGAGATTTCAAAAATTTACCGACCGATTCATCGCATTCTATGGTGGCTCGGACAGTAGAATAAATGAGGAAATTATTGGATCTGAGATTGAAAATTCTGAGGATATTCAGGGACCTATGGACAATTCTGAAAATGACTATGTCGTTGACCCTCACCCTGAACACCAGAGCCCCTTTTCATCTGAAGAACATCCCACACCCCCACACCACCCAGAAAATACCAAAAAAATGGAAAGATTTGAAAACCAAAAAAAATTGAAAATTCAGAAAATTTCATAAAAGTTAAAACTGAAGATGATCTGCGAAATTTGGATCCGACTATACGGGAAGCACTGGAAAAACGCTTGATGTTTGAACTTCCCTTTATACAGGCCATTGAACACTTCCCCGACCTTAAAAGATTTATAACAGATAAATTAATGAACAAAAAGTCGGGTAGGATACGAACAAAGACTGAAAGACATATCTTGTCAATGGCCTCCTCCTTGGTGTTGAGGAGAAAAACCAAGAGCCGCATAGTGAAGCGGTTGCCCAGATTTGACTGTGAAATCAAAGACACAATTTTTACCCATGCTCGGATTGATGACGATTCACCGATTAATATCCTCCCGACCTCGGTATTTCACGAACTCAAACTCGGACCAATTCGGAAGATACGAGAGATTGTCCAATTGGCAGACCGATCGATAAAAAGGTCGAGAGGAACCATTTCTGTCATCATGAAATTCCAAGGTGCTCCGCTCAAAGTAGAATTCACGATCGTTGATATTGAGCATCAAGGAGAATTCACCCAGTCTCCAATCATTCTCGGAAAACCATTCTTGGCATTGGCCAAGGCGAGTATCGATTGTGAAACTCGGGAAATCAATTTCACAACATTGGAAGCACTTAAATCCGACCCTATCTTTGAGGAACCACGATCTTCTGAGGCAACCCACGAAGTCCCCGACAACCGTAACCATGAAGCGGTAGAAGAGCCCTACCCTGCAGCCACACCTGAGATAGTGGTTGTTGATGAGACTATTGGTTTAGAAAATCTCCCCCCTGCTCCATTCCCAGTCGCTCTCCCCAATATTCAAATCCCCGAGGATCTCAAAATAAACAAATCTTTCTACTACGATCCTGAGACATATGCATGGTCACACCCTGGAGCAACATTTTCTGAATATCTTGACCAAATCATCCCAAATCGAGAGTGCTCAAACATTCGGGAGACTAAGAGCAAGCATGCAGACCAAACACCAATCAAGGAGAATTTCAATGGCTATTCATCTGGATATTCAAGTGAACCGACACCTTCACGCCAAAATAAAAAGAGAGTCACCTTTGACCTTTCGGAAGAGGAATCAGTTGATGATCCCTCATCAGGTCCGGAAAAGATGGTTTACATGAGTGAAGTCTGTTCGGCAGCCCTAAAGCCATATCTTCGCAAGGATCCAAAATTTAATCCTCGTTGGACAACTCCCATTCCTAACTACTACTCATCCAAAGCTGATGCTCCTGCATTCTTCAAGTACACTAGAATTCTTTCGTATGAGCTGACTGAGACCGGTGCTTCTGAGTACTCATCTGAGGACAAACCGACTGACTCCAAGAAGGAACGAAGTCTGAGGAAACAACTGAAGAAACAAAAAGACCAGAAAACTTGGAGTATGTCCACTTTCCAATACTATTCCTCCGATGATAACTCTGATGATGGATATCTTTCATCTGACTCAAACAATTCATCTACTATCCATCATAATTTGTCTGAGGATGACACTGACAATAGTTGGGAATCATATGCCTCATCTCCATCTCATCATTATGATCTCCAACCGCAGGCTCATAAGAAGATCAGCCGAAAGCCACCTTAATCATCGGCTAACCACCCTCCCTCCCGACCACATCGGTTCCCTTGTACAGCTTCTTCCTCTACTTAGGCCAAGGCCTAAGTATGGGGGGGACCGATGCCATCTGTATATACCATTCTTCTCCTAATTCCTGATCGCGTCATTTCCACCCTTCTTCCATACTTAGGCTGTCTAGAGCCTAAGTATAGGGGGAACCGACATCCACTTGTATTTACTCTCCTCATTTCCTGACCACTTTTCTTTTTCATTTTTTTTCCACTCCCTTACGCTTAGCCCGAGCTATGTCTTCCGCTTCTTGTGCTCTGAGGACACAACACTCGCTAAGTATAGGGGGGGTCTGTATATATACTTTGTATATATTCTACCCATATCTCGTACTTTCGCGTAAGTCTATATGTATTTACGGGGTGGGTACTAACTTGAAAAAAAAAGAGAGTTTTGCTACTAACATTGACTTGCCCAAAATTTTTGAAAAAAAATAAGCTTCTTATTCCATTTTCTGCATTAAAAAAAATCCATTGCATAAAATGTCAAAAAAAACGGTGTCTGCATTTCACACACCTGCACTTCATCCATCACCGCATGCATTTTCATCTGTGAAAAGTCATTGGGTTCTGAACCGAGTTATGAGCCGAAACCGAGAGTGGTCTGGACTTGACCTTAATCCACCTAATTTTCAGAGGAACTTCACCGAGAAATAGGATTTTAAGAGCTTCAGGTCTTTTTGACTTAATTCCTTAAGTTCCACAAGACAATGTACAACGTTTGACTCTTAGTGTCTAACCTGGTCTCTTCGTTCTGGGTACAACTCTGGAATAGGGAATTAATTCGCACTCTCCCACCATGCACTTAGCTCAACCCAGACGGGATGTTGGAAGACTGTGTGAGTCTCTTTTCTGGTAGCGTGGAAATCTAAAGACCGGAGTACGGGTTGAAATAAAGCTTTAGAAAAGGGATGGACGGCTGGGCACAATTTTTTCTAAGACCCCAAAATGTACGGAACAAAAGATTCTATATCCGTAGGGGCAAAACAAGATCCAAGCAGAACCACCAAAAATTTCAAATACATAGAAGCATTCTACCAAATAAAAATCCGACCAAAAAGGTCCAAGCTTCAAAGAACCTGCAGATCTTGGTGGACACTCGGCTACACTGACCATCTTCACAAGGAGAGGTGACTACACTGGCCACCCTCCAGTTCTTTTCTCTTTCTTCTATCTTCTCCCTCATTTGATTGTGAACACAGCGCGACAGACCTTAGAAGGAAATGCCTGACTCCCCGAGGACGAGTTACTAGAGAGGAGAGGAGCATGGTAGTCCGGCATTCTGAATGGGAAGAGCTAAACCCTTCACACACATGAGTTGGTTATTCAATGTTCATAGGGTATACTTTGGGAAGAGGATTGATCTAAGATGACTTCTGAGTTGAAACTGTGTCAATGATGTGTAGAACTTGAGGGCTGTTGATTTTAAAATCCTAAGTCTCATAGAAGTTCCGACACACTATTAATCCAAAGGTCGAGTTTAGTCTCACTTTCACCTTCAGTTCATGGTCTTGGTATGGAACCCAGTCTCATTTCACTTCATGGCATTTCTTTTTGATGCTCAGGGACGAGCATGGTTTAAGTATAGGGGGATGATGAATCTCGGATTCACCATTCTAAATCTCATTAATTAAGCTCAAGTCCCTTGAAATCAACAATATTTCTGCATTTATTCTGCATAATTAGCATTCAGGCATGATTTCATAAGTTTTGCATTTTAGCATTAATTTCTGCATAAAATAAGAAGCCAAAAATCCAAGCCAAAAATGACCTGTAAATAGCCTAACTTCCCCTATTTTTAACTCCTTCATGCTAACTCCGATTGCCACAAAACCACATCCACTGTGTGCACATCACTAACAAGAATAAATAAAAAAATACAAAAAAATCACTAACCCTTTTAAGTGGACCAAAAACCCAAACCCTAGTTTCAGGATTTTCGGACTAAAAGCCCCATATCTTCCCCATCCAGTGTCCGATTTGATCCTACTCACTTTTGAACTAATGCACATTCAATTACCTTCAAAATAAGACCAAGTTCAAGTGAATCGGAGCTCGTATGTGAAAGTTGGGTTTTGGGCCTCTTTTGTACATTGTATTATTTCGCGGTTTTCTGACCTATAATTTAGGTATATATTTTCTTTATCAATAAAAATCTAAAAAAATTAGATTAAGGTGTCTTTTATTTATCTTTGATTTTCCATATTTTTCCGGATTTTTATCTTGTTTAAAAATGACAAAAAAATTAGAAAACCCAAAAATCAAGGTATTCTATGCACATGGGATACCCCAAAAAATTCACTTTTTACATTTGACCGATTTTGGCTTTGATGTCTTCATGAAATTTGTAGATCTCGTCGAGACGAGCATTTTTTGTGAAGAAATTTTTTTGATCCGAGGTCATTTGCTATTTTTTATTGATTTTACAAGAGGTTTTATGGTCGATTTTTCTGGTGCTGACACGTGGCAGCCCCAGAGGCCGCCACGTGTCAGCGGTTTTTGGCCTTTTTATATCATTTTTATAAAAAAAATAAAAAAATAAATAACATAAATAAAAAAATAAATAAAAAAATAAATAAAAAAATTAATAATAAACCCACGCACGTGCAGCGCACGTGCCGCCCCCGCACGCGCACTGCACGTGCGCCCACTGCCTCTCTCCTTAACCCTTTAACGCCACGTGGCCTATCCTGGGCCGTCCGATCTCGGCCGATCGGACGGCCCTTGACCGTCTTCTTCTCCAGGCCTTCTCCCCTCCGTAACCGCCGCCCCCCACCTCGCGCCCTCCGTCGCCTCCTACCTCCGCAACGGCCGCCCGTGATCTTCTCTCCCAATCGCCCCCTGCTACTCCCGCAACGACCTCCGCAACCTCTGCTAACTCCACCCCCATCGTCGACCTCTCTCCTCTCTCTACCCTATTTAAGTCGACGCCACCCCCTTCGTCATCCCCATCCGCCGATTGCATGAGGAACGTGCGGCACGCAGCGGTGACAGCACCGCTTGCCCACTTCCCCGGCGAGATCCGGCCTCCCTTTGGCCGTCGCGCCTCCGCGTGCGCTTCTGCTCCGGCCAACCGTTGAGCCAACGCCATTATCATCACTTGCTTCATCGCCAGCTCCGCCTCGTCTTTTCCACAGCAGCCAACGCCACCGCCCGCCTCCAACTTCTCCGCCAGACGCTTCACAGTCGATCTTCGTCAACACCACCGGCCCGCCACCGACCTCGCTACAGCAACTCCAGCCAACGTCTTCTTCGACCTTCAACGCTCCATCGACTCCAGCACCTGCATCAACTCCATCCGACACACCGCCCGGGCCTCCTCCGCCTTAGCCGGGCATCGCCGGCCTCCCCTCTGCTTCGGCCGGCCCGCCACCAGCAGCACCAGAGGCCCTCGCTGACGTTCTCCACCACCAGCCGGAGGCTCTGCCGGACCGCCTCATCCTCCGCTGTCTCCTCCGCCACTCCACCAGCCACCGGGCGTGACGCCCGAGGCCCCAGCACGCGCGAGGCGCGTGCGTGGGGAACGTCAGCGCTGACGACAGCCCAGGGTCACGTGCGCAGCACGTGACCTGTGGGTAAATTGCAAGGATCGCCCCCGGATTCCCCCTATTTGCGTTTGAGTCCAAGACCAGAGGGCACGTGCTGCGCACGTGCCTCTCTGGGAAATTTGCAAGAAGACCCCCCCACCTGTCGATAATTACATTTAGGCCCCTGCATTTCATTTAGTTTATTTAGCTTATTTCATCATTTGCATATATACCCCTGTCTTTGTCATTTATTTTAAACCTTCACATTACATCGCTTTATTTATTTAAAATAGTATTTTGTTCATCTTTTAATTCTCTACATTTTGACATGCTGTGGACATTTTTGTGATCTACGGTTGATTAATAAATGATTGTTTTGTGGAAATTGGAATATTTTGCCCAATCTGTGTTCTGAAATTCATAGTTAATTAACTGTTGTTCTGAAAATTCCCCAAAAATCAAATATCGTAGAGATTACTTTCATTAACATTGTGCCCAAAAATCTTTGCATTTGCATGCATAAATTGCTCTGTAAAAATCATTTAGCACATTTCAGTATTTGATTTTTAATAGATATTCAACCCCACATTTTCAAGGTTTAGGATTTTTTCTAGGATCCATCACCTAGTGATATATCTTAGATAATTTTAATTCTTGAAAATAAGTAGGTTTAAATTTTTATTATAATTAAATATTGAAAATCATCCTGTTGACATTTAAAAAGCCATAAAAAATTCATATTGCATCCAAAAAATTCCAAAAAAATTACAGTGCACTTATTTCATCACTTTTTGCAACTCAGTCAAGTTTCGGATTTTTTCGGACACAGTTTGAACGTATTTGATATTTTAGTCCTTAAAATAGGCCGAATTTGCATTTTGCATCCCTTATTGCATTGAAAAATTCCAAAAAAAGACCGCCTTGAAAACTGAACTCAAAATTTGATAGACACAACTCTAGGTTGTTCCTTTGCCTCCCTGTGATCGACCTTGGGACTTGCCCAAGTAAAATAAACATAAAAACTACTTGATTAAATTTGATTAAAAATTGTGGTTATTTCTTGACTGTTTCCGATTGCCGCCTACAACGAACAACTTTCATTAATTTCACGCACGAACGATAAAAACAACTTTTTAAAACCGGCATTTTCGGATTCGTCACATGTCTTTATAATTAATCATTAGGGTCCGAACTCTGGACTGAATTAATTTGCTTGGAATGCATCTTGTTCTTAACCGCTATGCTTGATAGCTTCATAATCTTACATCATTACTGCATCGTTTTAAAAAATCACAAAAAGAGTGCACTCACTTGTTTATTTATGACGAACCACATAGCATAGCATTATTTTCTCTTGCATTAAAAACATATTTTTAAAATTCATGCATCATATTTCTTTTCACATTTAATTGCATCTTTAATTAAAAATCAATAAAAAAATTGAAAGTTATAAAAAACACCTAAAAATAATTCTTCTCCGAAAACCTAATTTCCTAGATTATTTGAGAATTGATTCTGAACCATCGTAATACCTCCCTGAGTTCGACTTTAGGACTTGCCCAAGTAAAATAAATAATCTTGATCGTAGTAAACTTGATTCTCTGTATCATTTCTCGGTGTGATCAATTTTTCTGACAGATCCTAGATTACGTGACTACAACAATTACAGTCATTAATTATCAATAATTAGGCGATTCTTTGGTTCGTCACTCTTGCAAAATAAATTTAAAATTTGTTGAAGGAGGAGGATATTAGTAACACTCTAATTACACATTTAATTTTGACAATGACTCCTTAAATATATTTATTATTCTTATCTATTAACTTTCATTTCAGGAAAGTGCATTGCGAGATGTATTCTCATAAAAATTCAAGTTATATTTTTCTATGAGATATTCTCTTCAAGCCATAATTTCTTATCTCTAAGAATCTAAGAAGCAATGCTTAATATCTTTCTTTAGACAAAGAAGCTTATATTTAATCAGTTATGCTACAATCTCCAGGATAAGTGCATATTGTTTCTTAGTTCGAAGAAGTCAACATGCGTAATCTTATTCCATCTAGACTCTGGAAATATTGCTCGATAATAAATAATTTTTAAAGGATTTTTTGTAAAGATCCTAAAATTAAATTTAACTCGAAAATAATTGTTCCATTAAATATCCATCCAACCACGGATCAAGTCGACTGATCACATCAAATGGTCAACTTTTGATGAATCAGTCAACCATTAAACATAATTAATTATTTGTCGACTAATTCCATTTTTTAGTGACTATCTTGATTATAGTTGTTTGCTTCATTGCCCCAAGTCGACAATTCATTGTGATTAATAGTTGTTATTGAACAACGAGAGCTATATCCGATTGACTCTGACAGCCAAACTCCAACTTAGTATTTTACCAGTACATTGACTTGTCTCTAGACATTGGCTCCTAAACGTTATTTGCAAATGTCGGAAGGCTTTACCCACCTTTTTTATGTTCTTTGGTAAACTTGAATTACACCCCTTAATCCCTTATAAAAGAAGAAGGTCCGATTTTCATTTCAGAACACTTAAGTCTCTTGGAAAATATATAACTTGATCTCTTAAGCACTCAAGCGTTACCTTCTTTACATTCTTCAAATACTTCAACGTTTGAATTCCATCTTCGATCCATCTTGATCTCCAAATTGCTCTCGATTGTGTTCATTTTTTAATTGCTATGTGGGGAAACATTTCTACTATAAACCTAGTTAATTCGATTGCTTACTAAGAAAAGGCTCTTCTAGATTTCATTCTAATTCAAGCACCCGAGATCTGGGTACATGCTTTTGTAAAAAGTAAGATAAATCTTTTTAAGAGTTGTTAAAGAAAGTGGTATACTAAAAAATGGAATTTTCTTCTATACTAAAAAATGGAATTTTCTTCTTCCACGACAAGTAGCTAGATGTATTGATAAAAGCTCCGATGAATGTACAGAGAAAGGGGGGGTCTTAGAACGAGATTCATAGTTGTTTTCACCCAGCTGGATTTCTACATTAATATCTTTATGCGTATAGCAAAGGATGGGTCTGAGGCTTAAATTGACAGTTCTTCTGATGGTACTTTGTATTTCAACATGGATTATGAGCAGATGGAGCAGACAATTGATGATTTGATTGCAGATACTACAGAGATTTTTCACGATTCCTCCACTTCAGATGATTTAGATCCAAATTATCACCTATTTGAGTTATTTACCTCTAATCATTCTGAGGATGAGCGCATCACAGAGTCGAATAATGTCATTTCAGATTGTATATGCATCTTCTGTAGTCCGACTCTAGAGCATGTTGAGATGGTGGATAACCATATTGCAGACACATCTACCACCAACACAGTTCCCTGCACACAGACAGATGAGATTACAGTAGAGCCAGATTCCACCTTGCTATAACTGAAGACTTTGCCATTGAACATGAAATATGTTTTCTTTGTAGGTCCACATCGAAAGTTTCCGATTATTATCAGCTCATCTTTGACCGAAGAGTAGGAATCTCATCCGATAGAGATTCTTGAAAGAAACCACAAGCCTATTGGGTGGAATGTATCCGATATCTGTGGGAAAAAACATTCTTTGTGCTCTCACCATATATATATATATATATATAGGGCACTTCAAATGAGGTGGGGTCTCACCGATATTGTGGTGAGCCATCGAGTAGATTCGTCAGATCTCAATCTGACGGTTGCATCAAAAACCTCATCCAAAAGGGTATTTTCGTCATATTGATTTCATTAATTTCAAGTTTCATTTATTATTTCAAATTGCCATTCTAAACTTTTCTCGATTTGGTATTTTCATAAATGCCTTTTATTGATTAAATTCCGATTTTGTTCCAAACGATATGAATTCAATCATAGCTTTGTAAAATACAACGAGCTTTTGTAAAATATATTTTACTCTTTGTAATTTCATTAATGATTTCATTTTATTACTGTAATTTCATTTTGTAAATAGTTGTATCAGTTTTGTAAAATATGTACATTCATTTTGTAATTCCAACGAGTTTTTGTAAGAATATTTTTCCTCTTTGTAAACTTCAACTTTTTGTAATTGTGTATGTTTGTTTTGTAAAAATCCGTGAATCTTTGTAACTGAATCTCCCTCCTTTGTAAAAGTCACGCATGTTTTCTATTGCGTTAAATTTCAATTGCCATACATGTTTTCGAGTCCTGCAAAATAGAGAAACAACAATGAGATTTGTAAAAAAGATAAATAAATATATAAATATGAAAGTCAGTTAATTAAAATTATTATACCATAATGTAACTGAATATCCCTCCTTTGTAAGATTGTCTGATCACTTTGTAAATTTTAGACGCTCTTTTGTAAAGTCATCTGATAGCTTTGTAATATTTATGTAGAGTTCTGCAACAATAAGTACACTGTTAGATATTGGAAACATGTAAAAAATTGACATGAGATTGTAAAAAAAAATCAATATTTCTACATAACCATTCCAACTTTGTAAAAAAACTACGATTTATAAAAAAAACTAAGTGCCCCCTCCTCCGCTCACATCTCGACGCTTCGGAGTCGACGGAGAGGTGTTGCATCGGAGGATGCGCAGGCGGAGCACGACCTGACGGAGAGCGAAGTCGAGGGCGGGCGGTAGGGGCGTGAGCGGAAGGCTACCGTCACGTCGAAGAGGACGGCACGCAGGGCTGCGGCTCCGCCTGAAGGTCGGTGGGCGGAGGAAGACGGACGGTGCCACCTCGCGTGAGGCAGAGGTCGCCGAAGAGGACGACACGCGGGGCTGCGGCTCCGCCTGAAGGTCGATGCGCGGAGGAAGGCGGGTGATGCCGCCTCGCGTGAGGCAGAGGTCACCGAAGAGGACGACGCGTGGGGCTGTGGCTCTGCTTGAAGGTCGATGCGCGGAGGAAGGCAGGCGATGCCGCCTCGCGTGAGGCAGAGGAGGCGGCTGGACGGTGGCGCAGCCGCACACGTGCAGGGGGAAGACGAGGCAGGCGGACGGAGGAGATGACCGCGCGGGGGTAGCGCGACTGGAGCGGATGGGTCGAGCATGACAAGTATGATTATATACTATAATTAGCCATCCGATTGGGAGATAATTGTGGCATGATAATTAAAGCATGAATGTATGAGTATATACTATAATTAGAAAAGTTAAAATGACGTAAATGGGTTTGTAATCAGTAAAATAATAACAATTAATATGCGTTTAATGATAGCCATCCGATTAATTAGGAATGGACGAGATTAAGGGCTCACCACAAGAATGGTGAGACCCCGTCTCATTTGAAGTTTCTCCTATATATATATATACAGGAAAGGGAAGCTGCTCCGCGGAGCAGCTAAGCTGGCTGCTCCGTGGGGCAATTCCCCCCCCCCCCCTTTTATTTTTTTTTTGAATTTTTTCCATGTATATTCATCTATATATCCCTCCTACATGTCATTCAAATTTCATGAGAAACGGAGACTCCTATGCCCTCCATCTAGACCGGTTAATTTTTAACGGTCTGAAATTTGTTGTAATCTATCCCTTCTAGATGGACGGTTTAGGAGTCTTTGTTTCTCGCGAAATTTGAATGACATGTAGGAGGGATATATAGATGAATATACATGGTGAAATTTCGCAAAAAAAGATTTAGGGGAGAATGCTACATGTAGCAGCCAGCTTGGCTGCTACACACAGCAGCCTCCCGGTTCTCATATATATATATATATATATATATATATATATATATATATCTTTTATAACTATTTTTCTCAACACAATTCAATCACCCCTTATTTACTCTTACTAATATTTCACAAACTAATTATTTATTATTATCAAATTCCAAGTCAATGATATTATACAATATTTGCATAGGGAGAGGTGGATCAAGACCATGCAAGATGAAATGTGATCCTTATGACGACCACATCTTTGAGCTAGTGAAATTACCCAAGTGAAAAATGACTTCAAAATAAGAGATTTTCTAAGAATGATGAGAACTCTTTTGTAATTTCTTACAATAAATTAAAATTAAAATGCTCCCACTCCATCAAGTATCCACCACTAATACAATGCAAGAAAAACAAATAAGTCGTCATGAATGACCCCATGTGTAAAATGGACAAGGCATTCATGGCAACAAGTACTCTATTTTCAAATCCCAAATAATTTTTTTGGGCACGCTTTTTAATTTGTATTTTTCAGAGATTTGAAATCGCAAGAACGTATTCATGACGATTATACTGACGGGGGATTTTTCGCTATATCTTTTAAACATAAGATGCATTTGAATCGTCAAGGACTGTGAACGTATGTGTTTTAGTAAAATCATATACCCTGCTTATTTTATTACGCATTGCTTCGCGTACAATGTAACGGGAAATACTTACAACTTACTGGACGAGCATTCCTTCCTTCAGAAGTTACGCAATTCGACTCTTTCGAATTATTTGACAGATTTACGAAAGGATTATTAATTACGATGCAAAATGCCACATTAATTCATCAAAAGCGACATTTTTCCAATTAGGCTTTGTCATATATATTTGTATTCTCTAGCTCTGCCCATATGGGTAATTAACACCGGGTGAGGATGCTACAAAGTCGGATGATGCAAAGGATGGAGAAAAAACAAATGCCGGGTTATGAGTTATTAATAACGCTCCAAGTTTAGCATGCATTAAGTTGGAAGCAATTAAACCAAATCATAATGAATGTTCGAGGGAAAAGGGCTTATTTAGGTTTTATTTGTCAATCTGTCAAGATAGTAAATCAGTAATTTCTGATACTGCATAGCAGCGACACGAGGTTTATGACTACAGATTCAAGCACAGCGATGACACATGAAATAATGTTCAACCAGAACCATGCAAAGGGTCAGACATGTTGGGACGAATTAGCATTCCAGATCACTACGTATACAATGTCACGTGTTAAGCCCATCATCTAAAAGAAACCACTTCATAGAGGGAGGGAGCGGAAGGAACTACAAAGCAAACACTAACATAGAACCTACGAGAACTACTAAATAATCTACTATACATGCAACTTGTACAAAGTACACAGTCAGGGATCACCAAGTCCTGCAAGTAGGCATTACACGATAACTCTCTGACAGATGATGAACAAAATCTCTATCTAATGCGACTACAGATTGATGACAAGCTTACCATCCATCCCCAGTAGGTTATTTCATGAATCTTCGAGCAATAGATATAGTCAGGTAGTTTACAAACGCAACTTCACCATAGTCCACCATGCTGCACAAACTAATTCTTACCTGAATCTCACTTCGTTCCGTGCTCCTAAAGAAACCTGCTACACGAAGAAAGAAAACACACACACGAAAGACGACAACATAAAGATAACAAAGCAAGGATTTTACCGAAATGAAATTTATGCTGATAAACCCATGCCTTATGATCTTCATATATAAGAGTCGAGATCCACTAGCTTTCAAGAGCTTTTCGACGAGCAGCGATTGGCTTCTTAGTTCCAGGCAAAAAAGAAAGAAAAGAAGAAACAGATGAGCAAGATTCAAAAATTTAGTAAGAAATACTCGTGTTTTAGATTTCACAAAATAATGAGAAGCATAGAAGTTAATCATATGCAATGAACCCCTCTAATGGTCTGGTGGTAGAAGCAGTGACTCCCACTTTAAAGGACCAGGGTTCGAATCCTATTAGTGAAAAAAAAAATCATCTGCAAAGACAGACAGCAGAGTGGCTAAAAGACATAAGATGGACACTTGCTTTCCAATTCGAAAAGAATCCTGCAAGCAAAACTGAGAACTAGGAAGACCTCTAATTCTTCAGTGAAGCCAATTGATGGATGTTTGAATCCATAAAATGCTGGGATAGTGTATCTTTTGCAAATGGTGCCTGGAAAAAGAAGGAAACCAATAATTGCAGTATAATATGATGAGCTTTGAGAAGTAGGATCCTCTAGAAAGGTCCCCCACCATTCGCAACGATGTCGACTACTAGTCCAAAAACATAAATCCCAAACATTGTTAGATGATAATTCTTGATTTTGAACCCATTCAATATTCCTAGCATTCTTTTCGGAAACAGAAGAATGCTTTTGTAAGAAACTCATTATAACCAGAACTGCCGGATGTGCTGCAAATAGTTGTCACCACTGTCTGCAGATCCTGTACTGTCTGTTCCTTCGTTGCTTGTTTATCAGCCTCAGAACTATTCAGACTATCCAAATTGTTCCAACCAGTAGTATCCAGATTCTACATTTTTGGTCTTGTAAGAAAATGCTGCATCGGATACTCCATTTATCTTATTAAGCCCTATTGAGAAACGTCTGTCAATATCGATGCGATTGCTGGCCAATGCAGGCAATCTGGTCTGTTCATTGGGATTCCCAGATGTGCACTTCTCAGATCTCTCTTTCTTTGCATCACTGTCTTCTGATTTCAACTCTCTTTTGGGCAGTATTTCTTCCTTCTCGGGTTCAACAGAATCCAAACAGGAGCTTAGCAAAAAGCACTCAGAAGGAACAGGACAATCCCTTATCAAGGTTCTCAAAACTCCTGTATTGCTGCCCATTATTTCCAATGTGCTACCATCTGCTTCTAAACTTGCAGATCGCAGAACACCAGAACCCACATTTTCACTTTCGAATATTGGAGATTTTGGTCCGTTTGAGCTAACTGATCCTAATTCCACTTGACTGTCTATTGATGCACATTGTTCGATTCTACATTTTTCTGTTTGTGATGTAGGTCTGCAGGACTATAATGATCAGCTTCTGTCAGCTCTTCTGCAGAAGATTTTCCATGTGATTGTTGAGCTGCTGATCTAGAAACCCAGGAGTGTTTGTACCCCTCAGGAAAAACATATAAAGGAATCTGCTTTCTGCGAACATGGGAAACATATATCTCCATTCCAGATTTCCAAAACATGTACATATTAACAGAATTCCTGAATTCGTCCACAGTTCCCCGTATATCAAATTGTTGACCTTCTTGGATTAGCACCCCCTGCTTTCTCTGCAACCCCATAAAAAAGGCACAATGTGCACACTGTTTGGAAGGATCCACGTACTCACTTGGATAAGGATGGCATTGCAACATTCCATATGTGTCACGTTCTATCTATAAAAGAGACTAGTATAAAGAAGATTCACAGGATAATGCTGACAAGAAAGTAAATAAAAATCACTATTCCTATACAATGTAAACATACAAGCAAAAAACTCACCGTATGCCAAAAAGAATAAAAAGATAAACATACATATAAATATCTATTTCTCAGTTTTTTGACTGAAAATTTGCAATGTAAGAGTTACCTTCAAAGTCAGCTGCCTTAGGCGAGATTCTACCCGTCCTTTCCAATTACGCAGATCATCCAAGTCAGCAGCTACAATGTCAATTTCCAGAAAATTCTTGTATGATTCAAAGAAATGATATGGTTAAAAAAGAGAAGACCAAACATTCTTGTTAATCTCGATCTCCTAGAAAACAAAGACAATATAACATTAATACATGTTAACTACTATGAAATTTTCTTATATGGAAGAAATATTAGATTCATATAACCTCGCAGATCTTGTTGCCTATCTGAAATTGGTCCATCATAACCCTAAAGGCCTGTTTGGTTGCAGGGTTGGGCAGGGTTGACCCAACCCTGGTTACTATTCACAAGGGTACTTCCTCCTCACAGATTACTATTCACCCATCCCAACCCAGCTCAACCCAACCCTGTCCAACCCTGCAACCAAACAGGCCTTAAGGGTGCTTGCTGATACATTGTAACTTGAATTCATACACGGATATGCTGGTGTGATAATCGGCATGTGATGTGTCCTGTCTCTAGGGTTTTTGCGAGGATCCCAAAGAGGAAAACCAAGTTCATCCTCTTCAATTGGGCATAACATAACTGGATTTGGCCAACGCCACTGTGTATAGACTCTGAAAAAACGACAAACAAGCATGCTAGGTACCGCATTGGGATAAAGCTGACAAACCCGAGCAACCAACAGGGCCCAATTAACGCCACCAAGAAACCCAGTTATCTAAAACAAAAAGCCTGATATAGTTCGTAGTCAAATCATTCGGCCATATTCCGACCACTTTTTTTATAAAAAAAACCCAAAAACTCACATTGGAATAAACAGCACGCCTCTTCGCCCAAAATTTTAAGCATCGTAAAGTCATCCGAAAATGCTACACATCAAACAACAGTTGTAGACAACATAAAACACAATAAATGCGCACTATTTAACTTCTATATTCAAGAAATATTGACCTCGACATTTGGAACAAGGCGAAGAATTTGATCTGCTACCCTGCAACCATTAAGGCTCCGTACTGTTTGTTCATCAATACCATATAAGATGGAGCCTTGAGAGATATCCAAGTTCTGCCATACGAATTAGAGAAATGAAAATTTTAATGATGAATAGAAATAAAAGTTTGTAGTATGCGATAAAGAATCAAAATAAAATAAAAAGATGACATAAAAAGAGAGGGTGTGTAATAATGGAACAATTTTCAATGTCATCATGTCGTTTTGGCACTTATCATAAAGATCGCAAAAACCTTCTTACCAATAGGATGCACCAGTTTTAATATATTGGAGAGGAATATTTTGGTATTATTATAAAGATTGCAGAACCTTTTTGTCAATACCATGCACCAACTTTTTTGTATTCGAGAGGATATCGGACATGAGGTATCCAGCAAGATCAAAATGAGAGAAAAATATACAATTCTATCATCATTCACATTCGATTGAGGAAGAAAATTCAATTAAACAAAGGCATATATTGTCTTAGTTAAGCAGTTGTAACGGTCCAAAGCAAAAGAACGGGGAACTAGAGCTAGCAACAACCAA
This sequence comes from Ottelia alismoides, assembly GCA_037367405.1. NCBI lineage: Eukaryota > Viridiplantae > Streptophyta > Magnoliopsida > Alismatales > Hydrocharitaceae > Ottelia > Ottelia alismoides. The sequence goes on along the minus strand of JAZKJV010003250.1, from coordinate 1,139,108 downwards.
ATAAGCTTTAAGAAATGTCGATTTAACAAACAAGGAAGCAAGGTGGTGAGGGCTGAGGTTTGGAGATTTAAATTGGGACAAAATAATCATATAGCCCCAATCCTGATCTAGACCAACCGAGGTTTAAGCTAATCTTCAATTGAGGAAATACTTTTAGATTTTTTAAGTAAAAAAGGAATATCCCTAAAGACAACTGGAGCAGACAACCAAATTGGAGATAAATAACAACAATAAAGCATTTTCCCACATTAAGTAGGGTCGGCTATTTGGATTCTTTTCCTCCATTCAGATCTATCTTCGATCAATCTCATACTTAGATCAAAAAAATTAAGATCACTTCATATAGTCTCATTCCAACATCCCAAAACTCGCATCTCCTAATGGGTACATCAACCGACCTCCTTTGCAAATGATCATACCACCTTAAGCGGTTTTCTCGCATCTTATCCTCGATCGGAGTTACACCAATTTTCCTTCTAATTGCATCATTCTGAATCTGGTCTTTACGTGTGTATGTCCACACAAATACCTTAGCATTTTTATTTCTGCTATTGACATTCTCTGCACATGTTTATGGTTCACATGCCAACATTTAGATCCATAGAGCATAGTAGGTCTCACGATTGCTTTGTAAAACTTTCCTTTGTTTTTCAAAGGAATTCTCTTATCACGTAGAACAGTAGTGGCTTCTCTCCACTTTAGCGAACTTGCATTTATTTTATTAATAATATCTCCATCAATGTTACTATCATGTTGCAAAATAGATCACAAGTATCTAAAAGAATCTCTCTTCTGAATGTTATCATCATCAATCTTCACCTTGATTCCTTCACCATTGTTTCCATCAAAAGTACAATCCACATATTCAGTCTTAGCCCTACTTATACAAAAACTTTTAGGGTGTGTTTGGTACGCGGGTTAGGGTGGGTTAAACTGGTAGAGGGTAACCCGTTTTTGTATTTTGGTGTTTGAATAGAGGGTTAAACTGGGGGTGGATTTGTTGTGATATGATTGTATTGAAGTTTGGAAAAGTGTGTAGTTATTGTGATGTGATTGTATTGAAGTTTGGAAAAGTGAGTAGAAGTTGAGTATTCTATATTTTTAGATGATATTATGGTATAATATATTATTTTTTGATGAAATAGATGAAAGAAAACTAATTTATTTAATATTTAATAAAAGAATAGATAGTAGGTCCCATAAGAAAGAGAAAATGTGGGTTTGGGGGGTAAACCACCCCGAGGGGGGGTAAACCCCCAACCGAACATGCTCTTAGTCTCCAATGTATGCCTCCAGACCTCAAGCTTGTCATTTACTCTATCTAGAGTGTCATCAATCAACACAATATCATTAGCGAATAACATACACCACGGTATCTCATACTGAATGTGACTTGTCAACTCACCCATAATCAAGGTAAAAAGGGAATAGACTCAAAGCTTAACCTTGATGCGGACCAACGTTGATGTGAAAATAATCAGTCTTCCCGGACTGGATCCTTACACAAGATGAAGCCCTATCATACATATCCTTTATGAGGTTTATGTATGAGACATGTACTTGTCTCTTCTCCAAAACTCTCCACAATATCTCCAGTGGGACAGAATTATAAGCCTTCTCCATATCAATAAAAATCAGCAAGCGGATGGCTTCAATAGTTGAGCAACATGGCATGAATTCGAATTGTCTTTTACCTTGAAAACTTGTCGCAACCTTTTTTCGATCATACGTTCCCAAATTTTCATAGTATGACTAATCAGCTTGATACCTTTGTAATTTGAACGATTTTAAATATCTCATTTGTTCTAAAAAGAAGCATCGCAATGCTTCTTCTCCAATCTTTAGGCATTTTCTTGCTTCGTCAAATAACATTGAATAAATTTGTAAGTCAAGTCAAACCATGCTCACCTAAAACTCTCCATACTTTTATAGGAATGTCATATGGTCATGCACCTTTCCCAGGTCTCATAACCTTCGTAGCATCCTTTTACTTCTTTCGTATTCGTTTATAGCATGCACGATTCAAATAACTTTCACTACTAGCTAGATCTCCCAAAGTGACCTCTTTATTTCCTTCACCAATGAAAAGCTTGTGGAAATACTGCTTCCATCTAGTCTTTATATCATTCTGTGTAACACGCATGTTACCTTCATCATCCTTAATGCATCTCACTTGAGAAAGGTCTTTGGTCTTTTTTTCTCTTATTTTGGCCAACCTAAATATATCCTTCTGGCCTCCTTAAAATCAAGTTTTTTATACAAAACTTCATAAGTTTTTGATCTAGCTTCGTTTATGGCCTTCTTTGCTTCCTTCTTTGTTATTTTGTAGTTTGTGATAGTTTCCTCTAATATATCCTTAGACATAGCCTTAAAGCATGCTCTTTCAATTTTGAACTTTTTTTGCACCCTCCATTCCACCTAAGAGCATCCTTTTGGCCTGGAGCTCCTCCTTTGACTCGCCCAACATCTCTTTGGCTACCCTTTGGATACAAGATGCCATCGTCTCACGCATCTCGTTTACACTTCCGTTATAGTCCCAAGATAAGTCTTCTAAAACCTTCTCCCTGAAGCTTGACTGCTTCAATTGAATATATTTTTTTTCACTAGTAGGATTCGAACCCTGGTCCTTTAAAGTTACCAACTAGGTATAGTGATCTTAGAAATCCTCCTTTTCTTTACCAACCAATTTATTTGCAGTTTTTGCAATACAACTGATATTTTCTCCTCAACGCAAAGTAATATATTTGTGTTCTGGTCAGACCACTCTTATAAGTAATTAAATGATCCTACCTCTTCTTGAAAAGTATTTGCTATGAAAATATCATAAGTTGTTACAAAATCCAGAATGACTTTTCTCTCTTCATTTCTATGCCGAAGCCATGGCCTCCATGAACACTAGCATACTCTAAAGCATCCTATCCCACATGTCCATTAAGATCTCCACCTAGGCAAATCATCTCTCTTTATGGGATTCATTGCATAATGTTATCCAAATCCTCCAAAAAGTGATATTCAGAATCATTTCCTCTAAATCAGCTTGTGGTGCATAAACTAAGATGATATTAAAAATTTCACTTCTTTGCCCAAAAAAATGATATTCAAAATCCTTTCATCTAACATTATGGGATTCCTTGCATATTGTTATACAAATCCAGCTTGTTTAATCATTTCATCTAAACCAATTTGCATGCATAAACTAATATGATATTCAGAATTTCTTCTTCTAACACCAATTTTATAAAAAATATCCCCGAATCATTGCACCTCAACCACACAATCCTTCAAATCATTATGAATAACCACTCCAACTCCATTTCTACACTTATCTTTACCTGAATACCAAAGTTTTAAAGCAAGTCTTCTAGATCTACCTTGCTTTCTCTCCAATCCATTTTCTCTCTTAGAGAAATAGTATCTGAATCTTCCTTTTTTCCATCCTATCTACTATCTCCATTGATTTGCCAGTCAAAGTGCTAATATTCCAACTACTTATCCATGACTTCCTTTGCAACCTCTTTTGTTTTAGCTTCTTTCCTTGCATGTGTCCATTCGAGAACCCTTGTAAATTTTGGACGGCATTTGGACAGCGATGCAATGGAACAAACTTATTTACTCACATGTGTTCCTCATGCGAGAACCCTTGCAAATTTTGAACTACATATATGTAATGATGTAGCGGTCCTTTCCAACTTCTCATTGCATTTGGGTGATGCAACACGTCGCTAGTAGGGAATGCCCCGATGAAATATAAATGTTTGCTTAAATCCATATTGAAAGATCCGGATGTGTCTCTCTTACGTTGGCTATCAGCTACCTAACACGTAATCCTCCTCAATTTACCAAGACTTGAAACTGGTCATGGCCGAGTTAGATTGGAAATAAATACTTTCAAATTTTATAATAAAAATTTGATCTGCTTTAATATATATATACTTTTTAAGTCCAAGTTTTTACTTGAAGTACTTTCTTTAAAGTTCCTAAATTATAAGCCTAACTCCTTATTTGATGATATATTTAATATGCTTTCTGGATCACAATGCAAAAATAATCGTCAATACTCTTCCATAGTAGAACATAACTGACTTCATTTAGTTACCCTGAATAGCAACTCGATATGAATATTTATAAGTAAATCAATTAATTAATTTTATCATACAATTTTGACAGAGAATCCTCAAAACATTTTAAAAAATAAACTTATATATTAGCCAGTGTAAATGCAAAATGCTTCATATTTTCTTGTTTTTCTCAACAAAATTATTTCTTATAATTTTAAAACTCAAACTACAACATATAATATGATAGCTTAATGATTATAAAATACTATATTTATTGTAATAATTAATGATGATGATAAAGCGATAGATCAAACATATAAGTTATTATTTGAATACATTTTAATAATGAATAGAGTAATGTAGAAATTACAATGTCCATTAGCTTATTAGTTAGTGTTGGAATTATTTTGTTAATGGGCTATTTCTTTGGTAATAATGATTGAGGATGGACTTCATGTTGATATTAAGTCGATGGTTTCATCCTATTGCTACACGGACTATGGCAAGTTGATGGAAGCAACCCGTAGAGCCGAACGGGTAGTACAAGAAAAGAAAAGATGCAATGACCAAGGTAAGAAGATATTTGGTGACAGACCACAGTGGAGAGGCCCAGAGAACAAAATTAGGAAAATTTTTGAAAATACAAGGCAATATAATTTGTCTGTCCAAAGATACGGACAATACAATGCCGGGGGACTTGTTGCAGGGACTTCTATAAACTTATCACCTTATTTTCCACAATGTAATACTTGTGGTAAACATCATCAAGGAGAATGTCGTAGAGGGACTTCTGGATGCTATTATTGTGGCCAAACAAGCCATTTGTAAAGAAATTGCCCTTCTTTAAATGCAAATCGTGGAAATGCACGATGTCCAGCTCTGCACAATGCTTTGGGTAAAGTCATATCTCATAAAAACCCAGCCATGGAAGAAGATAAAAGAAACAATATTCAAAGAAGGCAAAACAAGAAGGAATAAAATGCAGGGAAAGCTTTTTGCATGACTTTACAAGGAGCCATCACTGTTGACGATGTAGTATCAGGTACCACTGTCATTTTGGTAAAAATGCGCATACACTTATTGATTCTGGAGCGACCCATTCTTTTATATCTAGAATATTTTCTACACATGCTGATATAGAAATGGGTACTCTTGAGCATGCCTTGTCCATCTCCTTACCAAAAGGGGAACCTGAAATTGTCTGCAATATCTTTAAAGATTGCTTAGTAAGGATAGGAGGATGCCAAATTTTTGTGAATATGATACCTATGGACATCAAAGAATTTGATGTCATTATAGGAATGGACTGCTTAAGTGCTTATCATGCCTTACTAGATTGTTATAAGAAGGAAGTCATATTTCTAAGACCTGGTGATATTAAGGTTGTATTCTATGGGGAGAGGAGAGTGTACCTGAACCAGGTCATTTCTAGCACGCTAACACATAAATTTCTAAGAAAGGAATGTTTATCTTTTGTTGTAATTGCATATAATACAAAAGCAGAAATGATTAGTCTAGAGAATATCCCTATAGTGAAAGAATTTTCTGAAGTATTTCTGAAGGAGCTACTGGGACTTCCACCAGAGAGAGAGAGAGAGAGAGAGATTGAATTCACTATTGATTTAGTACCTGGTACGACTCCTATTACTTTAGCACCGTTTCGAATGGCTCCAGCCGAGCTTGGAGAGCTTAAGATTCAATTGCAAGAATTGATAGATAAGGGGTTTATTCAGTCTAATATTTCTCCTTGGGGGGCTCCAGTTCTTTTTGTCAAGAAGAAAGATGGGTCTCTAAGTCTTTGTATTGATTATCGGAGGTTAAATCGGGTAACAATACGTAATAACTATCCTCTTCCTCGAATAGATGATTTATTTGACCAATTGCAAGGGACCTCTGCATTTACCAAGATTGATTTGAGATCAGGCTATCATCAGTTAAAGATTAGAGGATAAGATGCCTCTAAAACTGCATTCCGAACCCGATATGGGCATTATGAATTCTTGGTGATGCCTTTCGGCTTAATAAATGCCCATATTGCTTTTATGGATTTGATGAATCGGATATTTCTCGCTTTCCTAGACAAATTTGTGATTGTATTTATAGATGATATTCTAGTGAATTCTAAAACAGATGAAGAACATAGAGAACACTTGAGATTTGTGTTTCAAACTCTGAAGGAACATCGATTATATGCCAAGTTTAACAAATGTGAGTTTTGGTTGAAGAAAGTTGCATTTCTAGGCCATGTCATATTTGAAGAGGGAATAGCAGTAGATCCATCAAAGATATAAGCAGTTCTTAGATGGGAACGACCAATAAATGCGTCAGAAATAAGAAGTTTCCTTAGATTAGCCGTGTATTATCGAAGATTTATTGAAAACTTCTCTAGAATTGCAGCACCATTGACAAGATTAACTAGGAAGGATGTGAAGTATAGTTGGGACGAAGAATGCGAGAAGAGTTTTAAGAAACTCAAGAATCGTCTTACCTCGGCACCTATCCTTAGCCTTCCTACAGGACAGGGTAATTTTGTAATCTATGGCGATGCCTCAAGACAAGGGCTGGGATGCATCTTAATGCAGAATGATAAGGTGATTGCTTATGCTTCTAGACAGCTAAAACAGCATGAGTTAAATTACCCAACTCATGACCTTGAGTTAGCAGCTATAGTATTTGCCTTAAAGATCCGGAGACACTACCTATATGGAGAAACTTGTCGAATCTTTATGGATCATAAGAGTTTGAAATATATCTTCTCTCGGAAAGAGTTGAATTTAAGGCAAAGACGATGGTTAGAGCTAATTAAAAATTATGATTGTTCCATAGAATATCACCCGGGGAAAGCCAATGTCGTGGCTGATGCACTTAGTTGAAAGTCTAAGGGTCAGCTATCTCACTTGAGAGCAGACTATTTACAGTTGAAAGGGTTACGCGCAAAGTTAACCATAAATAGTTCTGGAGCATTATTAGCATCCTTACAAGTGAGGCCCATATTATATGATAAAATTAAGAAAACACAAGTCCATGATGCTGAAATCATTAGAACAATTGAGAAGATTAAGGGAGGTGATCAAGAAGGATATACAATAGATGGTCAAGGGGTCTTATCCTTTAAAGGAAGATTGTGTGTTCCAAGGAAATCTGATATAAAGATAGAGATTCTAGAGGAGGCACATAACTCCATGTATGCTATGCACCCAGGACGTACTAAGATGTATAGAAGACTTAAGACTTATTATTGGTGGTCTACAATGAAGAGAGATATTGAAGAATATGTTTTTTAGATGTCCAATATGCCAACAAACTAAATCGGAGCGTTTGAGAACTGCGGGCACATTACAACCACTTCCTATACCAGAATGGAAATGAGAACACATCACTATGGATTTTGTTACGGGATTTCCAAGGACCCGTCGAGGTCACGATGCAATATGGGTCATAGTAGACAGATTAACTAAATCTGCACATTTCTTATCCATTAACATGGCATACAGTCTAGACCACTTGGGAAAGATCTTTGTTAATGAGATAGTTAGCTATCATGGGGCTCCTGTGTCAATTGTTTCCGATAGAGATCCACGATTCACCTCCAAGCTTTGGCCAAGTTTACATAAGGCTATGGGAACACAATTAGCATTTAGTACAGGCTTTCATCCTCAAAGAGATGGCCAGTCAGAACGGACTATCCAGACTCTAGAAGACATGCTTAGAGCTTGTGCACTGAGCTTTAAAGAAAGCTGGGATGAACATCTCTCACTTATAGAGTTTGCATACAATAACAGTTATCATGCTAGTATTGGGATGACACCTTACGAAGCCTTATATGGTAGACCTTGTAGAACACCTATCTGTTGGAGTGAGGTTGGAGAACGAAAATTGGTTCAACCTGAATTAATACAAATCACAATAGAAAAAGTTGAGGAAATCAAGAGATGCTTGAAGGCAGCGTAAAGCAGACAGAAAAGTTATGTAGATAAGTGAAGGAGAGACTTAGAATTTCAAGTGGGATACCATATGTTTCTGAAAGTATTTCCATGGAAAGGCGTAATCAGATTCGGGAAGAAAGGGAAACTAAGCCCTAGATACATTGGCCCTTACGAGATCACCGAAAGAATTGAAAGTGTGGCCTATCATCTTCGACTTCCATCAGAACTAGCAAGGATACATGATGTCTTTCAAGTCTCCACATTTCGGAAGTATATTCCAGATCCATCCCATGTGATACAAACCTAAGAAATTCAATTGAAGGAAGATCTATCATACAAGGAGGTTCTAATAGAAATTCTAGATTATAAAGTACAAGAGATTCGTATAAAAAAGATTCTCTTTGTTAATGTTTTATGGAGTCATGCAATAGAAGAAGCCACATGGGAATGAGAGGAGGAAATGAGATCTCAATATCCCCACTTATTTTCAAACTAACAAAGGTACTTCAATTTCGAGGACTAAATTTATTTCAAGTAGGGGAGAAATTGTAATACATGTTTTGAGTAGTCTTGAGTTTTTGTAGAATATTACTATATATACTATGTTTTGAATGTTAGCAATTGTTATTTCAAGGAAATATTGGATTTATAGTATTCACACTTTATGTTTGACATAGTCAATAGATTCGCTTTGATGCAACGATTTCATTGAAACTTGTTTTGTGTAAAAAAACTTGAATAATTATGACTTTAAAAGGTTCTCTGGATTTTATAGCACATCAAACATAGTACCACATCTAGTAATTTGGAAGTATGGTAGTAGCTTATAAGTAGTAGAAGCCACTACTAGTATAGGGCCCCCAATGTTATATATTTATGCTCATTAGACCATAATCACATAATTAAGACTAATTAAGCATGATTAGTACTAATTACTCATCATTAATGATAATTAAGCGTCATTAGCAAAAGTAGGACACATGGAGGGCAAATCATGGGACACGTGTCGTTATACATACAGGACAAGTGTCAATACACAAGAGTACCATTTGTCATCATTCTAAGACTAACATGTGTCCTAGTGCATGTCAGGCATGTAGCCTCATGCTTGTGCAACAAGTTCTCTCATGCATGAGCCATGTGCCATGGTGCATGGATGGCAAGTGTTGCCATGTGTCTTCATGCATGGTAGAGAGGTAACATCTCTCTTAAAACCTCCCTTAGATGTTGACACATGTCACACATGTAAAAAGGGGTTGGAGGCCTATATATACCCATGACCTCCTCATTCTACTCACTCCAACTCACACCCCTCTCACCACCTTAGAGTCACAAGGGCGTCGAGCTTGTTGGAGGAGTACGATAGGAGTCACGGCGAAGCTCTGTCGGTCACTGAGAGCACGATAAAAGCCGTAATGAAGTTCTATCAGCCATTAGGCTATAGTACTCAATCTAAGACGGATATAGGGGGTATTCACAAAAGAAGGCGATCCCGACTCGAGTTAGATAGCGATCAGGTGAGGGATTCTCAAGCGATGTTTTAAAGCAATAATCTTGAGCTTTTTATGCATGGTTTTGAATAGCAAGTATGAAATCGTATTTTCTAAAGCGTTTACATATGAATTGCAAGTACCATACAATTGATATGAAATCAAGTCTTTAAAACATATTTCAGATGTCATTTCAAGTGTTTTATCTTGATAGCATGTTTTCAGGCATATAAATTTCTTGTACAACACAAAACAAAAGTTGCACTACTCAAATTTGAGTTTTATATAAAGAAATATGTTTTGCGCAGTTACTATGCAATATGGATCGGTTTTCAAGTTCTTAATAGTTTCCAGTTGTAAGAATATGCATGCTATTACAGATTGTTTTATGCTCATGAATTAACTGTTGTGAGCATGATTTAGCAAATACAGATTATTAGTGGCAAGAAAAGAATCAGAATAAGAAGTAAGCACCACAATAGCTATTTTATACAAGTCATGAACTAGCCATTAGATATGGTGATGTCATTAGATATGACCCTGAAACAACTATTAGATATGACAAACCATTAGATATGGTATCAAGAAAACTTTGGGTCTGCATTCCGTATGCATATAGGCTTTGAGCCGTATGCAGGGTGTTTTTGGTCTTTGGGACCGTCTGTGCGTATGACTTAGCTTTGTTTCAGCGTTCATGAGTCGATACCTTAGCCACATCGGTGATTAATGCAAACATATAGATAATGATAATTATGTTTTAGTTTATCTTCTTTTGAAGTGATTTCAGTGTTCAATTGCAAAACTAACATGTTTTTTTATGAAAACTGTCACAAAGTCTCTTTCAAGCTATTTCAAAATATTCAGCAAAAAAAAATGGTATGATGCTCATATTTCAACTTTCAGCTATATGTAAAAAGCTTGAGATCCTTTCACTGGGTCTAAGCTCATAAATGGGTTTAAAACTCATCCCTTTATATTATAATTATGTACAGATCAACAGAATCACGACCAAAAGGAGAAAGGACTGCTTATACACTAGAATGAGGTGGTTTTCGTTGTTTTTTTTACTGTCTTTTGTTTTGTAAGGAGATGTAATAAAACTTGTGTAAGACACTTCTTTGTAATGTGAACTTTAAATACAACGATGATATGTTTGATGAGATTGCCAAATATGTACTTTGAGGAAAAAGAAGTAGAAAGATCTCTGTTCGGCACGGTCTGGTTAGCGGGACGGATCTTGACATGAGGTGTCGCCAGCTAATTTGTCCAGACTTATTGATGGCCCCGCTGTTGTGAACAGACCTATTGAGTGTCCTCCTAAGTGCAGTTGATATGTCCAGCACTTGTGTTGAGATCTTAAAACGACAAAGAGGGCACATGTGTCCAAGTCTCATGCAAGTTTAAAACTCCACTACAATCTTTTGATATCTCTATCAAACCACGATGGCATCAAATCCTATCGATACCAAATCCATGCACAAAACATCCTCTATGATGGTACATGGTATCTCTATCAAACTCAAATGTACATATAACTACATCCTTTGATCTCGTGCTTTCAAGATGCTCGTCGGTGTTCAGGGGACTTCTATCACCCGTTTAATGAAGCTTATGCGGAATTCTACACCCAAATACGGCTACTTCAACTACGTATCTCGCTACTACCTTAGATATTGTAGCCTACTCTGCTTCTACCACAACACCAACCTGAACTGTTGACCCCGACACGTCTACTCACTTGACTGGAGAATTCAGTTTTTTGGCAACTTCTCAACCCTCTTCCACTGTGAAGACAGTTCGTGTAGCATGTCTATGGTTCATGGGACAACATTTAGATCCATATAGTATAGCAGGTCGCACGGTTTCTTTATAAAGCTTTCCTTTAATTTTTAAAGGAATTTTCTTATTACAAAGAACAACAAAGGTACCTCCCACTTCAATCAGCCTGTATTTATTCTATTAGTAACATCTCCATCAATTTCCCCATCATGTTGCAAAATAGATCCCAGATATCTAAAAGAATATCTCTTCTTAATGTTATCGTCATCAATCTTCACCTCAATTCCGTCACCGTTGCTTCCATCAAAGGTGCATTCCATATATTCCATCTTAGCCCTACTTATACGAAATCCTTTAGTCTCCAATGCATGTCTCCAGACCTCAAGCTTCTCATTTAGTCTATCTCTAGTCTCGTCAATTAACACAATATCATCAGCAAGTAACATACACCAAGGTAACTCATCATGAATGCGACTTGTCAACTCGTCCATAATCAAAGTAAAAAGAAATGGATTCAAAGTTGAACCTTGATGTAAACCAATGTTGATTTCAAAATAGTCAGTTTTCCCAGACAGGATCCTTACACAAGATAAATCCCTATCATACATGTCCTTTATGAGGTTAGTGTATAGGACATGTATTTGTCTCTTCTCCAAAACTCTCCACAATATCTCTCGTGGACAGAATCATAAACCAACTTCAAATCAATAAAGATCATATGGAGGTTCTTCCTTTTAGCTCTATAAATCTCCATTGTTCTCCTCAACAAATTGATGGCTTCAATAGTTGAGCGACCTGGCATGACTCCAAATTGATTTTCTTTTATGTTGGAAACTTGCCTCAACCTTCTATCGATCACACGTTCCCATATTTTCATATGATGACTCATCAGCTTGATACCTCATAATTTGCACAATTTTGAATGTCTCCTTTATTCTTATAAAGAGGCACCACGATACCCCTCCAATCTTCAGGCATTTTCTTGCTTCGTCAAATAACATTGAATAGATTCATAAGCCAAGTCAAATTACACTCACCTAAAACTCTTCATACTTCTACATGGATGTCATCCGATCCTACACATTTCCCAGGTCTCATAACCTTCAAACCTCCTCTACTTCCTTTCTTTGTATTCATCTATAGCTTGTACGATTCAAGTAATTTTCATTACTAGCAAGATCACCCAAAGTGATCTCCTTGTTTCCTTCCCCAATAAAAAGTTTATGGAAGTATTTCTCCCATCTAGTCTCTATATCCTTGCAGGTAATCTATATTTATCGATTTAATGTAAATTAAATTATATAAATGAATCTTCAATATATTTAATTTATTTTTAAATTAACTATTTGTTGTTGCAATTTATGCAACAAAATCATGGCCATTGATTGAAAGTACAAAATAATTTATACCGTTGATTATTGTGTGCACATGGATTGATATCCATGGACATCCAATTTATTTATTTATTGTAAATTAAATTATATTGATTAATCTTCAATATTAATTTATTTTTTAAATTAACTATTTGTTGTTGTGAATTTATGCAATAAAATCATGGCCATCGACTGAACAACAACAACAAAGTCTTTCCCCACAATTAAGTAGGGTCGGCTACATGGATTCTTTGCCTCCATTCAGATCTATCTTGGGTCAATTCCGGGCTTATATCAAAAAAAACTAAGATCCCTTCATATAGTTTCTTTCCAACACTTCTTGGGCTGTCCTCGCCCTCTCTTAGCTGGCTCAACATCTCAACACTCGCATCTCCTAACTGGTGCATCCGTTGTTCTTCTTTGCAAATGACCAAACCATCTTAAACGGATTTCTCGCATCTTATCCTCGATCGGAGCTACACCAACTTTCTTTCTGATTGCATCATTCTGAATTCGATCTTGACGTGTGTGTCCACACATCCACCTTAGCATTTTCATTTCTACTACAACCATTCTCTACACATGTCTATGGTTCACATGCCACCATAGAGCATAGCAGGTCTCACAGCTTCTTTATAAAACTTTCCTTTAAGTTTGATAGGAATTATCTTATCACAGAGAACAACAGAGGCCCCTCTCCACTTTAGCCATCCTGCATTTATTCTATTAGTAACATCTCCATCAATTTCCCCATCCTGTTGCAAAATAGATCCCAGGTATCTAAAAGAATCTCTCTTCTGAATGTTATTGCCACCAATCTTCACCTCAATTCCTTCATCATTGCTTCCATCAAATGTGCACTCCATATATTCCGTCTTAGCCATACTTATACGAAATCTTTTAGTTTCCAATGCATGTCTCCAAACCTCAAGCTTCTCATTTACTCCATCTCTAGTCTCATCAATCAACACAATATCATAAGAAAATAACATACAGTAACGCATCCTGAATGTGACTTGTCAACTCATCCATAATCAAAGTAAAAAGAATTGGACTCAAAGGTGAACCTTGATGTAAACCAATGTTGATGTCTGTTGGAGGAAATGAGTGATCGGTTTATTCCATAGAGCCCTTGGGTCTCTTATATAAAGAGGACCCATGGGTAAATTACATAACACAGATACAAGAAAATAAAATTGAGAAAACAATACACAGACTACATAATATTCTCTACACTCCCCCTCAAGATGGATCATAGATATCAATCATGCTCAGCTTGGAAGAACATCTCTGGAAAGGTCCTCTGAGCAATGGCTTGGTGAAAATGTCAACAGTCTGATCCTCGGAACTAACATGTGAAGTAGAAATCAAACACTTTTGGATCATATCTCTAGTGTAGTGGCAGTCTACCTCAATATGTTTTGTTCTTTCATGAAACACTGGATTATTGGCAATGAACAAAGCAGCTTGATTGTCACACAATAGCTGCATTGGTAGAGGTACATCAATATGCAAGTCTTCTAGTACAGCTCAAACCCACATCATTTCCGTGCTTGCTTGTGCCATGGCCCTATAATCAGACTCGACACTAGATCTTGCCACAACAGTTAGTTTCTTACTCTTCCAAGAGACCAGAGAGCTACCAACAAAAATTTCAAATCCTGTAGTGGACTTACGATCATCCTGCATAGTCTGCATCTGCACAAGCCAAAATAGACAAATCCGTGTTCTTTCTAAACAACAATCCTGATCCTAAAGAAGACTTTAAATACCTTAGTATCATGTGTATGTACCTGTCTTGGTTGCTCCATAAATTGACTCACTTGACTTACTGCAAGAGCAATATCGGGTCGAGTTATAGTGATGAAAAGAAGCTTACCCACCATCTCTCTATATCTTCTCCTGTCCACTTCTTCAATATCGTTGTCATATAATTTCATACTTAGATCCATGGGAGTGCTTGATGGTCTACATCCACTCATGCTTGTTTCAACCAGCAAATATGTAATGTACTTCCTTTGGGTCATCACCAGACCCTGTGCATTCCTGGCAAACTCCAGCCCTAGAAAATATTTTAGGGTACCTAAATCCTTTGTGACAAACGACGGCCCAAAAATGCTTTTGCCATGTCAAAACCTTGAGCATCATCTCCTGTAACCAAAATATCATTAACATATACCATGATGATAACCATACCTCTCGAAGTCTTCTAAATGAACGAGTGATCCGCATTTGATCTTTTGAAGCCCTGTTATTCAATCAAGTGGGATAGCTTCTGAAACCGCACTCTTGGGCTCTGTTTAAGGTCATATATTGCCTTGTGAAGTCTACACACCATATGATTCTCCCCCTCAGCAGTAAACCCCGGTGGCTGCTGCATGTAGACTTCTTCTTGCAAATCTCCATACAAGAAGGCATTCTTGACATCAAGCTGAAATATGGACCAATCGCATACCACAGCAACAAATATAAGGATGTGAAGAGTAGAGTGGCGTGCCACTGGAGAGAATGTATCCAAATAGTCCACACCATATGTTTGAGTGAAGCCTCACACCACTAGCCGTGCCTTGTACCGATCAAGGCTCCATCAGCGTGATATTTCACTGTAAATACCCTTTTGCAGCTGACAATAGATGCTCTTGTTGGAGTAGTAACCAAGCTCCATGTTCCCCTAGATTGTAAAGCTGCCATTTCTTCTTCCATATCCAATCTCCAGCACTCAAATTTCATAGCACCCTGATAATTCTGTGGTATCTCTACGGAAGACAAAGTAGCAGCAAATCTCTGAAAATCACCTGTGAGACGGTGAAAGGAAACCTGAGAGGCAAGAGGATATGATGCGCACGTTCGTTTCTGTTTCTGAATAGCAATAGGTACATCAAGATCATCATCCCCAGTACTCACTGGTACAACTTCCTCCTGTAAAGAAGAATCTTGCACAGGCACACTATCGACCCATCATTAGTACTAGCATTTGAACATACCTGAGACGCGATGGATGATTGACGTACCGCCTAAGCAGGGCCTGACCGACGTGTATAGAATTTAGAGAATGGTAGGATAGGTGGTTGTGGTGGTGGTGGTGGCATGACAACCGGAATAGGGATGGACAAAGATGGACTCATACTAGGAGGAGGAGGAACATAGACTTCATCATTAGATGTGGAAGAGGCCAATCGATCACCTGTGGGGGAAAAGTACATAACAGACTCAAAGAATGTAACATCAATACTGATAAAATATTTCTTGTTCACAGGGTCGTAGCAACGGTAACCCTTCTGAGATCAAGAGTAACCCACAAAGACACACTTGACAGCTCTAGGAGAGAGTTTGTCAAGTCCAGGAGACAAGTGGTGAACAAAAGCCACAACACCAAAGACACGAGGGGTAAGAGAAAATAATTCCTTCTTGAGTAAAATGATAGAAAGAGGAATCTTCTCACCGAGTACAGAGGACGGCATACGGTTGACCAGATAGCAGACCGTAAGAACAACATCCCCCCAAAAGGTAAAAGGCGCACAACTCTGGATAAGTAAGGTCCGAGTAATGTCAAGGAGATGACGATGTTTTCGCTCTGCCACACCACTCTGCTAAGATGTGTAAGGACAAGTGGTTTGATGAATAATGCATATGGACAAAAAGAAATGTGAGAGAGAGCGAGTGCAGAATTCCAACGCATTATCCGTACAAACATATTTGACAGAAGAGGAAAAAACATTCTGCACTTCAATAATAAGATTTCTAATAACATCCCCTGCTTCAGATTTATTCTTTAGAAGAAATACCCACGATACACGAGAGAAGTCATCAACAACTACAAGATAGAACATGTGCCCCTGATGATCAGGGACACGACTCGGACCCCAAATATCAACATGAAATAATTCAAAAGGGGAGTTGCTGCTCTGACACTGACGACTAGGGAAGATAGCTCGATGATGCTTTCCTAACTGACAGGCTTCACATCGAAACGACAAACTTGGAGGAATCTGAGGCAAGAGATGACACAGCTTTTGAAGTGGGAGGTGACCAAAATGTAGATGCCAGGTGTACAGAGAGACAGATCCTGCGAAATAGGAAGAAAGACCATTATATGAATTTCAGGCCAGACGATAAAGACCATTTTTCTCAGAGCCACAACCAATCACCCTGCCCGTTAGTATGTCCTGAATAATATAAGAAGACGGGTCAAATATAGAGCGACTGTGCAAATCCTTAGTAAGATGACTAATAGACAAAAGATTCATTGAAAATTCAGGAGCATGTAGAACACTCTACAGACGCAAGGATGGTGACAATGTAACCTCCCCATGTTCGATGATGGGGGAATGAGTCCCATCAGCTATGAGCACCAAGCGCCTAGGTAGAATGTCTCTGTATGACTCAAGTATGTCTCTATCATGGCAGAGATGATGTGTGGCACCGAAGTACATAATCCAATCTGAGAGATCATGACATGATGTAAAAGAAGAAGCACTACCTAAGGTACTAGCAGTGGCAGAACTACTGGAAGATGCTGAAGCAGTAATCTCTAAAGGTCTCCCTGAAAACTCTATAGATGATTGAGGCATAATATCGTGTAATCGTGCCACAAGCTCCTTAAACCAATGATCTGAAGTGGATGCCAATGGTGATGTAACATGTTCAGCTACACGTGCCGATGCAAGGAGACCATGCTTAGAATAGCATGTCTCCTCAGAATGATCAGTGCGATGACAGAAAGTGCACGGTTGGCTAAAACGACCTCCTCTCCCACGAGGTCCACATCCACGAAAGGAAGACCGACCACCTCTCCCACACGACACAGTCATCACCTCTCCCACACGACACAGTCATCGTCGAAGGTGGTGGAGTAGAAGTACTGGAAGGAACAGAGATACGGCTAAGTCTCCGATAAACTTCCTCTATAGGAGGAATGGTAGCATTGGCAAGTATCTACGATTGTGTCGCCTCATACTCAAGGTCAAGTGCTGCTAGCAATACCCCTACCATAGTAGCATTCCGGAAGGTCTTCTATTGTTTAGGTGTAGCCGTGAGAGGTATAGTGCTATACAGTTTCTCAAACATTCCCCTCAGGGAAGTTTACAAGGAGTGATGTGGTCGTCCATTCTGCTTCATCGTGAAAATATCATGATGGAGATGTAACATCTTTGTCTCATTCCGCATATAGGAATATGTGGCAGCCAAAATATCCCACATTGCCTTAGTAGTGGGCTGATGGAGGACATCGTTGTCAATCTCTATCGACTGCCTGACAACCAAACCTTCGCATATGAATCATTAGCCTCCCAGGAGGCATAAATCCCAGTTTTCTCTATCGGCTCATCCTCGGTAAGAATATGCTTCTTACCGCTCGACTTCATGAGGCTCATGAACTACATCGCCCAGAGTTCATAGTTCATCCCGTCCATCCTAACTATTGGTGCTGAACCTTTGAATGCGCCTATGGAGGGCATTTCGACTTTGTTGTTAGACATGTCGCCGTAGATGAAGAACTAGGGAATGTGGACCAGAAATAGGTGTCTACAAAGACTTGATCGGATTTGAGTGCATATGTAGACGTTACGCACTCAAATCCATGAAGATAGAACAACCGACGGAAGAGGAGGCGTCGGCGTGGAAGGAAGGGGAACCTGATGGTGAAGGTCCCCTACCTTGGGCGTGGATCTGCGATGGAGAGGGACTGGGGGGTTGGGCCCGGCTGTGAGAGGAGGGGCCCTGGCAACGGCGGAGGGACAAAATCATAAGCCTTCTCCAAATCAATAAAGATCATATGGAGGTTCTTCTTTTTAGCTCTATAAATCTCCATTATTCTTCTCAGCAAATGGATGGCTTCACTAGTTGAACGACCTAGCATGAATCCGAATTGATTTTCTATTACGTTGGAAACTTTCCTCAGCCTTCTTTCGATCACACGTTACCAAATTTTCATAGTGTGACTCATAAGCTTGATACCTCTGTAATTTGAACAATGTTGAATGTCTCCTTTATTCTTATAAAGAGGCACCACGATAATCCTCCTCCTCCAATCTTCAGGCATTTTCTTGCTTCGCCAAATAACATTGAATAGATTCGTAAGCCAAGTCAAAATGCGCTCACATAAAACTCTCCATACTTATACGGGGATGTCATCCGATTCTATACCTTTCCCAAGTCTCATA
The DNA here is from genome assembly GCA_037367405.1 of Ottelia alismoides. Lineage (NCBI taxonomy): Eukaryota > Viridiplantae > Streptophyta > Magnoliopsida > Alismatales > Hydrocharitaceae > Ottelia > Ottelia alismoides. The sequence continues at coordinate 1,120,321 of JAZKJV010003250.1, read as the reverse complement.
ACCTTCAAAGCCCCCTCTACTTCCTTTCTTTGTATTCATTTATAGCTTGCACAATTCACGTAACTTTCACTACTAGCTAGATCACCGAAATGATCTCTCTATTTCTTTCCCCAATGAAAAGTTTATAGAAGTATTGCTCCCATCTAGTCTCTATGTCCTTCTGAGTAACAAGCACGTGACCTTCCTCGTCCTTAATGCATCTCACTTGAGAAAGGTCTTTGGTCTTTCTTTCTCTTGCTTTAGCCAACCTGAATATATCCTTCTGGCCCTCCTTAGAGTCGAGATTTTTATAAAAAAACTTCATAAGCTTTTGACACAACTTCGCTTACAGCCTTCTTTGCTTCCTTCTTCGCTATTTTGTAGTTCGTGACAGTTTCCGTTGTTCTATCCTTAGACATAGCTTTAAAGTATGCTCTTTTAATTTTTAGTTTCTCTTGCATCCCTTCACTCCACCACCAAGCCTCCTTTTGACTTAGAGCTCCTCCTTTCGACTCGCCTAGTATCTCTTTGGCTACCTTTTGAATACAAGATGCTACTGCCTCCCACATCTCGTTTGCACTTCTGCTACAATCCCAAGATAAGTCTTCTAAAAACTTCTCCTTGAAGCCCAATTGCTTCAGTGGAAAATTCCACCATCTAGTACTAGTGATCTTAAGAACCCTCCTTTTTCTTTACTAGGCCCTTTATTTGCACATCCAAGACTAACAAGCGATGTTGAGTTATCAAACTCTCTCCTAGGATTACTTTGCAGTCTTTACAACACAACCGATCTCCTCTCCTCAACGCAAAGTAATCTATCTGTGTTCTAGTTGGCCCACTCTTATAAGTAATTAAATGTTATTCCCTCTTCTTGAAGAGAGTATTTGCTATTGAAAGATCATATGCTGTTACAAAATCCAGAATAAATTTTCCCTCTTCATTTCTATCCCCAAAACCATGTCCTCCATGAACACTAGCATACCCTGAAACATCTTTTCCCACATGTTCATTAAGATCTCCACCTATGAAAATCATCTCTCTTTATGGGATTCCTTGAGAAATCTTATCCAGATCCTCACAAAAAGCTTGTTTAGTCTTTTCATCTAAACCAATTTGTGGTGCATAAACTGAGATGATATTAAGAATTTCTTCTTCAAGCACTAATTTTAGCAAAATAATCCGATCCCCGAATCTTTGCACCTCAACCACACAATCCTTCAAATCCTTATGAACAACCACTCCAACACCGTTTCCACCCAAAGCAGATGGTATCGCCCGGACTAGAACTGGAGACCTTCAATGTGTTAGACTAACGTGTAATGGTCATCGATTGAAAGCACAAAATAATCAATACCATTAATTATTGTGTGCACATGGATTGAGATCCATGGACATCCAATTTATTATAAAAGAAAGGCAAGTATTAGGTCTATCTTTATCACAACAATTGCAAGAGCAAACAGCTCCCACTCTCTCTACTCACATGCACACCCCCCCTCTCTCTCTCTCAATATTGTGGCCATCCACCATATTGACCTAAGACCCTCGCAATCATCGTGTCGTGGTTGTACTGCCAGATCGCCTGCTCGTAGATCTCTGCCTTCTTTGGTGGATCTTCCCCGTGAGGAAGGCTATTGATTTCATGAGAAGAATCAGGAGACTCCATGCTCAGATCTTCCACTCGGATTGTGGAAAGCATGCATCTCATTCACGCGCCCGCAAATGCATCCTTTGTCAAATTCGACTTGGGACAGGAGGTCTCTTCATTAGAGACATACGCGATTGCAAACACACTTCAAGAGGTAATTCTATTACTCGTTTGTGATCTTGATGAAACGATAAGAGAATGGTGCCCATATTATGTGATTTCAACTTTATAAACATTTTAATTTCCACTGCCCCGAGCAACAAGTATGACTAGTCACTCATGATCGCTGATGAATCCACATTTCATCATCTTTATTCTATCATTTTGGCCTCAAAAACCTTGGCAAATGCATGTAAATACCCTTAATTCATACATTTTAGCATCCATGCATGTGTGTATAAATAGTGTATAAAATATTGTTTTTAAAGCCAAAATTATAGAATAAAGAAAAGAAAAGAAAAAGAATAAAATATTGTAAATATTTTACGACCCGAAACCCCCAGACCAAGGCATCTCGATGAATAGGTCGACAAGGAATGAAGTAGGGGGAGATAAGGGCCACAATACCAATAAAATTCCCTTTCATTTTATTCATTCTTTATTCATTTTTGGACCTATTTTTGGTTTCACTTTTCATACCTCAAATCAGGAAACTTTGTACATGAAATATGTAGAGAATTAAACAAAGAAAATTACAAAATTGATTTCATGCTAAAATATTATACAGATAAAAAGATATGATCTGAATAAAATTCCAGAATCCCAACTTCCCAGACTTGTATCTCTCAAATAAAAACTCGAAATGTATCAAAATCACCTTTAATTGTATATAATTTTCAATAAGCTATTTAATGAAGGTGATCTCGCATGTTGCGGAGCTACGGTTTCAAAGTTGAGTTTTGGAACCCTATTTATACTTGTACAGATTAAAATACTCAATTTATTTATTATTCATTATTTTTATATATGTGCATCAAAATAATAACCTAAAGAAAATTCAAAAATAAAATACATGTATATAATACATAGGTACAATACCAATACATATACCTATAGAATTACTACTTATATTTTATTAAGTACACAAAAAAAATCAGAAAAATCAAATAAAAATATATTTAAGTATATAAAAATATTTTATAAATTTATAAAATAATAAAAAAAATAAAATTAAATATACAAAATAAAAATAAAATATTAAAATATATAGAAGAATTTACCTATATAGGACATAAAAGGTAACTTTTAATTCTATACCTCATAAAAATAAATAAAAATCACCATAAAATTCCTTATAAAGTAAGAAACATTTTTTATTTTATAACCTAAAATAAATAAAATCATTACTATTTTATTTTGAATTTACTAATAATTTTCACTTGGAATTTCCTGGTTGGTCCACGTGGACCAACCAGGCGCGGTCGTTTGTTAACCTCGGTCAACTCCCTGACCGAGGCCTGCCAGGCCTGACACCCGTGATTTCGCCCCATTTTCAAGAAATTTTGGCACCTTATTCTTCCATCTTTTGGCTTCGCATACTTCTTGGAACTCATTCCTCGATCATCACTGATCCACGCCGAGTGCTCAAATCTTGCCATATCTCCATCATTCACGCGTGCCCTCGGTTGAAGGAGACGTCGTCACCAGGTATATATCGGACCCGCCACCTTCGAGCTCAATTTTGAACCCCTTGCATGTCCCCACCTATTGTGCTCTAGAGATAGAGGGAGGTGATAGGTCCCCATTCTAAGCTTCAGGAGGGTCGAGGAAGGGCCGAGGTGGCTCCATCACCTCCGCCGACCAACGTCGTTGAGGTTCTTCTCCTCTGGTTTCCGGCCATCGAGGTACCCCTTCTTCCTTATTTCTTTTTGAATTTTCTCATATGCTGTAGTCGTAGGAACATTTCCCTATCGTCCATTTCGCCGATCGCTCGCTCGATCGCCATCTCGAATCCCCTCGCCGGAGTGCACCTCCGGCCGTACTTCCATTTCGCCGCTCCCCCATCCACCGCACCTCCGCGGGGTCCATGCAGTTTGCCCTGGACCTTCTCACTCGTTTTTGTAGGTCAACGCGCATGGAGAGACCTTGGAGACCATTTTGCGTACTTCATCGGAGGTACCTGGACCTGATTCCTCCGCCGCCTTCTCGGTAGTGCCTTGACGTTCCTTCGATGAAGTCGAGTCCTCCAGCATCTAGCCCGACCTCCCAGGAGCACGCCTGGATATTTTGCATGCTTTCAGACCACCGGAGGACCGAGATCTAGCTCGGGGAAGTTCGCCTCGCCGGCGTTCTTCCCTGTTCTTCCCCCTCGCCTCTCCGCCGTCCGATCAGGCCGTCGCTCCATATCACCGCACAACCGTCTGATCTTGGCCCACTTCGACCGTTGATCCCTTCATCAGATCTAATCGCAACTACTCATCTTCGAACTGGCATCGCGCGTCCCTGAGATGCCACGTGGATTAGTGGCGACGTCTCCGCCATTCGATCTCGTAGTAGTTGGTATTTTGCACTCAACAACCCTGCCATTTTGTATTTTATTTTTGGTCCTAAAACTTTCAGGCGTAGTTTAAATAATTTGTAATATTTGCATTTAGACCCCTAGACTTTTGATATTTGCATTTACGTCCAGTCCAGGTCACCTCACATGACTCATGCACGTGGGGTGGTGGGTATTTTGCAAGGGACCCCCCTGTGGTTTGTTATATTTCATTTCATTCCAGGAACTTTTTAATTAAGTTTATTAATTTTGGAAAAATTGCAGTTAAGCCCCCAGGTTTTTGCTAAATTACATTTAGGTCCTCACCAAGCGCGTGTATACCATGTGCGGGGGTGGGTTATTTGCACTTGTGCCCCTGTAGGTTTTGGAATTTGTATTTGGTCCTGAAACTTTGTTTATTAGTTATATATTTTGTGGAAAATTGTACTTTGGACTTTAAGTTTCTGTATATTTATATCTATACCCCTGTTAGTAGTGTATTTTCTATTTGTTGTCTCTATTTAGTTCGTGCATCTAAAAAATCCCAAAAATCACCAGAAAATTATCATAAGTTCTTGTTGCATTGTAGTTTCACGCCATATTTTTAGTTTGCATTTTTGTTGCATTTTAATATTTATAAAAAATAAAAAACAAGCATTTTCTCTATTGTCTGCATTATAAAATCCATAAAAATTATAAAAAACTTCACAAAAAATTCCAAAAAAAATATTTTGTGTAGTTTAGTGTGTTTTAACTTCTATCCAAAAAATCATAAAAAATTACAAAAGATAACCCATAAAAATTATAAAACTCCAAAAATCTTCATAAAAATATAAAAAATTCCAGAAAAATCCTAAAAATATAATCTTTGTCTCAGAATTTTCCTTATTTTATTATCTTTTCTTTAAAATTAATTTAAAGAACTTTTGCTACTGTTTGATATTTTATTTCTCTATTTTAGTTTTAGCTTTTTATTTTATTCCCTATTTTTAGTATTTTCATCTTAAAATACCAAAAAAATAGGAAAAATATAGAAAAATCAAAAAAACATTAGAAAATTATAAAAAGCACAAAAATATTTTATTTTCTGAATTTTGTTATTTTTACCTATTTTATAAATACTTTATCCCTCTCTTTCTTACTTTGCATATATATTCTATTTAAAGAGAAAGAAAAAAAATATAAAATTTAAAACCCACCAAAAATAGCACTTGTAGGCATTTGATCACTTTCACGCTTTTGAGCACTATTGCCTTGTTCTATCCTGCTTGCTCCCTGAGTTCGACACTCTACACATACTTGCACCTATACACACTTATTGTAGAGTTATAATAAATTTTAACTCCAGATTTGCTTGTCATTATTTGATTGTTACTGTGGGTTAATTGTTGTTTGAAGTCCATATTTTGTGTGGTCGATTTAGCGAATGAGTTCCCGCATTGTGTGGAACTTAAGACCATCGATTTTCGGCTTCAACAAATGGTGCCATTGTCGGGGAGCAACAACGCTTAGTTTGGGTTTTTGCTTGATTGTAATCATTTGTCTATTTTTACGGTTTTATTTATTTGCTTTTTATTTGATATAATTGTCTAACTTGTCTAATCACCCTCTTTGTTGACTTTGTGCGAGGAACCACGGATCGAGGGAGGTGCTCTACCCTAGGCATCTACGCTCCCACGTGAAGGCGGCAGGAGATTTCTGACCTTGCATCAAAGAAGGCAGGGAGGATTTGAGAAGACAATCACATTTTAAGCATTTCTTGTATTTATTTACTTGTGTAATTTTTGTGAGAGAGAGACCTCTATTATTGTAATAATACAGGTACCACGAACTTTGGACTCTTGAGCCTAATTTCCAAGTGTTTGTACACTTGGGGGATCACCATAGCTTTTACGGTTTTCTTCGTATTTTTTATTTTGTTTTCCGATTTTGTTTTCTTTCTTTTGTGTGATTGAGCCCTTAGTTGTAGGAGTTGCTTGTCGATAGTATTAGGTCCAAACACTTAATATATTTTCCTGTGCCTATAGTGACGTGTTGGATCTAGTTAAATTTTGAAACTGTGCTTCACGCTAATAGCAGCTTCTCATCTTAGGATGATTTCATCAGTTGCATCTGCATATAGATAGGTTTCAATTCTGCTGAGCATCCTTGCATGTAGAGTGCTAGAGGCAAGGTGAGCATTTACGCTTTAGCATTCATCATCGATTGTCGCTTACATTGCTTTTCCTACTCTCCCTCTGATTTTGATCACCTAGGTGTTCAAAAGAGTTGATTCCTCATTAGGCGCATGCATTTCTATTAAAAATCCAAAAAAAAGTGACAATCAACAAAAATTGGGACTGTTAATATTACTTGACCATAAAAAAGACCAAAAAGAAAAATATTATCTTGGGGCGAGTAATCCCCTCATTGTCTTCTCTTTTACTTGCTCGCGCACACACTAAGGACTAGCGCACAAATCCCATTTCAGCCCCCTAAGTGTTTGTGCAATATTTTGACTTCTCACCTAACTCTAAAACAGACTAGATAAAAAGGCCGCTCTTTTGCGATCTCTACAAAGTTGAGTAGGTGAATTGAGGGTTTCTATTGTGTGAGTTTGCTTGTGATTACGTGTGTGCATCCTAGATCGCCGCTGCGCATTTGCGCCTTCTTCTTCATTCTCTTGATTTGACCTTCGTGCTCTTCCGAATCATTTTCCTTTTGTTTTCGAGATGGACCCCTGGAGCGTATTTTATCTGGACCCTCGCTCACTCTAGTCGGTCCACCTCCCTTTTATCATGAGGATCCTCCTCCTATTTTTTTTCTGATTTTTGTACATACCCGCCTCAGTCACAGTATCAGGACTCGGATTTCTACCCACCTCCACCTCCACCTGTATATTATCCACCTTCACAACCTCCACCTTCACTGCCACCCGAGACTGATCTGTTGGAGTCATCTCCCTCGATCTCCATGAGAGCCATCTTGAACCGAATGATAGAGCACATTGATTCGATGAATGATGATCTTGCTGTCTTGAGGAAAAACCAGATTAACGCTCCATTCGTCGAGGTTACAGATTTCCTTGTGGGTGATCATGGGAGATTGCAATCACCCAAAATGCGTAAAAATGAGAAAAACATAAAAACACAAAAAGATTTCGGGAGACACATGCTCGATTCAGATTTTTAGGAGAGGAACCACATGCCAGACCATTTGACCACACAATCTCTCACACCCTGTCCCACCTTTGACCCCGAGGATGCCGTCGTACAGACTGCTCTTGGCATGCCTCGTGTAGATGTTGATTCTGACCTTCTCCCTTGTATGGAGGAGGTCCAAAAATTCAAAAAAATGTTGATTGAACCTGAAGTGGTGGCCACCATTCATGAGATCATCTGTACCCCACTTCAGTAGGCCATGACTGATTTATTTGCTCCTCTTACCAAGAAGAGAAAGTGGAGGAGCAGATCTGAGCGTCACATTCTGACCATGGCTACTGCCCACACCATCACACACCGTCCCATTCCTAGAAAGAGGAACACTGCCACACCTTTCATCACGTGCACCATCTCTAACTTTACATGTGATCACACTCTCATCGATGGTGGTGCTTCAATTAGCATATTACCCTTCTCGCTGGAACAGTCTCTTCATTTAGGGCCTCTAAAGAAAACCAGGATGATCGTTCAGTTTGCTGATGGATTTATCAAGAGGTCGAAGGGTATCCTTGAAAACACCATCATTTCGATTCAGGGCATGAGCTACAATGTTGATTTTGTTGCATAGACCACGGAGACCTCCACAGGGGAGCCCTCTCCAATCATCCTGGGACAACCATTCCTCACCTCTGTGAGGGTCGTTATTGACTACGGATCAGAAGATATTCACTTCTGTCCTATTGACGAGAGCGTAGTGTCGATCATCGCACCCACAATTGACTAGAGACCTACACCTGATGCGTTTTCACTGATTCTAGCTGACTCCGAGGCCTATGACCGATCTGACGATATTAGAAAAGTTTGCTCTGCGTCCGTTGTTGAGACCCGAGAAATCCTCCGAAAGAGGGAAGACTCGGAAAGCATAGACCTCGAGGTTCCTCCTTCTGGTGCGTGGCGATGTGTTGATGATATCTGCGGGATTTACATGATTGATACCATAGAGCGGAGGGCAGACACCAAGACTAGACAGAACGGACCTGGTTTGACTACTTCCACTGATAAGTCCATTCCTGGTCACTCTAAAGTGATGATGATTGAGGCCGGTTATGATCTTGACGCTTATTTTCAGAAATTCAAGCCTTTTGATGAAAAAGATGATCCGGTTGAGACTCTTGAGGATGAACTGAGTTCGACTACCTCCACTGATGACTTCATTCCTTTTGATTTTGACCTGGACGAGAACTCGCAGGACGACACTGATTATACTTCTTCCGATAATGATGAGTTCGTCCCTTTTCACTTTGACATAGGCGAGACTCTCATGGCTGAACCTAGCCATACTACTTCCAGTGACCAGTTCGTGCCTTTTCGATTTGACTCCACTGAGGGCCTACACTCTGTCGACCCTGATTGGTTTTCATCCACTGTGGACCTCGATATTTACCTGCACCACACTAGCTCCATTCCTCAGCGGTCCTATAAGAAGGTTAGCTTTCTACCTTCTTGATCCCATGTACATCCATCTCTGTTGTATATTCGTTTCTGTCCCTCTCCCGTATTGCTCGTCCTCCCATTCTCGTGATTGCCTTGCTTAGGACGTACTTTGTCCTAAGTATAGGGGGTGGACAAGCCGAGTGTTCATTCATCATTCCGTTCATCACTCCGGTTGTTGCCTATACTTAGGGATTTTTACCCTAAGTATAGGGGGAGTGGTGTGTACATTCTCACGATCTCTTTTTCCATCTTCAGATTTCTTTTCTTCTTTTCTTCTTTTCCTTTTCTATTATCATTTCCTACCGAAAAGGTGTCTCCTCTTGTAGACAGTTTTCTATACTTAGGACGTACTTTGTCATAAGTATAGGGAGTGTGCACCCTTAGTTTCTCATTTTTTTGATCCTCTCCATTGTCTCCTCTCCCTGTCTATACTTAGGGATATCTTACCCTAAGTATAGGGGGAGACAATCGGAGTACAATTTGTTCATTCCCACCGTTGACCCTCCCTGCGTTGTGTACAGTCTGATGTACTTAGGATTATTTGATCCTAAGTATAGGGGAGACGATCAACTTCTCATTCGTTCATTCCTTCCTGTATCTATTTATTTATTCATTCTTTAGACTTGTCTATACTCAGTACGAGTTATGTCTTCTCTTTTCTCTCCGATCTATGAGGACATACATCAAGCTAAGTAAAGGGGGGTCGTATATACTACGTATATACTTTAGCCATAACTCGTACTTTCGTATTTTCCTAATAAATATGGCTATTATTACTTATAAAAATTCATTAAAAAACCTTAATAAAAAGATGTGATTATTCCTCAAATTCTTTTTGTATTTACTGATTAATAAATCAGGTGAAAATATTTTTTGCAAAATATTTGAAAATTAGTTTGAAAATCTTTGTGAAAAATCTTTTGAAAACTATTTGGAAAACATTTTCTTACATGTTTTCAACCTTTGTAAATTATTTTTGAGTGTAAAAATTATTTTGTCTGTGTGAAATAAAATGTTTGAAAAATGATTTGCAAATGGTTTGAAAAATGATTGCATTTTTTTTGAAAAATCTATACATACTGTTTGGAAAACTTTTGCAAAATGATTTTCAAATGTGTGTACATGTTTGTAAAGTTTTTGTAAAATTTATTTTGGACTATAGTTTTCAAAATTGTTTGAAAAACCTTTTTCAAATAAGTTGGAGGAATATATACATCATACCTAAAAATTCATTATGTATATACCTATAAAATTGATCACTTACCCCTGTAAATTCTTAAAATCCACTTCTTGTAAATAAAAGATGCATCCCTGTGTAAATATTTGTACCTAGTTTTTATCCAAAATCTTTGTTTTCAAAAAGTCCAAAAACATTTGCAAAATCAAAATACCAAAAACATTTAAAAAATCCTTTTGAAAATACAAAAAATGAATATGCATCATCTTTTCAAAAATCCAAAAAAAAAATTCAAAATCTTTGAAAATTGCATCACAAAAATATTTTCTGTATTCCTCATCGCATTTGCATAGCATGAGCATTTTTCAGATTGAGTTTGATAGTTGAACAAGTATAAGTAAAATCTGGAGATTGGAGCTCTATTGGACCGTAAATCTACCTAATAACAGGAACCTTATAAGAACTGGGTTTGAGGTACTTCAGGTCTAGTTGACTTAATTCTTCAAGGATCACGAGACTTAGTTCAATGGATTCTTAACTGCCTAAGTAGAGTATTTCGGAACACACACTCGACTCTTGTTGATAATGACCTAACTTGGACACCTGCACCTTTCACATGGCTCAACTCAGTTGGGTTGGTGAGGGGATTGGATTTGCCGGTATGAGACACACACAAGTGGAAACACTTGTCCTCCTCTAGGGAGGGAAGTGCATCCCAACCCGTCCAGTGATGAGGAATTCTAAAGACAGGAGAGTTTTAGTTGCAATAAAGCTTCAAAAGAGGGATAGTCTACTAGCTCAAGAGGAAAAACTCCCTATGTAAATGATGTTGTAAATATTATTCCAAAAGAGAGAGAGAGAGAGAGAGAGAGAGAGAACATGCCTGTACAAAAAAATAAAATGCTTGCAAAGTATGTGAATATGTTGTATAGCCAATAATCAAGCTTGAGTTCCAAAGTCATATCATGTGAGCCTGCAGCTGGATGACTTGACTACATTGGTCTTGCATCCTAGGATAGGTAGCTACACTGGCTACCGTCCATTCTTCTCTTCACGCCCTCCTCTTGAGCTGGTTACCACTTGAACTTAGAAGGGAATACCCCGCTCCTCGAGGAAGGAGTTATTGGATTGGGGAATCATTGGGTTGTCGTGCTGGAGAAGTCAGTCTCTTTGTCATTCTGGTTGGGGAGAGCCATAATCACTTACATTGTACGAGTCAGATTCATAGTCATAAGGGTTTGCATATAAGTTGAGATATTTCTGACCTGATTGTTGAGGAGACTTGGACAGAGTTTTTGGGTTCTCAAAGGCTGTTGGTTTTAAAATTCAGTTCTCATTAAGGTTTCGCCCGCACTAAAATTCCAAAGGTCCGACTTAAGCTCCAAACTTTGATTTTGTGAATACAAGTTTGATAATTAAACTAAATCCACTTTCTTCTTTTTCTTTTCTTTGTTTTTCTTTTCTGCACTTATTGCATAAGTGTTTGCTAGGGACTAGCAAAGGCAAAGTATAGGGGGATGATGAATCCACATTTCATCATCTTTATCATTTTGGCCTCAAAAACCCTGGCAATTACATGTAAATACCCATAATTCATACATTTGAGCATCCATGCATGTGTGTATAAATAGTGTATAAAATATAGTTTTTAAAGCCAAAATTTTGGAATAAAGAAAAGAAAATAATAAGAATAAAATATTGTAAATATTTTATGACTCGAAACCTCGAGACCTAGACATCTCGATGAATAGGTTGACAAGGAATGGGGTAGGGGGAGATAAGGGCCACAATACCAATAAAATTCCCTTTCATTTTATTCATTCTTTATTCATTTTGGGACCTATTTTTGGTTTCACTTTTTATACCTCAAATCAAGTAACTTTGCACATGAAATATGTAGAGAATTAAACAAAGAAAATTACAAAATTGATTTCATGCAAAAATATTGTACAGATAAAAATATATGATCTGAATAAAATTCCAGACTCCCAACTTCCCAGACATGTATCTCTCAAATAAAAACTCGAAATGTACCAAAATCACTTTAATTGTATATAATTTTCAATAAGCTATTTAATGAAGGTGGTCTCGCATTTTGCGGAGCTACGGTTTGAAAGTTGAGTTTTGGAACCCTATTGTATACTTGTACAGATTAAAATATTCAATTTATTTATTATTCATTATTTTTATAATTTTATATTTTTTATAATAACTATGTCATTAAAATCAGAATAAAAACCTAAAGAAAATTAAAAAATAAAATACATGTATATAATACATAGATACAATACCAATACATATACCTATAGAATTCCTACTTATATTTTATTAAGAGTACAAAATACATTAGAAAAATCAAATAAAAATATATTTAAGTATATAAAAATATTTTATAAATTTATAAAATAATAAACAAAATAAATAAAATTAAATATACAAAATAAAAATAAAATATTAAAATATATAAAAGAATATACCTATATAGGACATAAAAGGTAACTCGTAATTCTATACCTCATAAAAATAAATAAAAATCACCATAAAATTCTTTATAAAATAAGGAACATTTTTTATTTCATAACCTAAAATAAATAAAATTATTTACTATTTTATTTTGAATTTACTAATAATTTTCAATTGGAATTTCCTGGTTGGTCCACGTGGACCAACCAAGCGCGGTCGTTTGTTGACCTCGGTCAACTCCTTAACCGAGGCCTGCCATGCCTGACACCCGTGATTTCGACCCATTTTCAAGAGATTTTGGCACCTTATTCTTCCATCTTTTGGCTTCGCTTCCTTCTTGGAACTCCTTCCTTGATCATCACTGATCCACACAGAGTACTCAAATCTCGCCATATCTCCATCATTCGCGCGTGGCCCTCGCTTGAAGGAGACGCCATCACCAGGTATATATCGGACCCGCCACCTTCGAGCTCAGTTTTGAACACCTTGCGCGCAGCTTTCTCCCCACCTATTGTGCTCCAGAGATAGAGGGAGGTGACAGCTCCCCATTCTAAGCTTCAGGAGGGTCGAGGAAGGGCCGAGGTGGCTCCGCCATCTCCACCGACCACCGACGTCGAGGTTCTTCTCCTATGGTCTCTGCCATCAAGGTACCCCTTCTTCCTTATTTCTTTTTGCATTTTCTTGTCAGCCGTAGTCGTAGGAACATTTCCCTATCGTCCATTTCGCCGATCGCTCGCTCAATCGCCATCTCGAATCCCCTCGCCAGAGTGCACCTCTGACTGCACTTCAATTTCACCGCTCCGCTGTCCACCACACCTCCGTGGGGCCCAGGAAGTTTTCCTTGGACCCTCTCACTCATTTTTGCAGGTCAACACGCATAGAGAGCCCTTGGAGACCATTTTGCGTACTTCACCGGAAGTACCTGGTCCTGATTCCTCCGCCGCCTTCTCGGCGGTGCCTTGACATTCCTCCGACAAAATCGAGTCTTCCAGCATCTAGCCCGACCTCCCAGGAGCACGCTCGCCCATTTTGCATGCTTCCAGACCGCCGGAGGACCGAGGTCTAGCTCGGGGAAGTTCGCCTCGCCGGCGTTCTTCCCTTTTCTTCCCCCTCGCCTCTCCATCGTCCGATCAGGCCGCCACTCCAGATCACCGCACAACCGTCCGATCTTGTCCTGCGTCGACCGTTGATCCCTTCGCTAGATCTGATCGCAGCCACTCATCTTCGAACCGGCATCGCGCGTCCCTGAGCCGCCACGTGGATTAGTGGCGACGTCTCCGCCGTTCGATCTCGTAGCTGTGGGTATTTTGCACTCTACACCCCGACCATTTTGTATTTTATTTTTGGTACTTAAACTTTCAGGTGTAGTTTAAATAATTTGTAAAATTTGCATTTAGACCCCTAGACTTTTGATATCTGCATTTAGGTCCAATCCACGTCACCTCACGTGACTCACGTACGTGGGGTGGTGGGTATTTTGCGAGGGACCCCCCTGTGGTTTGTTATATTTCATTACAGTACATGAACTTTTTAATTAAGTTTATTAATTTTGGAAAAATTGCAGTTAAGCCCCCAGGTTTTTGCTAAATTACATTTAGGTCCTCCCAAGCGCGTGCATACCACGTGTGGGGGTGGGATATTTGCACTTGTGCCCCTACGAGTTTTGGAATTTGTATTTGGTTCTGAAATTTTGTTTATTAGTTATATATTTTGTGGAAAATTGCACTTTAGCCCCTAAGTTTCTGGATATTTACATTTATACTCGTATTAGTAGTGTATTTTCTATTTGTTGTCTCTATTTATTTCATGCATCTAAAAAATCCCAAAAATCACCAAAAAATTATCATAAGTTATTGTGGCATTGTGGTTTCATGCCACATTTTTAGTTTGCATTTTTGTTGCATTTTAATATTTCTAAAAAAACAAAAAAACAAGCATTTTCTCTAATGTCTGCATTATAAAATCCATAAAAATTACAAAAACATCTCGAAAATTTTCCAAAAAATATATACTTTGTGTACTTTAGTATGATTTAACGTCTGTCCAAAAAATCATAAAAAATACGAAAGAAAACCCATAAAAATTATAAAACCCCAAAAATCTTCATAAAAATATTAAAAATTCCAGAAAAATCCTAAAAATATAATCTTTGTCTCAAAATTTTCCTTAGTTTATTCTCTTTTATTTAAAATTAATTTGAAGAATTTTTGTTACTGTTTGATATTTTATTTCTCCATTTTAGTTTCAACTTTTTATTTTATTCCCTGTTTTCAGTATTTTCATCTTTAAAAATACCAAAAAAATTAGAAAAAATATAGAAAAATCATAAAAACATTACAAAATTATAAAAAGCACAAAAATATTTTATTTTCTAAATTTTGCTTATTTTTACCTATTTTTATAAATACTTTATCCCTCTCTTTCTTATTTTGTATATATATTCTATTTAAAGAAAAAGAAAATAGAAAAATATAAAATTAAAAACCCACCAAAAATAACACTTGTAGGCGTTTGATCACTTTCACGTTTTTGAGCACTATTGCCTTGTTCTATCCTGCTTGCTCCTTGAATTCGACACTCTATACATACTTGCACCTATACACACTTATTGTAGAGTTATAATAAATTTTAACTCCACATTTGCTTGTCATTGTTTGATTGTTATTGTGGGTTAATTGTTATTTGAAGTCCGGATTTCGTGTGGCCGATTCAGTGATTGAGTTCCCGCCTTGTGTGGAACTTAAAACCATCGATTTTCAGCTTCAACAATTGTATATGATACAATCTTCACACTTCTGTGATGCAATAAGGACCAAACACTAGCCTTCAAGACCAATATACCGAGTTAATGTCAGTTAACCAATGTTATCCATTACCAGTCATTTTGCAAGATCAAAATCTCTTTATTCATCTTCTGGAATGTGTGATCTGTAGTATCTGAAGTTTTAAAAATGACATGCGCTTGCCCTGGAAATTCCATATAGTTCCATATATTTAGATCTAGAAGGTAATTAAGATCTATATCTTAAGAGTTTTTTTTCAAATACTTCATATATATTCAAATATTCTTAACTAATCCCTACATTTGCCTCTTTTAACATGAAATATTGCTTAGCTCGTGTTATGTAGCTAACATTTGTTCTTAACTTGCTTCTTTTTTTATTATTTTCCATCAATTTTTTCTTTTTTAGCTCTTATAAAATTGAAAATTGCTAAATCTATACAAATTTACAAGTATATGTATAAAAAATAATTTATATATTTAAAATAATGAAAAATTCAAAATCGACTACTGGCCGAATAAATCTGATTAGTCGCCCGACTGCAGATTAATCCTTAGTCAATGACCTGATCGTCCGAGTACCGGCTACCGACTTCTGCAACCTTGCCCGTCACCACTGTTGGGGAGATGGAGTTTTCCTTATGCTCTATAGCATTAAGTGTGCATCGGATCTTCCCCCAAGCCTATTACCAATTCATAAGCTATGTATTGAATTGAACCGTCGAATTACTTTTAACGAGTGTCATTTTTATTTTCAGGTCTGGATTATGTAGATTTTTAGTGGGGGACATGAGAAAAATGGCATTTAGTATATTGATATCCCTGATGATTCTACCTTTGATGGTGCAGTCTCCATTTCGGTTGACTTGTTTCTATGGCATTTGTGGGTAGGTCACCCCTTTGATAAAGCTCTCTCCCAGAAGTTTCCTGAACTTTCCTCGTTGAACCCATTTTCGTGCGAAGCATGCCAGTTCGATAAACATCATCGATCATTCTTTCCACATAGGACCAAGCCACGTTGATCCGTCCCTTTCTCCTTAGTCCATTTTGAAGTTTGGGGTTCCTGTCCAGTCTGTACTACTATTGCTTTCATATATTTTGTTGTCTTCGTAGATGACTATACTAGATCTAGTTGGGTCTATTCACACAAGGAACAGTCAAATGTTAACAAAATTGTCATGTCTTTATTCTAGTTTATTAGCACTTCTCTACTAAAATTCAAACTATAAAGACTGACAATGCTCGTAAGTTTACCCAACATGACGGTGTCTTTCTTTGCCTCTCAGGGAACGCTTTATCAGAGATCATGTCTGTATATCTCTCAGCAGAATGGAGTAGCAGAAAGAAAACTGTGCCACCTTCTCGAAATAGCTCGTAATTTGCTTACTCACATGAAGGTTCCCAAGACCTACTAGGGGTATAATATTCCTACTGCCACCTAACTCATTAATAGGGTCCCTTTTCTATCCTAAAAGGGGTCTATCCTTTCTCTCTCTCTCGCTCTCTCTCTCTTTTATATTCTGATGAGACACCCTTTCCACTTACACTAAAGATCTTTAGTTGCACTGCATTTGCTCATAATTTAACAGCAAACAAATTATCTTCTCGTGCTATCAAGTGTGTTTTCCTTGGCTACTCTCATACTCAAAAGGGATACATGTGTTATGACTCTATTGGTCGTCGTTACTACATTTCTGTTGATGTCATATTCTTTGAACATACTAGCTACTTTATTCAGGCGGTCAATGGCATACCCTTGGAGCTTTCGCCACCACCCATTGTCTACAAAAGGAAATAGACTAGTCATTTTGATCATGTACCGTTACATGTTCCTTACTTTCAGCATGATGTGCTATCTTCCAGTGTCCACATTACTGCGGATCTGGATGCTCCACTAGAATTCCCTATATCTCTACAACGAACAGAAAAACAATGTACTATACATATTGTGTCACATTTTACTTCCACTGACAGTAAATCCAGTTATGACAGGTGATTTACAAATGCTCTTGTGACCCTTACTATTCCAAGTGATCATTACAATGCATTGCAAGATCATGGTTGGAGAAGGACCATGGATAAGGAGATGGGTGTGCTTACATCTAGGGCCACATGGGATCTTGTGTCGTGTACTACAAGTGTCAAGCATCTTGACAGTTTGTAATTGGGTATTTACGACCAAACAATCTCTTGATGTCGATGATTCTATTGACTGGGTAAAGTCCAAGCTTGTGGCAAAAGATTCACTCAGTCTTATGGAGTGGACTATTTTGAGATGTTTTCTCCTATGGCTAGGATGCGATCAATTCATGTTATTATCTCAATTGCAGCCAACAAGAATTGGTCAATCTTTTAGCTTGATGTGAAGGATGCATTTTTATATGGTGACCTCAATGAGGATGTATATATGATGTAGCCAAAGGGTTACTCCGTTGAGGAGGAGCCTGTATGACGAATCTGTAAGGCCATCTATGGCCAAAAGCATAGTCCACGAGCTTGGCTTGACAGGCTAGCCACTAAGATCAGCTTTCTTAGCTTCCACATGATGACATTTCATTATTATGCGTCCATTAGATGATGATCCACTAGCATTGTGATACATGTTGTCTATGTTGATGATATGGTGGTTATTGATGATGATGAAGCATGCATTCTAGAGACCAAGGTACTTTCTCCAGATGGTGTTTGTCATCAAGGACCTTGCTCAACTCTGATACTTCCTCGATATTGAGATAATACGCACTACAGAAGGATTACATTCTATGACAATGAAAGTACTATGTAGATATTCTTACAGAAGTTAATTTACTTGGATGTAAACCATATGGCATCCCAGCGGAGTTGCATTAACATGCTACATCAACGGATCATGAGTTTAAGGATACTACACAATATAGAAGTCTAGTGGTCAAACTGATGTACCTCATTGTTTCTATGCCTGATATATCACGTGGTGAACATAGCCGATCGACACATTAAGAGACCTCTTTATAGTCATTGATGTCAATGCTAATGCGGATGCAGATTATACCAATTCACCTAAATACCAACGATCCATTACATGGTATGTTATGTTTGTTGGTGGCAACACTATCTCATGGCAAGACAAGAAGAAAACATTGATTTCTAAATCGAGTGCAGACACAGAATACGGGGCAATGACCCAAGCCACTTGTGAGATTACCCGGCTAGTTACCTTTCTATAGGAGCTTGGACTCCCTATTAATATTCTTGTAGCTTTATATTGTGACTAATAGAATTATTATATTACAATTATATTTGTAACCTTTTGGGTTCCGTAACTCTTAACCCTTCGGGTTCCGTAACCCTCAGGGATATTTATGTATTTTTCTTCTTGTACTCTCTAGGGTTTTCTCTCTATATAAGAGACCCTAGCCCTATGGAATAGATATCCCATTCTGTCTCTCTTCTCCACATGGTATCAGAGCAACGGTCCTAGACCAGGGTTCTGACCTAAAATCCCCACTACCACCTTCAAGCCTCGTAAAAGCCAGTGCGGGCCCTCTTCCTTGAATTAGGGCCCCATGCAAGGCCCTCCAATCGCCTCCAGTGCAGCAACCCTCCCGCTAGTGCTACCCTATGCTTTCAGGACATCCTATGAAGGTCGTCAGCCCCACAGCTACCATTCATGGTACCGTAGAACTTTTCGGAGATCCAAAACTCATCGCAGATCGCTTCCAAGAATCCATATATGCTGTCCATTGGGGGTTTTCAGCCCTTCTTCAAGGGCAAATGTGAGTTTTAAGGCATTTTTTAGCTGTTATATGCATCCTTAGTTGATCACAGGATCGTCTTTCTATTTTTAGACCACCATGGCACCTTCTTCTACCGAGAGAAAGCCCTTGGCAACAAATATTATGGCACAAGGCACTACTATCAAACTCAAGGGCATAGAAAATTACGTGCTCTGGTCTCGATCTTTTATGGTGTTTATTGGTAGTCAGAGGAAACTCTACATTTTGACTAAAGATCTTTTAGATGAAAAGGACAAAGAGTATGACACTGGTAGACTGACAACTATTTGGTTATCAACAGGATGACCGGCAATGTTGAGGCTCATATTGCCTCAAATCTTCTTTACAACAGTATGGCCAAGGAAATGTGGGAGGATCTCGAGCAAACATACTTCGAGAAGAAGATGAAGTCACGCCTTGTAGATATTTACATGCGATTCTGGTCGACAACTCAGGGTGATTCCACCCTTATCGAGTACTACAGGCATCTATCCAGTCTGTATGAGGAGCTTGCAATATTCCATCCCTCATGTTGCACCAAACAGATACAAGAGCGTTCTGACTGGTAGGTATACCGCTTCCTTGATGGCCTGCATTCTAGGTACCATGCAGGGAAGGAGCGATTTCTTATATCAGACACACTGCCTATAGAAAAGGCCATCTTTGGCCGACTTGAGGAGCTCGAGACATCCGTTGCCCGACCTCCTGTATTACCTCTAGCGGAGAACTTTACACAAATCGCCTCATCTGGGCGAGGAGGCAAAAAGGCCTGCGAGGAGGACGCGGTCGTGATCCAAGTCGTGGTCGTGGACGGGAATCTGGACGAGGCCGTGACTTTGGTCGTGGTCGTGGGCGAGACTCTATTGTCCCATGCAGTCACTGTGGTAGGTGGAACCACTCGACTGAACGATGCTGGCAGAAGTTGGCGTACCTTCTTATCATGCCAATAATGCATATGAGGATGCCTATGATGTGGAAGAAGCATCGCCTACCTTCAGTGGAAAGATTGTTCATCTTAAAGATGCAGACTACACCCGCCTAATGCAGATCCTTCGGACTCCAGGGCTACCACCACTAGTAACACTACAACTGCTGCTCTGGGCACTCCTTCAGGTACAATAGCCAACTCTTCTATCACTCCTACTCCAGCTTGGATTATTGATTCTGGCGCCTCTACTCATCTCACTAGAGAAGATAGTCTTCTCACCTCTTCCATATCATCTACCTCTATGAAGTTAGTTCGAGTCGCTAATGGGACTCAATCACAGATTACTACTGTCGGAACTATGGAATTCTCTTCCAAGCTCCGACTTTCGGAGGTTCACTGTGCTCTTGATTTTCCTCTTAGCTTGTTGTCAGTTCACAAGCTTTGTATTGAGCTTTATTGTCGTATGATATTTGATGAGTCTTGTTGTTATTTTTAGGACATTCGGACGAGTCAGATTTTTAGTGATGGTCACGAGAAGAATGACCTATATTACGTTGACATACCCTCAGACTCCAATTTTATTGGTGTTGCATCTCTCTCCGAAGATCCGCTCCTATGGAATATACGCCTTCGACATCCATCTACCGAGGCCATCTCCAAGATGTTTCCTGAACTCTCCGCTCTGAAGCCCTTTCAGTGCGAGGCATGTGAGTTCGGGAAACACCATCGAACTCCGTTTCCTGTTTGTATTGAGTCTCATAGTACTGCTGCTTTTCATCTTGTTCACTGTGATGTTTGGGGACCTTGTCCTATCCGTACATTAAGTGGTCATCGCTACTTTATAGTTTTTGCTGATGATTATAGTCAATCTTCTTGGGTCTATCTAATAAAGGAGCGTTCGGAGATAATCAAATTGTCAGAAATTTCTTTCAATATGTTAAAACTTACTTTTATAGCATTGTTAAGATCATTCGTACTGACAATGCTCTTGAGTTAACCCAACATGACTTGACCTCTTTCTTTGCATCCCAAGGAACTGTTCACCAAACATCATGTCCATATACCTCATAACAGAATGGTATAGCTGAGAGGAAACTCCGACACTTGCTAAATGTTGCCAGATCTCTTCTTAGTCAAATGAGTGTTCCTAAACAATACTGGGGAGATGCTATCCTTACTGCAGTGTGTCTCATCAACCGTGTTCCTTCATCAATTCTCAAAGGGGCAACTCCATTTTCCTTGCTTTATCCTACTGAGTTTCCTTTTCCTATACCTCTGCAAATTTTTTGTTGTATTTGTTGGACATGCGAGCCCGCGGCGATCCATTATGCAATAAATGTTATTGCGAATATCATTCCCAAATCTGAAATGAAGAATACATAATTTGCATAATAGGTCCCTTAGTACAATTAGGGTTATGTACCATGGCCATCTTGATGATCATACAGCTGTTGATTCAAATATTGAATCATAGAGGCTGGTGCTTGGATGATGAGTTAGATTGAGGACTCATCAAGCACTGTCAAATGATTATTAAGAGATGGTCTCCAGCCTGAGTAGAGATGGCAATCCTTTCTCAGTTAGGCTGATATCTGACCAACCTCTTGATGCAGGTGCTCTGCATAGGAATAGAGATTCGGAGGTGTCAGATTAGTAAGGTCAAAGAGTTGACTTAACGAGATCAAGATAACCAAAGTCCTATATCATATGCTGTCATGACATAGGCATGCATCCTCTGACCAGAGACAGATGTGTTACTATATGTTTGAGTATGTACATTTGGCAGACCAATAGGTTGATGACCTAATCAAGGTCTATACACCGACGCAATGGTGTGCATATAAGGGCATATGAGTAATACGATCTCTCAAAGGGATCATATAGCTGAATCGGAAGACATGAGCTCACTCATGAGATATTAGGAAGATCAAATTCCGTGCACGGTCGTCTCGCTTTGGAAGCTTGACTGAATTTGTAGGTTTGATATATAATCTTGGAAAGTATCTGATGAAGATCAAGGTATGATATATGCTTTTGGAAAGTATATGATCGATACCAACTCCCAATGATTGAATGAGAAACTTAATGATAAAACCCTGAAGCAGACAGTGTAAAAATGATCTTATATTTCTGGTTTATTCTGAGTCTTCCAAAATGCTGGGTGTACAGGTATTGGGAATACCTGAGGGTGATGTGATCATAAACGATTGTATAACCATGATGCTTCCATTCCTAGGGAGTGATGAAACGGGTCGTGACTCCTCTCAGTAGGGAAGTAATCTGATCTTAGTCCAAATATTGGACATTGATTTAAATGTGATTCAAATTCAATGAGAAGATTAGATTTGCGGTTTTGATTTAATCCAGCATCTATGGGAGGCTCGAGATCTGGATTTGAGATGTGATCTCAATATCCAAGTCACAATATGTGGAACAATACAATCGCCCTGTCCTTATCTCCAAGTATTTGCGAAGAAAGCGCAATATCCTTGAAAGGGTTCAGGATAATTTCATTGTTGATAATATGTAACCGAGCATTGAAAAAATGGATAATTAAATGTGATTTAATTATCATGAATAATATGATTTTGATTTATATTATAAGGAGAGTTATCTTAGATAATTAAATGTGATTTGATTATCAAAGATGTGAATAATGTGAATGTGATTCATATTATTTGGGCACGTGAGAATAGAGATCCAAGATGATTAAATGTGATTTAATTATCATGGATATGAATAATGTGGATAGCATCATCCATATTATTTGGGCACGTTAGGATTGCGAAAGTTTTATCGCGTTTCATTTTTGCATCTCTGTTTAGTGATTATTTTCGTCCCTGATTGAATTTTTTAAACACAAAATAAAGTTGGATTTTATTCCTCATTAAATAAGGAAACCATAGGATCTTAGTTTACGTAATTTGGATTCCGTTTGCTCTAGATATGGTTGTTTTAATGAACATGTGTTCACTGTTGCGGGAACTGCGAATCTTAACATGATTAGTGAGTTAATTACTATTTTGATACCCTCTAAATTTGTGAAATATCACTTAGGTTCTGTCCTAAATCAAATTAGAAATCTTTAAAAATTTATTTGGTCTAATTGGAATTTAAATTGATTGAGATATGTTAATTTTAGTAAGTAGGGGTCACTGTTGAAATTACAATCCTAATCAAGAACCATGTTATTGTAAATTAGTGAAATTAATTGTTAATTTCATGAAATAATTATGGAAAATATTTGAGAAATATTTAATGATTATTATTTCCTTAATTGACTTGTCCTCAACCAATAAATTGATTAGATTTGATCTAGATCATAATTGGAAACACAATCATCAATCTCCTTGCTTGAATAGGATTGGGAATTTGTCTAGCAAATTTCCTTATAATCAAAAATGTTTTTATTATTACTATATGGTATAATTTCGGTTGAAAACCTGATGATCATCTCAAGTACAAAGTGATTGACTCGACATTATTTTTTCCCGAGGCGGATATGGTGTCTAGTCGGGGATCGGTGGGGTAGCGGGTTGCACCGGATGCGGTTCGTCCCACTCCCGCTGGTACTGGCCATGACAGCGGATAGAGAACGAATGATGCCTGAGAGATCATGATGTATTTTTTCTAATATTAAAATTTGAATTAATATGTATTTTGAGATAATACCATATATTCAAGTAAAATCAAGTTTGTTGATTGAATTGGATTGAAAATTAATTTATTATGATTAAGTTAATTATATCCAATTAAAAACACTCTATTATGAATAGATGTGTATTTCCCTTGGAAGAATTAATTATGTGAATATTATTCATGATAATTAATTGAAATTTTAATATGAGGTGGAGGATCACATAAGTGACATCCATGGTCTCCCATCAAGGCAAAGGGTTCCGTCGCCAGATATTGTATGTGGGAGACGCATGTCTGAAGTAACAGCTCCTGCATACGATCCATTTGGATCGGGCTCGTCGCTTCTCAAAAGAGTAAGGATGTATGCATAGTGACCCCAATATCAGGTCCTCATATTATTGGGCAATATTGGATTGCGCATAGAGAGTTCTATTCCTGTTGACGGTTGGTTTAATTAATGACGGGTCAACATCACCTTAGGGGTGGTGGGCCCAGGTGTTAAAGACCGAATTGGGAGATGCAAGTTGGACTTGCAAGGCGGAATGTGTTCCCGCTTCTTTTTATCCGAGTTACAGGTTCTCATATTATTGGGATGTAACAAAAATAAGGAAGGAGATCCCATATCTTGCTTGAGATATAATGGTAAGTGTATCTCTTCCATTGAAAATAATTAAGGGAATGAACTTTCATTGTTGACATGGCAAGACAACTTTGATATAAAAATTCCTAAATCAAAGAAAATTATATATTTATATATTCTTTTGCAAATTTCTTATTTCAAATAATCCTTCTTTAATCCCACTCAATGTTATACTCAATAATAACCAGTAGAATATCGTGGATTGGATCCATGATCCAGATATTGTACTTGCAATTGGACACATAATGTATGTGGTTGCAATGCAAGTTTCCTCATAATAATGAGGAATGATAATTAAATAGACAATAGCACTAAAACCCTAGGGTTTGTATGTCTCTATAAGTCTTGATCTCATCGAATGTACTTTTGAAGTGACATGTCGATTATGACCGCAATTATCAAATAATCCTTATAAAATCTAAGAATATGTTCTGGCATACATATGTGCTCTCGACATATAATCATGAATGACATGGTTCTCTGCATTATGCAGAATGGTGGCTCTATAGGAGAAGATGTATTCAAATTGTTTGAGTACCTACATGAACCTAAGTTTTAAGAGTTTAAATGGATGTAGATATGATGAGTGTCATCATTCTACTATCTATACTCTAGTCATTCAAGAAGCTTTATAATATTCATATTGTATGAATTGAATGAAGCATGTATAAATGTTGAAATACTCTTATATTGAAATTTTTGATTTCAACATAAGAGATCCTTTGTCTTGAGCAATGGTTGCTTATAGATAAAGAGAGCACAGTTGAAGCATGGGTTGGACCCAAGTGAGAAGGAAAGTCAAAGATTTGATTGTACTTCTGTGACTTCTTTATGGCATCCAAAGAGTTGGATGAATGCCAATACTGTAATAAGTTGATGGGTTGATAGTATGACTATCAAATCTATCTAGAATCCTTAGAGAAGGAATCAGATAGTACATCAGATTAATCTGCATATAATCATTGATATTGACTTACTTATTTGATAAGATAAAGTCTAATAATTATATCTCAATCTTCTAATGAAACTTGCAATTGGTCGCATCTGTATTAGAATATTAGAAATTTGATCTTAAGTTTTAATGGTCATCCATGTTGGAAGTGATGCAATTGTTGCAACAATTTCCAATGGATCAATTGACTTCATATTTTCAGTAGGAGCCCTTAGCCTTAGAGAATGTCTCTGTAACCTGGATATTAGAATACACTCATAGTTTATTTCTAAAGGTTGGAAATAAACATGAATTCTGGAATAAACCTATCATAGAGTGTTATGATAGATATATTTCAGATAGTAATCTAACATCTAGTGGACTCCGCTAAATTAGAAAATTAATGAATGGTTCATTAAGATTTCTAATACTGAAAACTAAACCTTTAAAGATCAATAGGAGGATAAAGATCATTTGACAATGATATGGCATCATGTTTTGGACATATGTCTGTTGATGAGATCAATGGACAAGTAAGAGATGAAACTTTAGAATATCTAAAATTTCAAAACTTGCATACTTTGAATATTGTATTCAAAGTAAAATGTCCAATACACCCTTCTTTGGGAAAGGTGTTAGATGTCAAGGTATTCCAGATCTCATACATATTGATGTGTGTGAATCATCTATATCATAGTAAACATTATGGATATGTGATATCTATTGATGATTATTTGTGATATGGGATTTCTTCTCTTCACTTAGAAAACTTTGAAATGTTCAAAGATTTTACAATTTTGGTTTAGAACCAAAGTTTGAAGGAAGATGAAATGAATTTGATCTAAACAAGGTATCTTGTACCTATTAGATGAATTCAAGGAATACATTATGGAGATGTGAATATCATTCCTATCTCAATCCTCCTAATAAACCTTAACTCAATAGAGTTGTAGGAAGATACAATTGATCATGTGTGACATGATTTGATCAATGATTAATCTTAGCATAATTATCTCTTAGTTTCCAGGTATATATATGTGGTGCAGACTACATTATATATCCTTAATAAAGTTCTATGTAATTAAGCTGGAATCTGGCACTGGAGAGTGCTACTTCATTAGGAAAATAAAGGATGGTATTGGATACCTACTTTATGACCTTGAGATTCTTAAAGGATCTCATCTCTGAGAATGTGATTCTTAGAGGATGACTCTCTTGTGAATCAAGATGAAAATGAAGTAAAGGAACTCATTTAATCTTGAGAAGATAATGAGGCTCCTGAAATCAGAAACTGAATAAACAATTAAAGATGAAACATTAATACCTCTTCAAATAAGTTTGAGGATGGATTCCATGTGTCAGTTGAATCTGACAATGATCTGACTTCATGTGATGCTGCTTCTGAAGATCATATCATGGAAAGATGGATGTTAGCAATAAAGTCTAAAGTAGACTTCATATACAAGTGTTGTATATAGACCCTCGAGGATCCACCTATATGGTTAAGACCCATTATGGTTTAAATTGATCTTCAAGAGAAAGAGCGAACCTGATGAGAAGGTAGAGACCTTCAAAGCACGGTTCGTAACCATGAGCTACATACCGGAGAGAAGACATCGCTTGAGATGAGACTTGCTCTCCAGTGACTTTGCTTTAACCCATCAGAATATTGCTAACTATAGCTACACAACTTGACTATGACATCTTCATGATGTAAGTCAAGATTGCATTCCTCCATGAATACATCTTTGGGGATATTCACATGAAATAACCCCAGGGCTTCATGGTTGAGGAAAGCAAGTTGTGCAAGCTAAAGAAGCTCCATTTGTGGATTCAAGTAAGCTTCTTGTAGTTGGAACTTCATATTTGATGAAATCATAAATGTTATGATTTCAGATAAAATCTTGATGAACCATGTGAAGCTTAGTGGGAGTGCCATTGTGTTCATCATGCTAAATGTAGGTAATATTCTAATCATTCAGAATGATATAAGGGTGATAATAATAAGTGTTTTATAATCTTGTTGTTCAATACCTCGAGATAGGATCTCAAGGATAACTCTTAGATCTTAGTTCTGACGTTGTTCAGAAGCAAAGAGAAGAGGATATTGGGACTGACACATTTGTAGTACACCTTGGACATATTCTATTCTTAGATATTCTAAGAAAGTCTTCCATCCCTTAAGATTTGGTACTGACCTATCTAAAGGGATAGCACCTCAAATAGTTGAGGATGTGAAGGCAAACTGCTTGCCCTTGTGCATCAGTTCCAAGAAGCCGGGTGTATGTTAGATGTGTACAAAAGCTAGATGTCTACCATGCAGTGGGAGTAGTAAACTGTTACTAATCCTACTATGGTGATAAAACACTTGATTGCAGTAATAATGATATCTTCATAGAAGGCAAAACTTTTGAGATAGTTATCTCAAGTATTATCTTCAAGAAATTAAGACTTTATAGATAGTGATCTAAAAGGTCTTAACTGTTGATACCATAGGAGATAGAGATCTCTAGGAATAAAGATATTCTGATAAGGATTATGGACATACTCGTTGTAATAACTATCAAGCTATAGTGTCAAGGACATTATAACAAAATTGAGTATTGGTTGCATAAGATGCAACATTCGCAGTGGATGCGAGCACTATTACTAGGGGATATGCAAGTGCCGTAAAAGGACTTGGCGCAGTCTCTTGGGAACAGAGTGACTGATCAGCTTACCTAGCTATTTTCTAAATAGCCTATGATTGTCACATTAGTGTGGGTTTAAATGATTAGCCCATTAATGGCTCTTTGGGCTAGTGGGAGATTGTTGGACATGCGAGCCCACGACGAGCCATTATGCAATAAATGTTATTGCGAATATCATTTCCTAATCTGAAATGAAGAATACATAATTTGCATAATAGGTCCCTTAGTACAATTAGGGTTATGTACCATGACCATCTTGATGATCATACAGCTGTTGATTCAAATATTGAATCATAGAGGTTGGTGCTTGGATGATGAGTTAGATTGAGGACTCATCAAGCACCGTCAAATGATTATTAAGATATGATCTCCAGCCTGAGTAGGAGATGGAAATCCTTTCTCGATTAGGCTGATATCTGACCGACCTCTTGATGCAGGTCCTCTGCATAGGATAGAGATTCAAAGGTGTCAGATTAGTAAGGTCAAAGAGTTGACTTAACGTGATCGAGATAACCAAAGTCCTATATCATATGTTATCATGATATAGACATGCATCCTATGACCAGAGATAGATGTGTTACTATACGTCTGAGTATGTACATTTGGCAGACCAATAGGATGATGACCTAATCGAGGTCTATACATCGGCACACTGGAGTGCATATAAGGGCATATGAGTAATACGATCTCTCAAAGGGATCATACAAGTTCATTACTGAATTGGAAGACATGAGCTCACTCATGAGATATTGGGAAGATCAAATTCTGTGCGGTCGTCTCGCTTTGGAAGCATGACTGAATTTGTAGGTTTGATATATACTTTTGGAAAGTATATGATCAAGACCTAGGTATGATATATTCTTTTGGAAATTATATGATCGATACCAACTCCCAATGATCGAATGAGAAACTTAATGATAAAACCCTGACGTAGACAATGTAAAAATGATCTTATACTTCTGGTTTATTCTGAGTCTTCCAGTATGTAGGATTTACAGGTATGGGAATACCTGAGGGTGATGTGATCTTAAATGATTGTATAACCATGACGCTTCCATTCCTAGGGAGTGATGAAACGGGTCTGGATTTTAGTGACTCCTCTCAGTAGAGAAGTAATCCGATCTTAATCCAAATATTGGACATTGATCTGAATGTGATTCAGATTCAATGAGAAGATTAGATTTGCGGTCTTGATTTAATCAAGCATCTATGGGAGGCCCGAGATCTGAATTTGAGATGTGATCTAAATATCCAAGTCACAATACGTGGAACAATACAATCGCCCTATCCTTATTTCCAAGTATTCGCGGAGAAGCGCATTATCCTTGAAAGAGTTCAGGATAATTTCATTGTTGATAATATGTATCCGAGCACTGAGAAAATGGATAATTAAATGTGATTTAATTATCATGAATAATATGAATTTTATTCATATTATAAGGAGAGTTATCTTAGATAATTAAATGTGATTTGATTATCAAAGATGTGAATAAAGTGAATGTGATTCATATTATTTGGGCATGTGAGAATAGAGATCCAAGATGATTAAATGTGATTTAATTATCATGGATATGGATAATGTGGATAGCACCATTCATATTATTCATAATATTCTATAAATGTGATATATAATGTATTAGAGAGAGCTAATTATAATTTATATTTGTTAATTAATTATTGATGTGTATTGGATACACATTGTGTAATTAATTGAAAATGTAAATTATATTTTGTTTTGGGTTGTGAATGTGATTCACAATTTTCCAATGGCAAGATTGTAATATTCTCAAAAATTATTATAAATTATTTTTGAAGAATAAATCACAACAAAAGTTGTTGGAAATTATGGGAGAAATCCATGGAGATATGCAATCTCATGATATAGCATGAGATTGCCTCCACTATAAGGAGATGGTGGACGGCTAGAGATTCCCACAAGGAATGTGGTAGCCGTTTCCCCCTTTCATTATGGAGAGTGATCTCCATGCTAATCTCTCCTTAATTACTTAATCTAATTTAGGATTGAATTATATTTGATGTGTCAAATATATTTGATTTAAATTAGATTATTAGTTGTTGGTTTTTACCAACAACAATCTTGACCATTGGATTAGACATAAATCAATCTCATCCATTGATTTTATATGTCCCATGGATTGAGATCCATGGATCCTAAAACCCTATAAATAGAGAGGCATACCATGCTCTCAAGGGCTATCTCTCTCTCCCTCTCATATGGTCATCCACCATGGATGCCCTAGAGGGAGTCTCCATCACCGCAGCGTCGTCGTTATGCTTCCCGATCATTTGCTCTTGGATCTCCATCTCCTTCGGTGCGCCTTGCTTGTGGAGAAGACGTCGAATCTCGTATGTCGAGATTAGGAGATCCGCCACTTGGATCATCAACATGGATTGCGAGAAGCACGCGATTCATCCCCGTGCTCGCAAGCATCTCCCCCGTCGGATCGAACTTGAGACAGGAGGTCTCTTCGTTTAGAGACTCGATCGCAACCACGCTTCAAGAGGTAGTCCTATTACTTGTTTTGGTTTAGACAAAATGATCCAGGAAGTGTTCTTGGATCATGTGGTTTCGTCGCATGAAATTTTTAAATTCCGCTGCATAGAACAACTAGTGCGATTAGTCGTTCCTTATCGTATTCGATACGACACTCACGCTTCCGTGATGCGCTTGAGGATCTAACCATATCTCTCAGTATTTCCTTTGTTCATAACTTTCTTGCAGTAGACAAATTATCCTCTCGTGCCATCAAATGTGTCTTTCTCGTGTACTCGCGTACCTAGAAATGTTATCGCTGCTATGATCCTGTTTGACGTTGATACTATGTATCTCCTGATATCACCTTCTTTGAGCAAACAAGTTATTTCACATAGACTGTATGTGACATTCCTCTGGACCTCCCTCCTCCACCAATCATCTATACTCGCCAGCGTACCTCTATACCTTCTACACCAGTGTCTGTACCTTTGCCTGTCCCTTTTATGCAGGATGATATGACCACTTCGAGTTCTCCCACCACTACTGTCCCGGATGTACCTGGGGAGCCTCCTATAGCTCCACGCAAGCAAAAAAGGAAATGTATGTATCACCCCATGTCACATTTTACTTCTACAGATGGTTTATCTAGCTTTTACAAGAAATTTGCAGATGCTCTTAATACTATTACCATTCTAAGAGATCATTTTAGTGCAATGCAAGATCAAGGTTGGTGACAGGCCATGGATGAGGAGATGGATGCACTTACCTCCTGAGGTACGTGGGATCTTATGCTGTGCCCCTGGGAGTTCGCCCTGTGGCTTGTCAATGAGTCTTCAAGACCAAACAGTCACCTGATGGTTCTATCGCTAGGTTGAAAGCCAGACTTGTTGCCAAAGGTTTCACACAAACCTTTGGAGTTGATTATTTTGAGACCTTCTCGCCTGTCGCCAGAATGGGGTCGATACGTACTATTC
The DNA here is from genome assembly GCA_037367405.1 of Ottelia alismoides. Taxonomy (NCBI): domain Eukaryota; kingdom Viridiplantae; phylum Streptophyta; class Magnoliopsida; order Alismatales; family Hydrocharitaceae; genus Ottelia; species Ottelia alismoides. The sequence continues at coordinate 1,089,108 of JAZKJV010003250.1, read as the reverse complement.
TCTATGTTGCTGCCAACAAGGCTTGGCCCATTTATCACTTGATGTGAAAAATGCCTTTCTTTATGGTGATCTTGAGGAGGAGGTCTACATGATTTAACCGTCGGGGTATGTAGTTGAGGGGGAGCATGTATGTCGACTATGCAAGGCCATTTATGGCCTGAAGTAGAGCCCAAGGGTATGGTTTGGCAGGCTCAATACAAAGATCAACACACTTGGTTTTCAAAGGACAACATCTGACTACTCTATCTTTGTTAGATGACGGTCTACTGAAGACCATCCTTGCTGTCTATGTTGATTATATGGTTATCACAGGAGATGATGTAGATGGTATTCAGGAGACCAAGGCCATCCTCCAGAAGGTCTTTGTCACGAAAGATCTCGGCCAACTTCGTTATTTTCTTGGCATCGAAGTAATACACACTACAGAGGGACTCCATCTTTCACAGAGAAAGTATTCCCTCGATATTTTGACTGAGGCAGGACTTCTTGGATGCAAGCCATCTGACATCCCTACAGAAGTGAGAAAATATTTAGCATCTACTGATCCAACATTTGAGGATGCAACACGATACAGAAGATCAATGGGAAAATTACTCTATTTCATTGTTTCTAGGCCAGACATATCATATGTTGTGAGCAGAGTTAGTCAATATATGGAGAAGCATCTTTACAGTCACTGGTAGGATGTTCTTTTGATCCTTCGATATTTGAAGTAATCTCCCGAACGTGGACTTTTCTATGGGTAGAATGGACAGACTAATATCTCCGCCTATACAGATTCTGACTATGATAGCTCTCCTGAGGACCGCCGATCCACTATAGGATACACCATGTTTGTTGGGGATAACCTTGTCACTTGGCGAAGCAAGAAGCAGACAGTGATATACAGATCTAGTGCGGAAGCAGAATACAGGGCAATGTCTCAGGCCACATGTGAGATGACATGGCTTGTTTCTTTCCTAACAGAACTTGGCATGTCAGTCTCCACTCCTGTACCCTTATACTGCGATAACAAGTCTACCACGTACATCGCCACCAATCCAATTTTCCATGAGCGGACAAAATACATTGAAGTTGATTGCCATTTTATTCGTGAGGCAGTACGAGAAGGACGAATCAACACTCAACACATCTCCACTGAACTTCAACTTGCAGACATCCTCACAAAGGCTCTTCCAAGGAAGCACCTAATGTACTTAGTATCCAACTTGGTCATGATCGACAGATATGCTCCAACTTGAGGGGAACTATTAGAATTATTATATTACAAGTATATTGGTAACCTTTCAGGTTTCGTAACCTTTACCTTTAATCCTTCGGGTTCCGTAACCCCTCAGGGGTATTTATGTGTTTTTCCTCTTGTACTCTCTAGGGTTTTCTCTCTATATAAGAGACCTAGCCCTATGGAATAGATATCCCATTCTGTCTCTCTTCTCTACTACGTCTACTACATACATTGTCACCAATCTAGTTGTTAGAGTTATTATATTGACATTTATGTTTGTAACCCTTCGGGTATCGTAACCTCCCGTGACCCTTCGGGTTCCGTAACCTAGACTAAGCACAATGTGGAAAGAGAAACGATCCAATTGTATTCTATTGAGACCTTAGGTCTATCTTATATAGGAGAAAATCCCTAAGGGAAAATTACACAAAGTATGCAGAAGGATAGGTAAATATAAATAAAAAATAAATAAAAACATCTATCTCAGCCTTCCCCCTCAAGCTAGAGCATATATGTCAATCATGCTCAGCTTGGAACAACAATGATGGAATGGACCCCTATCAAGTGCCTTGATGAACATATATGTATTCAGATCTTGAAGTAGCATGAGAAGTGGAGATAAATCCCTTCTGAATCATATCTCAAGTATGGTGACAGTCTACCTCGATGTGTTTGGTTCTTTCATGGAAGGTTGGATTATTGGCTATGAAAAGGGCGGATTGATTATCACATTGGAGGTGCATAGGAAATGGCACCTCAATAGTCAGGTCAATCAGGACAGATCGGACCCACATCATCTATGTGCTCCCTTGTGTCATGGCTCTATACTCTGATTCCACACTAGATCTAGAAAAAACCACATGTTTCTCGCTCTTCCATGAATGATGTGAACTCCCTACAAAGACAGCGAAACCTGAGGAAGACTTATAGTCTTTAAGCCATCCTGGATGATCTGTATCAGCACATGTTGTAACTATAATGGATGTGTTTCTACTTGTTATCATATGCATAGTCTTTGAATTCCAGGAACCTGTTCAGATCCTCTTTCCTTTTATGACCACCTTGTTGTGAGTCCAAATTGCAAATGCTAACTGCCCACAATGATTTATGAATCAGCTTCACTAGCATGTGGCATGGCTTCCCATATACAAGACGATAAGGCGACATGCCCAACAGAGACTTGTAAGCAGTTCTGTGTGTCTAAAGGATTGAGTCCAAAACCTGGGACCAATTTTTCCTGTCCGGCTTGACAAGCTTTCGGAGTATCGTCTTGATTTCTCTATTAGATAGTTCCGTCATACCGTTGGTCGGAGGATGGTAAGGAGATGCGATTCAGTGCTCGATGCCATACTCCTTCCTTAATTTCTTGATCCGCAGCTTGATCCGTTATATCTTTAACCCAACGACTCAAAGTCTTACGCTTGGGGAAGTCTTCAAATATCACAAAATCATGTGAAGTGCATACATATGTATCTTCCTGTGTAGAGATATTTCTATGCTATTGTATCATTTTCTATTTCTTTATATTTATTGTCTCTCTTATGTAATTTACCCATAGGAATCTCCCTATATAAGAGAGCCTAGGGTACATAGAATAAATCACTCTTATTTTCTCTAACATGGTATCAGAGCAACGACCCTAGGCCGAAGTTCTTGTATCGTACAAACCCTAGCCTTCCACCCCCTCCCTCCCTTCTCTCTTCTCGATCTTCTCTGTGCGCCGCCCAACGCTCCAGGAGCACTGTAGCACCATCGTCACCATCAGGGGTTTCCTTGACCCCACGCACTGCCAGGAAGCACTGCTGGAGGGCTTTCACGAGCCCTAGCGCTGCAAAGAACCCATCACCAGGGGGTATCTCAGGCCCAAGTGCCGCCAAGGATGTTGTTGAAGACTCTTTCATGCCCTAGTGCCTTCACGAGTCTTCATCAGTGGCATTCTCTGCTGCCTCCAGGCGTTCAGGCGCTTCTACGCTCCACCGTGCTCCCCACCTGCGACTCGTAGCTCCGTCAGGAGCTCCCAAGCGATGATAGAGGTCCCCAGAACCCCTGTGCGCAGCCACCAAAAACCGCAGGTGCCGCCACCGATACCGTAGCAGTCCAGGAATCACCGCAACATTGTCTAGGAGGTCTTTCGGTACCACCGGTGGTCTTCCAATGCCCATGTACCCTGCACGGTCATTTATTGATAACAGTAGCATACATCTCGGTTTTTCCGCTGACGACATTTCTAGTCAAAAACTACAGTTTTTTACAGATTTAGGGTCGGTCGTGGTATGAGTCTACACCCACAACTCAACCCTCATGTATCTGTGTAGACAACCAGTACTCCTTGTTGATTTCCATGTGTCTTCTTCATTAGGCACAATGTCAAAAAATAAACCTAGTATTCCCAACAATAGCGCATTCAGAAATCCAGCACCGATTGTCAAGATGGATGGGTCCAATTATGAGTTACAGGCCATGTAGTTCATGAACTTTATGAAGTCTCAAGGGAAGAAGCACATTCTTCTCGAAGAAGAACCGTTGAGGAAGATAGTGACATATTCCTCATGGGAAGAGGATGACGCCTATGTACATGTCTGGTTGTCCAGTACATTGGCTCCTAAGATTGCCAATGATGTTCTTCACCAACCCATTACCAAGGCTATGTGGGATATCCTCGTAGCCACATATTCCCAGGCAAAAAACAAGACAAAAATCCTACAACTTCAACATAATATTTAATAATAAAGCAGAGTGGGTGCATGCTTCATGCCCACTACACATCCATGCGTAGAATATTCGAAAAAGTTCACAGCTCCGTTCCTCTCACTGCCACTCCAGAACAACTGAAGACCTTTCGCAATGCTACAATGGTTGGTGTGTTTCTGGCCTCCCTCGATACTCAGTATGAGGCCGAATCTTGGCTGAGGCAACTATTCCTCCCATAAAAGAGGTCTTCAGACGATTGAGCCGAATCAACTTCCCATCTCAGACCTCAGTACCTAACTCCTCAATCATGTCTACCTCTCGAGGTATAGGGGGCTCATCTCAGTTTCGTGGACGAGGACCTTGTGGTCAAGGTGGACATGGCCGTGGTCCACCATGCAGTTATTGTCAAAGATCTGGACATGGACATACAGAGGATACTTGCTACTCGAAGCATGGATTTCCTGCATCCGCTTGTGTAGCAGAACATGCTCAACCTACCACTTCATAGCAGAGATACGACGACCTTGTGTCCCGTCTAAGGGACATAATGCCTCCAGTCAGCACCTCTCCGGCAGAATCCACCACCAATTTTGCCATCACAGCGTGGGCAAGTACTTCAGGTAGTATTCATGCCTCCACATCATATCATTATACATATATTTCCGAATGGATCATAGACTCTGGTGAGACACATCATCTATGCGGTAAAAAAAATCAGCTCATGGCTTACAGACTGATTCCTCCAGGACAGACAGTGGTGATCACCGATGGGACTCATTCCCTGATCTTGGGACATGGGGAGATCACCTTGACCCCCTCCATGAGATTACAAAATGTTCTGCATGCTCCTAATATCTCTATGAGCTTACTATTTATTAGTCAAATCACTAAGCATTTAAATTACCGAGCTATATTTGACCCATCCTTTCTTATGTTTCAGGACATTCTTTTGGGCAAGGTGATTGGGTGTGGTCGTGAGCAAGGCGGCCTATACTGACTAGACCAGAATCCATATGATGGAGATCCTACCCTTCCATTGGATCCATCTCTCCATTCATATGGCACATGCGCTTCGGACATCTTCCTCTTCAAAAACTTTGTAGAGTTCTTATGCAAGTCTCCACCCTCGTAACATTCAAATGTGAGGCATGTCAGTTAGGGAAGCATCATCGATCCGTGTTTCCCAGTCACCAGAGTCGGAGCAGTCGCTCCCTGTTTGAGTTATTTCATATCAATATCTGGTGTCCAAGTCGTGTCCCTGATAACCAAGGGCACAAGTTTTATTTAGTAGCAGTAGATAAACTCTTTCAATCGCCTGTCTTGGGTGTTTTTGTTAAAGAATAAATCAGAAGCTGGAAATATCACTATCAATTTCATTAAAGATGTGCAGAATCTCTTTTCCATCACTATTAAAACTGTGCAAATTGATAATGCACTGGAATTCGGCATACGTGCCTTGTCCCGATTCTTTTCATCTCTTGGTATCGTTCACCAGGAAACATGTGCTTATACCTCCCAACAGAATGGGGTTGTCGAAAGGAAACATCAACACTTCCTTGATATCACCTGCACTCTTCTCGTTCAGAGTAATGCCCTCACTCATTTTGGGGCAATGCCGTCCTTACTGTATGCTATCTAGTAAACCATATGCCGTCCTCTGTACTGGGGGAGCAAAGTATGTTTTCTCTTATCTTTCTGGACAAAAACATGTTCTCATTGACCTCTCGTGTGTTCGGTTCCGTGGCTTTTGTCCACAAGTCCTCCCCTGGTCTTGACAAGCTCTCTCCTCATGGAGTGAATGTGTTTTTGTAGGTAACTCCAGGACTCAGAAAGATTATCGGTGTTATGATCACGTTCACAGGAAGTACTACATACGTGCATATGTCACATTCTTTGAATCCATTATGTGTTTTTTCCCATCAAGTAACCAATTGACATCCTCTTGCATAGATGATGACATTTACGTAAATCCACCACCATTATTGCAACCATCGTCCAATACCACGTCCTCTTCTCCATCCTTGCCATCTACCTCAACACCTACTTCGCCAATCACCTCGACCTTACCATAATCCAGTGTTCCGGTATCTCCTCTACCATAACACTACAGTCGACGATCTACCCCTGCTCTTGACCATGGTCCGTCAACCACGCCCCAGGTATGTTCTGACACTAATATTAGGTCTAATCATTTGCCTCAGCAGGAACAAGTGCAGAAGCTAGAAAATCATGTCACAGGCAGGAATGAAGACGATCTTGATATATCAATTGCACTCAGGTTGCCAAGACGTACGTGTGCTACATATCCACTTGTGTGTCACGTTACCTTTGATCGTCTGCAGAGTTTCGATGTTTTTTGGTGGCACTAAAGGATGTCAGTGGTGTCGTGCTATGGAAGAGGAGATGGCAACTCTTAAGTCTAAAGGTACTTGGAGCTTGGTACGAGCCCCACCCGAGGCATCCTTAGCAAGCTTCAAGTGAGTTTTTACTGTAAAATAAAATGTCGATGGCAGCATTGATAGATATAAGGCCAGATTGGTTGCGAGGGGATTCATGCAGAGATATGGAATGGATTATCTTGATACTTTTCTGCCAGTTGCGAGGAATTCTACCCTGTGGATTTTGCTATCTGTAGCTGTGATCCGAGATTGGCCCCTATTCCAGCTTGATGTGAAGAACGCTTTTCTATATGGTGATATGCAAGAGGAAGTCTATATGCAGCAACCACCATGATTTATCGTTGAGGGGGAGTGTAGTCTGGTTTGTAGACTATATAAGGTGATATATGGTCTTAAGCAGAGTCCAAGGGCCTAGTTTCATAGGCTCTCAGATTTATTTCAGAAACAAGGATTCACTAGATCAAATGTTGATCACTCATTGTTCATACAGAAGACTGCTAAAGGCACGACGGTCATTATGGTATATGTTGATGATATACTTATTACATGAGATGACCCACAAGGAATCAAGAGAGTAAAGAAATTTTTAGGTCATGAATTTGTTACTAAAGATCTTGGAACTATGAGATATTTTCTGGGCCTGAAGTTCACTAGGAATCAGCAAGGGCTGGTGATGACCTAGAGGAAATATTTTACTGACCTACTTATGAATCTCCATTTCATCACCTTTATTCTATCATTTTGGCCTCAAAAACCCCAGCAAATGCATGTAAATAACATCAAATTGTACATAATAGCATTCATGATTCATTGTATTAATTATACATTAAATACTGTGTTTAATTCCAAAATTATAGAATAAAGAGAAGAAAAGAAAAAGGAATAAAATATTGAAGATATTTTATGACCCAAACCCCGAGACCAAGACCAGCATGGAATTGGTCGACAAGGAATAAAGTAGGGGGAGATAAGGGCCAGTATACAATAAATACCTCATTTATTTATTCATGTATTTATGCATTTTTGACACCTATTTTGTACATAATGATTTATTCATCAAATAAAGAAACTTTGTTCATGACAGTTGTAGATAATAATGTAAATAAAAATACAAAATTGAGTTTGTGTAAAAATAATACTCAGTGTACATTTTATACACAGAATAAAAAGCCAAAATATCAACTTCACAGACCCATATCTTGCAAATAAAAACTCCAAATCAACCAAACTCACCTTTAATTGTATATAGCATTCCAAGAACTATTTAATAAAATTGGTTTCATAATTTTTGGAGTTCATCTGTAGAAGTTAGGTTTTTGACCCTCCTTGTATACAGGGCTGATTTTAAATAATCATTTTATTCAATATTCATTATTATAACAAAATTATATTTTTAGAATTTTGTAAATAATGTATAGAATGCATACACATATTAAAAGTAAAGGAAAACCCAAGAATAATTTGTAAAATAAAATAAGTCTACAAAAATCATAGACAAAATACCTATACTATATATCTTTATATAAATAAAAAGGATTTTGTTCCTTGGTTCTTTTATTCTTTTATATTTTTATAATAATGTATACATTATACATAACTCATTAAAAATGTAAATCCAAAATAAAAATCAAGAAAATACACTAAATAAATTAAGTATACAAAATACATAGGTAAAAGACCTATAAGGATACCTACACATACCTATACCTATTTATTTAAAAATTAAAATAAACTCCTAAAAATTAAATAAAAATACCCTCACACTCACAAGAATAAATTATAAATTTATAAAATGAGCCAATAAAATAATAAAAGAAAATAAACAAACTAAAAATAAAATACACAAAAATACATGTAAATACATACATATACACATTATTAAATTAAAACCATAATAAATCACTTCGAAAAATTCAATAAAAATCATAAATAAATACTACATGAAAAAATACACATTTTTTATGTTTTAATAAAATTCTAATAAAATCATTTACTATGGTAAATAAATCAATTTAGGCTAAAATTTCATGTTTTGTCTTGTAGCGGCTGACGTGGACCAATGGGGCGCCGACCTTCGTTGACCCCCTGGTCAACTGTCCCATCCCAGCTCTGGTGCGTCTGAACCGTCTTTTCCTCCATTTTCATCCCTTTTTTACGGCCATCTTGTCCATCGATCGAGCTCGCTTCCTTCACAAGAATTGATCTCTGATCATCCATGATGCCCGCCAAACTCTTAGATCAATCAGATACTCATTGGATTAAGAAATAATCGCCGGTCAATAAGGCACCATGCCAATGTCTATAAATAAGTAGCTCCGCCTCCTTCCTCGAATTTGGCCAATTTCATTCCAACCAAAAGCCTTGATCTTGTTCCTGGACCGTTCCTCATGACAGGGGGAGTGCTCCAGTGCCTCGGATCGGCCGGAAGAAGGAGAATTTTGTCGCGGCGGAGCTCCGGCGTCCGCCCTGCTCCCTGGTGGCCCCCATGTATAAGAGCTGTCCTTTTCATGCTTTATAGTTAGGTTTTAATGTTAGTTTTTAATTCCCGTTGTTAGATTAGTCTTTAGTTAATCCCTGTAGCTTACAATCCCAATTTCGAAGTTCGCCGGAGCTCCGCTCCGGCGACTTCTTCACTGTGAAATCAACTGTCTCCGACCACCACGTACACCTCATTTCAATCCTCATCGCATTCTCCATCTACCCATCGCTTTTGACCAACCGAGGACCTCTGGTCTTCACGAATCGGGGCTCCACCTCCGTCGTTCGTCGGAGCCCCTCCGCCCCACTCCATTTTACTGCGAAGCTTCCAAACCCCGGGTCGAGGAGGTAGCCCTCTCTCCCCCGGTTCTTCCTATGCAGGTACAACGAGGAATGGAGCCCATCTCGGCTCGCATCGAACCAGGAAGAGGTTCCTGGAGGTCCTATGCTTCATTGACCTCGTCCGAGCGACTCGGACCTCCAGGAGCCATGATAGGACCTTCAGGAGATGCGGAAGGTCGCCAGCTACGAGCAGAGCGCGTCAGAGGCGAGGAAGGTGCCCGGAGGAGCCCGAGCTGGTCGATCGAAGCTCGCCGGGGGCGAGCTTCTTCCCTGTTCTTCCAGGCATCTTCAGCACCGTCGGATCAAAGGAGTCGGCCCAGATTGAACCAGCACCGTCAGATGAAGCGCCGCATCGACCGTCCGATCAGTGAGGCTGATCTAATCTCTGCCATCATCTGCGAATTGTCATCGGCCGACAGGAGCATGACACGTGGCAAGTGGAAGCGGTCCAACCGTTGGATCACATGCTTATTAGGGGTAAATTTCACTCCTAACCCCCGCTTTTTGTATTTATAGTTTAATACCCAAAATAAAGGATTAAGTTGTAAATAAGTTGTATAAATTGCAGAAGGACCCTTAATGTTTTTATATTTGCGTTTTAGTCCCTCCACGCCTCACGTGCAGCACCCACGTGAGGCGCGTGATATTTGCATTTAAACCCCGCCGGGTTTTTGTAATTGTAAAATTGCCCTGAAAATAAAAGTACATGTTCATTTTTATTGTGATTTTTGCATGTATGCCCCTGTCAATTATTTTATTTGCAAAAATACCCCTGCCAGGCCATTTATTTTTGGTATACTTTGTCTATTTATTTTGTGCTTCATATTTCTTTGAAAAATTTTGCAAAAATAGACATAAGCTCCTGTTAGTGTACCATTGCACGCTATATTTTTAGATTTTAATTTTGTTTCATTTTTGCATTTATAAAAAATCAAAAACATGTCTTTTATTCACTGTCTAACTTATAAAATACCAAAAAAATATTAAAAGACCTCCAAAAGGTCCAAAAAATTCTCTAGTGTGTATTTTGACCTATTTTAGCATCAGTCCAAAAATCCCTAAAAATCTCAAAAGGAAAACCTTAAAAATTTAAAAATACACAAAAACTTCAAAAAAATATATAAAATTAAAGAAAAATCAGAAAAATGTGAGCTTATTTCCTATTTATGCTATATTTTATTATCTTTATTAGAAAAATAGTGTGGAAAATTTTTGAGGCTGTCTGCTATTTTTAACTCCTATTTTTCTTACAGCCAGCCCCTAATTCCCTGTTTGCCCTTATTTGGCTATCTAAAAATACTAAAAATATTCTGAAAAATGCCTAAAAATCACAAAAACAGTAAAAAAACATGAAAAATCCCAAAAGACTTTATTCTTGAATTTTTGACTATTTTTGTATTTTTTTATAAATATTATAGTACCCCTTTATATATACATATGTACTCCCTAAAATATATATATGTATATATATCTAACTACTTATATGTATTTATATATATATATATTTATTAATCCTAAAATATAAAAAAATTTATTATCCTTATATATACATATATATTGTATGTATTATAAGTTATATACTCACCCTCTATAGGTGTACATATATTTATATGTTTATATTATATATATATATATTTCCTAATTATATTATAAAAAAATATAATAAATAAAAAATTAAAAAATAATAAATAAATAAAATAAAAAATATATAAAATTCAAAAATCCACAAAAATAGGCTTCACACATGGATGACTCTGTGATCAATGCACATTGCAGGCTATTGCATTTTGTATTGCTCTCTGTGGTTCGACCTCTACATACTTAGAAACTATACATCTTGTGGTATAGTAATAAAGATTAATTCACACTTCTTTTTGAGCTTAATTGATACATTCTTTTATTGTGGGTTAGTTGCTGATTAACACCTGTCTTCTGTGAGTGGTCGCCTCAGCGACAACATTTTTATATTATGGTGACCCTCGTGGAACACCCCTGCTATCAGATGGCGCCATTGCCGGGGAGCAATGAGCATAGCCTACTTAATTTTTGTCATTTTTGTGTATATTTTTGATTCATTATTTATGTGATTTTGTGAGCAGCTATTTTTTGCCATTAATCACCATGCTTCATTGATTCATTTATTGTGATTATTTTATCTGCTCTATTTGATTGATTGAGTTATTCTAATGCAATCTTTTTGTGACTTTGATGTGAGGGCCCGCCACGCGAGGATGGCTTCTTAGGAGGCCAAGGCAGCCGAGCTTGGAGGAGGATGGTCTTCTCTTCTCATGACCATCTGGAGAGAGTATCAAGGAAAGCAAATAGATGTGGATTAGATAGGATTAGAACACTTAGGATTATTTTTGTAATTTATGGTGAGAGAGAGACATTTTTGGCATGTAATTAAACACGACTCTACTCTTCACAATGAGGTCCAGTGCCCGGGTGATTGTTCACCTGGGGGCCTCATCGCGATTTTTCGAGTTTTCATCGCCTTCTTTTATTTGTTTTCCGAAGTTTTGAGATTTCCGCCTTTCTTTTCCTTTGTTTTGTGTGCTTGGAGCCCCTAGATGTAGGTTGCTTGACTCAGTAGCTAGGTCCACACATTAACAAGAATGCATGTTCCTATAGTCTACTTCGTATGGATCTAGTCAAATTTAAACAAGCCGCTCATTTATCTCTTATCCCTTGTGCCGTAGCGAGCCCTGTAAAGCGCTTTCTCCTACCCTCAAGTGTGTTGAGCAAAGGAGGGGTGAGCCAAGACCGGACCCTTTGGGCTAGAGATGAATAAGCGACTTATGGTTCTTCACGCTAATAGCAGCTAATGTTTAGGGCGATTTTGTGCCTTGCATACCGACATGTAGATAGGTTTAAAAATTCTGTTTTGCATACCGCATGGAGAGAGCTGGATGCACTGTAAGTCTTCTAACTCAGCATGCATCATTCGGTTCAATGGTGAGATTTCCATCATGGAACCACTTGCACGGCTTTTCCACTATCTCCCTCTGATTTTGAGCACCTAGGACTTAAATGAAAATCTACAAAAACGTTAGGCGCTGGTATGAAACAGACTCAAAAAAAAGTGAAAATCCAAAAATAAAACAAGGGGACTGCTAAATAAACTTTGACCTTAATTAAAATCTGTAATGGGCTATCATTGTACCGGGTTCATAAAGCCCTCATTGTTTTCAGGTACCTTGGAGGGGGACCAAAACCCTACTCCCTTGAGCGAAAGCGACCCCCTAAGAATTAAAGCCAAAAACCCAGTCTGCAACTGCCTTGTGTGTCGCCTGGATTTCCGAAGTAATGGCGCTTCTATCGTACGTAGGCGAGTAGGACTTGGTCACCAATGGTGACTCTCTATTGTGAGAGCATCGACCCTGTCCGAAGTATTGAGCATAGGCCACGCCTTCAAGGGGGTGTCTGTCTCATTGTCCTGTGTCCGAGTAGGTTCTTGCACGCTCACGGGTGATTCCGTTGCGAGCGAAAACCGAAGTATTGGTTTCGCCTATCGGCTTCCTCTCTCTTTTCTTTGGTTGAGTAGGGATCTAGGAAGGGTTACAAGGACTCCAAAAAGTACAGACTACAGGTTACACAGGAGGAGGACAAGTACGGGATACTCTTCCGGCAGTACTCTCTCTCCTATAGGGTAGCGTACTAAGGACTTGTTATAAGATATGCCTGAAAATCACAACTCTAAAAATGAAAAGATAATAAATAGCCGAGATTTCACGGCTTCACATGGCGTGAATTGGTGAACCCGATTTTGTATTGTGTTTGTATGGATCTAGATTAAGGTTCAAAGATCAAGTCCCGCGCCCTTGCGCACATTTTGTTATTTCTCCCTTTGACCACCCCGTTCAACCGAGCTTCTCTACTGTTTTACACTCCTTTTATTCCTCGTTGAACATCGTATCTTTTGTCCAACATCCAATCTTCTCTTGTGCTTCGCGAAGTTGATCCATGGATGGTTTCCGTCGGGACCATGCCGACAACCACATCGATTCCATGGACTCAACTCCGCCAATAAGTTCGAGGCGATTCCCGAGAACCTGATGCGGACTTTGCGAATCGATCTCCAGACTCCTCGTTTTCTACCTTTCTCTTGGCCACCCAATAAACCGGGATCACTTTTGTCCCGCTTTCGCCGTTGTGAATGGAAGTCGATTACAATCTCATCCTTTTCCATTCATAACATGCTGGGGTTGACCTGAATTCCAGCTTGATCACGGCAGCTGAACATTAATTGCAAGTGATTTGATTCGGACCATCTCATTATGCAGATAGAAGACAGTGCGAGCCCTGGAGACTACTCTGGAGTTCATCTCGTCCGATTCAGACCCTGATATGGATCCAGGAGGAAAGGGCAAGGGTCAGCAGCCACCCCAACCAGAGGGACAGTTGCCAGATCAGAACCAAGTCAATGCACAATTACTAGCATCTATCCAGGCCATCCAGCAGCATCTGAACGAGCAGGCCCTCACACAGACAGCTTTCCAGGACATGTTGAATGATATGATGAACCGTGACGATGGAGGAAGAGGCAGAGGCAGAGGAGGCAGGGGAGGAGGAGGTGGAGGTGGAGGTGGTGGTGCCGATGACGATGTAGAATTTCCCCCATCACCAAAGCCGACCCTTAAAGAAACATACAACCGGGAGACAGCCAGATGACCGAGTGGATCCTCATTCCACCGGTACACGCTCACTTTGAGCTGAAGACCCAATTCATTGCTCTTCTCCCTGCCTTTCATGGAAACACGAGCGAGGAGCCGTACATTCACCTGCAACAATTCTCTCGCATCTGCCGCACTACTCACTATCCCAATGTCCCTCTGGACATTGTCAAGATGATGGCATTCCCATTCAGTCTACAGGACAAGGCCCTTTATTGGGTCAACCATCTGGGGAAGGTCGTGACGACCTGGGAGGAGTTGAAGTCCGCCTTTCTGCACAAGTATTACCCTCTCGGTCGGCTCAACCAGATGCGAGCACGTATCAGTAATTTCTCCCAAAGACCCCACGAGTCAATACATGAAGCTTGGGAGAGATTCATCGACCTGCAGGAGAAGTGTCCCCATCATGATATCCCGAAGAACAGCATGGTCCAACATTTCTTTGGGGGACTGAACATTGAAAGCCAACGGCTTGTGGACGCAGCATGTGGGGGCTCCCATTTTAATAAGGATGAAGACGTCGTCTGGCAGATATTTGAAGAAATGGCCGAAGGAGAGGCCGCCCTCTCTTCATCCAAGGCATATCTGAAGCAGCCCCGGATCCTTCAAAAACAAGTTCACATGGCTGCATCCAAGGAAGCAGAGAGAGATGAGAGCTCCAACCTCAGCATCATCGGGGGCCATCTCTCTAAGGTAGATATCATTGAGAAGCGATCACAGGACCTCGAGAAACTCGCTGTGATCGAGAAGAGGACCCAGAACTTGGACAAGCTAGATCAGATCAACAAGTACCTTGAACTGTTGGTCGGCACTATCAACTCTGTCCAGTCGGCTACACCATCGGACGCTCCCGCTGAGAAGAAGGACGAGCAGCAACCGCAGCATCAGCCTCAGCCGAGCCAGCAGCCACCGGCAGTCCAGCACGTGTACTACGTGCAGGCGCCCGACCAGGGCCCGCCGCAGCAGCAGATGGTAGTGTACCAACCAGAGTTCCTCTCAGTACCTGATCCAGTCTTCCCACCACCACCCCTGATTCAGGAAGTGAACGGGGTATGGGCTCATGATGCACGGCCGACCCGTCCTCAGGGACAACCCCAGGGTCAGCAATTTGCCAATCGGCAGTACCACCAACCCCAGGGTGGTCGTTTTGGTCAATCCTCTCAGCAGCACCAGCAATACCAGCAGCCTCCCCAGTTTGCACAGCAGTGGAGGCAGAGTTTTCCTTACCAGCAGCAGCCGAAGTACCGCCACCCACAGCCGTATCACCAGTACGCGGCTACCCCCTCTCAGCAATATCAGCAGTATCCCCCTCCATCCTACCAACAACTTCAACTTCCTGCACCACCTCAGAACCACCAGCTACAACCTCCAAACCCATCCAACCATCAGCAGCGTGGTCTGCAGGCTGAACCTACTGAATCACCCCCTGTGAATCCCGCCATGGATTGTCTGGTCCAGCTTGTTAAAGGGCTAGCGGATATGATAAAGAGGCTCGATGACCTGACCGCCACCAGAACTACCATTCCGGCGCAGGTCGAAGCTAACCCCAATAATTTCAAGAAGAAAGAGCAGGTAGATTGTGATGTCTTGTCCGAGTCTGGTAATGATATTACTGTTTATTCTAATGCTGTTACTCTCAGGAGTGGTAGGGCCTTGCCTCCGCCTGCTACCAGAAGTGGGGTGAATAAAGAAACAGGTGGATCGTCATCTTCCGCATCAGCCGTGCCAGCTCCAGGGGTGGGTGAGGAGGAAGAAGAAGGAGAAGCCAGTCCAGCTGTCGTGCCATGTCACCAGTAGCCTCAGCAAAAAATACAAAAAAATCAGCAAAAACAAAAACAACAAAAAGAAGCTTGTAGCCGAAGCGAAGCCGCGCCAGCATTGGAGGAGCCGCCAGCAGCCGCCGATCCCTCGCCAGCCGACGGAGCAGACGCTTTACTTTTTGATCGCCCTGCAACACCAGCATGTCCAGATGCAGCTTGTACTCCTTTTTGTAGTTCGGTTGTACAACATTCTATGGGCGATGATTTTGATGTAAATTAGAACTCTCATTTTCCTGCCAGCGATGTAAATATTCCTTTTCCTCATGCAATACAAAAATCCAAAAAAAAATGCAAAACGAAAAAAGGCATTGTCTGATCCAGGTGTTGTGGAGATCTTAGATAAATTGACTGTTGAGATTCCCTTGTTGAAGGCTGTGGAATACATGCTAGCTGTAAAGAAAGGACTGAAAGAGGCATGTACTAACAGGCGTCGCTCAGCGCATGAAAACAGACGCCAGCAAGTCGAGAGGCATGCCCTCACCTTGGCCACGGTAGCAGCTATCAGCAATCTCCCCCAGAAGAAGCAAGAGACAGGAGCGCCTCTGATCAATTGTGAGATTTTTGACCAGATCTTCAAGCGCACTCTTCTTGACAGTGGTTCTTCCATCAACCTTCTGCCCTCATCCATCATGCAAGAATTTGGGCTGGGACCGCTCAAGCAGACACGCATGATCCTTCAGTTTGCTGACCGATCCGTCAAGCCGCCCTGAGGTCTGTTGGAAGACGTGATAGTTACAGTGCAGGAGATGAAATTCCCAGCTAACTTTGTAGTCCTTGATATGGACTCGCCTGCACCCCTGCTTCAGACCCCTATCATCCTTGGCAGACCATTCCTTCGTACTTCAGGTGCCGTGGTTGATTACGAGTCTGGCACGATTACTTTCAGCTCGAACACCCAACAGATCACAATAAACATGAACAGAGAGTCGAATGCCACAACTGATGAGAGACAGGCATCATCCGAAGCAGATTGTGATTTTATTGCAGAGATCAGAGATTCAGGTTTGTCATTGGACGATCCATGGACCTGAGAAATCCTCACTCTTGAGGAGGACTCGGAAAGCGCAGTCAGCATATACTCCGATGATTCTTGGGAGACAGATTCTCAGATGCAGGCGCATCTTCTTGAGCATTCACTCCAGACCGAACATGATCAGCTCAGCGCAGAGCCGTTCGGTGCATCACTGGGATCTCGACAGGATGATGAGGATGGTAAGTATCGCAAGGAAGTACATCCCACCACCAGCATGGTATCTGAAGTAACAGATAAAGTGGACAGATCAAAACCAGAACTCAAGCCACTTCCGGCAGGCTTGAAGTATGCTTTCCTTGCTGGTGAAGAACAAATGTATCCGGTCATCATCAGCAGCAGGCTGAATACGGATCAGGAATCTCGACTTCTTGAGGTTCTAGAAAAGAACTGCAAGGCACTTGGTTGGAGCGTATCAGATCTCCGAGGGATATATCCAGCCTTGTGTTCACACCATATCTATTTGGAAGAAGATGCCAAGCCATCCCGTGAATTTCAGAGAAGGCTGAATCCTAACCTTCGGGACGTCGTCATGAAAGAAATCACGAAATGGTGTGACGCAGGCTTCATCTATCCCATCTCCGACTCAAAATGAGTAAGCCCACTGCATGTAGTTCCCAAGAAATCGAGGCTTACCGTGGTAATAAACGACAAAGGAGAGGAAATTTCAACTCGGGTACCAACATCCTGGCGAGTGTGTGTCGACTACCGCCGTCTCAATGCAGCAACCAAGAAGGACCACTTTCCCTTGCCATTCATTGATCAGGTCTTGGAAAGATTAGCAGGCAAGGAGTTCTTCTACTTTCTAGATGGGTATTCCGAGTACAACCAAGTGGCGATCGCCCCTGAAGACCAAGAGAAGACTACCTTCACTTGCCCGTTCGGCACCTATGCCTTCAAGAGAATGCCCTTTGGTTTGTGCAATGCACCTGCAACCTTCCAAAGATGCATGTTAGCAATCTTCGTCGATATGGTCGGCAGTTTTCTAGAGGTGTTCATGGACGATTTCTCTGTCTATGGTGATGGTTTCGATTCTTGTCTTGAGCACCTAGACAGAGTACTTCAGAAGTGCCGAGAAGTCAATCTAGTACTTTCATGGGAAAAGAGCCACTTTATGGTCAAAGAAGGTATTGTGCTGGGTCACGTCGTTTCCAAACGTGGCATGGAAGTCGACCCGGCAAAGGTGGATGTCATTTCAAATCTTCAGCCACCTCAGTCAGTGAAGAATGTGAGGTCATTCCTGGGGCATGTGGGGTTTTACAGAAGATTTATCAAGGATTTCACCTGCATCGCCCGACCTCTGACATAAATTTTATGCAAGGAAACAGAGTTCATTGTCGATCAGCCAGTACTCCTTGCTTTCAATCAGTTGAAGGAGCTTATTACCCGGGATCCAATCTTACAGCCGCCCGACTGGACTCTTCCCTTTGAGATAATGACCGATGCGTCAGACTTTGCAGTCGGGGCTGTTCTAGGGCAAAGAAAAGACAGAGCGCCCTATGCCATTCACTATGCCAGCAGAACACTAGACGAAGCACAGAGAAATTACACAGTGATAGAGAAAGAATGGCTGGTTGTGGTTTTCGCCTTAGAGAAGTTCAGATCCTATTTGTTGGGATCAAAAGTCACCATCTTTACAGAGCACTCTGCTATCTGGTACCTTCAGCAGAAGAAGGATGCCAAGCCGAGACTGATTCGTTGGATCCTTCTCCTCCAGGAATTTGATCTGGAAATCAAGGACAAGCCTGGAGTCCAGAATGTGGTAGCAGATCATCTCTCCAGAATAGAGCAGCATGAACCTCCTCCGAACAATGCACCTATCACAGAAACCTTTCCTGACGAAGCCATCTTAGCAGTGGATTCTCTCCGTTGGTATGCAGATATAGTCAACTACCTCACCTCTGGGGTAACACCAGCGGATTGGACTAAAAATCAGCAGAACAAATTCATGTCGACCATCCGATTCTACCAATGGGAGGATCCTCTTCTATTCAGGGAAGGAGCGGATTGCATTTGGCGTAGGTGCATCCCTCAGACGGAGAAATTTAGTGTCCTCGAGCATTGTCACTCGCTCGAATCTGGTGGACACCACTCTGGAGATCGGACGGCAGCCAAAGTACTTCAGTGTGGCTTCTTGTGGCCCACTTTATTCAAGGATGCAACTGAATTTGTTAAGCGATGTACTAACTGTCAGAGAATGAAAGGTACACTTACTGCTAAAGATTCAATGCCCTTGAAAATCATTCAGATAGCAGATGTTTTCGACGCATGGGGCATTGACTTCATGGGACCTTTCCCTAACAGTCAAGGATTTAAGCACATCCTTCTCGCTGTCGACTACGTGAGTCGTTGGGTTGAAGCTATCCCCGCTCGAGCCGCTGACAGCCGAACAGTATGCCAATTCCTGAAGAAGAACATCATTTTGCGGTTCGGGATACTGAAAATTCTCATATCAGACGGGGGTAGCCACTTCATTAACAAAGAGCTCAAGAAGTTAACGAAGGAGTACGACATCGACCATCGTGTCGCATCTCCTTATCATCCTCAGACCAATGGCATGGCGGAGCTATCAAACAGAGAAATCAAGACTATCCTGTAAAAACATGTTAGGCCAAACAGGAAGGACTGGTCTCAACTCTTGGACGCAGTCCTATGGGCTTACCGAACCGCCTACAAGTCTCCTTTGGGCATGTCGCCCTATCGTCTCGTATATGGAAAACCGTGCCATCTGCCCGTGGAATTAATTCACAAGTCTTTATGGGCAATCAACAGTTGTAATTTGGACTCACAAAGAAGTGGTCAGAAGAGAAAAGACGATCTGAACAGGCTCTTGGAATTCCGAGACTATGCATACGATAACACCTTAATGTACAAGGAGAAGGTGAAACGCTGGCATGACCGGCACATCAGACGAAAGACCTTTGACGTTGGACAGAAAGTGTGGTTATTTGATGCAAAGTTGCGGATATTTTCAGGCAAATTAAAGAGTAAATGGACAGGGCCCTTTCTAGTTTGTGAAGTGCGTGACAATGGAAGCATTGCTATATCAGAACTGTCTCCTGACGCACAACCATTCTTCGTCAACGGTCAACTCCTGAAGCCGTACCTCGAACCAGACACATTCCTGGCCGTTGTTGACTCCGTTCAGCTCATGCACCATGATGACATCTCCTCAGCACCTGCGACATCAAAAGATTCAGACTATGCAATCCAACAACTGTTTATCTGATTCTCTTTGTTTTTCTTCTCTTCTTTTTTTTCTTTTCTATTTTTTTCTGTGTATCTAAAAGGTGCTGCCCTTGTAGACAATTTTCTATACTTAGGACGTACTTGGTCCTAAGTATAGGGGGGATGTGCACCCCGAGTTTTTCATTTCATTCCGATCCT
This sequence comes from Ottelia alismoides, assembly GCA_037367405.1. NCBI lineage: Eukaryota > Viridiplantae > Streptophyta > Magnoliopsida > Alismatales > Hydrocharitaceae > Ottelia > Ottelia alismoides. Next base: position 1,069,063 of record JAZKJV010003250.1, on the reverse strand, counting down.
CTCCATTGTCTCCTCTTCTTGTCTATACTTAGGAGTATCTTACCCTAAGTATAAGGGGAGACAATCTGAGTACGATCTGTGTATTCCCACCCTTGACCCTCCATGCTTTTTGAACAGTCTGCTATACTTAGGATTACTTGACCCTAAGTATAGGGGGGACGGTCAACTTCTCATTCATTCATTTCCTTCATATATATTCTTTAGACTTGTCTATACTCAATACGAGTTATGTCTATGCTTTTCTCTTCGATCTATGAGGACATAGCTCAAGCTAAGTATAGGGGGGTCGTATATACCATGTATATACTATAAGCCATAACTCATACTAAAAAATAAAACACAAATTCAATCTAAAAAGCAATAGGTAACTCTATAATAATAAAAAATGATTGTGAGCTCCTCAGGCTCGTTGTACTTGTACTGATTATTAAATCAGAAAAAGCTTTTGATGCAAAAAGCGTTCTTTGAAAAATCTTGTGAAAACTGTTTGAAAATAGTGTGTACAAGTATTCAACCTTTGAAAAATCAGTTTTGTGTGTAAAATTTATTTTCTTTGCGTGAAATCGAAATGTGTGAAAATCAGGGTGCAAATGATTGTAAAAACTTGATTGTCAAAATTGTTTTGAAAAACCTATCTATGCTGTGCAAACCTTTGTAAAATCATTTTCAAATACGTGTACATGATTGCAAAAATTATTTTGGACTAAAGTTTTCAAAGCCCTTGTGAAAATGATTCTTGAATAAGTCTGAGGAGTCTGCACAAAAATCTCTTATACAAAAATAAGCATACTTCCAAATAAAGCTTATAAGAGCCAAAACCATATTATACATCAAATACAGTTTTCTTCTTTTGTATATACTGATTAATAAATCAGACTAGATACCTATACATTATGATTTGAAAAATAGTGTGACCAGTTTTGAAAAATTTGATGTGAAATGATTTCAACTTGTGTGAAACTGTTTGGATTGCAAAACTTTTCTTTGTGTGAAAGAAAGGATTTGAAAAACCTATGTGCAAATGTTTTGAAAACTGCTTGTCAAAACTATTGTGAAAAATGTATATATGGTGTGAAAAAGCTTTGCAAAAATAGTTTTCAAATATGTGTAAATGATTACAAAAAAAAAGTATCGTGTACTATAGTCTGCAAAATTATTTTCAAAACTAGAGCTGAAGCATAAAGAGCATTGATACAGAGACTTGTAAATCAGAAATAAAATGCATAAAATTCTTTCTGTACGCCAATAAAACCTGTAAAGTCTTTGAAAATCCATACAGTTTGTAAATAAAGCGGTACGCCCGTGTAAATAATTGTATGTACCTTTATGTATGTGTCAAGTTTTTATTTGCAAAAATTTCTTTGTGTAAAATGATTCTTTGATTCTTTTAAATTCTTTGTGAAAAAATTGCATCATTCATTGTGCATAGCATAAGAATACCAGTCATATTCTTTTTGAGTGAGCTTGATGATTGAATCAGTCCAATAAAGTCTCAAATTGGAGCTTGGTTAGACCTTACCGCACTTAACTGCACTGGAACCTTACGGGAATTAGGATTAAGGTACTTCAGGTCTATGCAGACTTAATTCTTTGAGAAATCAGGGCTGGGTTCAAGTCACCTCAGTGGACTAACTAGAACTTTTCGAGACACATGTACGACTCTTGCCAACCGTGACCTAACTTGGACACTTGCACCTTTCACTTGGCTCAACTCAGTTGGAGTGGTGAGGGGGTTGGATTTTCCAGTCTGAGACGCACACGGGTGGAAACATTCGTCCTCGTCTAGGGAGGGAAGTGCACCCAACCTGGTCCAATAGCCATGAGGTCTAAAGACAGGAGATTGTGGGTTGCGATAAAGCTTCAAAAGAGGGATAGTTTACTGGCTCAAGAGGAAAAATTCCTTATGTAAATGCTGCTGTGAATAGTATGTTGAAAAAAAAAAGGTCAGGCCTGTACAAAAATAAAATGCCTGCAAAGTATGTACAAAGTCAATAAGCAAGCTAGAGTTCCAAAGACAAATATGTGAGCATGCAGCTGGATGACTTGACTACACTGGTCTTGCATCCCAGGATAGGTAGCTACACTGGCTACCGTCCATTCTTCTCTTCACCCCCTCCTCTTGAGCTGGTTGCCACTTGAACTTAGAAGGGAATACCCTGCTCCTCGAGGAAAGAGCTGTTGGATTGGGGAATCATTGGGTTGTCATTCTGGAGAAGTCAGTTCCTTTATCATTTCAGTTGGGGAGAGCCACCATCACTTACACTGCACAAGTCAGCTTCATAGTTATAAGGGTTTACGTATGAGGTAGACTAGTTCTGACCAGGCTATTGAGGTGGGTTGAACCGAGTTCTGTGACTATCGAAGGCTGTTGTATTTTAGAGCTGGTTCCCGACTAGGATCCACACACATTTACACCCAAGGTCTGATAGGAGCTCCAAATTCAGATTTTATAAAGACATGCATTGCACTGAAAGCACCCTTATTCACTCTATCCTTCTTTAATTCTCCTTTTTCTTTTCTTTATTCTTTTTGTACTTATTGCATAAGTGTTTGCTAGGGACTAGCAAAGGCAAGTATAGGGGGGTGATGAATCTCCATTTCATCACCTTTATTCTATCATTTTGGCCTCAAAAACCCCAGCAAATGCATGTAAATAACATCAAATTGTACATAATAACATTCATGATTCATTGTATTAATTATACATTAAATACTGTGTTTAATGCCAAAATTATAGAATAAAGAGAAGAAAAGAAAAAGGAATAAAATATTGAAGATATTTTATGACCCAAACCCCGAGACCAAGACCAGCATGGAATTGGTCGACAATAATAAAGTAGGGGGAGATAAGGGCCAGTATACAATAAATACCTCATTTATTTATTCATGTATTTATGCATTTTTGACACCTATTTTGTACATAATGATTTATTCATCAAATAAAGAAACTTTGTTCATGAAAGTTGTAGATAATAATGTAAATAAAAATACAAAATTGAGTTTGTGTAAAAATAATACTCAGTGTACATTTTATACACAGAATAAAAAGCCAAAATATCAACTTCACAGACCCATATCTTGCAAATAAAAATCCAAATCAACCAAACTCACCTTTAATTGTATATAGCATTCGAAGAACTATTTAATAAAATTGGTTTCATAATTTTTGGAGTTCATCTGTAGAAGTTAGGTTTTTGACCCTCCTTGTATACATGGCTGATTTTAAATAATCATTTTATGCAATATTCATTATTATAACAAAATTATATTTTTAGAATTTTGTAAATAATGTATAGAATGCATACACATATTAAAAGTAAAGGAAACCCCAAAAATAATTTGTAAAATAAAATAAGTCTACAAAATTCATAGACAAAATACCTATACTATATATCTTTATATAAATAAAAAGGATTTTGTTCCTTGGTTCTTTTATTCTTTTATATTTTTATAATAATGTATACATTATACATAACTCATTAAAAATGTAAATCCAAAATAAAAATCAAGAAAATACACTAAATAAATTAAGTATACAAAATACATAGGTAAAAGACCTATAAGGATACCTACATATACCTATACCGATTTATTTAAAAATAAAAATAAACTTCTAAAAATTAAATAAAAATACCCTCACACTCACAAAAATAAATTATAAATTTATAAAATAAGCCAATAAAATAATAAAAGAAAATAAACAAACTAAAAATAAAATACACAAAAATACATATAAATACATACATATACACATTATTAAATTAAAACCATAATAAATCACTTCGAAAAATTCAATAAAAATCACAAATAAATACTACATGAAAAAGTACACATTTTTTATGTTTTAAGAAAATTCTAATAAAATAATTTACTATGGTAAATAAATCAATTTAGGCTAAAATTTCCTGTTTTGTCTTGTAGCGGCTGACGTGGACCAATGGGGCACCGGCCTTCATTGACCCCCTTGTCAACTGTCCCATCCCAGCTCTAGCGTGTCTAAACCATCTTTTCCCCAATTTTCATCCCTTTTTTACGGCCATCTCGTCCATCGATCGAGCTCACTTCCTTCACAAGAATTGATCTTTGTTCATCCATGATGCCCGCCAAACTCTTAGATCAATCAGATACTCATTGGATTAAGAAATAATCGCCGGTCAATAAGGCACCATGCCAATGTCTATAAATAAGTAGCTCTGCCTCCTTCCTCGAATTTGGCCAATTTCATTCCAACCAAAAGCGTTGATCTTGTTCCTGGACCGTTCCTTGTGACAGGGGGAGTACTCCAGTGCCTCGGATCGACCGGAGGAAGGAGAATTTTGTCGCGGCAGAGCTCCGGCGTCCGCCCTGCTCCCTGGTGGCCCCCAGGTATAAGAGCTGTCCTTTTCATGCTTTTTTGTTAGGTTTTAATGTTAGTTTTTAATTCCCGTTCCAGATTAGTCTTTAGTTAATCCCTGTAGCTTAAAATCCCAAATTCGAAGTTCGCCGGAGCTCCGCTCCGGCGACTTCTTCACTGTGAAATCAACTGTCTCTGACTGCCACGGACACCTCATTTCAATCCTCATCACATTCTCCATCTACCCATCGCCTTTGACCAACCGAGGACCTCTGGTCTTCACGAATCGGGGCTCCACCTCCGCCGTTCGTCGGAGCCCCTCTGCCCCACTCCATTTTGCTGCGAAGCTTCCAAACCCCGAGTCGAGGAGGTAGCCCTCTCTCCCCCGGTTCTTCCTATGCAGGTACAACGAGGAATGGAGCCCATCTGGGCTCGCATCGAACCAGGAAGAGGTTCTTGGAGGTCCTATGCTTCATCGACCTCGTCCGAGCGACTCAGACCTCCATAAGCCATGATAGGACCTTCAGGAGATGCGGAAGGTCGCCAGCTACGAGCAGAGCGCGTCAGAGGTGAGGAAGGTGCCCGGAGGAGCCTGAGCTGCTCGATCGAAGCTCGCCGGGGGCGAGCTTCTTCCCTGTTCTTCAAGGCATCTTCAGCACCGTCAGATCAAAGGAGTCGGCCCAGATTGAACCAACACCATCAGATTAAGTGCAGCATCGACCGTCCGATCAGCGAGGCTGATCTAATCTCTGCCGTCATCTGCGAATCGTCATCGGCCGACAGGAGCAGTGGCAAGTGGAAGCGGTCCAACCGTTGGATCACACGCTTATTAGGGGTAAATTTCACACCTAACCCCCACTTTTTGTATTTATAGTTTAATACCCAAAATAGAGGATTAAGTTGTAAATAAGTTGTATAAATTGCAGAAGGATCCTTAATGTTTTTATATTTGCGTTTTAGTCCCTTCGCGTCTCACGTGCAGCACCCACGTGAGGCGCGTGATATTTTCATTTAAACCCCACCGGGTTTTTTAATTGTAAAATGTCCCTGAAAATAAAAGTACACGTTCATTGTTATTGTGATTTTTGCATGTATGCCCCTGTCAATTATTTTATTTGCAAAAATACCCCTGCCAGGCCATTTATTTTTGGTAAGCTTTGTCTATTTATTTTGTGCTTCATATTTCTTTGAAAAATTTTGCAAAAATAGACATAAGCTCATGTTAGTGTACCATTGCACGCTATATTTTTAGTTTTTTAATTTTGTTGCATTTTTGCATTTATTAAAAATAAAAAACATGTCTTTTATAAACTGTCTAACTTATAAAATACCAAAAAACTATTAAAAGACCTCCAAAAATTCCAAAAAAATTCTCTAGTGTGTATTTTGACCTATTTTAGCGTCAGTCCAAAAATCCCTAAAAATCTCAAAAGGAAAACCTTAAAAATTGAAAAATACACAAAAACTTCAAAAAAATATATAAAATTAAAGAAAAATCGGAAAAATGTGAGCTCAGTTCCTATTTATGCTATATTTTATTATCTTTATTAGAAAAATAGTGTGGAAAATTTTTGAGGGTGTCTACTTTTTTTAACTCCTATTTTTCTTACAGCCAGCCCCTAATTCCCTGTTTGCCCTTATTTGGCTATCTAAAAATACTAAAAATATTCTGAAAAATGCCCAAAATCACAAAAATAGTAAAAAAACATGAAAATCCCAAGAAGACGTTATTCCTGAATTTTTGACTATTTTTGTATTTTTTTTATAAATATTATAGTTCCCCTTTATATATACATATGTACTCCCTAAATATATATATATATATCTAACTACTTATATGTATTTATATATATATATATTTATTAATACTAAAATAAAAAAAATTATTATCCTTATATATACGTATATATTGTATGTATTATAAGCTATATACTCACCCTCTATGGGTGTACATATATTTCTATGTTTATATTATATATATATTACCTAATTATATTATAAAAAAATAATAAATAATAAATAAATAAATAATAAATAAATAAAATATATATATATATAATTCAAAAACCCACAAAAATTGGCTTCACACATGGATGACTCTGTGATCAATGCACATTGTAGGCTATTGCATTTTGTATTGCTCTCTGTGGTTCGACCTCTACATACTTAGAAACTATACATCTTGTGGTAGAGTAATAAAGATTAATTAACACTTCTTTTTGAGCTTAATTGATACATTCTTTTATTGTGGGTTAGTTGCTGATTAACACCGGTCTTCTGTGAGTGGTCGCCTCAGCGACAACATTTTTATATTATGGTGACCCTCGTGGAACATCTCTATTATCACCTACTAATCGATACAAGCATGCTTGAGTGCCATCCAACCATGACACCTATGGACCCAAGCATCAAGATGTATGATGATGATACTGAGGAAGTTGACAAAAGAAGATATCGAGAACTAGTAAGAAAACTTCTTTATATCACCATTACACGACCAGATATCTCTTTTGCTGTCAGTAGAGTTAGGCACTTCATGGAACAACCTCGTCAAGTACATATGGATGCTATACACAAGGTTTGAAAAAAAGAACGGCGGAACGAGGTGTTTTCCCTGGAGGCGAGGTGAGGCGTAGCCTCGAGGCCGTCGAGGCGTAAGCCTCAGTTTGTATAGAAAAATACTTACAAAAAGTATAATAAATATATTTATGATGAACCTATTTTAATTGACATACATATAATATATACCATTGTAATATATAATGAAATTATGAAGATAAGAACATGAAAGAAAGGATATGTAAATTCCATAAACTTATCTACTAAATTTTTACCCAATCAAAAATAGAATCATTAGCTATAATTATCATTAAAATATCAAAGACAACATATTTTTCACTAAAAAATATTGCGGTGCATAAAAAATTATGATTAGATTTATTTATTATATGACTAATATATAAAATATGACAACATTGACATGCCTTGAATCTAATCTTGTTTTTTCTTATTGGTATATTACGTTTCTCATTATGTCACCTCACTTAGCACCAGCTTTTCTTTAAACTTTTTGTATTGTGTATTTAAAAGTGTAATATTAGGAATTTCTTGAAAAAAATAGACAAGTTTAATGCTCAATATGAATATGAACAAACTTAAAATTCCAAGCATTCATCTTGTAAATATATATCGTGGACAACTATATATTTATAAGCATCTAAAACTACAAATAAGACCATTTAAATCCTTAAAAAATGCTTTAAATTCTAGAAAATGCCTCACTGACCGCCTCACCCCGCCTCGACCACCTCACCGCCTCGGACTGCCTCGACCTTCTGAGGCGTATGCCTCATCAATTCCATCCGAGGCGCACGCCTCGAGGCTAAAAAGGCATGCCTTGTTCCGCCTCGACCGCCTTGAGGCTAGCCTTTTAATACCATGGCTATACACATGATACTGAGGTATCTCAAGTCATCTTCAAGTATAGTATTATTATTCAGAAAGGGAAGCGATATTACCATTTCATTAGATGTAGACTATGCAGGGTGTCCTAAAGACAGGAAATCAACTACAAGATTTGTTGTATACATTGGAGGCTCTCTTATGGAAAAGTAAGAAACAGACCATAGTAACCAGATCCAATGCTGAATCTGAGTATAGAGCAATGGCCCAGGCAAGCACAAAAATAATGTGGGTGCGAGCAATCCTCTCAGATCTGCGTATACATATTTCATTGCTTATGACACTGCAATGTGATAATCAGTCTGCTTTATTTATTGAGAATAATCTGGAATTTCACGAAAGGATAAAACAATTGAGGTTGATCGTAACTATATACGTGATATGATTCAACGAGTTTCATCTCTACCTCACATATCAGTTCAGGAGATCAGACAACCAATATTTTCACCAAAGCATTAGCACGAGGATCATTTCAGAAATGTTCATCCAAGCTGAGCATGATTGACATCTATGCTCCATCTTAAGGGGGAGTGTAGAGATATTTCTATGTTATTGTACCGTTTTCTATTTCTTTATGTTTATTGTCTCTCTTATGTAATTTACCCATAGGACTCTCCCTATATAAGAGAGCCTAGGGTCCATAGAATAAATCATATCTTATTTTCTCTAACAGCCTAGGCTACTCCATAAACTGAATAACTATGCTCACTACGAAGAATATATCTGGTCTGGTAATGGTGGCATATAAAAGCTTCCCCAGAAGCTCTCTATATCATCTTTTATCAACATCCTCAATGTCATCACCATAGAGTGTCATACTCGGATCCATAGGAGCAGTTGCAGGCCTATATCCTGTCACACACGTCTCAGCTAGGACATCAACAAAATACTTCCTTTGTGTCATCACCATGCCACGATGGTTCCTTGCAAATTTGATGCCAAGAAAGTAATAAAGATTGCCAAGGTCCTTGGTCGCAAACTGTTGTCCAAGGAAATCCTTAGCTACCGAATACCCTGCTCATCATCCCCTGTAACAATTATGTCATCCACATAAACCAAAATAGCAATAATACCTTCATGGGTTCTCTGAACAAAAAGTGAGTGATCTACAGTCGATCTTATAAAACCCTACCGCTCGATCAACTCAAAGAGTTTTTGGAACCAACCCCTCATACTATGCTTAAGGCCATAAATAACCTTGTGAAGTCTATAAACCATATGCTATTCCCCCTCAACAGCGAAACCTAGTGGTTGTTGCATGTAGACTTGCTCTTGCAAGTCTTTGTACAAGAAAGCATTCTTGACATCCAGGTGAAAGAGAGGCCAATCACGTACCACAGAAACATAAAGAAGAATTTTCAATGTAAAATATTGGTAACATGAGAAAATGTATCATGATAGTCCACCTCATAGGTCCGAATGGACCCACGAACGATAAGCCTAGCCTTGTATCGATCCACATTACCATCAGCACGATGTTTCATGATAACATCCACTTTCTCCCCACAACAGAAACACCAGAGGAGTAGGAACAACACTCCATATGCCACGAGATTGTATCGCAACCATCTCCTCTTCCATAGCAAGGTGTAATTGACTAATCTATAACACCTCCTAATATGTCAGTATAGTCTGAAACTCCTTTGAGAGACGCGTAAAAGAAACATTGGAAGCAAGAGGGTATGTAGCACATGTACGCCTCTACTTTCGTAAAACAATAGGCATGTCAAGGTCCTCAGCCTCCTCAGTGACCGAGGTAGGAACGAATGTAGCCACTTGCTCATCTTGTGGTAAATGCAAATCATCAGTGTCATCAGTAGAAACAAAATGCTCATAACATACTTGGAGTGTGTCGGATGATGGAGGAGACTTATGAGTACGAGGTCGATGAGTGTAGACATGTGGGAAAAGAATGGAAGCAACTAGTGGAGATTGAGGAGGAGGAGGTGGCGGTGATGATGGTAAAGTCTGTGGAAATAAAGGGACAGATGGAACTGAGGATGGAGTGAGAGGCGTAGTAGTATAAGGCGTGGTAGAATAAATTGTAGGTAGAGACATGTATACCTTTTCTCCAGAATCTCAAGGAGACAACCTATCACCTGTATGAGAGAAAAACACAATAGTCTCAAAGAAAGTGACATCCGCTCTAACATGATATTTCTATTGAACATGATCAAAACAGTGGTACCCCTTTTGAGTTCTGCAATACCCCACAAAGATGCACTTGACAACTCTAGGAGAGAGCTTGTCATAATAAGGAGACATGATGACAAAGGCAACAGACCCAAACACACGAGGAGTAAGGGAGAAAAGATCCTTCTTAGGAAACACAATCAAGAACAAAATCTTTTCTCCTAACACAGAAGATGGCATACGATTCACTAGGTAGCAAACAATTAGAGCCGCATCTCCCAATAGGAATGAGGAGAAAGACTCTAAATCAAGACGGATTTGGTGACATCCAAAAGGTGACGATGTTTGCGTTCGGCCACCCCATTTTGTTGGGATGTATAGGTACATGAAGTCTGATGCACAATACTAAGGGCCTTAAAGGAGTGTGAGAGTTGTAGGTTACATAATTATAAAGTATTATCAGAACTAATATACTTGATATTTGCAGAAAAAATATTCTTTATTTCATTAAAAAATGATTGAATGACAAGATCAGCATAAAACTTATTTTTAAGTAGAAATACCCAAGATAACATGAAAATCAACAAGATAAAATATCTGCCCCTAATGGTCTGGGACAGGACTCAGACCCCAATTGTCAAGATGAATCAACTCAAAAATACTACGACTCTAGCGACATTGAAATGTAAACTAGCAGTGCTTCCCAAGCTAGAAAGCCTCGCACTAGAGGGTGGAGCGAGGAGAAAATTGAGGAAGTACGTGACACGGCTTCTGCAGAGAAAGGTGACCAAATCGGAGGTGCCACAAATAAGGAGAGATTGATACAGTGCAAATAGACGAAGCACCATCATATGGAGACTAGACCGGTCTATAGAGACCTCTTTGCTCATGGACAGATCAAATCACCATGCCCGTAAGAATGTCATGAAACTCAAGGGAAGACGGATCAAATATGGCACAACAATGCAAGTCTTCGGTGATTTGACTAATAGACAGTAAACTCGTAGAAAAATCAGAAACATGAAGAACATTCTGTAGGTGCATCGCCGAAGTCAAATGCACATACCTGTCCAGTGATGGGAGAGTGGGTTACACCCGCTATAACTACCTATCTGTCTAGTTGAATCGATCTGTATGCACTAAATTTCCATATATCACCACAAAGGTGGTGTGAATCTCCTGAATCGATAATCCATTTTGATAAATATGTTCTGTAACAACTAGAAAAGCATATGTAGTATCTGATGTGGTAGTAGACGTCGACGCAACTACATCTAAAGATCCGGATGGAGCAGACTCGAATCTCTAATCAGATGTCGGATGAGGAGCACCAAATGGTTGATTTTGTTCTGCAACATGAGCTGATATAGAAAAACCATGCTTATAGTAATATGTATCCTCAGAATGACCCGATCCCTGGCACTAGGTGCACGGCAGACTGAATGGACTACCCCTCCCCTGCCACGTGTACTACGACCCCTGAATTGTGTAGAACACCCTCTACCATGAGATGTGGCAATCGTCGAGGAGGTATGTGATTGTTTAGTAGAATCACCATGTGCTATAGAAAGCCTACTCAATATTTGGTATGCCTCCTCCATTGGAGGTATAGTGGCATCAGTAAGAATCTGTGACCGAGCTGCATCATATTCAAGATCAAGAAACGCTAGAAAAACTCCAGTCATCACTGAATCTTGTAAGCCTTGAGTTGTTCTGGTGAAGTAATTAAGGCAATGAAGCCATGGAGCTTCTCAAACATACCCCTGAGCGAAGTATAAAGGGTATGAATAGAACATTCGTTATGCTTTGATGTGAAGATATCACGATGTAATTGCGGTATTTTTGACTTATTCTTCACCTACGAGTAAGTAGCGGTGAAAATATCCCACATCGCCTTTGCGGTGGGATGACTCATAATATCATTGGCTATCTCCGCGAACACCGTCCAAGACAGCCAGGCATGCACATATATGGCATCTGCCTCCCACGAGGCATTAATCCCAGTCTTATCGATTGGTTCGTCTTGCGTCAGAATGTGCTTCTTACCATTGCATTGCATTGGGCTCATGAATTGCATTGCCCATATCTCATAATTAGTCCCATCCATTTGACAGTGGGTGTTGGACCTTTGAAGGCACCCGAGGATGGGATGCTGACCTTGGAGTAGACCATTTTGTCTGACATGATGACGACTGCTACGAAAACAGAGGCTCTAGACAAGGATGAACGTGTCTACACAAACATACCGGAAGATGGTTGTGGGTGTAGATGCCTACAACAACCTCTTCCATCTGTTGGAGGCGTCGCATGGTGGCTAGGGTGGTTTAGATGATCATAACCACCCAAAAAACCTCAAAATTCAGACTGAACAATGAATCGAATCGTTCTTGGCAGCAATTTCAAAGCCTCAACAAATGGTGATGGAGACTTCTAGGGAACCACAAGAGACCCCCTTCGACGGAGGAGAGTCGCCACTAAACAAAAGGGGAGGGAGACAACGACAATGGAAGCAGCAAGTGGTTGTTGTGTGTTGGTGACGGCGGCAACTGACTACTGATGTTGTTGCTCGACAACAGCGATAGCAGCGACAGCGGCAGCCTACAGCTGCTGCGACCGAGAAGGAAAATATCCCCTAGGGCATAAGTGGGGAAGGGGCAGTTAGGGCATGAATTCATGCTAATACTCTTGTACCTTTATATATTGTAACAACAAATCTGCTACATACAACGCCACCAATCCAGTATTTCATGAGCAGACTAAACACACTGAAGTAGAACGCCACTTCATTGAAGATGTAGTACGAGGAGGGAAGATCACTGCGCTCATACCTCCACAGATCTTTAGCTAGTAGATATATTCACGAAAGTCAACCAAAGAAACATAAGTCGTTCATTATTTCCAAGTTGTGCATGATTGATAGCCATGCTCCAACTTGAGGGAGAGTGTTAGAGTTTTTTTGTTACTAGGCTATTTCTCTTGATTTATTTATTGAGTCATGTAACCATTATTGAAAATCATAAACATATCTCTAACACTCCCCCTCAAGTTGGAGCATATCTACCGACCATGCCCAACTTGTAAGTAATCCACGAGAGGCACTTCTTGGGCAAGGCCTTCATGAATACATCTACAAGCTGAAGATCCATCGTGATGTGTGTAGTAGTAATCTTCACTCCTTGTATGGCATCATGAATAAAGTGGCAGTCAATCTCGATGTGCTTAATCCTCTTATGAAATATAGGGTTCGTAGAAATGTATGTAGCGGATTTGTTGTCACCGTATAGAAGAATAGTAGTAGTGATAACAATACCAAGTTCCTGCAGAAATGTCAGTAGTCAAGTAATCTCACTGGTAGCATGAGCCATTGCTCGGTATTCTGCTTCCGCACTAGATCTAAAAACAACAGTCTGCTTCTTACTTCTCCAAGTAAGAAGATTTCCTCCAACCATTATAGCATATCTCGTAGTAGAGCGGCGATCCTCAAGTTGATTCCTATAATATGCATCAGCATATGCAGTAACATCAGTGTGGCCATTTGCCCCATAGAAGAGGCCACGTCCTGGTGACTCCTTCAATTAGCGTAGAATTTGAAGAACCCCTGCCAGTGACAAACTCATTTCTGAGGCTGCCCGCTGACGAAGGATGCTCTGTTCATAGCATGGGATATATGACAGTAAGGTAAAGAAGTTTGCCTACAAGACTTTTGTACCGTGTAGTATCTTTGAAGACAGGATTAGTGGGAGCGAAGTGTTTTCTCTGATCTACAGGAATACCATAGGGCTTACATCTAAGTAATCTAGCCTCAGTTACGATGTCCATGCAATACTTCCATTGTGAAAGAAGAAGTCCCTCTTTAGTGTGTAATACTTCTAGGTCAAGAAAATAGCAAATTTGACCAAGGTCCTTGGTGACAAAGACCTTCTGAAGAAAGGCCTTGGTTTATAGCACACCTTCATCATCATCACTATTGACAACCATATCATCAACATAAATAACAAGTATGACAGTACTAGTTGGTCGTCTTCTGACAAAAATAGAGTAGTTAGACTTAGAGATTGTTCTCTGGAGGCTAAGAGTGTTGATCTCGGTAGTAAGTCTGTCACACCATGCGTTGGGGCTCTGCTTTAGGTCGTAGATCGCCTTGTGATGTCGGCATACGCACTCCCCCCCTACTTCGTAACCAGGAGGATGTGTCATGTAAACCTCCTCCTCGAGATCGCCATGTAAGAAAGCATTCTTCACATTGAGCTGAAAGCTAGGCCAACACTTGTTGGCTACCACTAAAAGAATGGTTCGTATAAAGCCCATCCGTGCAATGGGAGAAAAATCTCGAAGCAATCAACCCCATATGTCTGTGTAAAGCCTTCAGCCACAAGCCTATCTTTCAATATGTCAATAGACCCATCTGGTGATTGCTTAGTCGTGAAGACCCATCTGCAAGCCACGAGTATGGTCCCCTTACAACATTGTACAAGATCTCATGTCCCTCTAGAAGTGAGAGCATCCATCTCCTCATTCATTTCATGCTACCAGCCATGATCGTGCTCTCTGTGGAGTGGTGGTTGTGGACTCTTAAAAAATGCCCGAGTGGAATCGACAGCATGTGAATTCTCCACCATCCCCTCAAAGATGAACCAACTTACTCAGCATCCCTATTCAGATAACTACCACCACATGCGGCGCACAATAGTCCTTGGATATCCAACTTGAGTCCTCTAAAATAATTATGCACAAGCACCTTCAATGGTATCCCGTGATGAGGGCATCTCTCTGTCAAATCCCTGAATCGATCCCATGTCACATGGAATGATTCACGTGGAAATTGTGTGAAATTGTAGATTTAACTCCTCATCATGTTCGTCCGTCCCTGAGTAAAATATTTATGCAGGAATGTGGACTTCAGATCATCCCATGTAGAAATCTCTCTCCTAATGTGACTGAACCAGTAGAGTGCATTATCTGCTAAGGCGAAGGGGAAGGCCTTGAAGCGTACATCGTCCTGCGTAACTCCTAGATAGCTAGCTATACCACAAATCATCTCGAACTACAATAATAAGGTAAACGACTCCTTTGTAGTGCTCCCATTGTATTTGGAAAGTAAAGAAATGAAGGACGGTCTCAACTCGTATGACCCTTGATTCGATGGTAACCAAATCCAATGGTATACCATCCTAGTTCCCAGGTCATACTCATCTCTAAAAGTAGCGGGAACCACGACATGTGGTGGTTGGTTCCCAGCTCCTACTCTCAATGTGGTGATCTTAGCTCTAAGCTCATCCTGGACTCTTCACTGATCTTTGATCTGTAAACTCATCTGTTGTAGTGTATCGAGAATCCTCGCAGTGATATCCGAAGCTGGATCAGGTCTACAATCTGGACGTCTCTCATCAATCTGTCTATCCTCAATAAGTCTGTCCTCAATTGGTCCCTTCCCTGTAGCCATGATCTTCGAATCCTCTAGGAAGGAAAAAGTCTCATAAGAAATCTGTGAAAAACATGTAGGAGAAATAGACGAAAAAATTGAGGTGGGGGTCTGCCTCAACTGAAGGGCTGGGAGGCGAGGGAGTCTGGGTCTGACTCTACTCATGACTAAGTTGGATCGACTCAGGAAGAGAGTCATCCCGAGTCAGTGAAGGCATACAACGGATGGTGGATCGTCGAAAGCTCACGGAGTCTGAGCGTAAAATACGCCTAGACGTCATCTTCGATGTCAAAATGAAGTACATGAAAGAATATGTAGTCAAGTCAAGAACAGGAGTGTGAAGGCGTATAAGACTCGGAATAACACATACCTCGCATATAATCACAATGCAAAAACCATATTCACCAACTGCACATGGTGGAGACCGTAAGAGTTCGGTCTTTTATCTTTTCAATTTTAATTTGGTGATCAATCAATTGGATTAAGCAAACTCATAGAGGGTGTCACCTTGTCGCCCAGCGTACAAGCTCACAACCCCCCAAACAGTGGTACCAACTTCCCGGGCTGTCGGGTTATATCAAGCCCAAAGTTTACTGTGAGGTATGAGTACACCAAAACAGCTTACTATGGTCGGGGGCAAGTGCTTATAGTTGCAACCATGCACCGGAAAGTGACGCATAGGTACTTACGACAAAAGTCCGGGGATTTTTGGCACTAATCCTTAAAGCAGCATCCTCACCACTCTGTTTGGAGTTATACCTGAATACAATGAGTGGTTTACTCTCCCAATAAAAATTTAGTGCAGGTATTTTTTATTTTTGTCAAGTTTTTAAAAGTGAAAAAAATATTTTTTTTTTAATTTTTGAGGTTTTTCACTTTTTTGGATATTTTCAAAAACATTTAATGGGATATCGGTTCTTTTTTAGTTTTCAAAATGTGTCTCATGGAGGGAGAATCATGGAATGTAGAAGAAAACGATGATGCATGTAGATATAGAGATCAAACCTGACGTCAACAGTCTACATGCAAGGTGATCCGCATAGAAATTGTAAACCTATGCTAATGCAAGCAAAAGTGATGAAAATCAAATCCTAAACCGATAACTCTAATGTAAGAATGATTTAAATTTTCAAATCAGTGAATTATACCTAGGTGTGGATTAGGGAGATAGGTTTTACTTTTAGTGTCTAATCAAAGAAGCATGCAACCCTAATCTTCACAAAATCACTTGAAACAAAGAAAATCGGTAAAAAAACAAAACCCACGGTGAGGTCCACCAAGTGCATCGGCAACTGGCGCAACAGACCCTGAAAAAGTAGTGTAAAGTCTAGTCTATAGGTCAGGATGTCCTAAGTGGACCCCTTCTACAAAAATCAAAACGGACAAGTGCCCCTTCCTCTCTCACAAAAAAAAAGAAAACGCTCTCTCTCAAAAGAATACAGAAAAATATGAAGAAAATCGTTGTGGTCGCTTTATCTCTCTCTCTGCCTCTCCAATCAGCTCGTAAAGAAGAAGCCTATATCTACACTCTTAGCTAAGTCGATTTCTTAAGAAATCAACTAGTCCTGCAGTCCCTGCAAAAATTGTCAACAAACACAATCAAAAATCTAGAAAATCGTATAAATCGAGAAAACAAAGAAAAAAATCAAGAAAAGTGATAAAACTTGAGAAAATCATAAAAAATCAAAATGAAATTAAGAAAAACAAAGAATACTCGAGAACACTCGAAAAAACCGTAAATCGTCAAAATGAAATCAAGAAAAACAAAGAAGACTCGAGAAAAATTGAGAAAAACTAGAAAGAAAAATCACAAAATATGATCAGAAATCGAAATATAGCTAACGACGTCATTTTGATAATATGATGAATGTCGGTTGTAGTGAACCACAAAGAGAGACTCGATTAATTAAATAAAAATAAATAAAATAAGAGAGAGAGAAGTGAATGAAGCGGCTCTCTCCTATTTTATCTACACTATTTTATTTATCTAGTTAAGTGTCCCTGGGTCAAACTCGAGGAAGTAGAATAGCAATACCTAGATTTTTGAGAAAATAGATTTTTTTGTTATTTTTAATTTCTTCTCGAAGAAAGAGAGAAACACTTTTTATCAATTTTAATTTTTGTGGTTTTTATTAGATTTTTATCTTTTAAAATTTTTATTCCATTTTCAAAGGGAATATTTTTCAAAATAATGAAGATCTATAATATAGTATAATGTGGTAAAAATATGTATGATGATACTGTATAGAAGACCCACGAAGAGCTTGAGCAACGAGTTCGAAGAAAAAATTCAAACAAAACTCAAAATGGAGTTGAAAAATGTATAATTAAATCTCGATAAAATCATGATTAAAATCCTCAAAATTCGATTTAAAACAAAATCAAGCATCCTGAGGAGCAAGAACAGGAAGAGGAACCGTACTACTACGGGAGGTAGAGGAGACACGTGTTCTGAACCAGGAGTAAAAGGGAAGGGACTCAAAAAAGTTAATATCTACGTTGTTGCATTTCCTTCTAGATGGTGGGTCATAGCACCGATAGCTCTTCTGATTCCTTATTTATCCTAAGAATACAAATTTAACAACTCTGGCAACTACCAGCCTGTCTTTGCCTGGACCAAAAAGTTGAATAAATGCCATATACCAAAAATGACCTCAATAGGAATTGTTCATCAATGGAGGTGGAGGGCATACGAGTGATAAGAAAATTGGCAGTAAGTTTTGCATCTCCACAATATATTTCTAGGAGACATGACAGTTGTGATTAGGATGTAGGTGATATCAAACATTTGTCGATGTTTGCATTCAGCAATCCTATTTCGTTGGGAAATATAAGCACAAGTAGTAGAACACATGGCCCCAAATTTCAATGAAAGTCCACCGAATTTCTGCAAAATTTCCATTTCTCTATTACCAAAATCGAAACGCAACCTTATTTCTTTTTACGAGATTTCAATGAAATGTCAATGAAATTTCATCGAAAATTGCATGTCGTTTCGATAAAACAACAAAAATAAGGGAATCCATCCTTTGCTTTCATCGAAATTTGCATATATAATGAATTTTTATTTATTTATTCACCCAAAGTGTTGAGTTGTTAGAGTGATTTACATTATAAGTTTCTTTAGTAGTTTCTAAATTTTAGATCAAAATCCAAAGCAGATCAGTTAGACACAAAATTTAATAGTTATTGAAGTTTTAATTGAGGAGTTTATATTTTTGTTCTTTATTTATGTTGATGTATATGTTTTGATTAGCAGTTGATATATGTGTCACCTCATCGTTATTAACGAGGTGATTATTTACAGTGTTACTCTAGGCAACACGCTGCTCTACGTATCGGCATGTCTGGTGATTATGATGGTAAAACTACTTCAAAACTATTTTACAATTCTATTTTACAAATAAGTGTGCATTTATAATTTATTTATTAACTAAAAAATATTTAAAACCTTAATTTTTGAGAAAATCAAGTCTAAAGTCATTTTTTCCATGATTTCCGACGATTTCACCAAAATTTTCTAAAATCTCTTTTTTCGAACTTGGTGAAACAAAATCGAAATCCGAAATATATATCTTTGATTTCTTGTGTCTTCTCTCTCCTATAAGGAGTGTGTGCGACTGTATGAGTGCTAGGTTATTAGAAACCTTCCAAGTCTTGTGAATGTAAGTATTTACCTACTATCGGGTCTGATATAGATTGTGCTTGTGAAAGCTACACAATTTCTTGGTGTTAATTGATTTGTGTGCGTCTTGTATAGCATATATATTAGAATCGAAAGCTATGCAATGCATTTTTTAGACATAAATGTTAGAAACTTTTGTATTTGTGTGTGTATGTGTGTGTCTTATTTTATTTCTAAAATTACATATTTTTCTATGTTGGAAGTATTTCGGTTTCGTACATGTTCGAAGCTATCATTTCGATCTTCAATTTCTTACATAAGATATCTTGCTAGTACCCTTTATTGGCATATGTCTTTTACGTTATTATTGCATGTGTCACCATTTCCTTCACGTTTAAGAGGCGAAACTGTTAAGATACTTATGTTATGTCATCCTTATCTATATTATTTATTTCTATTGTCTTGTTTATGTAATTTACCCTTTGAGCTTTTCTCCTATATAAAAGAGCTCTAGGGTTAGACTGAATACAACTTTTTCTTTCCCTCAACATGGAATCAGAGCGACGATCCTAGATCGGAGCCTTGACCTAACCCTAACCCCTCCCCACCAAACCCTTGCTCTACACGGGTCGCTGCCCTCCATCCATGCGGCCGCCGCTGCCCTCCATCTACGCGGGTCACTGCCAAGCATAGTCGTGTCCTCTCCCTTCTTGCGGCATGCCGGTTGCTCCTAGCGCCCCTAGCGTGTGCCCTCACAGTTCGGTTTCAAGCCTAGGATGCTCCCGTCACCGCCGTATGAAGAGGGACCCCTCTCGGGCTGTAGGCCATCGTCCCTGTCATCGCGACCTTGGTCTAGGTCCTCTTTTGGACCTCTAGGGTGCTAAGGATCATCTATAAGCATCCTACGTAACCAAAGGCGGCTTTAAAGAATGGAAGAGGTTGTGGTATGAGTCTACACTCACAACCATCTTTCTGTATGCTGGTGTAGGCACTGGTAGTTCTTGTTGCTGAACCAGTCTTGTAAATAGTTATCATCATGTCAGACAACAAAGCAGAAGTCCCATCCCTGGGTGCCTTCAAAGGTCCAACACCTATCGTCAAAATGGATGGAACTAATTATGAACTATGGGCCATGCAGTTCATGAGTTTGATACAATGCAATGGCAAGAAGCATATCCTCATGACAGAGGAGGCATGTGACAAGACTAGGACAAATGCCTCCTGGGAGGCGGATGATGTGTATGCTCGCATATGGCTATCTAGGACTGTATCAATGGAAATAGCCAATGACATTCTAAGTCAGCCAATTGCAAAGGTTATGTGGGATATTCTTGCCGTTACATACTCTCAAGCGAAGAATGAGTCGAATATACTCCAGCTCCAGCATGATATCTTCACATCTAAGCAGAATGGTCACCCCCTTCACACCCTCTATACTTCTTTGAGGGGTATGTTTGAGAAGTTACATGGCTACATTCCCTTGACTGCTACTCCAGAGCAACTCAAGACATACAGAGATTCTGTGATGACTAGAGTCTTTCTAGAATCTCTTGATCCTAAATATGATGCATCCTGTGAAGGATATGGTTAGATCCTCAAGCACATCACGGAAGCATGAGCATCGTATCGAATACGACGAAGAACGACTAGTCTTACTAGTTGTTCTATGCAGCGGAAATTAAAAAATTTTATGCGACGAAACCACATGATCCAAGAACACTTCTCGGATCGTTTCGTCTAAACCACAAACAAGTAATAGGATTACCTCTTGAAGCGTGGTTGCGATCAAGTCTCTAAATGAAGAGACCTCCTGTCTCAAGTCCGATCCGACGGAGGAGACGCTTGCGAGCGCGGGGATGAACCGCATGCTTCTCGCAATCCATGTTGATGATCCAAGCGGTGAATCTCCTGATCTCGACACACGAGATCTGACATCTTCTTCACGAGCAAGGCACTCCGAAGTAGACGGAGATCCACAAGCAAACCATCGGGCAGCATAACGACGACGCCGCGGTGATGGAGAACCTCTCTAGGGAATCCATGGTGGACGATCACATGAGAGGGAGAGAGAGAGTAGGCGTGTGAAGAGAAAGAGAGAGAGACTTGTTGTCTCACTTGTTGTGTAAAGAAGAGCAAAGGGGTGCCTCTTCTTTTATAGCATTTTGGGATCCATGGATCTCAATCCATGGGACAACACAAATCCAATGGTTCTCATTGATTGTGTTTCTTTCAATGGATAAGATTTATGTAGGTAAAAACCAACAACAATTAATTTAATAAAAATGAAATATATGTAGAATATAATTCGATTTATATCAAATCAATCTCAATTAGAGAAATAGGAAAGGAGGCAAGCCTCCTTCCAAGAATGGAGTGGACAGCCACATCATTCCATGTAGGAAATGTGGTCGTCCAACCTCCTTACATGGAAGGTGGCTTCTTCTCCTTTTATTCCATGAGATATATTATCCCATTAATTTCTCCAATATTTGCAACAACTTTTGTTGCAAATTTATTCACAAAAATAAATCTAATTTATTTTGTGAACATTGCAATCTTACCATTAGAAATTTGTGAATCATATTCACAACCCAAAATAAAATGTAAATTACATTTTCAATTTAATGTCCAATGTGAATCCAATTCACATTAACATTTAATTAACAAATGTAAATTACAAATATCTCTCTCTTATATATTATAATTACATTTATAATATATATGACTAATATGGATATTTCTATCCACATTATTCATATCCATGATAATTAAATCATATTTAATCATCTTGGATATCATTTCTCTTGTTCTCAAATAATATGAATCACATTCATATTACTTACATCTTTGATAATTAAATAACATTTAATTATATCAGATAACTCTCTTTATAATATGAATCAAATTCATATTACTCATGATAATTAAATCACATTTAATTATCCATTTTCTCAATGCTTGGATACATATATCAACAATAGAATTATCCATGAAGTCCTTCAAGGATAATGCGCTTTCTCTGCAGATATTTGGAGATAAGGATAGGGCGATTGTATTGTTCCACGTATAGTGACATGGATATTGAGATCATATCTCAAATCCAGATCACGGGCCTCCCATAGATGCTTGATTAAATAAAGACCGCAAATTTAATCTTCTTATTGCATCTGAATCGCATTCAGATCAATGTCCAATATTTGAACTAAGACCAGATTACTTCTCTACTGAGAGGAGTCACTAAAATCCAGACCCGTTTCATTACTCCCTAGGAATGGAAGCGTCATGGTTATACAATCGTTTAAGATCACATCACCCTCAAGTATTCCCAATACCTGTACATCCTGCATACTGGAAGACTCAGAATAAACCCGAAGTATTAGATCAACTTTACACTGTCTACTTCAAGGTTTTATCAGTAAGTTTCTCATTCGATCATTGGGAGGTGGTATCGATCATATACTTTCCAAAAGCATATATCATACCTAGGTCTTGATTATATACTTTCCAAAAGTATATATCAAACCTACAAATTCAGTCAAGCTTCCAAAGCGAGACGATCATGCACATGGAATTTGATTCTTCCCAATATCTCATGAGTGAGCTCATGTCTTCCGGTTCAGTAACTGAACCTGTATGATCCCTTTGAGAGATCGTATTACTCATATGCCCTTATATGCACACCAGCACGCCGGTGTATAGACCTTGATTAGGTCATCAACCTATTGGTCTTCCAAATGTACATACTCAGACATATAGTAACACATCTGTCTCCGTTCAGAGGATGTGTGCCTATATCATGACAACATACGATATAGGACTTTGGTTATCTCGATCTCGTTAAGTCAACTCTTTGACCTAACTAATCTGACACCTCCGATTATCTATTCCTATGCAGAGGACCTGCATCAAGAAGTCGGTCAGATATCAGCCTAACTGAGAAAGGATTGCCATCTCCTACTCAGGCTGGAGATCATCTCTTAATAATCATTTGACGGTGCTTGATGAGTCCTCAATCTAACTCATTAGATATTCATCTAAGCACCAGCTTCTATGGTTCAATAATTGAATCAACTACTGTATGATCATTAAGATGGCCATGGTACATAACCTTAATTGTACTAAGGGACCTATTATGCAAATTATTTATTCTTCATTTCTGATCAGGGAATGATATTCGCAATAACATTTATTGCATAATGGCTCACTGTGGGCTCGCATGTCCAACAATTCCTACTAGCCCAAAGAGCCATTAATGGGCTAATCATTTAAACCCGCACTCATGTGACAATCATAGGAAAATAGCTAGGTAAGTTGATCAGTCACTCTGTTTCTGCGAGACTATGCCAAGTCCTTTTACGACACTTGCATATCCCCAGTAATAGTGCTCGCATCTAATGCGAATGTTGCATCTCATGAAACCAATACTCAATTTAGTTACAGTGTCCATGACACTACAGCTTAATAATTGTTATAGCCAGTATTTCCATAATCCTTATCAGAATACCTTTATCCCTGGAGATCACTATCTATTAAGGTATCCACAGTTCCTTTTAGATTTCTATCTATAAAGTCTTAAGTTTTTGAAGATAAGACTTTGAGATCACTATCTCAAAAAATCTTATCCTCTATGAAGATATTGCAATCAAGTGTTTTCTCTCCATAGTAGGATTAGCAACACTTTACTACTCCCACTGCATGGCAGACATCTGACTTTTGTACACATTTAGCATACATTCAGCTTCTCGTAACTAATGCACAAGTGCAAGCAGTTCTAGCATTCACTTCCTCAACTCTTTGAGGTTCTATCCCTTTAGATATGTCAGTACCATATGTTAAGGGAAGGAGGCCTTTATTGTAATTTCTAACAATAGAATATGTCCAAGGTGTACTACAAATGTGACAGTCCCAATATCCTCTTCTCTTTGCTTCTGAAATACTTCAAAACTAAGATCTAAGAGGTATCTTTGAAATCATATTTCAAGGTATGGAATAGCCAGTCTATAAAACACTTATCATCATCCTTATATCATTCTAAATGATTAGGATATTATCTACATTTAGCATGATGAACACAAAGGCACTCCCACTAAGCTTTACATGGCTCATCAAGATTTTTATCTGAAATCATAACATTTATAATTTCATCAAATCTTATCTTCCAACTACAAGAAGCTTATTTTGAGTGTAGTTATGGTTAGCAATTTTCCGATGGGTTAAAGCAAGGTCACTGGAGAGCAAGTCTCATCGTAAGCGATGTCTTCTCTTCGGTGTGCAGCTCATGGCTACGAACTGTGCTTTGAAGGTCTCTACCTTTTCATCAGGTTTCCTCTTTCTATTGAAGATCCATTTAAAACTTAATGGGTCTTACCCATATAGGTGGATCCTCGAGGGTCCATATACAATACTTGTATATGAAGTCTACTTTAGACTTTATTGCTAACATCCATCTTTCCATGTTATGATCCTCAGGAATTTCATCACATGAAATCCGATCATTGTCATATTTCTCTGACACATGGAATCCATCCTCAAACTCATTTGAAGAGGTATTAGTGTTTCATCTTTAATTATCCTTTTAGTTTCCAATATCAGGAGCCTCATTATCTTCTCAAGATTAACTGAGTTCCTATACTTCATTTTTATCTTGATTCTCAAGAGTCTCAACCCGTAGAATCACATTCTCAGAGATGAGATATTTTAAGAATCTCAAGGTCATAAAGTAGGTATCCAATACCATCCTTTATTTTCCTAATGAAGTAGCACTCTCTAGTGCTTGATTCCAGCTTATTTGCATGGAATCTTATTAATGATATATAATGTAGTCTCTACTACATATTTACCAGGAAACTAAGAGGAAATTATGCTAAAATTCATCATTGATCAAATCATGTCACACATGATCCAATTGTATCTCCCTATAACTTTATTGAGTCAAGGTGTATTAGAAGGATTGAGATAGAAATGATATTCATATCTCCACAAGGTATTCTTTGAATTTATCTAGCAGGTACTTGCTACCTAGATTAGATCAAAATTCATTTTATCTTCCTTCAAACTTTGGTTCCGAACCAAAATTAATGAAATCTTTGAACATTTCAAAGGTTTCTTAGGTGAAGAGAAGAAATCTCATATCATACATAATCATCAACAGATATCACATATCCATGATGTTTACTATGATATAGGTGATCTGCATACATCAATATGTACGAGATCCTGAATACCTTGACATCTTACACCTTTCCCAAGGAAGGGTGTATTGGACATTTTTACTTTGAATACAATATTCATAAGTGTGTAAGTTTTGAAATTTTAGACATTCTAAAGTTTTATCTCTTACTAGTCTATTGATCAAATCAATAGACAAATGTCCAAGGCTTGATGCCAGATCATTATCAAATGATTTTTTATATCCTCCAATTGATCTTATAAAGGTCTTAATTTTCAGTATTAGAAATCTTAATGAACCATTCATTAATTTCTAATTTAGTAGAGTCCACTGGATGTTAGATTACTATCTGAAATATATATCCATCATAACTCTTTATGATAGATAAATTCCAGAATTCATGTTTATCTCCAACATTTAGAAATAAACAATAGTGTATTCTAATATCTGGATCATAGAGACATTCTCTATGACTAAGGGCTCCCACTAAAATTAACAAGTCTATCAATCTAACAGAGATTGTTGCAACAATTGCATCAATGTCCATGTGGATAACTACAAACCTTAAGATAATATTTTCCAGTCTTCTAAAACATCTACAACCCATTGCAAGTGTTGTTAGAAGATTGAGATACAATTATTAGACCTTATCTTATCAAATAAGAAAGTCAATTTTAATGATTAATGTAGATTATTCTGATGCTCTATCTCAGTCCTTCTCTAAGGATTCTAGACAAACTTGATAGTCATACTATCAACACACCAACTTATTGCAATATTGGCATTCATCCAACTCTTAGGATGTCATATGGAAGTCATAGAAATACGGTCAACTCTCTGACTTTCCTTCTTACTTGGGTCCAACCCATGCTTCCACTGCGCTCCCTTTATCTATAAACAACCATTGCTTAAGACTAAGGATCTCTTACGTTAAATTCAAAAGAATTCAATGTAAGAGCATTTCAACATTTCTACATGCTTCATTAAATTCATACAATATGGATATTGTGAAGCTTCTTGAATGACTAGAGTATAGACTGTAGAATAATGACACTCATCATGTCTACATCCATCTAGACTGTTAAGAACATTGGTTCAGGTATGTATTCAAACATTTTGAATACATCATCTCTTATGGAGCTACCATTCTGCATGATGCAGAGAACCATGCCATTCAAGATTAAATGTTGAGAGCATATATGTATGCCAGAATATCTTCATTGATTTTATAAGGATTATTTGACAATTACGATCATCATCAACATGTCACTTCCAAAGTACATTCGATGAGAGAGCAAGACTATAGAGACATACAAACCCTAGGGTTGTAGTCCTATTATATATTTAATTGTCATTCCTCATTATTATGAGGAAACTTGCACATTGCAACCACATACATTATGTGTCCAACTGCAAGTACAATATCTGGATCATGAGTCTAATCCATGATATTTTAATGGTTATCATTGAGTATAGTATTGAGTGGTTTAATGAAGGATTTATCTGAAATAAGAAATTTGCATAAATATATATAAATATATATACACATTTTACTTTGATTTAGGAATTTTTATATCAAAGTTGTCTTGCCTTGTCAACACTGAAAGTTCATTCCCTCAATCACTTTCAGTGTAAGAGATATACTTACCATTATATCTCAAGCAAGATCTGGGATCTCCTTCCTTATCTTTGTTGCATCCCAATAATATGAGAACCTACAACTCGGATAAAAAGAAGCGGGAACACATTTCACCATGCAAGTCCAACTTGCATCTCCCAATTCGGTCTTTAACACCCGGGCCCACCACCCCTAAGGCAATGTTGACCTGTCATTATATCGCCCCAATAATATGAGGACCCGATATTGGGGTCACTACGCATAGGTCCTTACTCTTTTGAGAAGCGACGAGCCCTATCCAAATGGATCATATGCAGGAGCTGTCACTTCGGACAGACGTCTCCTACATATAATATCTGGCGACGGAACCCTTCACCTTGACGGGAGACCATGGATGTCACTTATGTGATCCTCCATATCATATTCAAATTATAATTAATTATCATGAATTATATTCACATAATTAATTCTTCCAAGGGAAATAACACGTCTATTATAATAGAGTGTTTTAATTGGATATAATTAACTTAATCATATTAAATTAATTTTCAATCCAATTCAATCAATCAAACTTGATTTTACTTGAATATATGGTATTATCTCAAAATACGTATTAATTCGAATTTTAATAATTAGAAAAATACATCATGATCTCTCAGGCATCATTCGTTCCCTACCTGCTGTCATGGCCAGTACCGGCTGGAGTGGGACGGATCGCATACGTTGCAACCCGCTACCCCAACGATCCCCGACTAGACACCATATCCGCCTCGGGAAAAAATAATGCCGAGTCAATCACTTTGTACTTGGGATGATTATTGGTTCTTCAACCGAAATTATACCATATAGTAATAATCAAAATATTTTTGATTATAAGGAAATTTTCTAGACAAATTCCCAATCCTATTCAAGCAAGGAGTTTGATGATTGTGTTTCCAATTATGATCTAGATCAAATCTAATCAATTTATTGGTTGAGGCAATGCCATTTAAGGAAATAATTATCATCAAATATTTCACAAATATTTATGCACAATTATTCCAGGAAATTAAATAATTTAATTTCATTAATTGATTAAATGATAATCACTAGGTTCTTGATTAGGAAAGTATTTCCAGCAGTGACCCTCACTTACTAAAAATACGATATCTCATCAATTTAAATCCAAATTAAGCAAAGTAAGTTCCCAAAGATTTCTAATTTGATTTACAATAGAACCTAAGTGATTTGCATGCATTTCAAGGTGTCTCAAATCCGCAATTAACATCTTAATTACGTCATGATCCGCAGTCCCCGAAACAGTGGATACATATTCACTAAAATGAGCATAACTTGGGCAAATGGAATCGAAATCACGCAAACTCATATCCTGCAGTTTCCTTATTTAATGGGGAACAAAATCAAAATTTTATTTTTGTGTTTAAACAATTTAAACAGTACCGAAAATAATCTCAAAATAGAGATGCGAAAATAAAATGCAAGAAAACTTTCACAAGCCCTAATGAACCTAAGTCGTCCTCGGTTAATGGATCGTATCCAAAACCACCGACATAGGGCTCTGATACCACTTGAAGGATATGGTTAGATCCTCAAGCGCATCACGGAAGCATGAGCATTGTATCCAATACGACGAAGAACGACTAGTCGTACAAGTTGTTCTATGCAGCGGAAATTAAAAAATTTTATGCGACGAAACCACATGATCCAAGAACACTTCTCGGATTGTTTCGTCTAGACCACAAACAAGTAATAGGATTACCTCTTGAAACGTGGTTGCGATCAAGTCTCAATAAGAAGAGACCTCCTGTCTCAAGTCCGATCCGACGGAGGAGACGCTTGCGAGCGCAGGGATGAACTGCATGCTTCTAGCAATCCATGTTGATGATCCAAGCGGTGAATCTCCTGATCTCGACACACGAGATCCGACGTCTTCTTCACGAATAATGCACCCCGAAGTAGACGGAGATCCACAAGCAAACCATCGGGTAGCATAACGACGACGCTGCGGCGATGGCGAACCTCTCTAGGGCATCCATGGTGGACGACCACATGAGAGTGAGAGAGAGAGTAGGCGTGTGATGAGAAAGAGAGAGAGAGACTTGTTGTCTCACTTGTTGTGTAAAGAAGAGCAAAGGATAGCATTTTGGGATCCATGGATCTCATTCCATGGGACAACACAAATCCAATGGTTCTCATTGATTGTGTTTCTTTCAATGGCTAAGATTTATGTTGGTAAAAACCAACAACAATTAATTTAATAAAAATCAAATATATGTAGAATATAATTTGATTTATATCAAATCAATCTCAATTAGAGAAATAGGAAAGGAGGCAAGCCTCCTTCCATGAATGGGGTGGACGACCACATCATTCCATGTAGGAAATGTGGCCGTCCACCCTCCTTACATGGAAGGTGACTTCTTCTCCTTTTATTCCATGAGATATATTATCCCATTAATTTCTCCAATATTTGCAACAACTTTTGTTGCAAATTATTTCACAAAAATAAATCTAATTTATTTTGTGAACATTGCAATCTTGCCACTAGAAATTTGTGAATCATATTCACAACCCGAAATAAAATGTAAATTACATTTTCAATTTAATGTACAATGTGAATCCAATTCACATTAACATTTAATTAACAAATGTAAATTACAAATATCTCTCTCTTATATATTATAAATCACATTTATAATATATATGACTAATATGGATATTTCTATCCACATTATTCATATCCATGATAATTAAATCATATTTAATCATCTTGGATCTCATTTCTCTTGTTCTCAAATAATATGAATCACATTCATATTACTTACATCTTTGATAATTAAATCACATTTAATTATCTCAGATAACTCTCTTTATAATATGAATCAAATTCATATTACTCATGATAATTAAATCACATTTAATTATCCATTTTCTCAATGCTTGGATACATATATCAACAATAGAATTATCCATGAACTCCATCAAGGATAATGCGCTTTCTCCGCAGATATTTGGAGATAAGGACAGAGCGATTGCATTGTTCCACGTACAGTGACATGGATATTGAGATCATATCTCAAATCCAGATCGCGGGCCTCCCATAGATGCTTTATTAAATCAAGACCACAAATCTAAACTTCTCATTGCATCTGAATCACATTCAGATCAATGTCCCATATTTGAACTAAGATTAGATTACTTCTCTACTGAGAGGAGTCACTAAAATCTAGACCCATTTCATCACTCCCTAGGAATGGAAGCGTCATGGTTATACAATCGTTTATGATCACATCACCCTCAGGTATTCCCAATACCTGTACATCCTGCATACTGGAAGACTCAGAATAAACCCGAAGTATTAGATCAACTTTACACTGTGTACTTCAGGGTTTTATCAGTAAGTTTCTCATTCGATCATTGGGAGTCGGTATCGATCATATACTTTCGAAAAGCATATATCATACCTAGGCCTTGATTATATACTTTCCAAAAGTATATATCAAACCTTCAAATTCAGTCAAGCTTCCAAAGCGAGACGACCATGCACATGGAATTTGATTCTTCCCAATATCTCATGAGTGAGCTCATGTCTTCCGGTTCAGTAACTGAACCTGTATGATCCCTTTGAGAGATCATATTACTCATATGCCCTTATATGCACAACAGCACGCCCGTGTATAAACCTTGATTAGGTCATCAACCTATTGGTCTGCCAAATGTACATACTCAGGCATATAGTAACACATTTGTCTTCGGTCAGAGGATGTGTGCCTATATCATGACAACATACAATATAGGACTTTGGTTATCTCCATCTCGTTAAGTCAACTCTTTGACCTAACTAATCTAACACCTCCGAATCTCTATTCCTATGCAGAGGACCTGCATCAAGTAGTCGGTCAGATATCAGCCTAACTGAGAAAGGATTGCCATCTCCTACTCAGGCTGGAGATCATCTCTTAATAATCATTTGACGGTGCTTGATGAGTCCTCAATCTAACTCATTAGATATTCATCTAAGCACCAGCCTCTATGATTCAATAATTGAATCAACAACTGTATGATCATTAAGATGAACATGGTACATAACCCTAATTGTACTAAGGGACCTATTATGCAAATTATTTATTCTTTACTTCAAATCAGGGAATGATATTTGCAATAACATTTATTGCATAATGGCTTGCCGTGGGCTCGCATGTCCAACTGCCTGTGCTCAGATGCTCATTAATGCTACCATACCTCCATGGAGGAGGCATATCGCAGATTAAGTAGATTGTCTATATCATCCACTTCACAGTCTCAGACATCTTCAGCTATGGCGGCATCATGTGGTAGAGGCAGCCATACACCATATCGTGGTAGGGGAAGCCACAACTGCAGAAGAGGAGGGGATGGTCGACCTCGTCTATCGTGCACCTACTGCCACAAGACAGGCCACTATGAGGAAACCTGCTATTCTAAGCATGGGTTTCCTCCGTCAGCTCGAGTTGCAGAGCAGACACAATAGGCTGGGAGTCCATCACCTGCATCTGAACAGAGATTTGACGAACTTGTAGCACGACTAAGGGAGATTATGCGTGGCACTTCTGGATCCACTAGCTCTCCTTCAGGATCCTCAGAGGTTGCCGGTTCATCATCTGCATCTACATCAGGTATAGAATATGCCTTTGCTAGTTACTACATGGTAGACTTATCGGAATGGATCATGGATTCCGACGCATTCCATCATCTCTGTGGTGATAGAGGTTAGTTTAGTGTTTTTCATCCTACTCAGCCTGGACGATCAGTTGTGATGGAAGATGGAACACACTCAAGTTCATACGTTCTGATAATGCACTAGAATTTGGTAGTACTCAGCTTTCTCAATTCCTTAGGTATCATGGTATTGTGTAGTAGACACCTTGTGCATATACTTCCCAACAGAATGGGATGGTTGAATGTAAACACCGCCATATTTTGGACGCTACCAGAACCCTTTTGATTCAGAGTCGTACTCCTCATTCCTACTGGGGAGATGTGGTTCTAACTTCTTGCTATCTGGTAAATCGTATGCCTTCTTCGAGCTAGGGGAGAAGATATCGTTCTTGACTATGTTTCTCGAGACAGATCTTTTCTCGCTAACGCCTCATGTTTTTGGCTCAGTAGCTTTTGTTCATCAACTGTCTCCTGGTCTTGACAAGCTTTCTCCCAGAGCTGTCAAATGGGTGTTTGTTGGGTATTCCAAATCCTAAAAGGGATATTGCTGCTTTGACCATGTTCGACGAAGGTACTACGTTAGTGTTGATGTCACCTTTTTTTAGTTCATTATGTATTTTTCTCCCACAGATGACAGACTTACTCCTTCATAGGATGGAGAAGAGGTCTATATGCCTCCTCCGTCATTACCGCATTATACTCCATCATCGCCTCCACCACCTCCTCCACCACCACCTCCACTACCACCACCACCTCCACCACCGTCTCGTATTTTCTTTCCGCAGGTTTACCAGCGACGGCCCCATACTCATGCACCTCCTCCATCATCCAGCGTTCCCAAGGTATGTATTGAGCATTTGAGTTTTTCTGATGGCATTGATGATTTGCATGTACAGATTGAGGTACAGGGTGCGGATACTATCTCCACTACTCCTGTTGAGGATCTGGATATGCTTATTCCACTTCAAGGGCAGAAACAAGCATGCACTATGCATCCTATTAGTTCTCATGTTTCCTTGGAGCGGGTTTCCAAAGATTTTCAACAATGTTTTGTGGGTTTGTCTGTTGTGGAGATACCACGGTCATATCAAGAAGTACTACAAAGCATTAAATGGCGTCTAGCTATGGAGGAGGAGATGGCAGCTTTACAGTCATGAGGTACGTGGAGTGTGGTCCAGGCTCCATCAGGTGCGTCTGTTGTTGGAAGCAAGTGGGTATTTATTGTGAAGCATCGGGATGATTGTATAGTAGACAGATACAAGGCCAGACTAGTTGCTCGTGTGTTCACCCAGACCCATGATGTGGATTATCTAGACAACTTTTCTCTTGTAGTGCGTCGCTCTACCCTGCGGATTCTTATTGTCGTTGCTGTGGTATGTGATTGGCCACTTTTCCAATTAGATGTCAAGAATGCTTTCTTGTATGGAGATCTGCAAGAAGAGGTTTACATGCATCAGCCACCTGGGTTTGCTGCTGAGGGAGAGTCCAGTATGGTGTGTCGTTTTCATAAGGCTATATATGGCCTTATGAAGAGTCTGAGTGCTTGGTTTCAGAAGCTCTTAGAATTGATTGAACAGAAGGGGTTTGTCAGATCTACTTCAGATCATACTCTCTTTGTTAAAAGAAACCAGAGAGGTATTGTAGTTGTTTTAGGTAATGTTGATGAGATTATTATCATTGGCAGTGATGAACAGAGCATTCAAGCATCTAAGGATTTCCTTGGACAACAGTTTGTTACCAAGGACCTTGGAACGCTTCGGTACTTCCTTGGCCTGGAGTTTGAACGAAATCAGCAAGGTATAGTTATGACACAAAGGAAGTATGTTACTGATCTTCTATCTGAGACAGGTATGACTGGATGTAGACCAGTTACTACCCCAATGGATCTTAATGCGAAGCTTTATGATGATGACTCTGAGGATGTGGACAAGAGACAGTACAGAGAGCTGGTAGGGAAATTATTATGTTACTATTACCATGCTTGATATATCTTTCATTGTGAGCATAGTAAATCAATTAATGGAGCAACCCAGGCAGGCACATATGGATGCAGTATGCATGATCTTGAGATATCTGAAGTCATCTCCAGGTGCAGGTCTTCTGTTTAGAAGAGATACGTCTCTCACAGTTACTGGATGTGCAGATGCAGATTATGCTTGGTGTTCTAAGGACAGGAAGTCCACTTCAGGCTTCATTGTGTTTGTTGGTAGCTCATTGGTCTCAT
Organism: Ottelia alismoides; assembly: GCA_037367405.1. Taxonomy (NCBI): domain Eukaryota; kingdom Viridiplantae; phylum Streptophyta; class Magnoliopsida; order Alismatales; family Hydrocharitaceae; genus Ottelia; species Ottelia alismoides. The sequence goes on along the minus strand of JAZKJV010003250.1, from coordinate 1,035,379 downwards.
GGAAGAGTAAGAAACAAATTGTTGTTGCTCGATCTAGCGTTGAAGCAGAATACAGGGCCATGGCCCAAGGGAGTACAGAAATGATGTGGGTCAAGTCTGTCTTGACTGATCTAACGATTAAGGTGCCTCTTCCTATACATCTCAAAATGCGACAATCAAGCAATCTTGTTCGTAGCTAATAATCCAGCATTTCATGAAAGGACAAAGCACATTGAGGTGGATTGTCACTACACTTGTGATTTAATCCAAAAAGAGCTTATTTCAACATCTTGTGTAGTGTCAGGAGATCAGATTGTATACATGTTTACCAAAACTCTTGCGAGAGGTCCTTTTCATCACTGTTGTTCCAAGTTGAGCATGATAGATACATATATATGCTTCCAGCTTGAGAGGGAGTGTTAAGATACTTATGTTATGTCGTCCTTATATATATTGTTTATTTCTATTGTCATGTTTACGTAATTTACCCTTTGACCTTTTCTCCTATATAAGAGAGCTCTAGGGTTAGATGGAATACAACTTTTTCTTTTCCCTCAACAGAAACTAATGGCTTTATTCATTATATATATATATTCTTGTGTTGAATATAATCTGTAATATTTGGATTTGGACATTATTATTATGTATGTTTGACGGACCGCGGACCTACCCTTTTAATGTTGTCTATTTGACTATTTCGTTGCAGTCAGATAGATCCACATCGATCAAAAATTAACCGCACGAATCGAATAATCAACAAATGAATATACGCGCGGTTTTATGTTTATTTAGCTTGGGCAAGCCCCACGGTCTACTCAAGGAGGCAAAGGAACAACTCAGGATCAAGTTAGAGGGATTAGATTGCTGTTTTCCAAGTGGATTTTTTTTTGTAATTTTTTTATGCGATAAAAATAGCAATGCACAAATGTGGATGAACAAGGTTATTAAGAAAATTAACAACTTAGCCAAATTTAATTTTAATGTGAAATTAATCCAAATCCACCAAGTGATATTTTTCCTAAGAACCTATCCAATACTGAATGCAAAATGTATTTTTTTGGAATTTTTGGGTTTAAAATGCACAAATGAAAAATACAATTTTTTTGGGTTTTTATGCAATTTTCCGTGCAATTATATGCAAAAATTATGAAAAATTTATTGGAAGTTAAATATGACGAAATGAAGCTACACTAATTTTTTTAGAGATTTCTGACACTTTATAATTTTTTATAATATTTACTGAAAATAGAGCGATTGTAAGTATTAAATTTCTAATAAATCCACAAAATCAAATTATCCAGAGAATGAATTATCTCAAATAGATATTTTCATAAGGAACACAAGAGAGTTGAAATTTCTCAAAAATATTATTCGTGGAATTAATTTAAAAATCATTTACATAAATCACTCAATAAATAATTTTATTAACAAGACAATTCTTAATTGGACGAAACTTGGACAGTAATTAAAGCACACTTAGATGCATCACCTACAATTTTTTCACAATTTTTGGATTAAAAAATAGGCCTGTGAGAATTTCAGAGCGTAAATGGGTACAATATCACTGATTTTCAATCACTGATTTTTTAATAAAGTATCTAAGGCACACAAAAATACAAATAAACATCCACAAGATAAAGAATTAGTTGCTCTTCAACATGCTATTTTTCATTAAATAAAATGATGCTATTTGACTATCCAAATTAACGCTCAAAGTTAAGGGTCTTTTTGAAATACAAAAATTGAAATAAATAAAGTAAAATGTGCACAAGGGCACTTTTGGAATTTACTGAAACATGAAGTTTTAAAGTGCAATTTTCACAGAATAATAAACAAAAGGAAATTTGGACCTTCACGTATCCTTCATCCCCAAGCTAGGGCAGGAAAGATGGGGGCGGCGGCCAGGGGCTCGGCGGGCATGTGTGGCGGCGGCACGAGGAACGACGGTGGAGCTCGGCACGAGGGGCAGCGCTATGCCTGGGCGATGAACGACCACGCGCGGGGCGAGGGACGGCGCGGCGGCTATGCGCGGTGGCGTAGCGGGCCAAGTGGTGGACGACGCTGGTGGCGCAACAAGGTCGGCAGGAGGAGGCGGTGCTGGCGGCTACCGCACGAGGGGCGGTACGCGCAGCAGCGTGAGGGCGGTGCGACTGGGTTGGCCGCGTGCAGTTGCGTGGTAGGAGGCTGAGCGCGGCGGGACCACGGAGATCGTTGGCAGGCGGGGAGGAGAGGAGGCGCCGCGCATTGGAGGTTGATCTGTACGCGGAAGACGAGGGGGTCGGTGGACGCCACCGCGGGCTGGGGCGGACCTGGGGACGGGAGGCGGCTTGAGGCGGAGGACGGCCTGCGGCAGCCTTGAGCTTGCGGCGACCGCAGGCTGGATGGAGGGTAGTGGAGCTCAGCCACGTCGGGCGTGGGGCTAGCGGCCTGGAGGGTGCAACCATGACTTGGAGGTGCACGACTGGCGGTGGTTGTCGTCGGCGAAAGCGGTGGTCCGGCGGGCCGTGTGGTGGTGATCGGCCAAAAGCTCCTGCTTTAATTTTTTTGTTTTCCTTTTGCAATTTTTTTGTATATAGATTTTTTTTTTAAACAGGAAAAAAAATAGAATGAAGAAAAGATGTGTGATGTTGTGTGGTGGTGATTGAAGTGGTGTTTGTGAAATGTTTTGTTGTTGAACAATAAGGAAAAAGATTTGTGAGATAAAAAAAATGAAATAAGAAGATAAGGTAGAAAATACTTACCTGGGATTCGCCGAAAGTGAAGCCACGTCGTGCGGCTTCTGTTGTCGTGGCCTCGATCCGGTTTGGAAATAGAAAATCGGAGAAGCTCCGTGAGCTTGGCTGGAAGCTCACTACACGGAGATTAACCGCGGATCTCGCCTTGAGGTTGTCGTCGCTCGACTCGTCTCCTACAGATGTCACATGAAGGTTAAAGGGGCTTGACCTCACTTCTCTCGAAAACGGCGGATGAAGAAAAATGGTGGAGTGGATGAGATTATAAAAAGGAGAAGGGAAGTTAGAAAAGAGGTGGAGAAGATGGAGGGATGGTGGAGGGAGTGGTGACTTGGAGTGGGGAAGAAGAAAGGAAGTGGTAAAAGGGAGATAAATAATAATATAATAATAATATAATATAAATAAAATAAGTAGACTACTAAAAATAACAATAATTAAATAATAATAATTAAAATAATAAAATACGAAAATAATAAAAAATAAATCTAAAAATAAAGAAAAAGGGGTGACATGTGGCGGCTCCGGGAGCCGCCACATGTCGCTCCCAGAAAATTCAAAAATGAAATCTAAAGAAAATAAAAAAGAAATAACAAAAGGGATAAAATCAAAAAATGGTCAACACGAAAGTTGCTCGTCTCGACGAGATCTACAACTTTCGTGAAGGGCCGAAAATCAAATGAAATCATCTGTACAAAATGTATTTTTGGGTGGTACCTTATAGATATAAAATACCACATTTTTCCTTTTATTATTTTTTTAATCATTTTTAATTAAGAGAAAAATCAAAATAAAGTAAGGAAAAATATGAAAGGAATATTTACAGCTTAATCTATTTTTTGGATTTTTAATAGTTTAGAAAATAAAAAGATAAAATAAAGGGCAAAAAGGTCAATATGTACAATATACAAAAGGGGCCCAAAACCCAAGTTTTGCATACAGCTTCGATTTTAATGAAATTGGTCTTGTTTCGAAGGTCTTTGAATGTATATTACTTTAAAAGTGAGTAGACCTGATTCGGAGGCTGTATGAGAGAGAGATGCACAATTTAAGGCTCCTATTTTCAAACTTGGATTGGGGTTTATTGGTCAATTTTACAAGTTAGTATTTTTTAGATATTTTTTTAATTAGCGTTAGTAATATATACACTACAGAGTTGGTTTTATTGGATTTGGAGTTAGTATAAAATATATACAAATAAGGTATTTTAGCTAATATACATGTGAATATTTACAAGTGAATTTGGCTTCTTATTTAATGCAATTATGAATGCTAAAATGCATATATTATGCTTGCATGCATGAATGCTAATTATGCAAGATAAGGGGAAATATGCTACTATTTACTCGGGAACAAAGCTCTTTTTTCGAATTTTAGAGTGATGAATCACATATTCATCAGTGTTAGTATGTTTCACCTTCACCTGGTGAGACTCAACTTGAGTGATCGATTTAGGGTTTAGGCACATGGCTCTTAGAGCTACTATCAACTGAATATTTTTATATGATTGAATTGTAAATTAGGACATATTAGTTACATCCAAAGATATTCATGCATATCTTTAGATTCATGAGACGTACTTAGGCTACGTTAGACCTAGCCAAATTTAATCATCCTACTAAAAGAATTTATGCTTAGGGAGCGAACCCACCTTCGTGTCCAACTCAACACTACAAAGATGAATATCCTCCTCCAAGAGCGCAAAAGGGATCATCATGGAATTGCCATGATTGACAGCCAGACCAGACATCTCCCCAAAAATTTCAAGCGTAATGGCCATGCCATTGGCCACCTCTTTCCTGCCTTCAATGAAAAAGATAGTGTCATCCGCATACTGAAGGAGCATAACATGAATACCATCAAGAGAGAAGCCTTTCGTCATTCCAGAATCCTGAACCCGGTTAACCACGCATGCCAGAACATCTGAAGCGATGACAAAGAGTAGTGGCGCAAGGGGGAAACCCTGACGAACACCCCTCTGCGGCCGAAAGAAACCGCCCTCCGAGAGGCCACTCACAAGGACTGCCATGGTGGTAGTGGTGATGCAACACTTCATCCATGACACCCAGATCTCTAGGAACACCTTCTGTGTAAGGATGACCAAAGAAACAACCACTTCAGCATGTCATAAGCCTACGCAAAGTCCACCTTCCATAACAGAGCATTCGTCTTCCTCCTCTTCCAATTTGCAACAAGCTCCGATGCCAAAACCAGACTGTCCAAAATCTGTCTACCCGGAATGAAGGTCGACTAAAAAGGAGAGATATTGTGCTCAAGTAATCTGCTCAATCTTACAACAAACACTTTTGCCACAATTAGGTAGATAGCATTAGACAATGCAATCGGCATGAAATCCTCAATTTTTTCCGCCGTCGGACACTTTGGAAGAAGGATAATAAGAGCCTTCTCAATTTTTCAAATTCAACATTGCAATTATTCTTATATTATTGTCATTATGCAATTATTATCAGCTTGAAATAAGAACTCCATATATTATTGTCATTATGCAATTATTCTTCATTATAGTAGTTTAAATCAATGTTTCTAATAGTGTTGGGTTAACGTTAGTATCTAGATAAATCTATTTGATATTTGATCGGGTTGGGCATTAGTTTTAACACTAGATTTCATTATGTTATTTAAGTTACATTTGTTAACACCTAACCCTTGAGTCTACTATTAACAATGATATTTTCATTTATTTGTATGTGCACGATGGCATATTAAAACATCCATCCCATTACTTTTGAGAAGTGAAGATCATGGCCACTAGTTCATATAACAAGTATGTGGGATATGGAGGAAGTTCGTGACTATCGTCGATGGATAGAAAACCAATCCTCAGTGCAAATATGCAAGAAGATAATTGAAGGAGGTGGGATCACTATACTGAAACAACACCTCATTGTTCATGGCTTCAAGAATGTGGCCAAAAATGCAACTCTTGACCGAGAGAGAATCAAGGCTTAAAAGTCAGATTTCAGTTTTGTTTTGTTAAGTATCCGAAACGAAATTTCGGCCGAATTTTGACCGAAATTTCGGTCATTTCGGTTGTTTTTTGAATTAGCCCCCCCACCAAATTTCGACTGATATAGGCATTTCGGTTGAATTTCAGTCACCCACCGAAATCGAAATTCAACCAAAATTCGGCCGAATTTCAGCAAAATTTAAGCCATGAGAGAGATTAGGGTGAATTAAAGTCTAACTTGGAAAGTGGTGCCTAGAAGAAGAAATTGAGGATCGGAAGAGAGGACCAATTTAATGAGTTCATTTTTCAGAGAAAGTTCAATGTCTTGTCTCCCGATTTGGACGATGATTTCTCATATTTGGTAGGCATTCAGACTACAACCGGAAGAATGCATACAAGATGACAATGTGGGACTTGATGAGGATCGAGCGCGAGAGATGAGGATTTAGCGGTTGCGGTGGTCATGGGCCATTTAGTGTAAGCAACGTAAGGTTCCCATATCAATGCTGGAGCAGGAAAAAGTGGCATCGCAAGCCAAAGGGGTGCAATAGTTGAGGCACTATCGCAGAAAAAGCAAAAGAACAAAGGGCTTTATCCATTTCTTGGCACGGTCAATTCGATTCACTTTGTCTCGAGCAAAGAACATAAGAAGATGTTGAAGGGACTGCTTTAGAACATCAAGGAGTGGGTTAAAAAGGCAGTCATGAAGTTGTTCGTAGGAGAGGGCGTTTCATAAAATATGGCAAGAGGATAATTCTTGCAACATGCAATAGACGAGACTGCAACAACATGGGTATTGTGAAATCTCAAACCCTCTATGAGATCATGAACAGATATATATGCCTTGAGAAGGATGATATTAGAGAACATATAAGTGCTTGGAGTACGGGTTGTTCCTCATGTGTGAAGGGTGGACGAGTTATACAAGGAAGCAAATCATCGACTTCATGGTATATTACGGTGGAAAAACAGTATTTGTCAAGATTGTGGATACAGAATTGCATATGAAGGATCACAAGTATATTTATAGATTCTTCGACGATGTCATCAAAGAGGTCGAGCACAATAACATCGTGTAGGTGGTGACCGACAACATCAACAACTTCAAAAAATACAAAGAGTGTATCGCCATATCCAGGAAGTACGATAGTTTTGGAAAACGTATGCTACACATTGCATCGACCTTATCTTGAAGGATTTTAGGAAGAAGAATGTCATCATGAACGTGGTTGGTCAGGTATAATCGACCACGGATTTCAATTACAGCTAGTCCGGAGTCATGGCATTAATGAGGAGCATGTGCAAGTCTGAATAGGAGTCCTGGTGGACAACTCAAGTTCATGTAAGCCGACTTGTATACGTGCATTTTTTTCTCCCATCACCTTCTTAATCTAGTTGACCCAAGACCTTTACTAGGAATGAGTAAATAGAGTTTAGGATAAGGGATTTTACACTTCTGCATTTTGAGTCATTGTAAATACACTTACACCCTTACATTTTTGCAATTACAATTGTGTCTCTATATTGTACTGTTAACATTTGTGCTCTTCCATTAAGTGGTCATTCAAGAAAAAACCATCATTAGTTCAAACCAAGATCATGTTAACAAAGCTATAAACTACACATGTGCCCCAATACTATTGCAGAAGGCCGAGGAGGTGTTCTAAGTTGTGGTTTGTATGCCTTGTAGAGGATGCACAAGTTGGTGACCGATAATGAATTCGAACGATGTAAAGATGAAGAGAGAGCACATAGGGATGTGTTTCAGTTTGGATCTAGAGTGGATTACACACAAAGTAGAGGACGACAACATAGATTTCTATGAAGGAGCATTTAGATGGAGGCGGGAGGGGAGGACGATGAGCTTGAGGTGGAAGGGTTGGGAGTAGAGAGAGGCTCAAAGGAGATGAGGATATGATGACAATGAGGATGATCTCAGGACATAGGGACCGGTTGCGGTGAGGACACAAAGAGGAGGGGAGGGGGAGATGAAGGATGTTGAGGGGAGGTGAGGAGGAGGTGTTGGGCGAAGAAGGGCCCGATGGAGAGAAGAAGCGGAAAAGAAAGGGGAGCAGAAGACACAAAGGGGCTACACAAGCCCATAGAGAGCAGATGACACTGCACAATGAGGTTGCATGTTGTGTTTGGTAAAGGTGACATAAAGCTACCGAGGAGAGAGGAGCTCGAGACGTGCGGTGATCAAGCAGATCAGGGATAGAGGGAGGAGTCGAGAGTATATGGCAGTGGTCGAGGGAGAGGTTGCAACTTGAGAGAGGAGGTCGCTAGTATCACTTGTGCTGCCATGTTTTCTTCAATGACACTAATACCATGTATATAACATCCATTTGGAAGGAAAAGGGACAACAACTAAACCTATGGGCATAAGAGTTATTTGGTAGTTTTCTTAAAGACACAAGTGCGAAAATCCTCTAGAAGAACTAGTGGTCAAAATCCTACACTTTTTGTGCTGATGTTATTTTCGGAAGAAAGAAATTGAAGAAAAGATTTCATCGGTTGAGACCAATAACCACATCAACCATCTCACTACTTATGTGATTCTTTAATTCCTAAAAGATGAAAATATAAAATTATCTAACTCAAGAGACCTCTCCGGCTTAAGCCAAATAATGAACTCCATAACCTCCACCATAAACTCCCCAAAATGGATTCTACTTGTTTTTTTTCAGATAGTCAACGTGTACCTCCTCCAACTACCTTTGTAGTCTATCAAATACTGGCAGGCAATAACATCCAGCTTGATTATTGTTTAAAAGATATGATGGGAATCGAGCAGGCTTCCAGAAATACGAGGTGATATAGGCACACAAAACGTAAGCCTCAACTATGTAGAGGGCAAAATTTGTATTAAGACACACAATAACAACAAATCTTTTTTCCACATTAACTAGGGTCGGACACATGGATTCTTTGTCTCCATTCAAATCTATATTGGGTCATTCTTGAATTTAGATCCAAATAACTAATATCATTTCATATAGTCTCCTTCCACTACTTCTTGGGCCTTCCTCGCCCTCTCTTAGTCTACTCAGCATCCTAAATCTTACATCTTCTAGTTGGTACATCGACTGACTTCCTTTGCAAATGACCAAACCATTTAAAGTGGTTTTCTCTCACCTAATCCTCAATCGAAGCTACACCAACTTTCTTTCTGATTGCATCATTCTGAATTTGATCTTTTCATGTACCATCACACATCCATTGTAGCATTTTCATTTTTATTACAGTCATTCTCTGCACATGTCTATCGTTCACCAGCCAACATTTGGATCCATAGAGCATAGCAGGTCTCATGATTGACTATGTAATACTTTCTTTGATTTTCAAAGGAATTTTCTTACAACATAGAACAGTAGAGGCTCCTCTCCACATTGGTAACCCTGGACTTATTCTACAAGTAACATCTCGATCGATCTCCCTGCCATGTTCCAGAATAGATCCTGAGTATTTAAAAGATTCTTTCTTCACCTCAATTCCTCCATCACTGCTTCCAATCCCCAACATGCATTGTTTATATTTAGTCTTAACCCTACTTATACATAAGAATTTGGTCGCTAAGGTGTATCGAGTAAAAGGGGGTTATGTAAGTACACTCGGCTCATGGTCTGTGAGCGATTGGTTTCAACTAATTTCTCAAACACCCTCCATATGGTGTCGACATGTCTTCGCATATAGCTTCCTCTGCAGAAGGTGCTCAGTAATCCCTGCTTCTCCAAGGTGAGACCACTTACTAGACTCTGGACCAACATCATCTTGCCAATTCTATGCCCAAGGCACTTTTGCAATAAATCCTTAAACCTCTCTCAGGTTTCATGAAATGGTTCTTAAGGGAACTGGGTGAAGCTAGTGATTTTGATCCTCATTTGATTAATTCTACTCATGGAGTAAAACTTCTTTTAAAACAGACTTGAATTAATCTCATCAATCAACACAATATCATAGACGAACAACATACACCAAGGTTCCCATCCTAAATGTGACTAGTCAACTCGTTCATAATTAAAGTAAAAAAGGAATGGACTCAAAGACGAATCTTGATGCAGACCAATATTGATGTCAAAATAGTCAAACTTCCCAGAATTGATTCTTGTACAAGATGAAACCCCATCATACGTATCCTTTATAAGGTTAATGTATATGCCACGTACTTGTCTCTTCTCCAAACTGTACATAATATCTCATGTTGGACTAAATTATAAGCCTTCTCCAAATCGATAAAATCATGGAATGCCATATGGATATTGATATCATTTCGATATCATATCGATACGATATTTCAACGATATATCGATGATATATAGCCAAAATATCACCAATATCGACACGCTTTTATGAAGGAAATGCCTTAAAAGGAGGATATATCGCCATATCGATATCGATATCGGTCTCACCTCGATATCGATATATCGACGATATAACACCGATATATAGCGATATTTCCTTCCATGAATAAAATTCATGTGGAAGTTCTTTCTTTTAGCTTTATAATCTATATTGATATCCTCAACAAGTGGATAACTTCAATAGTTAAACGACCTGTTATGAATCTGAATTAATTTCTGTTACTTTAGAAACTTAACTTAAGCTTCTTTCGTTCACACATTCCTAATTTTTTATAGTATGACTCACCCATTTGATACCTTTGTACTTTTAATAATTTTGAATGTCTTCTTTATTCTTATAAACATGTGCTATGATGCTTATCCTCCATTCTTCTGGCATTTTCTTACTTCGCGAAATAAGATTTGGATTATGATACATTTCAAAAAAACCTCACCTTAAATGTCTTCAATTTATAAAAGCTGTGATAGTTCATTTCTCTTCGATATTGATGTAATCTTAAACCAGAAGGAAATTTGAATTATGAGTCTTTTTTTAAGCCAAGAAAGGGGGAGACACTAGTAGGTGTTCACCCCAAAAATATATAAAAAATGAGAAATAAAAAAAGTTACAAAGATACGCTCTAGTCGAGCCAAGAGTTTAACAAACTCGACATATGGGTACAAACATTTTCCTTGTAAAATCCGTGGCTAGAGAACAACAACGCATTCCTAGCCAGCCAAATGGACCAAATCAACGCGAGCGGCCGAAGCAGTTCCCTCCTCGACCGATGCCTGGCTATAACCAAGCCACCAAAGAAAGCCCCAACACTCGCCCTACTCACCAATCTCAAGTTCGGATCGTCCCAAACAGGTATCACAACCGGACATGAGAAAAAGAGATGCTCCAATGTCTCGATCCCACTTACACAATAAGCATCTATCAGAGATCACGCCAAGCAGCCAAGCACAACGGTCCTGCATCATCAACCTCTTCCTCCTAAATAACCAAAAGAAGAAGGTGACACTTGTAGGAAGAGTCAACCCACAGAAGAAATCGTAGTCTCTAACCAACTCCTCCGAAAGCGAGGGAGGGGTCCTGCAGATCGCCGAGTAAGCCCTCCTCGCGAAGAAAGAACTTCCGCGCCAAACCCAGTGGTACCACTCCAGGGAGGGCCCCTCCATCTCCCTAAGAATGTTAAGAAGCCGCAAGAACTCCTCCAGGCGCTGATCAAAGAAATTGGAACGGAAAGCCGACATCCAGTTCCCATCCAACCAGTAAGAAGCCACCCGTACATCCTGATCCGCCGCTAAAGTTAATAGACGAGGGAAGCGTAAAGACATCACCCCACCGTATGTCCAGTCGTCCTTACAAAAGGTGAAGCTAAGCCCATTCCCCAGCAACGGTCTGAACAAAGTCTGAAAGTTGAGAGTAACCGACAGAAACAGCCCTCCAAAAAGGCGAGGGCCTCAGCCCCAGTGCACCGGCTGCCGCAGTGCCCACAGGCACTGCCCCGGTCAGAGATTCTCCCCGCTTCCTCAGATCCTGGCCACCCACTTCAGCAACAAGGCCTCATTCAATTCGCACAACCGACAGATCCCAAGCCCCCCCTCGCACTTCCAGAGAGTGGTATCGTCCCAGCTAACTAGGAGAATTCCAGGACGCTGCCCGTTCCTGCCCCACAAAAACGTCTCATCAATCCCTCCAGCCTCCTCCTAATGCCAGCCGACATAAGCCTCGTGGATGAGTAGTAAACTGACAAGGCAGAGAGCACCGTCCTCAAGAGCACTAGACGCCCCCCCCCCCTTAGAAAGGACCGCCGCCTTCCAACCAGCGAGACGCTTATCCACCTTCTCAACTAGCGAAAACACCCCCTCCGGATGACCATTCACGAGGACAACCACAGAAGCCGTGGTCACACATCGCTTCATCCAAGTAATCCAGACCTCGGGAAAACATCTTCTATGCAAAGCCGCCCAGATAAAGTGTCAGTCCAAGGTATCAAAAGCCTTCGAGAAGTTCACCTTCCATAGCAGGGCATGTCTCCTGCTCCTCTTCCAAATCACGATAATCTCAAACGCCATGACCAAGCTGTCCACAATTTGCCTAACCGACATGAAGGTTATATGAGAAGGGGAAATAAAGCGCTCCAGCACTCTACTCAATCTATTCACGAAGACCTTAGCAACTATCAAATACAACGCATTGGAGATGGTGATGGGCTGAAAGTCTTCGACCCTCTCCGCACCGCCCCTCTTCGGAAGGAGCACCACCAACGCCTTGTTAACCCGCTCAAAACTTGCATTGCAATTACAACACTCCACCACCACCTCGAACACCTACCTGCCAACCAAATCCCAGAAGTCTTTGTAAACAGAGACGGGGAAACCATCCGGGCCTAGCGCGCCATCGTCGTTGATATTCCACACGCCGTCTTCAACTCCTTTAACGTAACCAACTGAGTCAAGCTAGACGCATGAGCGTCTGATAAGCGCATCGCTCCAAAGCCAGTCCACCTCGACCGCCTGCTAGACCCCCTCGCCGAGAACTCGTGAAAGTGGTCTGCAATCGCTCTTCTCAGTTCTCTGTTTCCCTCCACTCTTACCCCGTCAATGATCATCTACTTGATGACATTTTCCCTCAGCCCCCCACTAGCAACCTTATAGAAGAAGGCCGTGTTCGCCTCCCCTTCCTTGAGCCATCTGTCCTGGATCTTTGCTTCCATTCGATGACCCTCTTTCTGTCTTCACTAAAAATCTTCTTTTGCGCCTCCACCCTCTGCCTCAATTCGTCCTCTGCTAGGGGATGTTCGTCCTCCAAGGTGTCGATCATACTGACTACGCCCTCCGCTGTGACCCTAGCCGCGCGGAGATACTCCCTCGAGTCCCTCTTGAATGCGCACAGCCGTGCCCGCAAAGAGTCAAGTTTCTGGACGAACCTCATCGCAGCCGAGCCCGCCACAACGACCGAATTCCAGTGCAAAACCACCAAGTCCCTGAATGAATCCTCGAGCAGCCAAGTCTTCTCGTAGCAGAAGAAGCCACGTGGGGGTGGAGGACTGCCAGAGTCCTAAAAGACGGACGTGTGATCAGACCTAGCACGCGGCTTGGCAGCAATGAACAGGAGCAGAAATATCTCCAAAAGCTCTGCTGACGGTAGAAACCGATCAAGACGTGATCTGGAGCTGGTGTTACACCAGGTGTACTTAGTGCTCTCCGCATCCAGAACCTCCAACTCCAGCAAATCCACCACTTCCACAAAGGCCTCAGAGTCAGGATCATGACCGCCCCGCAGCCTCGGCCTGTCCGAAGAAAGCAATGTGACATTGAATGCCCCCACCAACCAGGGGGTGTCCGAGAAGGCCTCCCAAGCGGCCCTCAGGTCCGCCCAAAGCTGATGTCGCGTTGACGCTTGACACTGACCATACACACAGGAAACCGCTAATACCACCCCCGAGCGAAGGCACTCCAACAGAACCGTCAGGACGTGTGTCCCCCTCATCTCCGCACTCAGGGCGAGAGCCGAGCCCTTCCATGCAATAAGTAGCCTGCCCGCAAAGCCAACCACCTCAATCGAACTGAAATCAGAGATCAATCCTGCACCAAAAGATTGCCAAACCAAGCTCGTGAGCGAGTCGAACTTAGTTTCCTGCAACAACACCACGTCGCAACCGTACTCTACAAACCTGAACCCATGACTCTCCTTTTCTCTGGGTCGCCCAGACCCCTTACGTTCCATGAGAGTATCTTCATTAGTAACCGATTCTGACCCTTCCCCCCAAACTCACCACCCCTGCGGCCTTCACAACCATGGCTTTCAGCTCCGAGACTGGAGTAGGTCCCACTGCAACAACCCTGGAATGTTGTCTTCTCCGGTACCATTCTCCCATCACCCCCCTTCCTCGGTAGGAAAGGTCACCAAGCCCCCAACATCAAGAGTGGGCGCATCATCCTGGAAAGCCGCCACTGCGTCAACCAACAAGCAAACAACTTCTGTGCCGAGGATAGAGTGGGCCACCCTCCCAACATCTCGTAGAAGCCCCTCGCCGTAGCCAGCCTCCCTAGCTCCAGCGGTAGGGTCATCAAAGCCCGCCAGGACTGGGCACGGGGACTGGTGTCCCGAAGCCCCCACGCTAGGGGACTCGAAGTAGGATCCGCATAGAGAACTCATGAAGCCTTGTCCCGAGATGGTCGGGCTTGCAGATCCAAAGAAGCCCATCTCCAAACGAACCACACCCGGGTGCGGAGCACTTAATAAAGTGACCTGAGCGAGAATTGGACCCGAAGACCCGCGTACAGCAAGCAGGAGGTACACTTGCAAGATCTGGAAGCGTTGGTCTAAAGGCACCTCAACCGGCCCCCACGGAGGAAGTCGAAGTGACAGAAAATCCTCCGCCGCATCAAACGGTACATCAATCGACGTCTGGGAATTGCGAAAGTGGAGCGGCCCCCGAAGCGGCCGAGTAGAGCCCCACGATGAGATAGGCGACATCTTCCTTTGAGAAGACCGTTCCCCTTCATTCGGAGAAGGCCAAGCGACGTCACCAGAATGACCAAGCGATGTCACCTGAGAAGGTCAAGTGACGGCACCTGCATCTGCCCTGCCCGACGGCGGAGGCGGAGCAAGGAGCCGGACCTGTAACTTAAAAGAGAAACGACCAATAGCTAGGAGTGCCTCCGATACGAGAGATATATCCTGAGGGCATTCCATGAGGACCACAGCCACCTCCGGGTCGCTGCCCAGTGCAGCACCATCCTCCATGACCTTAGAGACCGCGCCCAAGTGCTTTTAAGTCAGACCAAAGGCATGGAGTGTACGCGAGAGGAAAGGCGCCCCCTGCACTTGCGCCACCCGAATAACCGAGCGATCAAGTGCACCATCAACGAACCTTGGCAGCCTCTAAACAATAGCTCCATTCGACATCGAGGCCATAAGCATTCCCTTCTGCTGAACAGAGAGGCCACGAGCACAGAGCTAATCCGCCCCCAGCGGGATGACGACGAACTCGCCGCCGAAGCAGCGCGAGAGTTCAGCCTCCACCATCCCCCTGGATAGGGCACAGCTCCGGTCCCCGGCCAGAACCCCAATCAACATACCCTCAACCCCCATCTCGCCACCCGAAGCTTCCGACTTGGTCGAGGCAACCATCTTGATAGGACCTTCGACCGCCATCTCACCACCTTCAACCGCGCCAAGTAGCACCTCTTCAGGAGAAATATGGAAGTCCCCAGCAATGGTATCCACCTCGCCGCCACCCCACAACGGCTTTGGCGATGGCCCAGACATCCACAAGAGAAGTAGAGTGGAGTGAGAGAACAAAATGAGGCAATGTGACCCCGGCCTCCACAACGGAAGCAGCAACGCTCCGGCTTTCGATGAGACACCATCCTCCAGCCGCCGCCAACAACGCCACCACCGCCATCTCCTCCAGCACTGCCCTCACCGGCAACTCCCCCTCGCGCACTCTCCTCCTGATGCAATGATCTCTCCCGCTCGTGATTTCGAGCCTCCTTCTCCACTTCCACCCGGCAGACCTCATGCCACGCTCAAGCTCCCCTCCTCACTACCCTCATTCTCCCCATGATTGCAACACCTTCGCCCTTGAGTCAATTTCTATCAATTGTGAGTCTTTTTATCGATAAAAAAATAAAAAGGAATTGGATGTTAGGTCCTACTTGGAAATGATGTCCAAGAGACAAAGGTGTACGAAGATAATAAAACAAGTTGTATCCAAGGATTGCTCTAATTTCTTACAGACTAGATGTAATACAAAAAAATGCAACTTAGTTTAAACTAAAATGAAGCCGTTATTGAATTTTTATGGAAGCAAATATGATACATTTTTATTACACGTGATGTGAGAAAACTATTGGACTCGATAGGAAATACCACAATTCTAAGAATGACATTGAAATAATAGGCGAGTTAGTTCAAACATATCAAAAGACCAATCTCTTTTGTTTCTAATTAAAGCAAGTTTACCCTTCCAGTGATTGTCATAGCATTATTGTATTATAACTTTTCTTTCTTTTCTATGTAAGCCCAATAGGGCATCTTGAAGCCCAATAGGACAACTTTATTTCTCCTCTATATAGAGAGGACCTTAGGACTATAAAAGAAACGATTTGCACATTTACATTCCCAAATGATATATGAACTACAATCTTGGACCAGTGCTCTGGTCCCCTCTTAAAACCCTAACCTCATCATCATGCCATTCATGCAATCGGCAACTGATCGCACCACCAACCACCTCCACGGTAGTAATCATTGTAACGGTAGTTGTGTCCATCCCAAGAAGGTGACAATGTTGCCAACCTCGAAGACGATCCGACGAGCACTCTAGTGATAGTGTGATACATTCACCCAACTAAAATGTGCTCTAGGGTCTTTTAGCCTTGGTCTACGCACATGTATCGTCCATGTTCATTGTGAGCACTTTTCCACATTCATTGGCACAGTCTAGTTTTGATTTGATCATGTAAACTGGATTTCAAGGTCTCTGATGGTGGTGAGTATCGTGCATCTAAATCGCAATGTTATTCAACGAGCATCATTTTTATGAGTCAAAAAAGGGGAAAACACTCTAAGGTGTCCGCCCCAAAATATTAAAAAGAAGGTTACAAAAAGACTTACATTAGCCATGACTCGATGAGAGTCTTAGCAGAAAGTACGTTATCAACATAAACGTAAAATTCACCCGACTGACTCGATAAGTAGGTCCGACTAGTCTAATAGGTGGGGACCGTGGGGTGGCCGATCGAGTATTGCCTAATTTCGACTAAGTTGACTAATCAAGCAATTTTTCCTTGGAGATACCATATTTTTTTGTTTTATAATACAAACTTATTCGAAAATGCTTAGTGTTTTCTTTAAATTCAATTACTTTTTATCTTTCAATATGGTAATAAAAAATGTAAAAATCTATGCAAATATATAAGAATATATGTATAAAAATGATTTATATATCTAGAATAATTATGATATTCAAACCTGACTAAATCCGATTAGTTGTCCAGCCGCTGATTAATCTTTAGTCAATGAACCAACAGACAGAGTACCGACTACCAATTTTTACAACCTTGAACATAAAAATGATGAGAAGCAAATAAGAATCATGGAAAACCACAAAAAAGAATATATCCTAATGAAAGAAGATGCCATCAATAAAACAATTGTCGATGGCACATGTAAATATGATAATGTGCAGGTCCGAGTTTGGCAATCTGGAACTGACAACTGGGATTGTTAGAGTATTTGGAGCATGCGTCACTTAAGTAATAGGTGGGTAAATGAATACCTCTAGGATCCATTTACCCCACCACTGAGTTTAGTCCCACATCTACTAGCGGTGGGACTTGGAGGCTCTGGAGAGGCTATATAAGGAGCCCCAGACCTCCTGTAACCATTGAGAGAAAAGCAATAGAAAATTACGTCCCTTTGAGGGATTCACCCGTGGTTTCATCCCGCTCCTCTTGGAGTAGGGTTCCATGTAAAATCATGGTGTTCTATGTTTATCTTTCTTGTTTTTATGCTCTGTTTATCATTCTGCTTCCACTTCCGATTTTCTAACATGGTATCAGAGCGGGTTGATTCTCGAGGTGTTTATGTTCTTTGTTGTTTTTCGAGATTCGATTTTATTCTTGGAGATTTTCTTATGGTTCAAGACTCTTGGGTTTTCTATTTGAAACCCTAAAATTCGTGATGATTGCTCTCCAAGTCCTAGAGATCGGCAGTGCTTCTTGCTGTAATGAGCTCTCATTTCCGTTATATTGCCCGATCTAATTTTTTTTATATTCGAAGAGGCGGCAGCGCATGCATACGAATCCCCCAGACTCCATGCCACCTCTACCCATACAACGGATGCAGGGTTGACACACCTTCGTACGTGCAC
This sequence comes from Ottelia alismoides, assembly GCA_037367405.1. Lineage (NCBI taxonomy): Eukaryota > Viridiplantae > Streptophyta > Magnoliopsida > Alismatales > Hydrocharitaceae > Ottelia > Ottelia alismoides. The sequence continues at coordinate 1,017,471 of JAZKJV010003250.1, read as the reverse complement.
CCTCAAGCTCCCTCACGCGTCAAGGCGAAGCAGATTGTGCGCAACCCGCAGGCGGCTGCAAAGCATGTAACGTCCGGTTTCAAATCAAACCCGAACTCGACCAGATTTGGGTCCGATTAAACCAATAAAGTTGTTGGCCAATATCAAACAACCTAAAATGATCAACTGATCGTGTATCAAAAGTCGTTCAGATGAAATCGATCAAAAATCGGTTGCTTCGTAATGCGCGCCGTGAAAAAGCCGTGACGCAAATTCAGAAACCGCAAAACAAATCGAGACCATCATTAGATCCGATTCGACGAAACAAGACCAACGGAATCGACCATTCGTCAATCGGAGGTCGTTTGATATTTTTAAATCACAAAATTTAATCTAAAATAAAAACCGTATTTGAAAATTTCGGGGGTTCAAAACCCAACTGAAAGTATATCAATATTACACTCATACTGATCGTCATTTAGAGATGATCAAAACGAGACATTTCGCATCGGAATTCGACAATCGAGGCGCGAATGCGGACGGTTTTTGTATCTTATATAAGTAGGAGAAATTGGCCCAAAAAATAAAAATTTTTACTGTAGCAACAGTGGGGCTACTGCCGTTGGCTTTCCAGGACATCCCACTTGGCTCTTTGTTTTCCTCCATGTGGCAAATAGCAAAGTCTCTTCTCTTCTTATAAATATCAAATCCTTTCCCTTCTTATTCTTATAATACTTTCCCTAATTACTTCCAAGTTCCAGCCGTAAGGGCCTCCAACCCCTCCCATTCTTCTTGTTGCTTGCAACACTCCAGCAAGAATAGAGGGTTGCTACTATTGCCATTTGCAGTAGCCATTGTCCAGCAGCTTTTGAGTGCTGCTTTGAGCTCCAGCATCTGCAGTAGCCAAAGAAGATTGAAGGATCCTGCTACTCCTTGCGTGGGAGACTACTGGAGATGCTGTCCAAGCAACTTTAGAAGTTGTTGCATGCTTTGATCCAAGCCAGAAATCTAAGGTACAATCTCCATTTCCATATTTTTTGCTTCCATGCAAGGGATCTCACATTTTATTCCCATTTTTTCCAAAGAACTTAGGACTATATATCAGAAATTAAGTTTGTAGATGCTCTTGAAATGCTCATGTAAGGATCATGAAATGCTCATAAAATGTTCCTTTATTGCTCTTGCAATACTCTTGAGATGCTCCTGTAATGCTACTATAATCAACTTTGGTTTGAACCAATGGACATTTCATTAATTTTTTTAGTGTAAAAAGAAAAAAAAAGAAGAGCGCACAACGTTTTAAGCAACAGGAAGCTTTTAGCAACTAGTAAAAATACTTATATTATCAAATAAGAAGTCAATAAATATTTATCTAGGGTACACCATGTTTAAAATTTCTTTATCATTGAACAAAAGCATCAACAATATTAAGCATGCAGTAAGTCAAGTAAAAGAAAAGGGGGAGGGGCTAATGTTCCAAGTTATTTGATAACTAGTGATCTATTAATCACTTTTCTTGGAATTGATTATGAAAACAGGTAGGTTTGGCTTGTTATTTTTCCTAAAGTATTGAGTTATCTGCCTTTAAATTTCATTTAAACATTTCCTTTTGGCATATGAATGGTAATGGCATTAGGTTCCTCAATTAAGGATAGTGCCAGTTTCCTTGAATCCATCAAATGAGTACAGTTGTGGTTTCTGTTACTCTTAATTAGTTTTAGTTGCAAGGTAATCTTATTTTATTTGATCCTAAATATCTGAATATCCAATAAGACAAGTCTAAATGTGGTATATGTCATAGATTGATTAATTGAAGAGGACATTCCAACCTAGTAAGGTAATCGGTCTAGCTATTATATTATCTCAGGTTATTTGAGATGTAAACTCAGTAACTAGGTTGTTATTGTAAGATTCAGCTGAGCTCGATAATCTTGTCAAAATATTGTTGGAGAATATGAATCCCTTATGTTCCTATGTATATAACTTTAGTCTTCATTTCGATAATATGAAGACTTGATAGCATGTTTCGGTTCCATCATTGAGATTTATGAGATAATAAGATTATATATTTCATTTCATTATTGAAATTTCAAAGAATTTCGGAGTAAATTTGCAAACTAAAACCCAATTCCAATCCACTATTATACTTGGATTTCATGCATAAAGTTTGGACATTTGAGACTGATTATTATATACCTAAGATCCAAACTTTTTATTATACGAATAACTATTAAACTTATGAATTAGAAATGGTATCATGAGACCTCAAGGACCAATCATTTACAGGATTAAATTTTTAGGTATACTTTACTAGATATAGATCACTATTGATAAAAAGACATGGATCTATTTGGTCAACCACAAAAAGGATTAAGAGAAAGATGAGTAGTCAAGCAAACTGAAATGTTGGGAATCAGTGATACTTGATAATGATTAGTGCTAGTTATGGTGACCTTTACACCTGACTGTGCGAGGGCGCGGTGATCCTTAGCTGTGCGGAAGATAGGAAGCCCAGTTAGGGTAGCGGCCTCCAAGTGCGCAGGTCTAGGATCCCAGTCCCTTTCCCAGTTTTTCCGCAAGCTCACAGTGTTTTTACGCCTCGTTGGGATCTTGACTTTATACCATTCCGATGACCCTCTGTTTTAGGATACCCAGGCGGGGGATTCTCGGTTTTAGTTTTTTTCCATACGAGCTCGGTTGCCCGTTATCGGTCGAGCCATTTTTCTAGAGTGACTTTTCCGGGAAGTCTCTCTCACCCATCTCAGTGGCGTAGTTTGTGAGTAGACCTATCTCTCTATTGGACCGCACTTCCAATTAGAGGGCGAGACAGAAGAGCCATTTGTAGGCTACTTCGCCGCTTGAGTTTTACTTTCGCCAACAGACTTGGCGATTTTACATCAAGATCATCCATATCTACATCTAAATCATCTACAGTGACATCTGAGACAGTTGCAGTAGATGTTCAGGGAATTTACAATTAAAGTTGAGTTGGTTGGAAGTGTTATAATAAAGTTGGATTTGAAATAATGTGGTTATAATAATATGAGATTCATAGTTTAAGTCAATAATATTTATATATCGATCACTAATTCATATATGAAGGTATATTATATAAAGCTATGGGGAAAGGGAGAAAAATATATCTATGACATTAAATATATTATAAGAGTATAATACACGGGAGTAAAGGATAAAGCTTGGTGCATCTCCTTAAAGTAGTTGAAACCTTTCGCTATGCAGGTAGTGGTAGAATTTTCATGTCTATCTACTTGCTCTCTTTTGGACATAATACATTACGTTATAATTATTTTAAACTGCGAATTTGTATTCACAATTGTGACTCCTCTTCTTCCTTGCACGCATGACAGGCAAGGAGTCTTCTATTCAGTAGCTATTGATGTTTCCAGGAGACAGGGTATACACTAAATGGTATGGTTTCTTTTGTCTTAGTTTTTATTCGGTTGATAACGTAATATGCTTCTCTTCTATTCAGTCAGAATTTTTTGGGATATTCTATGTATTATTAGACACTATACATGTTGTAAAATTATATGGAAATTATGAAATGAACTTTTGGTGCCTTTTGTCTCTAATAGCTTTGTGGTTATAAATGTGAATGTCAATTGTTGCAGCGCAAAAAATTTCCCCATAAATTTATGCTTTTAATGCGATGTCATAAATGGAATATTGCGAATTGTGTCGTAAACGGGTACCCGGATCCTAAGGGGTTCACAATTTTTGGTATCAGAGCAATTGTACCCCGATACGCACATTCGCAGTATTTCAATTCCGATCGCATTAAGTTCTCAGATAACGGCATCCTTCCGACTTGTCGTGAGTCCGAGAAGGGAAATATGACATTCATATTCAACCACTACAAATGCCACCGATTTCATTAATTTTCATATTATATCCCAAGAAGAGAAAAAGCATATATCATAATATCTGCGAACAATAAATTTAATGACTAATAGATGGTTCTTATGCAGAGCCATGGCATCCCGACCATGTCAGGAGACGACTGATCATTTGGCACGCATACTGATTGCCCTCACCGACCTCTAGCAGCAGCTGGCTGCCATGCGAGGTCAGCAGAAGCATATATTGGCCCAACAGACTGAGATTGCCGAGAGGCAGACAGATATAGAGATGAGGATTGAGGACCGATCAGATTTCACGTACCATCCAACACAGGATGGAATACGGCAGGACCAGCACCAGTCTGTTGAGGTAGAGCAGCCTCATCCTGATGATCCACATGAGGAGGTACCAGAGCATGGAGCAGATGATGCAGACTTTGATAGGGAGCAGGATCCCGTGGACTTAGCAGACGAGGGTGCACATGAGTACTCAGCTATTCACAGTCACTAGTCCGTTTTCACATCCTACCAGTGGGCCAACATACCCTTGTTCGAGGGCACAGGTTCACCAGATGTTGCTGAGCAGTGGCTGAAGAGAGTGATGAAGGTGCTCGTGATGATTCACGTGCCACGAGACACGTTGCTATCTTTCATGGAGTATTCATTGACGGACTTTGCCAAGACATGGTGTGATGCCGTAGTATCTGAGTTAGGCCGAGAGCCTACATGGGACGATTTCCAGACAAAGTTTAGAGCCCACTTCTTTTCTGCGAAGTGGAAGAAGTCCCAACGCTAACATTTTGCAGAGCTTCGTCAGGAACAGATGATAGCTAGAGATTACTTTATCCGATACACAGAGCTGTCACAACATACACGAGTAGCTGGCGCATTTCCAGAGGAGAATCTGGAAAAGTTCATCAGTGGCATGCGAGAGGAGGTACGGGAGAAGCTAGTAGGGCTACACATCACTTCCATCTCCGAGACTACCGATGCTGCGGAGAAGTTCGAGGACATCAAAGGGAGGCATTTCGGGAGCTCGTCTAGAGCAGCACCTAGACCGAGACGATCCTTTGGACCGATACGTCTACCGTTTTAGCAACAGAGGTCAGCAAGGCGGTTCCGACCTACAGGTTCATCTTTCTGAGGCAGTGCTCGCACATCTCCATCGACTACTTTAGGAGGAGCACTTGCCGGATGTGGCACCGATTCCGCTCGACCATCTGGGTCGCAGCGAACAGACATACCACCTGCAGGACTAACCCAGAGCAAGGATACAACCACTCCACCTACCAGGCCAGTCCGATGTTACTGATGTCACCAGTGGGGACACTATCGATCGCAGTGCCCACAGAATTCTAACGAGCCTCTCCCACATCCACAACCTTCACAGTCATATCCTCAGGCACTGCGTTCAAGGAGTTTCCGTGGCAAGAACTCCAACTTGAGGAGACCACAGCAGAGACAAACGTAGAGTGTGGCAGGTTCCAGTGCTGCACCAATCAGGCAGAGGCAGTTACATGCAGTTACTGAGGAGCAGGCACATTCAACCGCTAATGTGGTGAAAGGTATGGTCTCAGTCTTGGGCCGACCATTCCATGTTCTATTTGATTCTGGTGCAACGCATTCTTTTCTTGCTTCGAGGCTACTTGCTTCTTTAGATAGAGTCGCAGAGACTCTTTCTTCCCCAAATCACATCCGAGGGCCAGGTGGCCAGTTGTTCATTATTTCACTGATAGTCAGGCACTTGCCCGTATTGATTGCCGGTCACGAGATGATCACAGATTGTCTAGTTCTGCAGCTTGATGAGTTCGACTTGATTTTGGGCATGGACTGGTTGGTTATCCGCTCATCATGAACTTGTTGATTGCTTTAGGAAGATAGTTGTCTTCAGGATTCCTGATCTACCTGAGTTTACTTTTGAGGGTACTGTACATGACTCCACCATGGAGTACATTTCAGTGTTGCGAGCCTAGCGACTTGTTGATCAAGGTTGTGATTCATACCTTGCATTTATTCGGGAGGTATCTGACTAGGAGCCGATGACACAGGCCATCTGAGTTGTGTCAGAATATCCAGATGTATTTCCTGATGAGCTACCAGGATTACCTCCTGAGAGAGAGATCGAGTTCGAGATCACATTGCTGCCATATACACAGCCGATCTCTATGGCACCATATCGCATGGAACCAGCTGAGTTGAGGGAGCTGAAGGTGCAGTTGCAGGAGTTACTTGATTTGGGATTCGTGAGGCCGAGTACTTCACCTTGAGGTGCTCCGGTTCTATTTGTCAAGGAAAAGGATGGGTCCATGAGACTGTGCATCGATTATCAGCAGCTGAACAAGAGAACGATGAAAAATTGTTATCCTTTGCCGCGCATCGATGATTTGTTTGACCAGCTCCAGGGATCATCGGTTTTCTCGAAGATAGATCTTCGCTCAGGCTACCATCAACTAAGGATTCGTGAGTCGAATATTCCGAAGACAGCCTTCAGGTCTCGCTATGAACACTACGAGTTTGTGGTAATGCCGTTTGGGCTCACCAATGCACCTGCGGCTTTCATAAATATGATGAACCGTATCTTCCATCCATACTTGGACAAGTTTGTAGTGGTGTTCATTGATGATGTGCTCATTTACTCACGGAATGAATGGGATCATGCAAATGATCTACGGGCTGTCTTGGATACATTGCGGGAGCACAAGCTGTATGCCAAGTTGAGCAAGTGTGAGTTCTGGTTATCCCAGATCTCATTTCTCAGGCATACCATATTCGGAGCAAGTATTGCAGTTGATCCTGCGAAGATAGATGCAGTTATGTCTTAGGAGCGGCCCAAGACAGTTACTAAGATTCGGAGCTTCCTCGGATTAGCGGGCTATTATAGACGCTTTGTCAGCGGATTTTCACGCATTGTTCGCCCTCTGACACAGTTGATGCAGAAGGGAGTTCCATTCATTTGGGAAGATTAATGTGAGCAGGCCTTCCAAACATTGAAGGAGAGGTTGACTAGAACGCCTATTCTTGCTCTTCCTTCAGACACTCAGGACTATGCAGTCTACACAGATGAATCTGGAGAAGGTCTGGGAGCAGTATTGTTACAGAGAGGACAGGTGATTGCTTACGCATCACGACAGTTGAGGCCACACGAGCGTAACTACCCTACACATGACTTGGAGTTGGAGGCAGTTGTCTTCGCCTTGAAGATCTGGCGCCACTAGCTATATAGGGTCAATTTCGAGATCTTCACAGAACACAAGAGTCTGAAGTACATCTTTGATCAGAAGGAGTTGAACATGAGACAACGCAGATGGCTCGAGCTACTGAAGGATTATGATTGCACAATCTCTTACCATCCCAGTAAGGGAAACGTGGTGGCTGATGCATTTAGCAGGAGAGCGCATGCATAGGGTATGGCAAACTGGCTATACACGTGGGATATACTTGCAGCTTTGATCGATTGGCATCCTCAGGAGAGTGCATCCATTTCTACCGCCGTGCCTCCACGATACAACACTCTTTGCGATTGTATTATAGAGGGACATAAGACAGATCCTTGGATCCGAGATAGATACATGCGCGCCATCAAGGATGAATTTGATGACTTTGTTCTGATGGAGTATGTTTTATGGAAGGCAGGACAGGTCGTTGTACCCAATGACGAGTAACTTTGCAGAGACATTTTGGATGAGGCCCACAGTTCACGGTTATCTATCCATCCAGGTAGCACGAAGATGTACCGAGATCTGCGTCGATATTTCTGGTGGGATGGAATGAAGTGCATTGTGGCGCTACATGTTAGCAGATGCATGACCTGTCAGATGGTCAAGGTCGAGCACAAGAGACTACCAGGATTACTGCAGTCTCTCCCCATTCCCAAGTGGAAGTGGGAGAGCATTTCTATGGATTTTGTCATAGATCTTCCGAAGACACCAGGTGGCCATGATTCCATATGGGTCGTTTTTGATAGGTTGACCAAGTCAGCCCATTTTATACCTGTCAACACGACTTACACTCCATCCAGATTGGCCAAGCTGTATGTGCAGAACATCACCAGACTACATGGTATACCACGAGAAGTGGTGTCTGACAAGGATTCGAGGTTTACTTCACATTATTGGCATAAGTTCATGTTGGCACTACAGACAGAGCTGAAGATGAGTTCTGCATACCATCCGCAGACAGATGGGCAGAGTGAGCGCACCATTTAGACACTAGAGGATCTGTTTCGCGCTTGCACTTTAGAGTGGAAAGGGTCCTGGAAGGATCATCTGCAATTAGTGGAATTCACGAACAACAACAATTATCACTCCAATATTGGCATGACACCATTCGAAGCCCTATACGGGCGGAGATGCCTCACACTTCTAAGTTGGCGTGAGGTAGGTGATCATGCTTTGTATTCCGTAGATCTCTTGGAAGAGACTGCGAGAGCTATTGATCTTGTGAGGTGAAGGCTTCTGATGGCACAGAGCCACCAGAAGAGCTATGCAGACCGTCGGAGAAGAGATTTGGAATTTCAGGTATCAAATCTTCTTCTCTTTCTTCTATTACAAATTTAACTTGATCTCACATACTAAGAAAACTCCTCTAAATACAGCTCAGAGATTGGATATTTTTGCGAGTATCTCCTATGAAGGGAGTGCAGAGATTCGGTGTTCGTGACAAGTTGGCGCCGTGATATGTTGGACCTTTTGAGATTCTGGCCAGAGTGGGGAAGGTGGCCTACCGAGTAGCCCTTCCTCGACATCTTTTAGGCATCCATGACATATTCCATGTATTCAACCAGAGGAAGTATGTGCACGACCCTCGGTACATCATCAGTTACAAGAATTTAGACGTAGAGCCTGATTTGACATACGAGCAGAGGCCAGTCCAGATACTTGATCGTGCTATGAAGAAGCTTCGTAGTAAAGAGATTTCATTGGTCAAGGTTTGGTGTCACCGTCATGGAGTCGATGAGGCAACATGGGAAACCGAAGCCGACATGCGGGCACGATACCCGCAACTTTTCTGAGGTAAAAATCAAAACAAGCTTTTGTAAATAAATATATGTCTTATTTTTTTCTTTAAGGTTTTTATGGCCATATAAAATCCAAACAAGACACCTAGTAACCTTAACTCGAGCCTCGAGGACGAGACTCCCTTTGAGGTTTTTATATTTGTAGCGTCCGGTTTCCAAACAAACCCGAACTCGACCCGATTTGGATCCGATTAAACCAATAAAGTTGTTGGTCAATATCAAACAACCTAAAACGATCAACTGATCGTGAATCAAAAGTCGTTCAAATGAAATCGACCAAAAATCGGCCGCTTCGTAATGCGCGCTGCGAAAAGCCGCGACGCAAATTCGGAAACCGCAAAACAAATTGAGACCATCATTAGATCCGATTCAAAGAAACAAGACCAACGGAATTGACCATTCGTCAATCGGAGGTCATTTGTTATTTTTAAATCACAAAATTTAATCTAAAACAAAAACCGTATACGAATATTTTAGGGGTTCAAAACTCAATCGAAAGTATATCAATATTATACTCATATTGATCGTCATTTAGAGATGATCAAAACGAGACATTTCACATCGGAATCCGACGATCGAGGTGTGAATGCGGACGGTCTTTGTATCTTATATAAGTAGGAGAAATTGGCCCAAAAAAAAATAAAAATGGGGCTACTGCCGTTGGCTTTCCAGGACAGCCCACTTGGCTCTTTGTTTTCCTCCATGTGGAAAATAACAAAGTCTCTTCTCTTCTTATAAATATCAAATCCTTTCCCTTCTTATTCTTATAATACTTTCCCTAATTTCTTCCAAGTTCCAGCCGTAAGGGCCTCCAACCCCTCCCATTCTTCTTGCCGCTTGCAACACTCCAGCAAGTATAGAGGGCTGCTGCTATTGCCATTTGCAGTAGCCATTGTCCAGCAGCTTTTGTGTGCTGCTTTGAGCTCCAACATCTGCAGCAGCCAAAGAAGATTGAAGGAGCCTGCTACTCCTTGCATGGGAGACTGCTGGAGCTGTTGTGCAAGCAACTTTAGAAGTTGTTGCATGCTTTGATCCAAGCCAGAAATCTAAGGTACAATCTCCATTTCCATCATTTTGCAGCCATGCATGGGTTCTCACATTTTATTCCATTTTTCTAAGAAATTAGGACTATATATCAGGAATTAAGTTTCTAGATGCTCTTGAAATGCTCATGTAAGGATCATGAAATGCTCATGAAATGTTCCTTTATTGCTCTTACAATATTCTTGAGATGCTCCTGTAATGCTCCTATAATCAACTTTGGTTTGAACCAATGGACATTTCATTAATTTTTTTAGTGTAAAAAGAAAAAAAAGAGCAACGCATAACGTTATAAGCAACTGGAAGCTCTTAACAACTAGTATAAATATTTATATTATCAAATAAGAAGTCAATAAATATTTATCTAGGGTACAACATGTTTAAAATTTCTTTATCGTTGAGTAGAAGCGTCAACAAATTAAGCATGCAGTAAGTCAAGTAAAAGAAAAGGGGGAGGGGCTAATGTTCCAAGTTATTTGAGAACTAGTGATCTATTAATCACTTTTCTTGGAATTGATTATGAAAACATGTAGGACTGGCTTGTTATTTTTCCTAAAGTATTGAGTTATCTGCCTTTAAATTTCATTTAAACATTTCCTTTTGGCATATGAACAGCAAGGACAATAGGTTCCTCAATTAAAGATAGTGCCAGTTGCCTTGAATCCATCAAATGAGTACAGTTGTGGTGTCTGTTACTCTTAATTAGTTTTAGTTGCAAGGTAATCTTATTTTATTTGATCCTAAATATCTGAATATCCAATAAGACAAGTCTAAATGTGGTATATGTCATAGATTGATTAATTGAAGAGGGCGTTCCAACCTAGTAAGGTAATCGGTCTAGGTATTATATTATCTCAGGTTATTTGAGATGTAAACCCAGTAACTAGGTTGTTATTGTAAGATTCAGCTGAGCTCGATAATCTTGTCAAAATATTGTTGGAGAATATGAATCCCTTATGTTCCTATGTATCTAACTTTAGTCTTCATTTCGATAATATATAGACTGGATAGCATGTTTCGGTTCCATCATTGAGATTTATGAGATAAAAAGATTATATATTTCATTTCGTGATTAAAATTTAAAAGAATTTCAGAGTAAATTTGCAAACTAAAACCCAATTCCAATCCACTATTATACTTGGATTTCATGAGTAAAGTTTGTACATTTGAGAGTGATTATTATGTACTTAAGATCCAAACTTTTTATTATACGAATAAATGTTAAACTTAAGAATTAGAAATGATATCATGAGACCTCAAGGACCAATCATTTACAGGATTTATTTTTTAGGTATACTTTACTAGCTATAGATCAGTATTGATAAAAAGACATGGATCTGTTTGATCAACCACATAAAGGATTAAGAGAGAGATGAGTAGTCAACCAAATTGAAATGTTGGGAATCAGTGATGCTTGATAATGATTAGTGCTAGTCATGGTGACCTTTACACCTGACTGTGCGAGGGCGCGGTGACCCTCAGCTGGGCGGAAGATAGGAAGCCCAGTTAGGGTAGCGGCCGTCAAGTGCGCGGGTCTAGGTTCGCAGTCCCTTTCCCGATTTTTACACGAGCTCGCAGTGTTTTTACACCTTATCGGGGTCCCAGCTTTAGACCATTCCGCTGACCCTCTATTTTAGGATACCCTGGTGGGGGATCCTCGGTTTTAGTTTTTTTTCGTACGAGCTCGGTTGCCCATTACCGGTCGGGCCGTTTTTCTAGAGTGACTTTTCTGGAAGTCTCTCTCACCTGTCTCAGTGGTGTAGTTTGGGAGTAGACCTATCTCTCTATTGGACCGCACTTCCAATTAGAGGGCGAGACGGAAGAGCCATTTGTATGCTACTTCACCGCTTGAGTTTTACTTTCGCCAACAGATATGGTAATTTTACATCTAGATCATCCATATCTACATCTAAATCATCTACAGTGACATATGAGACAGTTGCGGTAGAGGTTCAGAGAATTTACAATCAAAGTTGAGTTGGTTGGAAGTGTTATAATAAAGTTGGATTTGAAATAATGTGGTTATAATAATATGAGATTCATATTTTAAGTCAATAACATTTTAATGTGGATCACTAATTAATATATGAAGGTATATTATATAAAGCTATGGGGAAAGGGAGAGAAATATATCTATGGCATTAAATATATTATAAGAGTATAATACATGGGAGTTAAGGATAAAGCTTGGTGCATCTCCTTAGAGTAGTTGAAACCTTTCTCTATGCAGGCAGTGGTAGAATTTACATGCCTATCTACTTGCTCTCTTTTGCACATAATAAATTACTTGATAATTATTTTAAACTGTAGATTTGTATTCACAATTGTGGCTCCTCTTCTTCCTTGCACGCATGGTAGGCAAGGAGTCTTCTATTCAGTAGCTATTGATGTTTCCAGGAGACAAGATATACACTAGACAGTATGGTTTCTTTTGTCTCAGTTTTTGTTCGGTTGATAATGTAATATGCTTCTCTTCTGTTCAATCAGATTTTTTTGGGATATTCTATATACTATCAGACACTGTACATGTTGTAAAATTATATGGAAATTAATGAAATGAACTTTTGGTGCCTTTTGTCTCTAATAGCTTTGTGGTTATAAATGTGAATGTGAATGTCAATTGTTGCAACGTGAAAAATTCCCCATAAATTTATGCTTTTAATGCGATGTCATAAATGGAATATTACGAATTGTGTCGTAAACAGGTACCCGGATCCTAAGGGGTTCACAAAGTAGCACATGTTCCCAGGCACCATGCAAGGCATCTCAATGTCGCTTCTTCTCTCCAAATAGGCGGAATGCGTCATCGAACCCAACGACACGACCTCCATGTGCATGCCAGAACTAGATCTCCTATCCCGCTCACCCAGCGCCTCCAAGCGAGCGGCAGTGGCCCTCCTTCACAAGGTGTTCCCCCTTCAGCTGCAGATCCAAGCGGGGCTCCTTCGAGCGGCACTAGGCGATGGCAGCGGTGCACCAACTCCAGGCCGCCTTGCTGTACGATGCAGTAGCACCATCCCACTTGCGCCACTCGAGCCGCCCCAAACCCCCATCGAACCAGGTGCCCCCTCATAGTAGCAGATCGCCCTTGTCTCCAAACGGTCTCTGCACGTGCTTCGTGTACCTCCGAGCGGGCGGCGGGGCCCCAGTCCCAGGCACTCCCATCTCCAGATCGTGAACCCCCCTCGCCAGCGATTGCTCCTGGCGGAGCTCGGGCTCCCCATTTCGGGAAGCGCCTCCAGCCCCTCGCGCAGGTGTGAAAGAAGGGTTCCAAGGGAACCCTAATGGGCCCATCATTATATCAAAAAAAAACTTCAAACGATCAGAATGAAAAAAAGGGTAGAAAGGAGGCTGAAGTTATAAAAAAAAGAAAGAAAAGGTGTTTTTATTGTTTGGGCCAAGCGGGCCAGTTCAATATATATATATATAGAGAGAGAGAGATGTGCGTATAATTAAAAAGCCGTACGCATTTAAAAAAATATTTGCAAAAAATTGGGAAAGAAAAATATTGCAAAAGCTGAAAAAAAATGTTGGAACGACTTATATAAAAATTGTTAAGAAAATGGACGGCATATTACAAAAAAACCCGCAAGAGAATTTTTTTGAGAATATTCATGTTTTTCCCCATATTTATGTATTATCTTATCTTCAGCCAACGTGGTCAACAATGTCATTCCGACCAGTATTGGAGAAAGGGGGAGCATATATAGAGTCACAGGTCTTGTTCCAAGATTCAGATGTCAGATTTTCCAGACCAGTCAGATGTTCAGACTCTACATTTTTCAGACATAGACTCGACGACGATGCATGCCAATCATTTGTCATTCCTGTTGGTCGGCCAGAGTTTTCATGTGAGCCATAGGGACTCCAGAGTAGAGGACCATTCCCTATGCCATAAAGGGCAAGGGTTTTCATGTGGTATCACAGGGACTCCAGAAGAAGAGTACCATTCTCTGAGTTAGATGGGAGAGATCCAGTTTCACACTCAAGTTGTTTGTCCTCCTCACATGCACGCCATGAGAAGCAACGTCCTCGACTACAGAAATTGTGCGTGTTAGGTTGAGATTGTCTATACTGTCATGTATTGTGAGTTGAGTTTCTTTCTATTTGTCCAAGCCGAGCATTGCATGCTCCAGCTTGAGGGGGAGTGTTAGAGTATTTGGAGCATGCGTCACTTACGTAACAAGTGGGTAAATGGATACCTCCAGGATCCATTTACCCCACCACTGAGTTTATTCCCACATCTACCAGCGGTGGGGCTTGGAGGCTCTGGAGAGGCTATATAAGGAGCCCCAGACCTCCTGTAACCAATGAGAGAAAAGCAATAGAAAATTACGTCCCTTTGAGGATTACTCCCGTGGTGTCATCCCACTCCTCACGGAATAGGGTTCCACGTAAAATAATGATGTTCCATGTTTATCTTTCTTGTTTATATGCTCTGTTTATCATTTCGCTTCCGCTTCCGATTTTCTAACAGGGATTGCCAATAAGATTATACATCAGCATGCTATGAAGGCTATGTGGGATATTCTTGTGATTACATATTCACATGCGATGAATCAGAGAAAGAATACTCAGATTTAATATGATATCTACATGACCAAGGTTGCAGAAGTTGGTAGTCGGTACTCGATGGTCAGGTCACTATTTAAGGATTAATTGATAATTAGGTGGCTAAACAGATTTAGTTGGGCTATAATCAATTTTGAATTTTTTTTGCAAAAATATAACTCAATTTTATTCATATTTTCTTATATATTTAAATAGATTTAGACATTTTTAAAGTTATAATCCATTAATAAAACTAAATAGTTACCATAAACACATAGAAGAACTAAATATTTAGTATAAAGCCATTTACAATCATTCACCATGAGCTAGCATATTGGAACCATTCACCATGACACCACCAAAGCAGCTATTGGCATGAGCTGTTTAATTTGCAATCATTCACCATGACAACCTTCGTCATAAAATGTCCTAAAAAACTTCATTATAAATAACTAAATATTTACCATAAATCCATCAATCATTCATTATATCAAATGACATCAAAAAAGCAATTGATATCAAAGAAATAAATAAGATAAAAAATTGTAAAAATGCAAATCCTAGTTCAGAGGAGAGGAGGCGCAATTCCTGGAGGCCTCACACCAAAGGAGAGGCGTTGCTAATAGAGTGTGAGGAGTTAGAGGTGAGATGGACCGTCACTATCAAGCATAAGGACCAATTGAGAAGGAGGAAAAGCAAGGGTTTTTTCCTAGAAGAATGGGGGTATCGGAGGGTTTACAAAAAGCACATCGAGGCTTCATATAAGGGAAGGAAATTTCTGTTTAAGGACTTAATGTAGTTATCTAACAATAACTCACAAAAGGCTTATTGACTTTTTGGTTACTCCAATAGGGTTTACGGGGCAAGCCTATGTCAAAATCTAGCAAGTACTTGACGAACTAGGCCAATAAGTGGGCATGACTAGTATGTTGTTGTCTAACAGTAAGTCCCTAAAGGCTTGTCGGATTTCCGATTACTACAATCGGGTTCGCGAGGTAGGGGCCTAATAAAATTGGGCAAGTAGTAGACCGACAAGGCTAATTAGTCGATCGGACCAACTAACGGCCGACTAGTCCTAGTTGATTTTGCAACCCCACCAAGTCAACTAAACGAGTCGACTAGTCGGTCCAGGATGCCAACTTTTACAAGCTTGTAAATGATGATCGAGAGTAACCTGTCGTTTCTAGTGGTTCTTATGAATAGGAAGGGCATCGCCATCGATTGTGTGATTCTGTATAAACAAACATACTTCTTGAAAGAGGATATTTAATTTGCCCTAGCAGTTGTTCTTGATATGCTGAGATACACTAAACTTTCCTCAAACTAAAAAATTACTTTGCCAGTCAAAAATGCTAATTAAACAGGGCAAAAGAACAATGTTATGTGAATAATTCAAGTTCTCAGAAAAATGATGTTTAATTTGGGCGCAAATTGATCATTTTTTGCTTTCAACCACCCTTAAGGGATAAGTCCAACAACCATATAATACACATTGAGAATAATAAACAAAATTATTAAAAAAAATAATGAAAAGGAAAATTTAATTAAATAAGTCATTATCAAAATTATAAATTATATAAGTTATAAATATAAACATATTACATGTAATATTTACACAATTGAAAACTTATACTTTCTTGAGATATTAGTTAGGGTAAAATGGGGTTTGCCCTTGGGGGGAGCTAACTTGGCTCCCCCCGCTTCATTTTTCCCTTTTTTTGAAAATGAGTCCGTGGATTTTCATCACTATATCCCTATATTATGTCATTCAAGTTTTGTGGGATCGTCAAAAATTGAATGTCTAAATGGAGGTCGTAAGAGTCTCTATTTCGCATGAAACCCGAATGACATAATACATGGATACAGTGATGAATTTCTACAAATTTATTTTTTAAAAAAATAAAAAAATGGGGAAAATGGGGCGGGGATCCATGTTTGCTCCCCCGGAGGGTAACCCCATTTTAGACTATTAGTTATATTCTATCCTTTTTATCTATTCTCTTTTCTTTCTATCTATACTATGTAATTTGTCCAACAAGATTCAGTTCTATATAAGAGAACCCTAGGGACTCATAAATAGATAACCCATTTCATTCTCTCATCTTTCTCCACATGATATCAAAGCAATGATACAGCCTGGCCGAACAGTCGACATTATTGATGGGATACATTCTCCCTTTACCGGACAAGGAGAGGTCCATTTGACTCCCTCCATATGCCTATAGAATGTTCTTTATGCACCATATCAATCAGATTACAAAAGATTTGCATTGTCATGTCATATTTAACCATGCTTCCCTTGTTTTTCGGGATATACTCACAGGCAGGATGATTGGATGTGGGTGTGAGCATGGAGGGCTTTTATAGGTTGATTCAATCTCCTTATGCTTGTACTAGCTCTCTTGTTGTTGGATCGATTTCTCGATACACTTGGCATCACTGTTTTGATCATCTTCTATTGTAAAAGATATGTCATCTCATCCCCGACATCTCTATCAAGTTCACGTTTCAGCATGAACCATATCAACTTGGAAAGAATCACCAGTTTAGATTTCCAAGTCGTCAAGGTTGTAGTAGTTAAAGTCCTTTTGAGCTTCGTCATTTTGATATGTATGTTCCGAGTCGCGTCCCTAATCATCAGGGGTATAAATATTATTTGGTTGAAGCGGATGACTTCTCCAAACTGTCATGGGTCTTTTTGTTAAAGAATAAGTACGATGCTATATCATGATTCAAAATTTTGTGATTGAATGAAGAATATTTTCTCTACTTCTATTAAATACATTCGTTCTTATCGAGAGATTTATGTAGTCTGTGTACTGTTTGTTCTTTTTATTCTTCTATGTTCCGTCTTATGTAATTTACCCATGGGTTTTCTCTATATAAGAGACCCTAGGGTTCCCTGGAATAAACAATAACTATTATTCTTCCAACATGGTATCAGAGACTTAACCCTAGGCTCTCCCCACCCCCTCCCTTTCCCGTTGTCGCTGCCCCTCGGGCCTCTAGCGCCGCCCCCGCCTCTCGGCACTGGTCCCTGCCTCCCGGCCTTGGTTCCGATCTCCACCGCCTCCCGCCTCCCGGCCCCATCCCCCTCCTCCCTGTCTGTTGATCTCACCTCCCGGGCCGGCTCCCGTCCCCATCCAAGCACCGCTTCTCTACTGGTTTTTCCCTAGCCGGCGTCGGCCCCCTCCTTCAGCCTTTGTCATAGCCGCCTTCTTCGCCATATCAATGGATTTGGGTGCGTAATGTCTACATACGCACTCAAATCCTATGCAGTTTGTGTAGACACCTGTTTCTCTATCTACAAACCCTAGTTCTTCTTCTCCGGTGATATGTCAGAATCCAAGGTTGATATGCCCTCCATAGGCACGTTCAAAGGTCCCGCGCCAATAGTGAAGATGGATGGGTAGAACTATGAGCTCTGGGCGATGCGGTTCATGAGCCTCATGAAGTCAAATGGTAAGAAGCACATTCTTACCGAGGATGAGCCGGCAGAGAAGACATGGATTTATGCCTCTTGGGAGGCTGATGACTCTTATGCCAAGGTCTGGCTGTCAGGCACGTTGTCGATGGAGATTGCTAATGATGTCCTCCATCAGCCCACTGCTAAAGCGATGTGGGGCATTCTAGCGGCGACATATTCCCAAGTCCAGAATGAAACCAAGATGCTACAACTTTAGCACGATATATTCACCATGAAGCAGAATGGACGACCACTTCATTCCTTGTATACATCCCTTAGGGGGATGTTTGAGGAACTCTACAGCACTATCCCTTTGACGGCCACACCCGAGCAGCAGAAGACTTTTCGTAATGCTACCATGGTAGGAGTCCTTGCGTCTCTTTATCTAGAATATGACGCGGCCAGATCACAGATACTTGCAGATGCTACCATTCCTCCTATGGAGGAGGTCTACAGGAGGCTTAGTCGCATCTCTGTTCCATCTAGTACCTCTACACCACTCCCCTCGGTGATGGCTTCTTCCAGAGGGAGAGGTGGTTCCTCTTCTTCATTCCATGGCCGTGGAACTCACAACCGTGGTGGTCGATCCCGTCCACCTTGCAGATTTTGTCACTGTACAGGTCACTCGGAGGACACATGCTATTCTAAGCCTGGCTTTCCAGCATCAGCGTGAGTGGCAGAACATGTTGCATCTCCATCATCTTCTATTTCGGATCAGAGGTTTGAGGAACTCGTTGCTCGGTTATGGGATATAATGCCTCATGTTTCTATAGATTCTTCTGGAGGCTCTTCGGATATAGCTATGTCTGCTTCTACCAGTACTTATGATCTGACTAGCACCTCAGACAGTGCATGTGCTTTTACCACATGTTATAGTTCAGACATCTCAGATTGGATCATGGACTCTGGTGCCACGCACCATCTATGTCGAGACAGAGACAGACTTATATCATACAGAGATATTCCTCCAGGGCGGTCGGTGATCATTGCCAATGGGACTCATTCGCCCATTGTTGGATAGGGGGAGGTTATGTTATCCTCTTCCATACGTCTGAAGAATGTCTTACATGTCCCTAAATTTTCAATGAACTTACTCTCTATTAGTAAAAATACAAAAGATTTGCATTGTCACGCTATATTTGACCCATCTTCTCTTATATTTCAGGACATTGTAACGGGCAGGGTGATTGGTTGTGGTTCTGAGCAAGATGGTCTTTATCGTCTGAACCGGAGTTCATATGCTGGAGTCTCTTCTCATGTTATTGGATTTGTCTCTCCCTACACATGGCATCTACACTTTGGTCACCTCCCTCTATAGAAGATGTGTCACCTTTTGCCTCAGATATCTCCAAGTTCTTCCTTCTAGTGTGAAGCTTGTCAGTTAGAGAAGCACCATAGAGTTAGATTCCCGGGTCATCAGAGTTAGAGCAGTAGCTCCCCTTTTGAGTTACTTCATGTTTACATTTGGGGTCCCAGTCGTGTCCTTGATCATCAGGGGCACATGTTTTATCTTGTCGTGGTTGATGATTTCTCTCGTTGTCGTGGGTTTTCCTGTTAAAGAATAAATCTGAAGCTGGTGATGTTATCAAAAACCTTATCAATGAAGTGAATAATGTTTTTTCATCCAATGTAAAATATGTTCGTACTGATAATGCTTTGGAATTATGTACTCAGTCTCTCTCACAATATTTTTGGTCAAAAGGTATTATACATCAAACAACATGTGCCTACACCTCCCAATAGAATGGAGTTGCTGAGAGAAATCATCGTCACCTTCTTGACATTACTCGAACTTTACTTATTCAGAGTTGTGCTCATATTTCTTTTTGGGGAGAAGCCGTTCTTAGAGCCTGCTACTTAGTAAATCGTATGCCATCCATGGTTCTTGGTGAGAAAATTCCTCTTTCTGTTGTTTTTTCGGATAAGGAATTGTTCTCACTCACCCCTCGTGTTTTTGGAGTTGTTGCCTTTGTTCATCAGTTATCCCCAGGTCTTGATAAGCTCTTGCCTAGAGCTGTCAAATGTGTCTTCGTGGGTTATTCTTGGACGCAGAAGGGATATCGTTGCTATGATCCGGTTAACAGGAAATACTTTGTCAGTGCTGATGTTACATTCTTTGAGTCTGTTATGTACTTTTCACCTGTAGGTGACAGATTGGCCTCTAACACATCTACTTATGAGGTCTATGTCCTTCCTCCTTCTACGGTGAGTCCTCCAATGTCCAATCTAGTTCCTGAAGTTGCGTCAACGCCACCACTACATCCACCTCCACTGAAACCACTTATCTCACCACTACCAAAATTTTATACCCGTCGATCTGGTCCTGCTCATGCTACACGCCAATCATCCAGCAAGCTCCAGGTATGTTCAGATGTTAATACTAATGATGGGTTGAATAGTGTGCCTATGCAGGGTTCATCATTACAGGATGAGATTGGACCGACGAGTCCATTGGTTGATGATCTGGATGTTCTTATTGCTATGAGAAAGTTCGTGTCCTCTTGCCTCACAGGTCTCCTTTCATCGCCTCATAGGGGACTTTCAGAGATTTGCAGTGGCTTTATCTTGTATGGAGATCCCACAGAACTATCAGGATGCATTGAAAATTGATTGCTGATGGACTGCAATGGAGGAGGAGATGGCTGATGACACGGAAATCGAGCGAGCGAGGTAGATCAGGTATATCTCAAGCGGTCGTTGCAACCTCAATCGCTCGTGTGTCAATCGAGAAAAAGAGACCACCAAATCCGATAAAAATCAATTAAACACACGAAGCGGTCCTGCTATTATTTTAACTTGGTATAGCGACCAGGGTCGATCACAAGGAGCACGTAATGGCCTCGCGGCCTACGAAGTAGTCTAAAAAAGAATTAAAAAATAAAAGACAAGTGTTTTTGGTGGTTTTTTAAGTGTTTTAATTTTTTTTGGATTTTTAATTAATTACGAAAATAAAGAAACAAGTAAAACAAGCCAATTCAAACAATTATTTAATGCATCAAAAATCAATCAAAAATTCCAATAAAATGTTTTTGTATTTTGTGATTTTTACTGTTTTTAATGAATTTATGGGATTTTTCTGTTTTTTATTTAGTTTTCCAAAAATAAAATAATGCAAGAAAATAAAGGTATTGTCCATCCGAGCTTAAGGGACTTAGATAAAATATCTAAAAGTCCCCAATAAGCCAGGAGGAAATTTTTCTATAAAGAGAAAGAAACAATGAAAATTTAGGAACCTTAATTATTATTTTTGGATTTTTAGATTATTTACTAGAATTTTTATGAGTTTTTAGGTGTTTTTCAATTTTTAAGAGTTTTATATGATGAAAAATGACCAAAATTGGTCAGAAAATCAAACACAACAAATTAAACAGTGGCTAATTTCTTTATAATTGTTAGATGAGTTTTAATATTTTTTGTGAATTTTTAAATCAAACAGTAAGGAAAAAGGGCGTTTTTGATTTTTTAAAAATATCAAATAAAAGTAAAAATGTCCCCAAAAATTCTATAAAATTTTTCAACATAGCAGGAGCCATGAGTCCAATTTTCATTTAATTTGGAGTAAGATTGATATTTTATTAAAAATTAGAACCTAGGTACAGTGCATAGGGACCTGTACGCAAATATCCAAAGCTCTGGGGGGTCCGGTGCAAAATTCCCAAGGAATCATGCGTGCGGCGCGTGTCTGGGGCACATAGGGACCTATATGCAAAGAAATTAAGTTCCTGGGCTAAATAATAACAAGTATTAAAAGCCCAGGGAACTTAATGTAATTTACCCACTAAAATAACGCACATGCGCAAATAAACCATGCACAGGGGTATCAATGCAAATATCTAAAAAGTTTCATTCATTTCATAACGTCCCAGAATTACAGAGCTAAACATGAAAATTACCCAACAAAGCACGTGTCGATGCACATGCTACACTACAAACAGGGGCATATATGAAAATAAAGAAACAGACAGGGTTCAAAGTGCAAAGGTACCAAATAAAAACAACTAACTAAAGTATTTACAGGACTAAATGCGAAATAAAATAAAAAGAGGGGCCTAAGGGATAAATTGCCCTTTATTAATGAGGCCGTCGCATGGGCGCCACGTCAATGATCGGACGGCTGGGACGGGGTGGCGCCCAACGAAGGAAGCCCTCGTCCTGATCGAGCGGCGCTGGTCTTGCCACGTGTCGAATCGGATGGCTCTGGTGCAACGTGGGAAAGCTCCTCTGATCGGACAGTGCGGATCGCCTCTCCAAGGACCTGACGCTGACGGTGCCTCCTCAGATGGACGGCTGAGATGCGGACTGGAGGCAGAAGGGGATCCAACGGCTGCTGAAGGTCCTCGAAGAACAAGTGCCGGCGAACTTCACCAGCCCAGTACGCATGCTCCGAGCCTCCGCGGGGGAAGCTGATGATCGGAGAGGCTTCGGCTCGACTCCCCACGTCTGTAGCACGTCTCCGATGAACCAACGGAGCTTCGGAGAGCTCTGTCGACTCGGGCGGAGGAGAAGCTCCGGTGCTCAAGTAGGAGAGCCTCAGATAGCCCTCGATTGACCTGCAAAGTGTAACCCAAGAGCTCCTGGGTCGAGGGCAAACTACCTCGACCCCGTTAGCGGTGGTGAAGGTGAACAGTGCGGTGGTGCGGGCGAACCCCGGCGATGCGACGGCGAAGGCGTTCAAACCCCAGCTCCTGTGTGAGCTGGGTTGAACGGAGGGGCGGAGAAGGTGCGCGATGGAAGGGCGAACGTGAAGGGGGATTCCGATGATCGAATAGATGATGGGTGTGGCCGGAATCGAGGTTGGTCGGCGACGGCGAGAATTGGGGGAAATCAAAAATTAAAGAACAGGAGGAAGAACTACGGCTACCTGGGTGAAGGAGTCGACTGTGGGCGAGCTGGGGGTGCTCTGGGTCGTCGCCTCGCGGGTTGTCGTGGCCCGAGGCTCAAGCTCCACCTCTGGGCGGAGCACGACGGCGCTAGCTCACCGGATCGATGGTCCAGACGTCTCCTCCTCGCTGCGACAACGCCCGAAGCGAGCTGTCACTCTCACTAAGGCACTAGAGGTCACTGGATGGCAGGCAAATGATCCAAAGATGTGAAATGAGGTGGCAGAGCTCAGCCTTTATACCGCCAGGAGTCCGACAAGAATGGATCGGGTAGGGCAGCGTGGAGCACGGACCCCGAGGCGGACACCCCATCGAGGATGTCGGATGTGACGTGAGCGAAACGGTCCTGGGGTTTAGGGGGATGGTGATCGGGTATGGATGGGAAAAATTCAAGAACTCGGGTCGGGCACCCAGGACCCGTGTGAAGTGGTCCACAGGGGGGAGTTGACCGGGCGGTCAACAACCCCCGTGGACCAATGAAAGACAACCACGTGTAAAGTATTTGTTAAATCAATTAAAATTATTAAATGGCTGAATTATTAAAAACATAAAACATGAAATATTTTTGTTTTATTTTTTTCTATTTTTTAGTGATTTTTAATTAATTTTTCAAAATAAAATAAGGTATTTACATAATATAGCTATATATAGGTATTTACACTATATAAGTTTTGGATTTTTGATTTTTAATTTGTTATTTTTTTACATTTTTGTTCCCATTTTATATTTTATTTATTTATATCATAGAATAAGGAATAAAAAGGTATTTTTATATTATTTTTATTATTTATATACAATAGTGAAATAAATAGGTATATACATTCATGTACATGGTATATTTACAATATTATTTTTGATTTTTAATTTTGTTCTTTTTGTTTTGTTTCTGTTTTAATGGTTTTTATTTTATTTATTTTTAACATATACTATAGAATATTTACAAATTTTATGGAAGTTAATTTTATTTATTTATAAGGTGAAATAAATACAGATGAATGAGCTGTGTACAAGTGATTCTATTTTTATTTTCTTTTTGATTTTTCAATTTTTATCTTGATTTTATATTTATAAATATATACAAGTATTTACAAGTCTATTTTATTCTATTTTTGTAGTAAAATATTTTTATTTTATTTTACAAATATATTTATACACATGAGCCCCTATCTCCCTCTACTTTGGCTTTTTATGCGGTCAGGCCCATGCTGAGCCCCACCTTGGGTTAGGTTGCTCAATATTTATTCTAAATATTTCCTGTTTTTCTTTTTAATCTTTATTCTTTTATTTTTGCACAAAAACATGCTAATTATTACTTTTTACACCATGCATGCTTTTGGTAATCATTTATATTTACAAATATATACATGCATTTGCAAAGGTTTTTGTAGCTAAAATATAAGAATAAAGAGTGATGAATGAGTATTCATCACCCCCTATACTTATCTTTGCTAGTCCCTTAGCAAACACTTATTGAAAAAAAAAGTGAAAAAGAAAGAAAGAAAAAGAAAAAGAGAAGAATTTACATGGATCAAGGTTGAATATTAAACTTTCCTTCATTAAATTGAATTATGGAGCTTAATCAGATCTTTGGATTATTAATGTGTCGGAACCTTATTTGGACTTAAGTTTAAAACTCAACAGCCTCTAAGTTCCACTAATCTCTAACCAAGACTCCTCAATGCTCCAGATCAGAACAAGTCATTAATCACAAACCATGAAGACCATGAATCTTTCCTTGTCCTGTGAATGTGAGGTATAAGCTCTCCACCTCAGAAATGGCAACTTGACAACCCTCCCCAACAAGGTAACTCTATGACCTCAATCTGGCCACTCTTTCCTCGAGGAGCGGGGTATTCCCTTCTAAGTTCAAGTTCAACCGGCTCAAGAAGAGGAGGAAGAAGAGAATGGACCATGGCCAGTGTAGCCATGTATCCTTGGGAGCTCGACCCGTGTAGCCAAGTCTCCCTGCTGCAAGCTACATAAGGTAGGACATGGATCTCAAGCTTTGCTTATTGCACTCTGTATATATACTCCGGTGGGATTATCATTTTCTATGAGACCCACCACTTTTTTGGAGTTATTTTCTTTTGCATTTTTTTTCAAGTGCATCTATACAACATATACATGTGCAGCATATATACAAGGAGTTTTTCCTCTTGAGCCAGTAGACTATCCCGCTTTTGAAGCTTTATTGCAACCCACAACTCCCGTCGTTAGACCTCATGGCAACCAGACCAAGTTGAGACGCACTTCCTTCACTAAAAGAAGAAGAGAGGTTCCGCCTAGAAGTAATACCCTCATATGCTACCCCAAGTCAAGGAAGACTGCCTCCTCACCACCTCATCCGTAGAGAGCTCGGTGCAAAGTGCTGGTGTCCAAGTAAAGGCATTGTCTATATGAGTCATGTGTTGTTGTTAAGTGCTCTACTTAGGCTCATTGAGATGACATGTGATCATAGCCTAGTGTACTCAAAGAATTAAGTCACCATGGACCTGAAAAGCCTTAAGCCTAAGTCCTATAAGGTTCCTCTTAGAAATTAGGTGGATTAAGATCTTAATCAAGCTCCATTTCCCAATTTAATTCTAGGCTAGTTTAAATGTCAACTATCATCCAGAAAAACTATATACATATGTACAAAATATGCTATTTACACAAATTTTACAAACATGCAAAATGTTTGAAAAATGTTTTGAAATCATGAATGGATGAATGCATGAAGTGCAAGTTTTGCAAAAAGTATTTACACACATTTACACAAGATTTTTGCAAACTTTTGATTTTCAAAACATTTTGGAAAAATTTTGTACTATATACATAATTTTGATAAGAAATTATTTATACAAGCTTTACACAAAAGATTTTTGAAATCATTTTTACAAAAATAATTTGTACACTAGCTATTTATGTGCAAATAAAAGAATGTATATGTACATGAAAAATTTTTAATTTTTGTGATTTTTAGAGTTTTTAGCCATTTTATTTATTAACACGCTCACACAAAGTACGAGTTATGGCTAAAGTATATATGAAATATATACTCACCCCCCTATACTTAGCTCGAACGATGTCCTCAGAGTCAAGAGCGATGAAGAATACATAACTCGTGCTAGGTATAGGGAAGTGAAAAGGAAGGCTATATACAAAGACGAATGAATAGAATATAAGATCAAGAGACTCTCGGCTTTCCCCCCTATACTTAGGATCAAGTAATCCTAATTATAGCATGCTGTATACTAAGGGAAAACCGAGTGGAGAATGTATAGGATCTACCCCCCCTATACTTAGGGTAAAATATCCCTAAGTATAGGCAACAAAAACAGGGGTAGACAGAAACAAAAGAAAACTCAAAGGTCCTACATCCCCCCTATACTTAGGGTAAAGTACACCCTAAGTATAGCATAATCAAAAGATGAAGAAAGGGATGTGGGACTAAAGAATGTGATGATATGGACATCTGGATCTATACAAGTCGGAAGATCAGTGAAAATCAGGCGTGAGATGTAAGAGATGTGAGTCAAAAGACCACATCTCACACAAAATGAATCTGGGCAACATCAACGACCCGCGGCTCATGATCTAGAAATGGCTTGAGCTGCTGGCCGTTCACTCGAAAGGTACTCTCAGAAGACAACTCGGATACATCAATGCTACCGTTATTGTGTACCTTTCTCACCATGTAGGGTCCCTTCCACTTGCTCTGTAGCTTCCCTGGAAATAGGCGAAGCCTCGCATCAAACAGCCATACTCTCTGTCCAGGCTCAAAATGCTTGTGGCTGATGTGAGAATCATGCCACTCCTTCACTCTCTCCTTATAATGTAGGATGTTTGAGAAGGCGGTATCTCTAAGCTCCTCCAGGGCTGCTAACTCTGCCCTCCTCTGGTCTCCCACACCATCTAGATCCATAAGTATCTCAGTGACTGCCCAAAGTGACCTGTGTCTCAGCTCAACAAGCAAATGGCACGGCTTGCCATATACGAGGCGAAAGGGAGGTGTGCCCAATGGTGTCTTGAAAGACGTCCTATATGCCCACAAGACCGAGTCCAAAAGCTGTGACCAATCCTTTCGGTCAGGGCGGACGACTTTCTGCAATATAGTCTAGATCTCCCTGTTCGACACCTCGGCTAGACCATTCGTCTGTGGATGGTAAGGAGTAGCAACATGATGGTCTATGCTGAACTCGCTAGCAAGGGCCTTCACCTGGTCGTTGATGAAATGAGACCCCCCATCTGAAATCAATACTCGAGGTACCCCGAACCGCGTGATGATGTGCTTCCTCAAAAATCTGCAAACTGTCCTCGCATCAGCGGCTCGGGCAGGGATAGCCTCAACCCAACGACTAACATAATCTACGGCCAACAGAATGTACTCAAATCCCTGACTCTTAGGGAATGGACCCATGAAGTCGATGCCCCATGCATCAAAAACCTCACAGAAGTGAATGGGCTGCATTGGCATCATATCACGCTGTCCACAAGTGCCCATCCTCTGACAGTCAGTACATCTCTTCACGAACTCATCAGAGTCCTTGAAGAGGGTAGGCCACCACAAGCCGGATTGGAGCACTTTCTGTGTCGTTCTCCTCCCAGAATGATGTCCTCCTACCTCAAACTTGTGGCAGTAAGTGAGGACGCTATGGTGTTCCTCTTGAGGAATGCACCGATGTCAGACGCTATCCCCTCCTTCGTGGTAAAGGATGGGATCCTCCCAGTGGTAGGACTTGGCCTCAAGCCTCTGCCTGGTCCAATCTTGTGGGACTTTCCCAGCAACGAGAAAGTTCACAATATCGGCATACCACGGGAGTGAGGCGATAGCAAGGATCGCCTCATTTGGGAAGGTCTCACAAATGGGATCAATATGCTCAGACTCCTCAGGCTGCTCTAAACGGGAGAGATGATCCGCACCCACATTCTTGACTCCAGGCTTATCCTTGATCTCAATGTTGAACTCCTGAAGTAGAAGGATCCATCTAGTCAGTCTGGCCTTGGCATCCTTCTTTGCCATAAGGTATCGGATGGCGGTGTGATCACTGTACAGGGTCACTCTAGATCCAATGATGTAAGATCTGAACTTATCTAGGGTGAACACTACGGCTAGCATCTCCTTCTCTGTGACTGTAAAATTCTGCTGGGCGGAATCTAATGTGTGGCTAGCGTAGTGGATAGCAAAGGGGACTCCATCCCTCCTCTGTCCCAGCACGCCCCCCACGGAAAAATCGGAGGCATCCGTCATGATCTCGAATGGGAGAGACCAATCAGGCGGCTGGAGAACAGGAGCCTCAATAACACACTGCTTCAGAGTATCAAAGGACGAAAGACACTTGTCATCAACAAGGAACTCGGTGTCTTTCGTCAGTAGGTCAGTCAACGGCCGGGCGAGTCTGCTGAAATCATGAATGAACCGTTGGTAGAAACCGACGTGCCCCAAAAATGACCGTAACTGCCTCAGATTGGACGGTGGTGCGAGTTTTCTAATGACATCTACCTTGGCCGGATCAACCTCCATGCCCCTGTTGGAGATGATATGGCCAAGCACCGTCCCTTGAGTCACCATGAAGTGACTCTTCTCCCAAGATAGCACCAAATGGACCTCTATACATCGCTGGAGTACTCGGTCTAGGCAGTAAAGACAGGAGTCGAATCCGTCGTCGTAAACCGAGAAATCGTCCACGAAGACCTCCAAACACTCCCCTACCATGTCCGAAAAGATCGACAGCATGCATCTCTGAAAAGTCACAGGGGCATTGCATAGCCCAAATGGCATGCATCGGAAGGCGTATGTGCCGAAGGGACAGGTAAAGGTGGTCTTCTCCTGGTCCTCAGGAGCGATGGCCACCTGGTCGTAACCCGAGTACCCATCCAGAAAACAATAATGGCTCTTCCCTACCAGTCTCTCAATGATCTGGTCAATAAAAGGCAGGGGGAAATGATCCTTCTTGGTGGCCTGGTTGAGTCTCCTGTAGTCAACGCAGACCCGCCAAGAAGTGGGTACTCGTGTAGCAATCTCCTCTCCCGACTCACTGATCACAATCATGATGCTCGTCTTCTTGGGCACCACATGCAAGGGGCTGACCCACTTGGAGTCGGAAATGGGATAGATAAAATCGACGCTCCACCATTTCAAGATTTCCCTCATGACAACCTCTCTAAGATTGGGGTTCAGTCGCCGCTGAAACTCACGCGACGGCTTTGCCTAATCCTCGAGATAGATAGGGAGGGAGCACAGGGCCGGACTAATCCCTTGGAGATCTGCTACGCTCCATCCGATTGCCTTGCGGTTTATTTCAAGAACCCCCATCAAACGGGATTCTTGCTCTCCAGTCAGATCGGCGGAGATGATGACTAGGTACATCTCAGGCTCACTCGCAAGGAATCGATACTTTAGCGAAGTAGGGAGCGGC
Organism: Ottelia alismoides; assembly: GCA_037367405.1. Lineage (NCBI taxonomy): Eukaryota > Viridiplantae > Streptophyta > Magnoliopsida > Alismatales > Hydrocharitaceae > Ottelia > Ottelia alismoides. The sequence goes on along the minus strand of JAZKJV010003250.1, from coordinate 988,279 downwards.
TTCAGCTCTGGACAGCTGGGTTCTGGCAAATCTGGCCTCGAAAGAAGCCGCGTGTATGCTGCCAAATCTATCTGGGAGAATGAGAACGTACTCTTACAAACTGGATCTGAAGAAGGCTGCTCGACTGAACTGTCTCTGATCTGCTCTGCTCGGCATCTACCTCCTCCTCAATTGTAGGCTTAGTGGGACTCAGGTCTGGCATGTAATCCTCGCAATCTGCCCAATCTGACTCTGAATCCGAGGGATCTGCATCAAACAAGGTGGCATCAGCTCCACCATCATCACTAAAATCCGTGTCGCGGTCAAGAACCTGCTCTGCTACCACTGAAGTATCCTGAACCAGGGTTGTGCTCTCCAAGCTCTCCTCTGCTATCATCTCTGCATCAGCGGTGTCTGAAAATGAGAGGATGGCCTGTGCTGCTGGGTCTGCCCATACTGCCTCATCGTCTGTGATCACAAAGTCACAGTCCTGGTGGATGTCTAGCCTGGCATCTGTCAGCTGCTCTGCATCTGAAGTAGTCTCTGAGCATGATCTCTCTCTGGCTCTGTAGTCCTCGACCGTCTCTATTTGTACACTTCCGCCCTCGATGCGAAAGTATACCTTCCCGCTATCATGGTCAGTCACCGCCTTGGCTGTGGCCAAGAACGGACGACCGAGGATGATGGGGGTATCGGTCACTGAATCAGGGATCTCCATGTCCAACACTACGAAGTCCACAGGGAATTGCAAGCCCTGAATAGTGATGACAACGTCTCGTAACAACCCCTTCGGCCTCTTGACAGATCGATCAGCAAACTGAAGGACTGTCCTGCCCTTTCTAAGAGTGCCCAACTCGAAACGGTCGTGAAGGGCTGCCGGAAGGGAGGTTGATAGACAATCCCGCTATCTAATAGAGTGCGGTCAAACCTCTGCTCTCTAATATGACATCTGACATATGGGGCTCCTGAATCGGGCCTCTTGGCCGGCAGACGGTTCTGAATCACGAAGCACGTGGCTTTCGTCAGCACATGGATCTCTGAGTGATGGTTCCTCTTCTTCCTCCTGACTGTAGTCCTATCTTTCAACGAATGCTGAAGAAGGGGAATGTGCTGCAAAGCCTCCTGAAGAGTCAGCTGGATATGGAAACAATCTATCATCTGCTGGCTGAACTCTTCCTAATCTCTCTTTTTGGGATTTTCTATTTTCTTCCCCTTCCCCATCTAAAGGGCTCTAGGGAAGGGGATCACTGGGTCCTTCTCAGATGAAGGACTAGGAAAAGATCTAGACGGCTCGACGGCCAGATCCGCACATACATCAAGCACCACAGTGGGACCAAAAAAAACCAAACCTTTTCCTTTATTCACAACATGGTTCCAAGATACATCAGGTGAGGGAAAAACATCAGATCTCTCTACATGAACTATGGTGGCCTCAGTACCACCAGTGGCTGGATCAACTGGACGTCTCGCGGCCTCAGTACCGCGCTCTGGATCGGCATCCCAGGTGGCATCAGTACCACCTCCTCGAACTGGTGAAACGGCGGCCTCAGCACCGCCTGTGGAGTTAGCATCCTTGGTGGCATCAGTACCACTGTCATCATCTCGAGCGGCCTCAGTACCGCTCTCCTTCTCCTCATCTGGCGCTCTACGTGTATCCTCATGACGTCGCTCAGACGAGGCGCCGCCTGCTGGTGTCCTATTGCTCCTAAGTGTGACAAAATCAACATCAAAAAGGTCTGCAGACATATCATCAAATGGATCACTAGGAGTGGCATGCTCAGTGTAAGCTACCTGCTCAGACTTACGCTTCAGGCTGTTGGGGTTCGGCTCGATCTGGGCAGGGATGGCGGCCTTCCCTTTCACTATGTCCCGCATCTCCTAGCGGAACTCGTCAATCTCCCGTCTGAAAGTGGCCTGCTGATCCCGTGAGGAGGCGGGCTATGTCATCCAAAACAGGGCTCTCGTGGGAGCCCGACGGGTAGCCTCTCTGGTGATGAGGCTGCTGGAACTGGTGCTGCTGAGAGGGGTATGGGTGTGGTGGATGCTGCTGTTGGTGAGGCTGCTCATGACTCCAAGACTGTCCCAGTTGATAGGGACGAGGACCGTAGGACGACTGCTGCTGCTGCTGTGAAGGGTAGACTGGGGGCTGCTACTGCGGCTGGTGATCTCTCTGCTGACTGTACTACCCTCCCTGACCAGATGGCTGCTGTTGGGGCTGGGTACCTCCGTTCCCCCACCTGAATCCGGGATGGTCTCGTCGGATTCCAGGATGAGGGCGGTCATACAAAATCCCGTTGACATCCATCAACGGCTCTGCATCGTGCTGGGCTGGCGGGAGTACTGCTAGAGGCTGATCAGGCTGGTATACCACCATCTGCAAGTCTGAAGATGGTGGTGACTGGTAGGTGGGCTGCGGCTGCTGGTATGGCTCCGCCTGTACAAGGTGAAGCTGTCTAGGCTGCTGGTATGAGATGGAGCACTGGGACGAGCTGTTGCTGCTGCCGTGATCGCCTCGCCACTGAAGACGGGGCTGTGAAGCCGTCTGTGCCTCCTGGAGACACATGAGCTGGGTCTTCATGTCGCTCAGAGTCTGTGCCATCTGCTCCATCCGAGTGATGCCCTGGCACTGCTTCTTCTCAATCAGCTCCATCCGATCCAACTTCTCGCTAATGATGCCCATGTCCGCAGCTGAAGACTCTGCCTGTGCTGCTGCTACTGCGGACGAACTGGATGGACCGGCGTCGACCCGTGCTCTCCGCTGGTACTGCACGGGTCCTGGCTGCTGGGGTCTGCCCGGAGTATACAACCTGGTCTGAGACATAACCATGTATTTCTCGGCCATCTCCTCGTAGATGGCCCAGACCTGGTCGTGATCCTTGGCGAAATAAGACCCGCCACAAGAAGCGTTTACCAAGCCCTGGAGCTCTGGTGTCAGCCCGCTGAAAAAGCTCTACACGAGGTTGGGCTTCGAAATATCATGGTGCGGGCATCGATCAGTCAGCTCTCGGAACCTCTCCCATGCCTCATGGAATTGCTCGTTGGGGAGCATGGAGAAGTTGCTGATAAGGGCTCTCGCTGCATTGGTCCGCCCGAGTGGATAGTACTTGTGTAAGTACTCGATGCGGAGCAGCTCCCAAGTGTAAACAAACTTCCCCAGATGCTTCAGCCAGGTGGCTGCTCTATCTGCCAAGGAAAAGGGGAAGGCAATCATCCGATCTTCTGAATAGTGTCCTGGTCCACCTAACGGTCGTGGAAAGTGCTGCAGATCATAAGGAACACCTGGAGGTGGAGATGGGGCTCCTCAGTAGCGAGCCCGTGGAAGCGGGGGAGTAACTGCAAGGTGTTCGGGAGGAACTTGAAGTCCCCCACTATAGCTGGAAGTACGACTCAGTGGTGCATCAGCGTCGATCCGGGGTTGTGCAACTCCCGCATCGGTCTTGGTGGTCCTCCTGTCGCGGCTGCGGTGGCTGCTGCCGCTGTGGCTGCTGTTGTGGCTGCTGCATCTGCATCCTTTGGGATCCTCGGTCCTTCTCTGCGCTCCTCGCGCTCTGCTCTCATCTGCTCCAACTCTATCCTTATGTCTAGCATAAACGCTCCCTGATCCCTCAACTGCTGCTGAACTGTCTCGAGGGAGGCGATCAGGGTGGAGTTGATCGCACCCTGGTCCAACACAAAGTGCTCAGGCTGACCTCGGGAACGATCCTCTGAACTATCGGCCATGGCGTCTGCAAAACCAAATGACCCAAACTCAGGTGCCGATAAATCTGATAATCTCTCCTCTGGCACGGGTCTCTCGGAACCGAAAGAAAGGGGGTCGAGGGGGAATAGGGCGGAATCATACTCGGGCTCGGAGAGTTGGTCTCGGTTCTCGCGGGCCAACCTAGATGAACGAGTAGACGCGCCCGAAAGCGGTGCAGCCAGAGGCTGCCTAAGAGATCGTCTACCCATCATCGCGATGTAGCGAGTAAGGCGGATGGGATCTGGAGAAACTATGATCAGCAAACAAACCCCTCAGTTCACCAACGCGACGCGAGCTGAAGACCGTGAAAGTTCGGTCAAATTATCTTGTCCATTTTATTTTGGTGAACAAACAGAATATCAGAGTGATTACGTGACCTGTTGGGATACCCGATGCTACCCCACCGACTGGCCCGCACGAATGAGTCGGTAATCAGTCGCGAATAACACCGGAGGGCTCTACATAGTGAACGGGTCACTCTCTCGCACAAGCAAACCAACCAATGAGGGGGTTGCTCTCACCAAGACAGTTTTTTTAAGTCAAGTGTCTTTTAGGGTCAATAGCTTAAACAATCCCAATTTTATGGTTTTTCTTTTTAATATTTTTCAATAAAAACAAAAGGCCTAACGAATTTTTCGGTTCTCCTGATTATTAAGTCGAAAACAGGGGAGAAGATGAAAAAGTCGATGCGCGATAAATCAATGATGCATGCAAAGATAGAAATGCGTACCTGTCTCCAGCACTCTACATGCAACGTGATCCACGCAGAATTGAAAGACAAGAAAGAAACTACCTATATGGTGCAGCGGTGAAAAGCCGAGTCCTATACATGCAATTCTACTCGAAGAACCGTCTAACTGGTCACCGATCCTTCAAGCCAAAGGGTCCGGTCTCGGTCTACCCCTCCTCCTCCCGACACATCGGGTTCAGGAGCAGCGCTGGGCAGGGCAGGCTACAACACGTAGGCTACGAAGGGAGTGAATCAGTTATTTTTATTAGTGATTTATTAGTAGGTCCAATTAATCGCACTATAGGAACAGGCAGATAATTAGGTGTGGGGATCCTACTAATTACGGCACAGTCAAGCAGAAAATCCTAAATCTAGGGGCTCGAGAAAAACCGCAGAAAACCGTAAAAGGCAGCGAAGAAAACCAAAAACCGCGAAAAAGCTGCGAAAACTCCTAAGGGTCCCCCGAGCACACCGGTGCTCGGCGAAACAGACCCGCTACACAAGTCCAAGTTCAAAGTGTCTGCACCTGTATTATGACAACAGTTCTAATGACAGAAATAAACCTAAACTAATCCTCGCCCGCTCAACCTCTCTCTCACGCTCTCCTGTGGCTCCGTACAGAAGGGAGCCGCCTCCAAGTCCTGCGGTTGCGCCAGCTTCTTGAAAGCTGCCGCCTCGGTCCTTGGGCTCTCGTAAAAAAGAAGACAAGGGTTCAAACCAAGAATGATAATCAAATAATAGCAGAAAATGTAAACAAGGGTATATGTGCAGAAATGAAAAGTAAAATAAACAAGCACAAATAAAAATAAAAATAAAAGAAAAAGAAAAAAATAAAACAAAAATAAATGAAAAATAAAGAGCCACGGAAAGCCGCGGACTCAGAAAGAGCCGCGGAAAGCCGCAAAAAAGAAAATGAAAAGAAAATGAAAAATAAGAAGAAAAACTACTAAGCCGTGCTCCCCGGTAACGGTGCCATTCTGATGACACGGAAATCGAGCGAGCGAGGTAGATCAGGTATATCTCAAGCGGTCGTTGCGACCTCAATCGCTCGTGTGTCAATCGAGAAAAAGAGACCACCAAATCCGATAAAAATCAATCAAACACACGAAGCGGTCCTGCTATTATTTTAACCTGGTATAGCGACCAGGGTCGATCACAAGGAGCACGTAATGGCCTCGCGGCCTACGAAGTAGTCTAAAAAAGAATTAAAAAATAAAAGACAAGTGTTTTTGGTGGATTTTTAATTGTTTTTAATTTTTTTTGGATTTTTAATTAATTACGAAAATAAAGAAACAAGTAAAACAAGCCAATTCAAACAATTATTTTATACATCAAAAATCAATCAAAAATTCCAATAAAAATGTTTTTGTGTATTTTATGATTTTTATTGTTTTTAATGAACTTTTGGGATTTTTCTGATTTTTATTTAATTTTCTAAAAATAAAATAATGCAAGAAAATAAAGGTACTGTCCAGCCGAGCTTAAGGGACTTAGATAAAATATCTAAAAGTCCCCAATAAGCATGGAGGTAATTTTCATTTAAAGAGAAAGAAACAAGGAAAATTTAGGCACCTTAATTATTATTTTCGGATTTTTAGATTATTTACTATAATTTTTATGAGTTTTATATGATGAAAAAAGACCAAAATTGGTCAGAAAATCGAACACAACAAACTAAACAGTGGCTAATTTTTTTATAATTTTTAGATGAGTTTTAATATTTTTTTGTCAATTTTTAAATCAAACAGTAATGAAAAAGGATGTTTTTGATTTTTTAAAAATATCAAATAAAAGAAAAATGTCCACAAAAATTCTAGAAAATTTTACAACATGGCAGGAGCCATGTGTCCAATTTTCATTGAATTTGGAGTAAGGTTGATATTTTATTAAAAATTAGAACCTAGGTACAGTGCACAGGGACCTGTACGCAAATTTCCAAAGCTCTGGGGGTCCGGTGCAAAATTCCCAAGGAATCACACGTGCAGCGCGTGTCTGGGGCACACAGGGACCTATATGCAAAGAAATTAAGTTCCTGGGCTAAATAATAACAAGTATTAAAAGCCCAGGGAACTTAATGTAATTTACCCACTAAAATAATGCACATGCGCAAATAAACCACGCACAGGGGTATCAATGCAAAAATCTAAAAAGTTTCATTCATTTCATAACATCCCAGAATTACAGAGCTAAACGTGCAAATTACCCAACAGAGCACGTGTCGATGCACGTGCTACACTACAAAGAGGGGCATATATGCAAATAAAGAAACAGACAGGGTTCAAAGTGCAAATGTACCAAATAAAAACAACTAACTAAAGTATTTACAGGACTAAATGCGAAATAAAATAAAAAGAGGGGCCTAAGGGATAAATTACCCTTTATTAATGAGGTCGTCGGATGGGCAACAGGTCAATGATCGGACGGCTGGGAAGGGGTGGCGCCCAACGAAGGAAGCCCTCATCCTGATCGAGCGGCGTTGGTCTCTTCACGCGTCGAATCGGATGGCTTTGGTGCAGCGTGGGAAAGCTCCTCTGATCAGACGGTGTGGATCGCCTCTCCAAGGATCTGACGTTGACGGTGCCTCCTCAGATGGACGGCTGAGATGCGGACTGGAGGCAGAAGGGATCCAACGGCTGCTGAAGGTCCTCGAAGAACAAGTGGCTGGCGAACTTCGCCGGCCCAGTACGGGTGCTCCGAGCCTTCGCGGGGGAAGCTGATGATCGGAGAGGCTTCGACTCGACTCCCCGCGTCTGTAGCATGCCTCCGATGAACCAACAGAGCTCCGGAGAGCTCTGTCGACTCAGGCGGAGGAGAAGCTCCGGTGCTCAAGTAGAAGAGCCTCAGATAGCCTTGATTGACCTGCAAAGTGTAACCAAAGAGGCTCCTGGGTCCGAGGCCAAACTGCCTCGACCCCGTTAGCGGTGGTGAAGGTGAACAGTGCGGTGGTGCGGGCGAACCCCGGCGATGCGACGGCGAAGGGGTTCGAACCCCAGCTCCTGTGCGAGCTGGTTGAACGGAGGGGCGGAGAAGGTGCGCGAGGGAAGGGCAAACGTGAAGGGGATTCCAATGATCGAATGGATGATGGGTGTGGCCGGAATCGAGGTTGGTCGACGACGGCGAGAATTTGGGGAAATCAAAAATTAAAGAACAGAGGAAGAACTACGGCTACCTGGGGTGAAGGAGTCGACTGTGGGCGAGCTGGGGGTGCTCTGGGTCGTCGCCTCGCGGGTTGTCGTGGCCCGAGGCTCAAGCTCCACCTCTGGGCGGAGCACGGCGGTGCTAGGCTCACCGGATCGATGGTCCAGACGTCTCCTCCTCGCCGCGACAACGCCCGGAGCGAGCTGTCACTCTCACTAAGGCACTGGAGGTCACTGGATGGTAGGCGAATGATCCAAAGATGTGAAATGAGCTGGCGGAGCTCAGCCTTTATACCGCCAGGAGTCCGACAAGAATGGATCGGGTAGGGCAGCGTGGAGCGCGGACCCCGAGGCGGACACCCCGGCGAGGGTGTCGGATGTGACGTGAGCGAAACGGACCCGGGGTTTAGGGGGATGGTGATCGGGTATGGATGGGAAAAATTCGGAGAACTCGGTTCGGGCACCCAGGACCCGTGTGAAGTGGTCCACAGGGGGGAGTTGACCGGGTGGTCAACAACCCCCATGGACAATGAAAGACAACCACATGTAAAATATTTGTAAAATCAATTAAAAATATTAAAAGGCTGAATTATTAAAAACATAAAACATGAAATATTTTTGTTTTAATTTTTTTCTATTTTAGTGATTTTTAATTAATTTTTCAAAATAAAATAAGGTATTTACATAATATAGCTATATATAGGTATTTACACAATATAGGTTTTGGATTTTTTATTTTTAATTTGTTATTTTTTTACATTTTTATTCCCATTTTATATTTTATTTATTTATAGCATAGAATAAGGAATAAAAAGGTATTTTTATCTTATTTTTATTATTTATATATAATAGTGAAATAAATAGGTATATACATTCATGTACATGGTATATTTACAATATTATTTTTCATTTTTAATTTTGTTCTTTTTGATTTGTTTTTGTTTTAATGGTTTTTATTTTATTTATTTACAACATATAATATAGAATATTTACAAATTTTATGTAAGTTAATTTTATTTATTTATAAGGTGAAATAAATACAGATGAATGAGCTATGTACAAGTGATTCTATTTTTATTTTCTTTTTGATTTTTCAATTTTTGTCTTGATTTTATATTTATAAATATATACAAGTATTTACAAGTATATTTTATTCTATTTTTGGAGTAAAATATTTTTTTTATTTCACAAGTATATTTACACACATGAGCCCCTATCTCCCTCTACTTTGGCTTTTTATGCGGTCAGGCCCATGCTGAGCCCTCCCTTGGGTTAGGTTGCTCAATATTTATTCTAAATATTTCCTCTTTTTCTTTTTAATCTTTATTCTTTTATTTTTGCAAAAAAAACATGCTAATTATTACTTTTTACACCATGCATGCTTTTGGTAATCATTTATATTTACAAATATATACATGCATTTGCAAAGGTTTTTGTAGCTAAAATATAAGAATAAAGAGTGATGAATGAGTATTCATCGATGGCTGCCCTACAGTCACGGGGCACATGGAGCTTGGTTCCCGCTCCTTCAGGAGCATCTGTTGTTAGTTACAAACGGGTTTTTACTATTAAATATCATGCAGATGGTAGCCTTGATTGATACAAGGCAATGCTAGTGGCACGAGGTTTCACTCAGACTTATGGCGTGGATTATATGGATACCTTCTCTCCAGTTACCCGTCATTCCACTCTTCGTATTCTCCTGTCAGTAGCTGTGGTACGTAATTGGCCCTTGTTCCAACTTGATGTTAAAAATGTCTTTTTGTATGGAGATCTGCAGGAAGAAGTCTACATGCAGTAGCCTTTGGGGTTTGCTGCTGAGGGGGAGAATCCTATGATGTGCAGACTTCATAAGGCAATATATGGCCTTAAACAGAGCCCAAGGGCATGGTTTCAGAAGCATTCCCATATAATTGAACAACAAGGATTCAAGAGATCCAATGAAGATCACTCATTATTCATCCAGAAGACTACTCGAGGTACAGTTGTCATCATGGTGTTTGTTGATGATATTTTGGTTACAGGAGATGATGCTCAGGGGATAGAGAGGACAAAAGCAGTGTTGGGCCGTCAATTTGTTACAAAGGATCTTGGTACACTACGATACTTTCTGGGGTTGGAGTTCGCCAGGAATGCACAGGGTCTTGTGATGACTGAAAGGAAATATATTATAGATATGCTTATTGAGATGGGCATGGTTGGATCTAGACCGTCTACTACTCCTATGGACCCCAGCATGAAAGTGTATGACAATGATATAGAAGAAGTTGACAAGAGAAGGTATAGAGAAATGGTGGGGAAGCTTCTTTACATAACTATAACCCAACCTGATGTTGCCTTTGCAGTTAGTCGGGTAAGCCAGTTTATGGAACAACCGAGACGGGTACATATGGATGCTATATATATGATACTCAGGTATCTAAAGTCATCTCCAGGAATAGGTCTGTTGTTTAGAAAGCAAACTAGTTTATCTGTTTCTGCATGTGCGGATGCTGTGCAGGATGCCCTAAGGATCGAAAGTCTACCTCAGGTTTTGTTGTGTTTGTGGGTAGCTCTATAGTTTCTTGGAAAAGCAAGAAACAAACAGTTGTGGCTAGATCCATTGATGAATCTAAATATAGGGCCATGGCACAAGCAAGTACGGAAATGATGTGGGTTCGAGCTGTACTAGAAGACTTACATGTAGATGTACCTCTACCCATGCAACTATAGTGTGATAATCAAGCCGCATTGTTCATTGCCAATAATATTTCCTTTCATGAAAGAACCAAGCATATTGAAGTAGACTGCCACTACACCAGAGACATGATCCAGAAGGGCCTGATCTCTACTTTACATGTTAGTTCTGGAGAGCAGACTGCCGACATCTTCACCAAACCATTACTCATAGGACCATTCCAGATGTGTACTTCCAAGCTGAGCATGATCAATATCTATGCTCTATCTTGAGGGGGAGTGTCAAGAGATTTATGTAGTCTGTGTACTGTTTGTTCTTTTTATTCTTCTATGTTCCGTCTTTTGTAATTTACCCATGGGTTTTCTCTATATAAGAGACCCTAGGGTTCCCTGGAATAAACAATAACTATTATTCTTCCAACAGTTCTGATAATGCTCTAGAGGTTTGTACTATTCAACTATCCAATTCTTTAGCTCGCACGACAATATCCATCAGACTTCGTGCCTTTACCTTCTAGAAGAACTGTATTGTTAAACGCAAACACCATCACTTTCTGAACATCACCAGGACTCTTCTCATACAAAGTCAGGCTCCTCATTCCTTCAAGGGGTGATGTTGTGAAGACAGCATTTTATCTAATCAATCCGATGACCCTGCCATTCCGGGTGAAAAGGAGCCCTTCTCTCTTGCTTTTACTAAGGACCTTTTCATATTATGCCACGGATATTTGGTTGTATGGCATTTGTTCACCTTCCGCATCCATGTTGTGGCAAGCTAACTCCTAGAGCTGTTAAATGTATGTTTGATGGGTCCTCCCTTACCAAAAAAGGATATAGGCGTTTTGATCATGTCAAGGGAAAATACTATGTAAGTGCAGATGTTACTTTCTTTGAGTTCATTGTGTACTATACTCCTACAAGTGACAGGTAGAGCCCCCCTGAGTCTGGATGACAATGCTCTTCCACCTCATCTGACACCTATATCTCAGCATATTTTCCATGCTCCAGTGTCTTCCCTAACATCCAACTCGTCTCACGTAAATTCTGAAAATTTAATTTCAATTGATGTCACTAGCGGTGTGAATGGTGATCAAGAACATTTACAGGATGAGAGGGAATATATACACGAAGAGAAAGGTCCATCACAAAAGGATGATCCGGGGTGGTCTATTGCTTTTTTGTAAGGGCAAACATAGATGTACGAGATACATCGTCACTGGACATGCGTCTCTAGTACGATTTTTGACGGATTTCAAGAAGTTGGGATTATCTTCCATTGAAATCCCATACATATATCAAGAAGCTCTTAAGGAGAGAAAACGACGACTTGCCATGGATGAGGAGATGGTCACAGTCATGTGGCGCCTAGAGTAGTGTTACAGCTCCTATAGGAGTGTATGTTGCATGGGATGCAAGTGTGTGTTCACGGTGAAACATCGACCAAATGGAAGCAGAGGTCACTACAAGGCAAGGCTTGTAGCTTATGTGTTCACCCAGACATAAGGGATGAAATAATAAGATACTTTCTCTCGGCTCTGTATTCTACACTGCAGATCACTCTCTCTGTTGTAGTGACATGGGACTGTCCCCTATATCAGCTTGATGTGACGGATGTTTTTCTCTATGGTGACCTATACGAGGAACTCTACATGCAACAACCACATGGATTCGATGATGAGGGGTTTTAGAAGGTGTGCATAATTCATAAGACTATCTATGGCCTTAAGCAGAGTCCAAGAGCATGGTTTCAAAGCTCTCAAGCTTGATTGAGTAGCAAGTGTTCAAGAAATTGACTGCAGATCATTCACTATGTGTTCAGAGGTCTCAAAGAGATATTGTTGTTATACTGGTTTCTTTTGACGATATCATTATCAAAGGGGATGATGTGTAGGGCACTCAAGTAGCTACGATTTCCCTTGGTCATCAGTTTATAACCAAGGACCTTGGAAATATGCGTTACTTCTTAGGACTGGAGTTTGTTAGGACCAACAAGGATTTGTAATGATCCAAAGTAAGTACGTTACAGATCTTCTCTCTGAGACGGGCATGGTAAATTACAGGCCTACCCCCACTACCATGAACCCGAGCATGAAGCTATATGTTGAAGACACTAAGGAGGTTGACAAGAGGAGGTGCAAGGAACTCGTTGGGAAGCTTCTATATATAACCATAGCCGGGCCAGATATATCCTCTGTAGTGAGCCGAGTGAATCAGTTCATGGAGCAGCTTAGACAAACACATATGCATGCAGTCCATGTGATTCTAAGATATCAAAAGACCCCACATGCCACTGGTCCTTTATTTAGCATAGGCACATCCCTTAACATTACTGTTTGCGCAAATGCATGGTATGTGGGGCCTCCCAAGGACAAGAAGTCTACTTCTGACTTTGTAGTGCTCATAGGGAGCTCCTTGGTATCATGGAAGAGCAAGAAGCAGACGATCATGCGACAACCTAGATGTTTTGGCATAAGTAAGTACATACATAATGTGGGTCAGATCCGTTTTGTCTAACCTAGATGTTCAGGTGCTGCTTCCCATGCACCTCCAATGCTGCGACAACCAAGCTGCTCTTTTCATTGCCAGCAACCTAGCCTTCCATGAGAGGACTAAACATATCGAAGCAGAATGTCACTACACTTGAGACATGATCCAGAATGATTTCATTTCTATCGCTCATATCAGCTCAAGAGAATAGATAGCAAACGTGTACACCAAGGCTCTAGATAGAGGGTCATTCCAGAGATGGTGTTCCAAGATGAGCTTGAATGATATCTATGCTCCAGTTTGAGGGGGAGTGCTGAGATATTAGTTATCTTCTATCATTTTTATGTATTCTCTTTTCTTTCTGTCTATACTATGTAATTTTCCCAAGAGGTTTTTCCTCTATGTAAGAGAACCATAGGGCCCCATTAATGAAAACTCATTGCATTCTCTCATCTCTCCATATATATAAAGAAATGAATAATAAATATTAAAGATCTCATGAAAAAATAAAGGAATTTGATATTTTAACATTTTTATAACTTCTTCATTTTATCTCATGTCATAAGTTTAAACTGACCCACTTCAATAATCTGGTGGTAGTAATGTGTCTACCACCCAAAAGATCAGAGTTCAAATCCCTCCTTGTGGGAGTTTTGTTAGATAGCTGACAACTAGTGTAAAAGATAGTTAAATCTTTCAAAATGGATTTGAGAAAGAATCCATGTAGCCAACCCTACTTAAAGTGGGAGAAGACTTCACTATTTTTCATATATAAGTTTAAAATGAGGGAAGGTCTTGACCTCAAAAAGATAGACTGCATAAAGGGCATGAATCTTGCTACCTATGTTCTCACCCCTGTTAGTAGAATGGAGATAATTAGGGCTCCGCGTAGTGAATGTTTTATATGCCACAAAAAGTAATTACAAAAATGAGGAGATACGAGAACATTCGACCATAGCAATATGTGACATCTGGATCCGAATAAACCCAAATCTGACCCGATTAGGGCCTGCTTGATCAATTTATATTTAATTAATATTGAATGAACACATATCGATCCATTGATCACAAATCAAAATTTGTTCGGACGTAATTGTTTTAAACTTAAATCTAAGTAGCAGCTTGCAAGACAATAGCTGAGAATTTAATATTTTTTCAATTATATTCATTTTAAAAAATTAAATCTAAGTAGCGGCTTAGCATAGAAACAAAAGTAGACAATTTAATTTTCTCAATTAAATTCATTTTTTAAAACTTAAATCTAAGTAACGGCATAGAGACAGAAACAGAGAATTTAATTTTATCAATTAATTCGTTTTTTAACTAAAATTTAAATAACAGTTTACAATAGTATTTACGTAGTAGTAATAGTTACAGTAACATTGCAGAGAAATTAATCTCTTATATTTATCTTTTTTAAAACTTAAAAATATAAACATCAACTTACTGGAGGAGCAGAGATTTAATATCAAATCTAGAATTTCAATTTTTATAAGTTTATTTTATAACATAAAGGTTAAAATTTCCCAACAAAGAATCACATTTGTGCAGAACTCTATGCATAGTAATAAAAAGACGCTTGGGCTTGTACATGCATGACAACAAGTGGAAATGGAAAAGGATTGTACCTTGGATTGTCCTAACTAAGAGATCACAATTTGCATGCAATTGCTGGAAGTAAAGCAGCTCTCCTTGGAGAAGTAGCAGCTACAATCATGCAGCAACATGCAGATTTTTTGGACAGCAGTTGAGAGAAATCAACAACTGCTTGTAATAGCAGCAGCAGAAAGAACAACAGCTGCCTGTAGTAGCTGCACCATCAGCAGGAGCAGCAGCTCCAGCTGCAGTTCCCACTGAAAGAGGAGAAGAATGGCAGGGTTTTGGGGAAAAGGGGATGTTGGGAAGGTTGGGAAATTTGGGGGGAAAGTGGAGGAAAGAAAGATGAGAAAAGGGCTCTTCACATTCGATGAAATAGGAGCCATTTGTCACTTGGAATGACATCAACAAGTTGATGTCTACTTGCTGATGTCACATTTAATAGTATATATAACTTTTTTTTTTGCAAAGCCCAAAGTCATCTGTACTCGCACCTCGAATCCGGATTTTGATGTATAATAGCTCGTTTGGACCACCTCTGAATGACGATCAATATGAGTATAATATTCATATACTTTGGATCGAGTATGAATTCCCAAAACTCTCAAGATACGATCTTGGTTTGTGATAAATTTTGTGATTCTAAAATACCAACGACCTCCGATCGACGAACGGTCGATTTCGTTGGTCTTATTTCGTTGAATCGGAATTTTGGGTGGTATTGGTTTGTTTTGCGGATACTAATTTGCGTCGCGGATTTTTCGATGACATGTATTACGATACGATCGATTTTTATTGCGTCTGAACAAGTTTCGATTTATGATCAATGGATCGATCTATGTTTATTCAATATTAATTGAATATAAATTGATCAAGCACACTCTTAATCATGTTGAATTTGGGTTTATTAAGATCCGGATGTCACAAATATAACAATCTCAAAGGGAGTCTCGTCCTTGAGACTCGAGTCAAGACAACTATATGTCTTGTTTGGATTTCATCTGGCCATAAAAACCTCAAAGGGTTTTGAACCCATAAAACCTCAAAGGTAAAACAAGACACATTTTTTCAACATATTTTATTAAATAAGCTTATTTCAATGATTACCTGAAAAAGTTGCAGATACCATGCTCGCATGTCAGATTCAGTATCCCATGTTTTCTCTTCGACTCCATGTCGGTGCCACAACACCTTCGCCAAAGGAATCTCCTTGCTAGAAGCTTCTTCACAGTGCTTTCAAGTATCAGCCCTGTCCTCTCCTCGTATGTCAAGTTAGGCTCCACGTCAAAATTCTCGTAGTTGATGTGTCGAGGGTCATCTACATACTTCCTCAGGTTGGATATGTGAAAGATGTCATAAATGGAAGAAAGGTGTGGAGGAATGGCTACTCGATATGCCACCTTCCCCATTCTAGCAAGAACCTCGAACGGTCCAACATATCGTGGCGCCAGCTTGTCACGAACATCGAATCACTATATTCCCCTTATGGGAGATACTCTGTGTAAGTACTCATCATTGAGCACAACAACCCAACCAACCCTCCGGACAATAGACTACGTAACCACAAAATCATCAATTTCGTCCTTGACGACAAGCATGTATTTGTCTCTGATCCAAGGATCTGTCTTCTGACCTTCGAAGATGCGATCCCATAGACTTCTAAAGCATGAAGGCATGGCAGTAGATATGGATGCACTCTCCTGATGATGTCAATCAGTCAAAGCTGCGAGCATATCCCAAGTGTATGGCCAGTTTGTCGTACCCTCATCATGATTTCTCCTGCTAAGCGCATCCCACCATTTTTCCCTTACCGGGGTGGTAAGAGATCATGCAATCATAATCCTTCAGTAGCTCAAGCCACCAGTGTTGTCTCATGTTCAGCTCCTTCTGATCAAATATGTACTTCAGACTCTTGTGATATGTGAAAATCTTGAAATTCACCCCATAGAGATAGTGTCGCCAGATCTTCAAGGCAAAGACAACTCGTGCTAACTCCAAGTCATGGGTGGGGTAATTCCACTCATGCGGCCTCAACTGACGTGATGGATAAGCAATCACATGACCTCGTTGCATCAGCACCTCTCCTAAACCTTCTCTTGAGGCACCTGTGTAGACTGCATAATCCTGGGTGCCTGAATGAAGTGCAAGAATGGGCGTTGTCATCAATCTCTCCTTCAATATCCTGAAGGCATGAAGGCATGCTTGCATGAATCATCCAAAATGAAAGGAACTCCCTTTTGTGTCAATGGAAGAACAACTCGTGAAAACCCGTTGACAAAGCATCTATAATAGCCCGTTAATCCTAGGAATCTCTAAAGCTGATTGATTGTCATGGGTTGCTCCCAAGACATGATTGACTCAATCTTCATAGGATCAATTACGATACATGCTCTAGAAATGACATGCCCAAGAAATGAGACTTGAGACAACCAGAACTCGCACTTACTCAGCTCGGTCATACAACTAGTGCTCTCAAAATGAGTCCAGGACAAACTTCAGATCATTCACGTGATCTCATTCATTCTGAGAATAAATCAACACATCATCACTAAATACTAACACAAATTTGTCCAAGTATGGATGGAAGATCATGTTCATCATGTCCATGAATGTTGTTGGGGCATTGGTGAGCCCAAACGCCATAACTACAAACTCGTAATGTCCATATCGAGTCCTGAAAGTTGTCTTCGGAATATCTTAATCTCGAATCCTCAGCTGATGGTAGACAGATCGAAGGTCGATCTTCGAAAACACTGAAGATCCATCTAGCTGATCATATAAATCATTGATGTGTGGCAATTTATAACGGTTCTTCACCGTTCTCTTGTTCAGTTGCATGTATTTAATGCGCAATCTCATCGATCCATCCTTCTTCCTGACAAAAAGAAGAGGAGCACCCCAAGATGAAGTGTTCGACCTCACGAAATCGAAGTCAAGTAACTCCTGCAACATCACCTTCAGCTCTCTAAACTCAAATGGTGATATGTGGTCAGGAACCATCGAGAGTGGTAGTGTATCAGGTAATATTGTGATCTCGAACTCAATCTCTCTCTCATGAGGTAACCTTGGAAACTCATCAGGAAATACATCTGGGTAATCTGATACTACTCGGATGTCCTGTGTCATCGGTTCATGATCAAATGTCTCCCAAACAAATGGTACATATGAATCACATCCCTGGTCAACAAATCTCTGAGTTCTCAACACTGCGATGTACTCCATTTTGGAGTCATGTAATATACCCCCTCAAAAGTGAACTCGGGTAAAGCCAAAATCTTGAAGACAACCGTCTTCTAAAAGCAATTAGCTAATGCAAGATGAGTTGATAACCAATCCGTGCCAAAAACCAAGTCAAACTCATCGAGCTATAGTAGTAAACAATCTGTGATCATCTCGTGACTGCCAATCAGCACTGGTAAGTTTCTGACTATTAGTGAAATAACGAACAACTGGCTACTTGGTCTATGGATGTGGTAAGGAGGATATAGAGTCCACACAACTCTACCTAATGAAGCTAATAATCTCGAAGTAATAAAGGAATACGTCGCTTCAGAATCAAAGAGAACATTGAAAGGTCGGCTCAGGATTGAGACCATACCTTTCACCACAGTAGATGTTGATCGTGTCTACTCCTCGGTCACTGCATGTAACTGTCCTTGTTTAGCTAGTGTACTCAAACCGGCCACGACCTGCATTTGTCTCGACGACCTCCCAAAGTTGGAGTTCCTGTCACAGAAACTCCCAATACGCTGCATCTGCGGCTGTGACAGTCCTGGTTGCGGTCAAGGCTCACTAGAAGCCCGTGGGCACTGAGACCGGTAATGTCCCCACTAGTTGCACAAGTAACATCGCATCATGCAAATGATCACATGAAAACTCTAAGACCGAAAAGCAAAGATAAGCACCACACAAATGATGGCAAACATGTGCCCATCAAACTAAAAACTCGGAATCCGATCGTCAAGTTTGAAATCTGAACTGTAGAGTATGATATCTGGCAGGTCTGAAATATGAAGAATATGGATCGGAATCAAACCAGTAACTCTATACAATACCACCCCATTCTCCCATACTTGACGAAAACAATGACATCGATAAAGTTGGGAAAAGATAACAAAATTAGGGAAACAAATAAACATTCATAAACCATCTTAATTTTTTTTCGATTTTTTCTTCTTAAATTTTTTAATGAGTCGTTCCCTTTTATTACAACTTTTCATTTTTTTAAACAGTCTTCCTCCTTTTTTTCAAAATCGAACACCCCATTTTTCTTGGTCTCTCTTCTTCTCCCCCTTTTTTTCTTCTCCTTTTTTTCCGAACACGACCCAAAGGGCCCAAAAATCTCAGCCCATTAAGCTTACAAAATTATGCCCCTTTTTTCTGAGTTGCAGCAGCTAGGCCCTTTTTTAGGGTTCCCCAAAAAGGGAACCCCTTCCACGATAAGAGCAACCCCATGATGGCTCGTCTTCTCTTGTGTTTCCATCAAAAGGAGGGAGAAGGAGAAGCGGCTAGAGGTGGCTTGAGATGACATGAGAGGAGGCGGAGGTCTTGTCGCCGGTGGATTTTCTATTCCAGATCTGGAGGAACCGCGAGGGAGGGCTCCACTTGAGAAGGAGCTTCATGAGATGCAGCACCGCAAGAAGCGGATGGAGGCGTCGGTGATGCATCTCGGGTGGTGTCTCCTGGATGATGCAAGGAACATCGCCCTTCAAGCAAGGAGTGATTGAGGGCAGTGACCTTCACGTGGACCAGGGTGGCGTCGCCCATCTTTTTTTTCGAGAACACAAAGCCCTGCTTTGGGGGTTTGTTGTTGCCTAGAGGGGATGTCGTGAACTACCTCGGGAGATAGCATGGCGGTTCGAGAGGATCTAGCGCCTGCTCTAGTGGATATACGACGATGGTGGTGGCATCATCTGGATATGGATCTTCTTTCGAGCCTACAAAATTGCTATCGCTGCTTGGAATAGAATGAAGATGAGTGCCCGATGGGTCCAAAGAACCCATTTTTTTATGTTGAGTCGCAAGATATCAAAGAGGAGGGGCCCTCACAGTATGTTCGGTTGTTGTACCACCATAGCCAGGAGAAAGAGAATCACGTGAAGGACTCCTATTGGTGACCTCATCCATCATGAGAAAGGCCTTGCATAAGGAACGAATAGCGCCTTTTTTGTTTTTTTTATTTTGTTGTTGTTGGAGATGATCAAAGTGACGACAAAGATCTTTGGATACGGAACAGAACTAAGGTTCCAGGAACCGTGGAACCGTCGATGATGATTTCTGAGCAAAAATTAGGGTTTTAATAGAAACCCTTGATCTTATATTTGAACAATCCCAAATATAAAAATCTTCAAAAACATAATATAAAATCGAATCTCGAAAAAATATATAAAATACATCGAGAAACGACCCCGCTCTGATACCATGTTAGAAATATGAAATATGGAAGCATAATTAGAGAAAAAGAACAAACAATAAGGAACACCAAGATTTTACGTAAAACCCTACTCCCTAAGGAGCGGGATGAAACCATGGAAAAATGCCTCAAAGGACTGATGTGTTCATTGCACTTTCTCTCAGATGATACAAAACGTGTGGAGCTTCTTATATAGCCCCTACTAAGTCTCCAAGTCCCACAACTGGTAGATGTGGAACTAAACAACAGGAAGTGGTGATTGGACAACAGAGGGATCCAATTACCCCTCTACACATGTGACATATATACTCCAATAGATAGAGAACTGGACAGTGCAATAAACATGTAGTCTTTCACCCGGATCAACATGTCCCTTTTAGGTAACAAGAAAATATGTGCTTTGTTCAGCCTCTCGATGCCCATGTTACCCTGCCGAAACCCCTCCAACACCTCCACGATGTCCTCTTTGGCCGTTGACGAGTCCGCAAAAGCCGCGTTAAGAATGTATTTTTAATCTTCGTGCGTGAAAATAATTAAAGTCGTTCGTTGTAGGCGGCAATCAGAAACAATCAAGAAATAACCACAAAATAATGATTCAATTTTAATCTCGTGGTTTATGTTTATTTTACTTGGGCAAGTCCCAAGGTCGATCACAAGGAGGCAAAGGAACAACCTAGATTAATGTCTATCCAATTTTGAGTTCGGTTTTCAAGGCGTTCTTTTTTTGGAATTTTTCAATGCAATATGAGATGCAAAATGCAAGTTTGGCCTATTTTAGGGACTAAAACGTAAATTTCAATCAAACAATGTCCGAAAAATACGAAACTTGGCCACAATGTAAATGACGATGAAATGAGTGCACTGTAATTTTTTTGGGATTTTTAGATGCAATATGATTTTTTTATGAATTTTTAACTGCAAACAGAATAATTTTCAATATTTAATTATGATAAATATTAAACCTATTTATTTTCAAGAAATAAAATTATCTAAGATCTATCACTAGGTGATGGATCCCAGAAAAATCCTAAACCTCGAAAATGTGGGGTTTAATACCTATTAAAAATCAAACATTGAAATGCACAAAATGATTTTTACAGGGCAAATGATGCATGCAAATGCAAAGATTTTTGGGCACAATGTTAATCAAAGTAATCTCTACAATATTTGATTTTTGGGGAATTTTTAGAGATACGGTTAATTAACTATGAATTTCAGAACATAGATTGGGCAAAATAGTCCAATTTCCACAAAAATATTGATTATTAATTAACCATTAATTAGAAAAATATCCACAGCATGTCAACACGTAGAGAATTAAGTGTAGAACAAAATGCCAATTTTTTTGATAAATAAAATGATGTCTAGAATAGGTTTAGAACATAGGGAGAACACAGGGGGGTAATTGCAATAAATATAAATAAATAAATAAAAATAAAAGTGCAGACGGGGACCTATATGTAATTACCAGTAGTTCGAGGGTCTTTATTGCAATTTCACAGAGAGGCACGTGCCCAGCACGTGCCCTCTGATCTTGGACTGGAATGGAAATAAGGGAACCCCCAGGGGCTTCTTGCAATTTACCCCGAGGTCACGTGCGTAGCACGTGAGCCGGGGATGATGCAGCTGCTGACGTACCCCACCCCACGTGCGACGCACGTGGGCGGGGTCTCGGGTTCACCGCCCGGTGGCGAGTGGCGTCTACGGCGGAGGAGGGGCTCGCAGCTGCTGTCTGGCGGAGAAGTGGCTGAGCACGGCTGAGGATGTTCCGGCGTGAAGGCGAAGCGTTGGCCCTCGGTGAGGTCGATGAAGCGGCGCTGAGGGCATAGCACCGGTGAAGGTGCGGTTGTCGAAGGCGGCGAAGCTTGATGAAGAAGGTGGCGATGGAGTGTCGGTGGAGCGAAGGAGGGACTGAAGGTCGGCAGAGTTGCTGACGAAGAGATAGGCGTAACGTCGGCCTCCCTCTGGCCGACACACGGCCTAGAGGACGGCGTAAAGGGTGTCGACCGGCGATGAAGAGGCGGAGGCGAGCGATGGGGCCGGCGGCGCGTTGTCGAAGCGGAGGCGTTGGGCGGAGGTATCGTCCTTGGCTCGACGCCGCGGGGCGGAGCTGCAGCAGCAAGTGCGGCGGAGGGCCGCTGTGCGACATGGGGCGGTGAGCACCCTCGGATCTCGCCGAGGAAGAGGGAGGCGAAGCCGGGCTGTCACCACCGGCTCGGCCTGGAGTTGAAGGGCTATCGGCGGATAAGTTGGCGTTGAGGGCGGCTGCGCCTTTAAATAGGAGAGAGAGCGAGCGGGCGAGGGAGTTGCGGAGGTGGTTGGCTGCGGCCGTTGCGGAGGTAGGAGGCGGCGGAGGACGCGACGTTGGGGGCGGCGGTTACGGAGGGGAGAAGGCCTGGAGAAGGCGACTGTCAAGGGTCGTCCGATCGGCCGAGATAGGACGGCCCAGGATAGGCCACATGGCTTGGGGTTAAGGGGAGAGGGCGTAGCACGTGAGGGGCACGTGCCTGGGGGCACGTGCAGAGCACGTGCGCGCCTGTTAATTATTTAATATATTTTTTTATAAAAACGAGATTTAAAAAGGCGAAAAATAGCTGACAAGTGGCGGCCTCTGAGGCCGCCACGTGTCAGCTCCAGAAAATTTGAAGAAAAATCGTTTTGTAAAATCAAAAAGAAATAGAAAATGACCTCGGATCGAAAAAGTTTCTTCACGAAAAATGATCGTCTCGACGAGATCTACAACTTTCATAAAGACGTCAAAGCCAAATTCGGTCAAATGTAAAAAATGAATTTTTGGGGTATCCCATGTACAAAGAATACCTTGATTTTTGGGTTTTCTAATTTTTTTGTCATTTTTTATACAAGATAAAAATCCGGAAAAATAATGGAAAATCAAAGATAAATAAAACACACATTAATCTAATTTTTTTGGATTTTTATTAATGAAGAAAATAAATTCATAAAATACAGGTAAAAGCCGCGAAAATATACAATGTACAAAAGAGGCCCAAAACCCAACTTTCACATACGAACTCCGATTCACTTGAACTTGGTCTTGTTTTGAAGGTAATTGAATGTGCATTAGTTCAAAAGTGAGTAGGATCAAATCGGACACTGGATGGGGAAGATATGTGGCTTTTAGTCCGAAAATCCTGAAACTAGGGTTTGGGTTTTTGGTCCACTTACCTGGGTTAATTATTTTTTTGTATTTTTTATTTATTTTTGTTAGTGATGTGTACACAGTAGAGGTTGTTTTGGGTTATGCGGTGTTAGCATGAAGGAGTTAAAAATAGGGGAAGTTAGGCTATTTACAGGTCAATTTGGGCTTGGATTTTTGGCTTCTTAAAATATGCAGAATTTAATGCTAAAATGCAATTCTTATGAAATCATGCCTGAATGCTAATTATGCAGAATAAATGCAGAAATATTGTTGATTTTTAGGGACTTGAGCTTAATTAATGAGACTTAGAATGGTGAATTCGAGATTCATCATCCCCCTATACTTAAACCATGCTCGTCCCTGAGCATCAAAAAATAAATGCCATGAAGTGAAATGAGACTGGGTTCCATACCAAGACCATGAACTGAAGGTGAAAGTGAAACTAAACTTGACCTTTGGATTAATAATGTGTCGGAACTTCTGTGAGACTTAGAATTTTAAAATCAACAGTC
Organism: Ottelia alismoides; assembly: GCA_037367405.1. NCBI lineage: Eukaryota > Viridiplantae > Streptophyta > Magnoliopsida > Alismatales > Hydrocharitaceae > Ottelia > Ottelia alismoides. The sequence continues at coordinate 964,850 of JAZKJV010003250.1, read as the reverse complement.
CTCAAGTTCTACATATCATTGACACAGTTTCGGCTCAGAAGTCATCTTAGATCAATCCTCTTCCCAAAGTATACCCTATGAACATTGAATAACCGACTCATGTGTGTGAAGGGTTTTAGCTCTTCCCATCCAGAATGCCGGACTACCATGCTCCTCTCCTCTCCAGTAACTCATCCTCGGGGAGTCAGGTATTTCCTTCTAAGGTCTGTCGCGTTGTGTTCACAATCGAATGAGGGAGAAGATAGAAGAAAGAGAAAAGAACTGGAGGGTGGCCAGTGTAGTCACCTCTCCTTGTGAAGATGGCCAGTGTAGCCGAGTCTCCACCAAGATCTGCAGGTTATGGAAGCTTGGACCTTTTTGGTCGGATTTTTATTTGGTAGAATGCTTCTTTGTATTTGGAATTTTTGGTGGTTCTGCTTGGATCTTGTTGTGTCCCTACGGATATAGAATCTTTTTGTTCCGTACATTTTTTGGGGTCTTAGAAAAAATTGTGCCCATCCGTCCATCCCTTTTCCGAAGCTTTATTTCAACCCGTACTCCGGTCTTTAGATTTCCACGCTACCAGAAAAGAGACTCACACAGTCTTCCAACATCCCGTTTGGGTTGAGCTAAGTGCATAGTGCGAGAGTGCGAATTAATTCCCTATTCCAGAGTTGTACCCAGAATGAAGAGACCAGGTTAGACACTAAGAGTCAAACGTTGTACATTGTCATGTGGAACTTAAGGAATTAAGTCACAAAGACCTGAATCTCTTAAAATCCTATTTCTCGGTGAAGTTCCTCTGAAAATTAGGTGGATTAAGGTCAAGTCCAGACCACTCTCAGTTTCGGCTCATAACTCGGTTCAGAACCCAATGACTTTTCACAGATGCAAATGCATGTGATGTTGGATGGAGTGCAGGTGCGTGAAATGCAGACACTTTTTTTTGAAATTTTTTTTTGACATTTTATGCAAGGGAATTTTTTTTATGCAGAACATGGAATAAGAAGCCTCTTTTTTTTTCACAAGATATTGGGCAAGTCAGTGTCAATAGCAAAACTTTTTTTTTCTTTTTTCTTTTTTTTTTCAAGTTAATACCCACCCCGTAAATACATATAGACTTACGCGCAAGTACGAGATATGGGTAAAATATATACAAAGTATATATACAGACCCCCCTATACTTAGCGAGTGATGTGTCCTCAGAGCACAAGAAGCGTAAAGAAGACATAGCTCGGGCTAAGCGTAATAGAGTGAGAAAAAAGAAAGAAAAAAAGAAAAGAAGAAAAAGAATGAAAAGAAAAGCGGTCAGGAAATGAGGAGAGTATATACGGGTGGATGTCGGTTCCCCCTATACTTAGGCTTTGAACAGCCTAAGTATGGAAGAAGGGTGGATATGGAGCGAATGGGAGTCAGGAGAAGAATGATATATACAGATGGCATTGGTCCCCCCTATACTTAGGCCTTGGCCTAAGTAAAGGAAGAAGCTGTACAAGGAGACCAATGTGGTCGGGAGGGAGGGTGGCTAGCCGATGATTAAGGCGGTTTTCGGCTGATCTTTTTGTGAGCCTGCGGTGGGAGATCATAATGATGAGTCGGAGATGAGGCATATGATTCCCAACTATTGTCAGTGTCATCCTCAGACAAATTATGATGGATAGTGGATGAATTGTTTGAGTCAGATGAAAGATATCCATCATCGGAATTATCCTCAGAGGAGTAGTAATTGAAAGTGGGCATACTCCAAGTATTCTGGTCTTTTTGTTTTTTCAATTGTTTTCTCAGAATTCGTTCCTTCTTGGGGTCAATCAGTTTGTCCTCGGATGAATGCTCAGAAGCACCGGTCTCAGTCAGCTCATACGAAAGAATTCCAGTGTACTTGAAGAATGCAGGAGCATCAGCTTTGGATGAGTAGTAGTTAGGAATGGGAGTTGTCCAACGAGGATTGAATTTTGGATCCTTACGAAGATATGGCTTTAGGGCTGCCGAACAGACTTCACTCATGTAAACCATCTTTTCTGGACCTGATGAGGGATCATCAACTGATTCCTCTTCCGAAAGGTCAAAGGTGACTCTCTTTTTATTTCGTCGTGAAGGTGTCGGTTCACTTGAGTATCCAGATGAATAGCCATTGAAATTCTCCTTGGTTGGTGCTTGGTCTGCGTGCTCGTTCTTAGTCTCTCGAATGTTTGAGCACTCTCGATTTGGGATGATTTGTTCAAGATATTCAGAGAATGTTGCTCCAGGGTGTGACCATGCATATGTCTCTGGATCGTAGTAAAAAGATTTGTCTATTTTGAGATCCTTGGGGATTTGAATATTGGGGAGATTTTCTAAACCAATAGTCTCATCAACAACTGCTATCTCAGGTGTGGTTGCGGGGTAGGGCTCTTCTACCGCTTCATGGTTACGGTTGTTGGGGACTTCGTGGGTTGCCTCAGAAGATCGTGGTTCCTCAAAGATAGGGTCAGATTTAAGTGCTTCTAATGCTGTGAAATTGATTTCCCGAGTCTCACAATCGATACTCGCCTTGGCCAATGCCAAGAATGGCTTTCCGAGAATGATTGGAGACTGGGTAAATTCTCCTTGATGCTCAATATCAATGATCGTGAATTCTACCTTGAGCGGAGCACCTTGGAATTTCATGATGATAGAAATGGTTTCTCTCGGCCGCTTTATCGATTGGTCCGCTAATTGTACAATCTCTCGTATCTTCCGAATCGGTCCGAGTTTGAGTTCATGGAATACAGAGGTCGGGAGGATATTAATTGGTGAATCATCATCAATCCGAGCATGGTTGAAAATTGTGTCTTTGATTTTGCAGTCAAATCTGGGCAACCGCTTTACTATGCGGCTCTTGGTTTTTCTCCTCAACACCTTGGAGGAGGCCATTGACAAGATATGTCTTTCAGTCTTTGTTCGTATTCTGCTCGACTTTTTGTTCATTAATTTATCTGTTATAAATCTTTTAAGGTCGGGGAAGTGTTCAATGGCCTGTATAAAGGGAAGTTCAAATATCAAGCGTTTTTCCAGTGCTTCCCGTATAGTCGAATCCAAATTTCGCAGATCATCTTCAGTTTCAATTTTTATGAAATTTTCTGAATTTTCAATTTTTTTGTGATTTTCAAATATTTATATTTTTTGGTATTTTCTGGGTGGTGTGGGGGTGTGGGGTGTTCTTCAGACGAAGAGGGGCTCTGGTGTTCAGGGTGGTGGTCAGCAGCATAACCATTTTCAGAACTGTCCATAGGTCCCTGAATATCCTTAGAATTTTCAATCTCAGATCCAGTTATTTCCTCATTCATTTTACTGTCTGAGCCACCATAGAATGCGATGAATCGATCGGTAAATTTTTGAAATCTCTCCTCTATTGAATTGAAATTCTTATTTATCCTCGAAATATCCTCCTCAAGATTTGGTTCATGATTAATTATGGGAGCAGTAGGTGTATGTTCGATAATTTCATCTTCCATTTTTCTCTTTGTGCTGAGAGGAGAGCTTCTTGGAATATCCAAAATATGCTCAGTATTTTCTGAAAATTTCTCCTCAAAAATAATGGAAGGAGGCTGCTCATAAAGTTCAGACATGTGTCATTGATTGGTCAGACCTTGATATTGTGTAGTCAACATACAGGGTTTATGTGTTCCTAAGCGGTCAGTCCAGTCCTCTGTATGAGCATCATGTCTGACGAGGGGTCTATCATGGTCAATCCAATGTCGATGATTATTCAGTACATGTCTATCCATCTGAGTTTGATTTCTCTGCCAGTCATGAGATTTGAAGGGATTTTGATCTTGAAAAGTTTCATTGGCGAGAAACTGAGAATAAGACGATTCAGTCCATGATGGTAGGTGATTATTTGCGATTGGATGGTTCGAACAGAAATTCAATGAGGAGGCCGAATTTATCTGCGGGTGAAAGCCTCCCGCAAAGGTTGGAGGATTATTGAAAGAAGGGGATTGAGTTGATTTGGGCCTAACCAAAACAAATTCATTTTCATAGTATAACTCTGATGGGTGTTCGGTCATTTTTGAGAGGAATTGGGAGTTGGATCTGTGAGAGTTTTTGGACAAGAGTTCCATTATGAGGTTTAAATCAAGATAGGGAAGAGATGATTGCACGGGATAGTCAAGAGAAATCAAATGTGTGGCTATTGATCTTGAAATCGGTTCACGCACACCAATGCAAACACAATTCAAACCCCGGGTCCACCAACTCACACAATGAAGCCGTAAGAGTTCGGCTATTATCTTTTCAATTTTAGTTGGTGATAAATTCAATCTTGCAAGCCGTTTAGACGAGATGTTAGGTTTGGAGATGGGCTCTATCCTAGTGTGCGTCTCTCTCCTCGCTGCAAGATAAAATCAAACAATGTCGGGGTTGCTCTCCCGCAGAAATTCTTGATTTTATGGATTTTTTTAGATCGGCTTTATTTAGCAGTCCTAATTTTATTAAGGCGATCACTGTGGAATTTAGGTGAACACAAATACACGTCTACCGTCCATCCCAATTTCCTTTAGATTTATGTGATAAAACAAGAGAGAGGAATTCGGGAAAAGCTGATGCACGCGGAAAACTTATGATGAATGCTCAGTTAGAAGACTTACAGTGCCTCCTCGCAATCTCCATGTGGGATGCAATACAGAATTGAAAATTTATACTAAATGCGTGCAAGCCGATGAAAACCGCACCTAAGCAGAAAGTTCTATTAGCGGGGAAGAATTGAATTAAATTTGGCTAAGTTGAACGATCTACGTGCGTCTCAGTTAAAGTGTAGTGTGGCTTAAGATCCTACGAGCACAATCAAAAATAAAATGCTCTAAGAGCCGTATGTGCAGGTCTATCCTAATCGCCACTCAAGTCGGGCCCCACCCTCTCCGGAGAGTGAAACAGGCCACGACACACCACAAATAAAGTTCAATGTCCTTGTACACACGCGAGAGTCCAACGGACACCGCTATAAATGAGCAGAAAATAAAAATGCAGAAATTAAAAACCTAGACTCTACTCTCTCTCACGACTCGACTCGATCGTAATTTAATTGCGGTTTCTTCGGGTGTCGGTGAAGATGCGTCGTTTTCTTGAAAAACCGCTCCACGTGCGCCAGGTACCTCGCAAGAAAAATAAGAGAGAGATTGTAAGAGAGTGACTCAGAAAATAATCAAAAATAAAATAAATGAAAGAAATGCTGAAAAATAAATACAAGAAATAAAATGGGATTTACAATGACAAATTCGGGGGTTAGACTACCCGAATTCGGAAAACCGAACAAAAAATTTTCGAAACAAAAATCTATGTCGTTTGCCTCCCCGGCAACGGTGCCATCTGACGAGTCCGCAAAAGCCGTGTTAAGAATGTATTTTTAATCTTCGTGCGTGAAAATAATTAAAGTCGTTCGTTGTAGGCGGCGATCGGAAATAGTCAAGAAATAACCACAAAATAATGATTCAATTTTAATCTCGTGGTTTATGTTTATTTTACTTGGGCAAGTCCCAAGGTCGATCACAAGGAGGCAAAGGAACAACCTAGATTAATGTCTATCCAATTTTGAGTTCGGTTTTCAAGGCGTTCTTTTTTTGGAATTTTTCAATGCAATATGAGATGCAAAATGCAAGTTTGGCCTATTTTAGGGACTAAAACGTAAATTTCAATCAAACAATGTCCGAAAAATACGAAACTTGGCCACAATGTAAATGACGATGAAATGAGTGCACTGTAATTTTTTTGGGATTTTTAGATGCAATATGATTTTTTTATAAATTTTTAACTGCAAACAGAATAATTTTCAATATTTAATTATGATAAATATTAAACCTACTTATTTTCAAGAAATAAAATTATCTAAGATCTATCACTAGGTGATGGATCCCAGAAAAATCCTAAACTCGAAAATGTGGGGTTTAATACCTATTAAAAATCAAACATTGAAATGCACAAAATGATTTTTACAGGGCAAATGATGCATGCAAATGCAAAGATTTTTGGGCACAATGTTAATCAAAGTAATCTCTACAATATTTGATTTTTGGGGAATTTTTAGAGATACGGTTAATTAACTATGAATTTCAGAACACAGATTGGGCAAAATAGTCCAATTTCCACAAAAATATTGATTATTAATTAACCATTAATTAGAAAAATATCCACAGCATATCAACACGTAGAGAATTAAGTGTAGAACAAAATGCCAATTTTTTTGATAAATAAAATGATCTCTAGAATAGGTTTAGAACAGAGGGAGAACACAGGGGGGTAATTGCAATAAATATAAATAAATAAAAAAAAACAAAGTGCAGACGGGGACCTATATGTAATTACCAGTAGTTCGAGGGTCTTTATTGCAATTTTCACAGAGAGGCACGTGCCCAGCACGTGCCCTCTGATCTTGGACTGGAATGGAAATAAGGGAACCCCCAGGGGCTTCTTGCAATTTACCTCGAGGTTACGTGCGTAGCACGTGACCCGGGGATGATGCAGCTGCTGACGTACCCCACCCCACGTGCGACGCACAGGGGCGGGGTCTCGGGTTCACCGCCCGGTGGCGAGTGGCGTCTACGGCGGAGGAGGGGCTCGCAGCTGCTGTCTGGCGGAGAAGTGGCTGAGCACGGCTGAGGATGTTCCGGCGTGAAGGCGAAGCGTTGGCCCTCGTCGAGGTCGATGAAGCGGCGCTGAGGGCGTAGCACCGGTGAAGGTGCGGTTGTCGAAGGTGGCGAAGCTTGATGAAGAAGGTGGCGATGGAGTGTCGGTGGAGCGAAGGCGGGACTGGAGGTCGGCGGAGTTGCTGAGGAAGAGATAGGCGTAACGTCGGCCTCCCTCTGGCCGACACACGGCCTAGAGGGCGGCGTAAAGGGCGTCGACCGGCGATGAAGAGGCGGAGGCGAGCGATGGGGCCGGCGGCGCATTATCGAAGCGGAGGCATTGGGCGGAGGTATCGTCCTTGGCTCGACGCCGCGGGGCGGAGCTGCAGCAGCAAGTGCGGCGGAGGGCCGCTGTGCGACGAGGGGCGGTGAGCACCCTCGGATCTCGCCGAGGAAGAGGGAGGCGAAGCCGGGCTGTCACCACCGGCTCGGCCTGGAGTTGAAGGGCTATCGACGGATAAGTTGGCGTTGAGGGCGGCTGCGCCTTTAAATAGGAGAGAGAGCGAGCGGGCGAGGGAGTTGCGGAGGTGGTTGGCTGCGGCCGTTGCGGAGGTAGGAGGCGGCGGAGGGTGCGAGGTTGGGGGCGACGGTTACGGAGGGGAGAAGGCCTGGAGAAGATGATGGTCAAGGGTCGTCCGATCGGCCGAGATCGGACGGTCCAGGATAGGCCACGTGGCCTGGGGTTAAGGGGAGAGGGCGCAGCACGTGAGGGGCACGTGCCTGGGGGCACGTGCAGAGCACGTGCGCGCCGGTTAATTATTTATATATATATATATATATTTATAAAAACGAGATTTAAAAAGTCGAAAAATAGCTGACACGTGGCGGCCTCCGAGGCTGCCACGTGTCAGCTCCAGAAAATTTGAAGAAAAATCGTTTTTTAAAATAAAAAAGAAATAGCAAATGACCTCGGATCGAAAAAGTTTCTTCAGAAAAAATGCTCGTCTCGACGAGATCTATAACTTTCATGAAGACATCAAAGCCAAATTTGGTCAAATGTAAAAAATGAATTTTTGGGGTATCCCATGTACAAAGAATACCTTGATTTTTGGGTTTTCTAATTTTTTTGTCATTTTTTTAAACAAGATAAAAATCCGGAAAAATAATGGAAAATCAAAGATAAATAAAACACACATTAATCTAATTTTTTTGGATTTTTTATTAATGAAGAAAATAAATGCATAAAATACAGGTAAAAGCCGCGAAAATATACAATGTACAAAAGAGGCCCAAAACCCAACTTTCACATACGAACTCCGATTCACTTGAACTTGGTCTTGTTTGAAGGTAATTGAATGTGCATTAGTTCAAAAGTGAGTAGGATCAAATCGGACACTGGATGGGGAAGATATGTGGCTTTTAGTCCGAAAATCCTGAAACTAGGGTTTGGGTTTTTGGCCCACTTACCTGGGTTAATTATTTTTTTGTATTTTTTATTTATTTTTGTTAGTGATGTGTACACAGTAGAGGTGGTTTTGGGTTATGCGGTGTTAGCATGAAGGAGTTAAAAATAGGGGAAGTTAGGCTATTTACATGTCAATTTGGGCTTGGATTTTTGGCTTCTTAAAATATGCAGAATTTGATGCTAAAATGCAATTCTTATGAAATCATGCCTGAATTCTAATTATGCAGAATAAATGCAGAAATATTGTTGATTTTGAGGGACTTGAGCTTAATTAATGAGACTTAGAATGGTGAATCCGAGATTCATCAACCGTCTCCCAGAACTCCCTGTAGAAACATACAGGGAACCCATCTGATCCGGACGCCCCATCCGCATTGAGCTAAAACATTGCCCTAACTGGCATCTGCCTCCGTGAACTCCTTCACCAACAACCCCACCTCCACGTCAGACAACTGAGTAACACCCCTCCCCTGCCAACCCCAACCAGATCGGGTTCTCTGCCTGCCAAAGGCCTGGAAGTGAGATATAAGAGCATCTCCAACCTCCCTATCTCCTTTAGCCACCACGCCTCCCACAGTGATCGAATGAATAAGATTTCTACTCCTTCTCCTGCAAGCTATGACATGAAAAAACTTTGTGTTCGCATCCCCCTCCCTGAACCAACGTCGCATGGATCTATGCCTCCAAAACACCTACTTTTTGTCTTCTCTCAAAATCTCCTCCATGTGGCCCCTCTTCGCTACCACCTTTTCTGCAGTCAAAGACCTCTCATCTTCCAATTTATCCAACATACTCACCTCATCTTGCATCCTGACCCTCCTTTCCTGACATTGGGCATGATTTGCTCTCCTTAACTCCATCAACTGCATCCAAAGCAACATAAGATTGTTGCCCATCCTGTACGTCGCAGACCCATTAGGCATGCACTCCTACCATAACGTAATGAACTGACTCCCGAAAGCCCTCCTCTAGAAGCCAAGCATGACTGAAACAAAAGAAAGTCCGAGGCCTCACCTCCTCCCTCGAGAACCAAAGAATAGACATATGATCCGAGTGAGCTCTAGGCAGAGCACGAGCGCCAGCCAAGGGAAAAGCCATTAGCATCTACGGAGAAACCAAAAATCTATCATTACGAGACCTAGACCCGCATTTTGCCACGTGTACAAGCATCCAGCCACATTGATGATCTGCAGCACCAACTCCTCCACGACACCCATAATCTTCGTCGAGCCATTATCCCTTCCCCCATATCCCCTAAGACGATCCTCCAAAAGTAATGTCATATTAAAATCCCCAACGATTACCCAAACATCATATGGCATCGCAACCCTTGTCAAGACCAAGTCCTCCACAAGGTGAGCCACACTGACCCCATTCAAGAGCCATAAACATTTGTAGCTAAAATCCTCAACCTATCAATCATCCATCGAAACAACGTCGTGAAAGTGTGTCTTCCCCGCCACTCAACCTCCACTAGTTCCAATTTTTCAGCGCAACAATTATTCATAATTATTTTGTGAATATTGCAATCTTGCCATTGGAAATTTGTGAATCACATTCACAACCCAAAATAAAATGTGAATTATATTTTAATTAATTGTCCAATGTGAATCCAATTCATGTCGATATTTAATTAACAAATGTAAATTACAAATTACTCTCTCTTATATAAATTACATTTATAATATATATGATTAATATGGATAGTGCTATCCACATTATTCATATCCATGATAATTAAATCACATTTAATCATCCTGGATATCTACGGATATAACATCTTTTCTTCCATCCTTTTTTTCAATCTGGCCTCTAGAAGCCCCTTCAGCTGATAAAGCTCAACATCCCCTCAGCTGGTCTCCCTGACCTCTCTCCACAACCTCTTAACCTCTCGTGACACCTTCATTTCCTGCAGCATCACCAAATCCACCCTACACTCTAGAACCTCCAGGCGTATCGTCGCCCTCTTCTCCGGCCAGCCCATAAGCCCCATACCTTGAACATTCCAAGATATCAGATTCATTTACGAACCAGCAAAACATTTTTTGGCTGCACAATATCGAGGCATTTGAGCGCCTACTCTTCCAAGCCTTCCCCTTGTGCGTCCCTGACATCCAGTACCTCCTCCCTCTCACACGACCCCCTCCCACAATCAGTCGTCAAATAAAAAGCCTTCTGATTCAGCCATGTCATTCGCACCATGCCTCTGGCCTGCCCCCTACCGAGACATAACCATGTTCGGGCTGATTTGCCCTCCCAGCATGTCCCCAAACCCAGGGAAGGCCATATCGCGATATATCGATGATATATCATTGATATATCCGTATCGAGATACAAGAGATATCGATATCAGGGTGCATATCTATTTACCAGGATATCGGTAATATATGACCAATATATCAGCGATATATCACCATATCAGCCCATATCGGTCAAAAATGACTGGATTCAGTACAAAAATTCCGAAATTATCAACCGATATCGTCGAAATTTCACTGATAACTATATATTGATGAATAATACCCTTGTAAGCTTGATTTCACTACTTATTTGGCTACTCCTAATCTGGTAATGTATGGTGCGATAGGGTGTGCATACAATGGTTCTTCAACTTGGAGGTATCCAATCGATTTTAATTCATCTTCTTTCCATTTCGAAAATATTATTGTTGGTGGAAATGAAGATTAGAACATGTTTATTCCAAGGAACCCTAGGCTCTCTTATATAGAGGAAACCTATGGGTAAACTACATAAGGTGGGAAAAAAATAAACATAACACACGAGTACATAAATACTGGAAATATCTCTACACTCCCTCTCAAGATGGAGCATAGATGTCAATCATGCTCATCTTTGAAGAGCATTTCTGAAACGGCCTCTGAGCAGTGTCTTAGTAAAGATATCTGCAGTCTGCTCTCCTGAACTGACATGAGATGTGGAAATCATACCCTTCTGGATCATATTCCTGGTATAGTGGCAGTCTACCACGATGTGCTTCGTCCTTTCATGAAATACAGGATTATTAGCAATATATAATACTGCTTGATTGCCACATTGTAACTTCATGGGTAATGGTACATCTATATGCATATCTGTTAATACAGCTCGAACCCACATCATCTCCGTGCTCCCCTGTGCCATGGCCTGTACTCAGATTCAGCACTAGATCTAGCCACCACTGTCTGTTTCTTGCTTTTCCAAGAAACTAAGGAACTGCCAACAAACATTGCAAAACCTAAGGTAGATTTTCAATCTCTAGAACATCCTGCATAATCTGCATCAGCACATGCAGAGATAGAGAGATTTGTTTCTTTCCTGAACAACAATCCTGCGCCTGGAGACGACTTTAGATATTTGTTTCTTTCCTGAACAACAATCCTGCACCTGGAGACGACTTTAGATATCTTAGTATCATAAATAAAGCATCCATGTATACATGTTTGGGTTGTTCCATGAATTGACTCACCCGACTAACCGCAAAAGCAATGTCAGGTCTAGTGATAGTAATATAGAGAAGTGTTCCCACCATTTCCCTATATCTTCTCTTTCCAACTTCCTCTGTATCATCTCCATATAACTTCATACTAGGATACTTGGAATACTGGAGGGACGACATCCGATCATACATGTCCCAACATGCATATCTATAATATATTTCCTTTGAGTCATCAAAAGACCCTGCGCTTTCTGCGCAAACTCCCATCCCAGAAAGTATCGTAGAGTACCAAGATCCTTAGTCACAAACTGATGGCCTAAAAATTCTTTTTCCATCTTTATCCCTGCACGTCATCACCCGTAACAAGTATATCATTGACATATACCATAATAACAAAAGTACCTCTGTGAGTCTTCTGGACAAACAAATAGTGGTCAACATTTGATCTTATTAACCCTTGCTTCTGGATTACATCTTAAGGCTTCTGAAACCATGCCCGCGGTCTCTGTTTAAGACCATAGATGGCCTTGTGAAGTCTACACACCATCAGACACTCCCCCTCAGCGGCAAACCCCGGAGGCTGCTGCATGTAGACTTCTTCCTACAGATCCCCACATAAAAAGGCATTTTTAACATCAAGCTGGAACAAAGGCCAATCACGTACTACAGCGACTGACAGAAGAACACGTAGAGTGGAATGAAGTGCCACTGGAGAAAAGGTGTCCATAAAATCCACGCCATAGGTTTGAGTGAATCCACGTATCACTAGGCGTGCTTTGTAGCGATCAAGGCTGTCATCAGCATTATATTTGATAGTAAAGACACATTTAAAACTTACAATAGAAGCTCCTGGGGGAGCAGCAACCAAGCTCCATGTACCACGAGACCGCAGAGCCGTCATTTCCTCTTCGATGGTTAACCGCCAGTTGTTGTCTTTCAAGGCATCCTGATAATTTTGTGGTATCTCCACAGTAGATAAGGCAATAGAAAATCTCTGGAAATCACCAGTGAGGTGATGGAATAAAACCTATAAAGCAAGTGTATAGGACGCACATGTCCGCTTAGACTTCCTCAAGGCAATAGGTACATCCAAATCATCAGCTGTGTCCACCTGTATGTCATTGTCCTGCACTTGTGTAATGTCAGTCCCATCATTAGTAATATCACATGGGCATACATGGGGCGTGGTGGATGAATGACGACCTCTATGAGCAGGAATAGGACGACTGGTATAAATTTGGTAAATGTGGGACTGGTGGTTGCGGAGGTGGTGGTGGTGGTGATGGTGGTGACGGTGCTGGCACAGAAGGAGAATGTAAGTTATCAGACTAACACATAAGAGGAGGTGGCATATAAATTTCTTCACCAGTAGTGGAAGGAGTCATCCTGTCACCTGTAGGAGAAAAATACATCACAGTCTCAAAGAAGGTTACATCGACACTGACATAATATCTTTTGTTCACAAAATCATAGCATCGGTAACCCTTTTGAGTACGAGAGTACCCAAGAAACACACACTTGACAACCCTAGGTGAGAGCTTATCAATCCCCGAAGTGAGTTGATGGACGATAGCAACTGAAGCAAAAACATAAGGAGATAGTGAGAACAACTCCTTGTCAGGAAAGACAACAAAAAGAGGAACTTTCTCACCCAACACAGAGGATAGCATACGATTGACCAGATGACATGCCATAAGGACAGCATCACACCAGAAAGACAGAGGAGCAGAACTATGAATGGGTAAAGTCCGAGTTATATCAAAAAGATGACGATGTTTTCTTTCTGTAACGCTGTTCTGTTGATATGTGTAGGCACAAGTTGTTTGATGAATAATGCCACGAGATAAGAAGAAATGAGAAAGAGCACGGGTGCAAAATTCTAAGGCATTATCTATGCGCACAATCTTCACATTAGAAGAAAAAACATTCCGACCTTCATCGATAAGATTTTTGATACATCTCCTGCTTCAGATTTATTTTTCAATATAAAGACCCAAGACAACCTAGAGAAATCATCAATGACCACTAGATAAAATCTGTGTCCCTGGTGGTCAGGAACACGACTCGGACCCCAAATGCCAACATGCAATAACTCAAAAGGGGAGCGACTGCTCCAGGACTCACGACTAGGGAAAATAGATATGTGATGCTTTCCCAACTGACACGCTTCAGACTGAAAAGAAGAATTTGTCAAGATATGGGGGCAAGATATGTCGCAGCTTCTGAAGAAGGAGATGACCAAAATGCAAATGCCACGTAAAGGAAGAAGCAGATTCACTGGACTGAGATGAGACACCAGCATAGGTGTTGCGAACCAACCGATATAGTCCTTCCTGCTCACAGCGCGGCCAATCACCCTGCCCGTTAGAATGTCCTGAAAAATAAGAGACGATGGGTTAAAGATAGCCCGACAATGTAAATCCTTTGTAAGCTGACTAATGGAAAGTAAGTTCATTGAGAAATCTGGAGCATGCAAAACATTTAGTAGTCGTATGGAGGGTGTCAAACTGATATCCCCTTGTCTGATGATGTGGGAATGTGTCCCATCTGCTATTACTATCGATCTCCCTGGTGGAACCTCCCTGTAGGATGTGAACTTATCTCTGTCTTGACAGAGATGATGTGTCACACTTGAGTCCATGATCCAATCCGAAACATTAGAACTGTAACAGGATGTAAAGGACTAAACACTACCTAATGTGCTAGATGTGGCTGACGTGCTGGCAGAGGCTGAAGCTGCTATATCTGAGTAACCTCCTGGCGAGTCAGTAGTGGCAAGAGGCATGATATCTCATAGCCTGGCGACAAGATCCTCATACCACTGATTTGAAGTGGATGTCGTTGTAAGCACAACGTGCTCAGCTACACGGGCGGATGCTAGAAAACCATGCTTAGAATAGCATGTATCCTTCGCATGACCCGAGCGATGACAGAAGGTGTATGGCTGACGGAATCGGCCACCTTGACCACGAGGTCCACGACCACGAAAAGAGGAAGATGCACCTCTGCCTCTAGAAGCTGCCATCGTTGAAGGAGGAGGTGTAGTGGATGTAGAAGGAACTATGATTCTGCTAAGCCGTCGGTACACTTTCCCCACTAGAGGAATAGTAGCATTCGCCAGTATCTGCGAATGAGCCGCATCATACTCCGGGTCTAGTGCTGCTAGTTAGACCCCCACCATTGTAGCATTCCGGAACGTCTTCTGCTGCTTAGGGGTCGCCGTCAGGGGAATGATACTATAAAGGTTCTCAAACATACCTCATAGGAATGTATACAACGAATGCAACGACCGTCCATTCTTGTTAGAAGAAAAAGAGTTGTTGATTCCAGAGAACCCTAGGGTCTCTTATATAGAGAAAACCCTTGGGTAAATTACATAAGACGTAACATAGAAGAATAAAAAGAACAACCGGTACACAGACTATGTAATTCTTTCGACACTCCCCCTCAAGATGGAGCATAGATATCGATCATGCTCATCTTAGAAGTAGACTTCTGGAATGGTCCTCTGAGTAGCGGTTTGGTGAAGATGTCGATAGTCTTCTCTCCAGAACAAACATGTGAAGTAGAGATCAGTCCCTTCTGGATCATGCCTCTGGTGTAGTGACAATCTACTTCAATATGCTTGGTTCTTTCATGAAAGGCAAGATTATTGGCAATGAACAATGCAGCTTGATTATCACACTGTAGCTGCATGGGTAGAGGTACATCTACATGCAAGTCATCTAGTACAGCTCTAACCCACATCATTTCTGTACTTGCTTGTGCCATGGCCCTATATTCAGATTCTGGAATGGATCTAGCGACAACTGCTTGTTTTTTGCTTTTCCAAGAAACTAGAGAGCTACCCATAAACACATCAAAGCCTGAGGTAGACTTTCGATCCTTAGGGCATCCTGCATAGTCAACATTCGCATATGGAAAAACAGATAAACTGGTTTCCTTTCTAAACAGAAGTCCTGTGCCTGGAGATAATTTTAGATACCTGAGTATCATATATATAGCATCCATATGTACCTGTCTCGGTTGTTCCATGAACTGGCTTACCCATCTAACTGCAAAGGCAATATCAGGTCGTGTTATAGTTATGTAAAGAAGCTTCCCCACTATTTCTCTATATCTTCTCTTGTCAACTTCTTCTGTATCAGTATCATACAATTTCATGCTGGGGTCCATAGGAGTAGTAGAAGGTCTGCATCCAACCATGCCCGTCTCGACAAGCATATCTGTAATATATTTCCTTTGGGTCATAACTAGACCCTGTGCATTTCTGGAGAACTCCAGCCCCAGAAAGTATCGTAATGTTCCAAGGTCCTTTGTAACAAATTGACGACCCAACACAGCTTTTGTCATCTCTATCCCCTGAGCATCACCACCTGTAACCAAAATATCTTCAACATACACCATGATGACAACTGTACCTCAAGTAGTCTTCTGAATGAACAATGAGTGATCTGCATTGGATCTCTTAAATACTTGTTGTTCAATTAGATATGAAAGCTTCTGAAACCATGCCTTTGGGCTCTGTTTAAGGCCATATATTGCCTTATGAAGTCTGCACACCATATGATTCTCCTCCACAGTAGGAAACCCCAGAGGCTGCTGCATGTAGACTTCCTCCTGCAGATCTCCATACAAGAATGCATTTTTAACATCTATCTGGAACAAGGGCCAATCACGTACCACAGCTACTGACAGGAGAATACGAAGAGTGGAGTGACGAGCAACTGGAGAGAAAATATCCATATAGTCCACTCCATAAGTCTGAGTGAAACCACGTGCCACTAGTCTTGCCTTGTACCGATCAAGGCTACCATCTGCATTATACTTGATAGTGAAAACCCATTTTCAGCTAACCACAGAAGCTCCTGAAAAAGCAGGAACCAAGCTCCATGTGCCTCGAGACTATAGGGCAGCCATCTCCTCCTCCATTGCAGTCTGCCAGCAAGCAATTTTCAATGCATCATGTTAGGTCCGTGGGATCTCCACAGAAGATAAAGCCACTGCAAATATCTGAAAGTCCCCTGTGAGGCGATGAAAGGAGACCTGTGAGGAAAGTGGATACGAAGTACAACTGCGTTTATGCTTTCTCATCGCAATAGGAACATCCAGATCATAAGCCACTGAACTCGTCGGTTCAGTTTCGTCCTGTAATTATGAACCTTGCATAGGAACACTATTCGACCCATCATTAGTAGTAACATCTGAACATACCTGGTGCGTGTTGGATGATTGGAATGTAGCATGAGCAGGACCAGATCGACGGGTATAAAATTTTGGTAGTGGCGAGATAAGTGGTTTTGGTGGAGGTAGCGATGGTGGAGGTGGATGTAGTGGTGGTGTTGATGCAACTTCATGAACTGGATTGGAAAATGGTGGACTCACCGTAGGTGGAGGAGGGACATAGACCTCATAATTAGATGTGTTAGAGGCCAATCTGTCACCTGCAGGTCAGAAGTACATAACAGACTCAAAGAATGTAGCATCAGCACTGACAAAGTATTTCCTGTTGATAGGATCATAGCAACGATATCCCTTCTGAGTCCGAGAGTAACCCACGAAGACACATTTGACAGCTCTTGGCAAGAGCTTCTCAAGACTTGGGGATAATTGATGAACAGAGGCAACAACTCCAAAAACACGAGGGGTGAGTGAAAACAATTCCTTATCTAGAAAAACAACAGAAAGAGGAATTTTCTCACCATGTACCGCAGACGTCATACGATTTAACAGGTAGTAGGCTGTAAGAATGGCCTTCTCCCTAAAAAGAAATAGGAGCACAACTCTGGATGAGTAGGGTTCGAGTAATGTCAAGAATGTGACGATGTTTTCTCTCAGCAACTCCATTCTGTTAGGAGGTGTAGGCGCATGTAGTTTGATGTATAATTCCTTTTGACCAAAAATATTTTGAGAAAGACCAAGTACAATATTCCAAAGCGTTATCAGTACGAACATATTTCGCATTGGATGAAAAAACATTGTTCACTTCATTGATAAGGTTTTTGATGACATCACCAGCTTAAGATTTATTTTCTAACAAGCAAACCCACGATAAACGAGAGAAATCATCAACCACGACAAGATAAAACCTGTGCCCCTGGTGATCAGGAACACGACTAGGACCCCAAATATCAACATGAAGTAACTCAAAAGGGGAGCTACTGCTCCGACTCTGATGACTCGGGAAGCTAGCTCTATGGTGCTTCCCTAACTGACAAGCTTCACACTGGAAGGATGAACTTGGAGATATCTGAGGCAAAAGGTGACACATCTTCTGTAGAGGGAGGTGACCAAAGCGTAGATGCCATGTATAGGGAGAGACAGATCCAACATCATGAGAAGAGACTCCAGCATATGAACTCCGGTTCAGACGATAAAGACCATCTTGCGCAGAATCACATCGAATCACCCTGCCCGTTAGAATATCCTGAAACATAAGAGAAGATGGGTCAAATATAGCACGATAATGCAAATCTTTTATAATATGAATAATGGAAAGTAAGTTCATCGAATATTCAAGGGCATGTAAGACATTCTTCAGACGCATGGAAGAGGATAACATGACCTCCCCCAATCCAACAATGGGGGAATGAGACCGATTGGCAATGATCACCGACCGCCCTGGAGGAATATCTCTGTATGATATAAGTCTGTCTCTGTCTCGACATAGATGGTGCATGGCACCAGAGTCCATGATCCAATCTGAGATGTCTGAACTATAACACGTGGTAAACGCACAGACACTACCTGAGGTTCTAGTTGTGGCAGAAGTACTGGCAGAAGCGGACGCAACTATATCCGAAGAACCTCAAGAAGAATCTATAGAAACAGGAGGAATTATATCTAGTAATCGAGCGACGAGTTCCTCAAACCTCTGATCTGAAGTAGAAGATGATGGAGATGCAACATGTTCTGCCACTCGTGCTGATGCTGGAAAGCCATGCTTAGAATAGCAGGTAACCTCCGAGTAACCTGTACGGTGACAAAAACTGCAGGGTGGACGGGACCGACCACCATGGCCTCGAATCCCACGGCCACGAAATGAAGAAGAGGAACCACCTCTCCCTCTGGAAGTAGCCATCACCGAGGGGGGGTGGTGTAGACGTACTGGATGGAACTGAGATGCGGCTAAGCCTTCGGTAGACCTCCTCCATAGGAGGAATGGTAGTATCTGCAAGTATCTGTGATCTGGCCATGTCATATTTGGGATCAAGAGCCGCAAGAAGGACTCCTACCATAGTAGCATTCCGAAATATCTTCTTCTGCTCGGGTGTGGCCGTCAGAGGGATAGTGCTATAGAGTTTCTCAAACATCCCCCTAAGGGATGTATACAAGGAATGAAGGGGGTGCCCGTTCTGCTTCATGGTGAATATGTCATGTTGAAGTTGTAGCATCTTGGTTTCATTCCGGACCTGGGAATATGTCATTGCGAGAATTTCCCACATCGCTTTAGTGGTAGGCTGATGGAGGACATCATTGGAAATCTCCATCGACAACGTGCCTGACAACCAGACCTTGGCATAAGAATCATCAGCCTCCCAGGAGGCATAAATCCCTGTCTTCTCTACCGGCTCATCCTTGGTAAGAATGTGCTTCTTACCATTTGACTTCTTGAGGCTCATGAACTGCATCACCCAGAGCTCATAGGTCGACCCATCCATCTTCACTATTAGCGCGGGACCTTTGAATGTGCTTATGGAGGGCATATCAACCTTGGATTCTAACATATCACCAGAGAAGAAGAACTAGGGTTTGTTGACAGAGAAACATGTGTCTACACAAACTGCATAGGATTTGAGTGTGTATGTAGACGTTACACACCCAAATCCATGGATATGGCGAAGGGGGCGGCTGCAACAAAGCCGACGGGATTGCACTAACGTTGGCTAGGACAAAAGCCAGTGGGAGGCAGGGGCCGGGGCCGACTAGGGCAAAGCCGGTATGTACAGGCGGGGCCGGCTGGGAGGCGGAGAGGTACAGCGGTGGCGGCAGGGGGGAGGGGGCGGCGGGTGGGGTGAGAAGAAAAAGCCGTTGTTGTTTATTCCAGAGAACCCTAGGGTCTCTTATATAGAGAAAACCCATGGGTAAATTTCATAAGACGTAACAGAGAAGAATAAAAAGAACAACCGGTACACATACTACGTAATTCTTTCAACAATTCTACTTAACAGTAAATATGTCATGCTGAAGTTGGAGGATCTTGGTCTCGTTTTCATCTGCGAGTATGTCGTGGCAAGAATATCCCACATGGCCTTAGCTGTGGGCTGATGGAGGACATCATTGGCAATCTCCATCATCATAATGCCAGAAAGCCAGACCTTCGCATATGAATCATCAGCCTCCCGTGAGGCGTAAATCCCCGTCTTCGCTGCCGGCTCATCTTCGGTAAGGATGTGCTTCTTACCGTTAGACTTCATGAGGCTCACGAACTGCAATGCCCAGAGATCGTAATTCGTCCCATCCATCTTGAATCTTGGCATTGGACCTTTAAAGGCGTCAATGGAAGGCATATCAAATTTGCTTTCTGACATTGTTGCCGGAGACAAAGAACTAGGGTTTATATACTAATGAAGAATTGTCTACATAAACATGTAGGGACTTGAGTGCATATGTAGACTTATGCACTCAAACCCATGAAGAAAAGGAGATGGGGTCGACGGCGAGTTGGAGGGGGAGTATGGTTATATGATGTCGGCGCCGAGAGGGGTGGGGTTAAGGAGGTGGCAGTAGGATAAGGTGTCGCACACGGAGGTGGGGGCGGCGGGGAGAGGGGGGCGAGGAGAGGAGGGGCGGTGCCGAAGGAGAGGGGCGGTGGGGAGAGGAGGGGTGACGCCGAAGGAGAGGGGTGGCTAGGGTTTAGGAGCCTCTGATACCACGTTGGTGGAAATGGAGATTAGAACATGTTTATTCCAGAGAACCCTAGGCTCTCTTATATAGAGGAAGCCTATGGGTAAATTACATAAGGAGGAATAATAAAAATAAACAAAACACACGAGTACATAAATACTAGAAATATGTCTACAATTAGTATGATTTATGTCTCTTTTTATAAAAATGCTATTATGCTCTTTATTTTTTTGTTTTCCAAAAATAGCTCAAACATTTTGTCTATGCATAATAAGTGATGCAATATAAGTCTTGGATGAACTTCGTTTCCAATATCTATCAGTCAAGAATCAACATTAACAATGATATGCTCGATATGACATATATGTGCAATATAAGGGCCATTGATAATCGCTATGCGTAACATAAGTGTATATTTGTAAGTTATTTAGTATTATAAGAACATAGATGGACTACATTTCGAATATCCATAAGTTAGCAATCAACAAAACAATGATGTGTTGGATATGACTGATATATACAATATAAGGGTCATAGATGATCGATATGTGTGATCTAAGAGTATATTTGTAAGTTGTTTAGTGTTCTAAGAACTTGGAGGAACTCCATTTCCAATATCTATTGGTCAACAATTAACAGTACTAGTGATATGTTCAATATAACTGATATGTGCGATATAAGGATCATAGATGAACTATATGTATTATCTAAGTGTATATTTATAAGTTATTTCATTTTATAAAAACTTGAATGAAATCAATTTTCAATATCTATAAGTCAAGAATCAACACTAACATCGATATGTTTGAAATGACCGGTATGTTAGACATATGGGGTATAAATGACCGATATGTGTGATATAAGTATGTATTTGCAGGTTATTTGTTGTTTTACTATCTTGGATGATCTTAATTTCTGGAAAATGGCAAAAAATTCAATTTCTGATCCATTTCCAACATTTCCACTGATATCGGTGATATATTGACGATACATCCCGATATATCCTTTTTTGGGTGAACGATACGATATCGATATCGATATGGCATTCCTTTCCCGAACCTGGTCTTCATCAACCAACTCCAGTCCGATGTATGTTGCTAACATGCGTCGCCTCCTCTCCTTCATATCAAGGCAAGAGTCGCTCCCTCCAACTCTCCCTCCATGTCATTACAACAGCTCCTAACAACCAGCCGGGCACCCAAGGCCATCGTACCCACCACCCTGGGGCACCTGCCTCGATAAAGCATTAACCTCGTACTCGCCTGCACCGCCTAAAGGCCTGGCATGGACGCCGTCCTTTCGGCTCCAGCCGACTCCACCCTTCATGAAGCTCCTTCAGTGCGGCATCCCCACGACAACTCCCCGAACTCTATAATGGGGTCCATCGCCCGCGAGCGGAAGACCAATGCTAGCGCAGCAGTACAAGGAGCCTCAAGGTCGCTAGGATCCGCTCCACAACCCATCTGCAGCTCCTCTAGAGAAGCAACCGGATCCATCGAAGGCTCCACCCGCACAGCCCTTGCAGGAGCCGCCATCGAGTACTCAGCCTGCTCCAAAAAGATGCCGCCCACAACCACAAGTAGAGCTGAATCCACCTCCTTATCCACGAAGTTGAATGGATCCTCGAAATCACTGCTTGTCGGATCTTCAAAGAGTTGATGTAAAGGCTTTGGTAAATCATTTTATATGTATCACTCTGGTATACAATACAAAAGTTGTACGCATTATATAGCACTTACTCCCCAAAGGATGATATTCTAGTCTGTTAGCTAGTGCATAGTTACAAAACTCGGCACCTAGGTGTGTTATTAGAGCTCAAACAAGGAATGTTATTCTTTCCAGCACGTGCTATGTATAGATACTCATTCAGTTATTGATATGCTGATTATTCATGGCATGTATTAAAATATTCAGAAAAGAATATGCACAATGACAAATGTCCACTTTCATGTCACATGTATGTTAGAGTGTTGCTCAAAATAAAAGGTATAAATCCAAATAGTGTTGTATCATCATCTTCATTCTAAATTATCAAATCATCACCATTAGTTTGATCTATTTCATTTTAGTAACATTTATTTATAAGTTTAATCCATTTTTATTTTTAGTATCCTCTATTCATAAAATTTTCCGAACTCATATGCTTAAGGAAACCCATCAATTCTTTCTTGTCTGTTTAAAACTTTTATATGTTGAACACTAATATATGTGCATATTGTACCCACCATAAGTACGAACCTCCACAACAAAATATCAAGTGTTGGTTTTCGCAACATTTGAATAATGATAGTAGTAAGCAAGTTGTTAAAGTTATTGTATTTTCTATTTTATTTGAGTCATGTAACCGTTTAGGGTCATATATGAACTTTCTCTTCTTTGCTCTCTAGTGTTTCTCTCTATATAAGAGACCCTAGACTGGCGGAATAAACAAAGATCCATTCTCTTCTCAACAAGGTATCTGAGCAATAGTCCTAGACTGGGGACCTAAAATAATCCCGCTGCCACCTCCAAGCCTTGTCGAAATCATGTGTAGGCCCTTCTTCCCCTCTTAAGGCCACACACGAGGCCCTTCTTCCCCTCCAGGGAACTGCTATGCTGCAAAAGGCGCTCTCCAACACCTTGTGGTGCCACCAAAGAGGCTCCAATGCCCTCCATCATCGTCATCACATTATCTAGACAACCACCAACGTCATCAGACCATCGTCGTACTTCTCCAGAATTGCATCCCCCTAGAACTGTCGTCATCACTATAGCACCCCAGCACTATCTCTACAGCCCTTGCAGCATCGCCATCCCCTCTAGGCCCATTCAACGATGCCTCCAACTATCATGACTCCACAACCCCTTCTAGAGTTCCATCTAGACCCCTTGGGCCACCGCTAGCCCTCGACAGTCAACTTTGCAACTTCTTAGGTTTCGCTAGGGTCCTTGAGGATCTCAAGATCTATTTTGTGTTTTTAGACCTCCTACATGCCCAACTATGATTTCTAGTGCATTGTTCAGCCCTCATATGCATACTTGATCAACCACAAGACTTTATTGATCTCCCTATCTGACCACCAAAGCGTCTACTTCTACTATGACAAAGCCACTGACCACAAACATAATGGCACAAGGCAGTATGATCGAACTTAAGGGCAAAGCCCATGTCGGATCATCACTACACCTCTCCAGCAGTGTTCCCCCAGCATAGTTGTCATCACTACAACACCCTAGTACCATCTCTATGGCCCCTCCAGCGCTATCAGCCCCTCCATACCCCCCTTCAATGGTGCCTCCAGCCACTACAATAACTTTTTCGCCCCTTCTAGGGTTCTGCCCAGATCCCCTGGGCCGCCATCAGCCCTTGACAATAAACTTTGCACCTTCTTAGGTTTCACCAGGGTCCTCGCGGGCCTCCTGAGCTGTTGTGCAACGTGTTTTCAGACCTCCTACACGTCCAAGCGTGATTTCTAGGGCACTTTTCAGCCCTCATATGCATACTTGATAGACCACGGGAGCTTATTGATCTCTCTATCTAACCACCAAGGCATCTACTTCTACTAGGATAAGGCCCTTGTCCACTAACACATTGGCACATGTAGTACTATCAAACTTTAGGGCATCGAAAACTGTGTGCTCTTGTCCAAAGCTTTAAATTTCGATTTCGTTCCGAGATGGCGAAAAAGTGCAACAATTTCGAAATTTCGTAAAAATTTCGCCAATTTCAGTCCAAAATCGACCTAGATTTGTGAAGGAATGGTCCATGTCGAGATTTTGATTTCGATTTTTTTGGAGTGTCAAAACCGAAATTTCAGTGGAATTTCACAAAATTTGAATCACTGCTCTGTTCTCGCACTTTCAAAATGTTCATTGGGGGTCAACGAAGAATCTATATCCTAACTAAAGATACTCCAAATGAGAAAGATAAAGACTAAGACAACTGGCTCAGAGACAACTATCAGGTTATCAGTTGGATGATCAACAACATCGAGGCACATATTGTAACGCCCGCGGATCTAGGATACCCGTTTACATAATATAGTATCATGTTCGCTAGAGATCACATAAGGTTATGAAATTTAGGGAAAATTTTCGTGTTTTAAATGACATTCACTTTTAATTAATAATCCACAGAGCCAACAATGTGTCACCAATTTCTATTTCATTAATTTCCAAAAAAATAATACATGTAACAAAAGAACTGTATTATGTATATGTATCCAAATTGTAGCAGAAGAGAAAGAAAAGCATTTACATTGTCCTAAACATAAACTATAACATGTGTACCTGACAAGATTTACTTACGAAAACTCAGGTTCAACTGTCATAATACAACGATGCAGGTGTTTTGCCTGCAATCCATGCATTAGGGAGAAAAGAACATCAATAAATGTTGAGAACATCTAATCAATTAAAAACAACCGGAAATTTAGTGGCTCCAAAAGAAAGAAAGTAGATAGACAATTAAATTTAATGAGCTACTTGCATTGAAACATGTTTTCAACTTGTTCGGTATGTGAATCCTCTGACTTACTCATCATATCTCAATTACTCATATTTATCACTTTTATATATAGATCATATGATCCATATTTAAGCTATCACCTTTTTATTAATTATAAATCATGTTTGATGGATCTTAGTAATATGGATAATGAGTCTCTGGTCTGATCTTTGTCTTTAATAAATGCTTATAATTATCGAGGTGATCTAGATATCTTGATTATTTAATGATTAATATAAATCGAGGAGATCCAGATCTCTTTCTGATGCTTATGAGTCAAGTGGATGGATCATAATAAGTGTAGATGCTCAGTCTCGTGTTATGATTCCTTGTTAAATTTCTCAAGCTCGGGACTACCGAGGACACCAGGTGATCACGATGCTATTTGGATTATTATTGACAGATTAACCAAGTCATCCCATTTTATACCTATCAACATGACCTACACTCAATTTAGGTTGGACAAGTTATATGGGCAGAACATTATCAAGCTTCGTGATATACCACGTGAGGTAGTGTTTCACAGAGGCTCGAGGATTACGTCTCACTACTAGCACCAGTTCATGTCAGCATTACAGACAAAGATGAAGATGAGTTCCACATAGCATCTACAGACTGACGGACAGAGCAAGCACACTATTCAGACACTTGAGGATTTGTTACTGTTGGAGAATTTCTTTATGCGCTACTTGAGTTGTAGGTGGGTAAATGGAACACTCCAGGATCCATTTACCACACCCATGTGTTTAGTTCCACATCTACCAGTGGTGGGACTTGGAGGCTCTGCGGAGGCTATATAAGGAGCCACAGACCTCCTGTATCCATTGAGAAAAAGGAATGCAATATTCGCCCCTTTGAGGGCTTCTTCCGTGGTTTCATTCAACTTCTTAGGGAGTAGATTCCACCGTTCCACGTAAAATCTTTGTTCTCCATGTTTATGTTTCTTGATTTATCGATTCTGCTTCTGCTTCTCTATTTTCTAACATGGTATCAAAGCAGGTCGACTCTCGAGGTTTTGATATTCTTTAGTTTTTCGAGATTCAATGTTGATGTTGAAGATGTATTCTTTGAAGATTATTTTTTCTGCATAGTTCAAAGTTCAGAAGCATGTCCAAAGAAATTCCCAACCGCATGCCCGTAGTTAGAGAACTGCTGCAAGTGAATGTAGGCTTCCTCATTGGTATTCCCATGAAATAATGGTAGGAGCGCAAGGAACTGGGTTTTTAGCACGAAGTGAGCATGGACCGGAGGGATGCGAATCCACTCGATCTTCTAGTTATCTCCAGGATTATATGTCTCTTTTAGTGTTGGTTTTGGGTTCCCATTCCTTGGTTCCTCTTCTTCCTAATTTGGATCATCACGGGGTCTTTCTCCACCTCCCCCTCCTACTGGTTAGTTCCTCATGTCATTCGATATATATCCTGGAAGGCAGACTGCACGAGGTCATGTTCCATCAATTATTGATGGATGGCCTGGATAGAAGCCAACAACTGAGAGTTCACTTGATTCTAGATGGGCGCCTAGCGCTGCTCTTACTGGGGCGGATGTTGCTCCTTGCCCTTTGCTTGGGAGCTATTACTGGATCTGAATATGAGGAGATGAACTCTGTATCAGGATCCAGGACTGGGACTAGCTTCTATCTATAATGTTAGAGAATCAATCAGACCACTTGAATTTGATTACCAGCTATCGTGATGAATCTAAGATTAGGGTCAATCCCAGATGATCATGAATGGAGAAAAAGATGTAGGCTGAAATCGAACTCCATTCACAATAAGCGGTAGTGGGACAAGAGTGGTCCCAATTTATTGGAAAGAAAATGAGGAGTCTGTAGATCAATTCGCAAGATTCGAACTGGGTTCTCGAGAATCGCCTCGAATTATTGATGATGCTGAGTTCATGGAATCGATGTGGGTGTCGACGGAGTCCCGACTAAACCAACCATGGATTGACATTATGAAGCAAGAGAAGATCGATGTAGGAAGAAGGATATGATGCTCCGTGAGGAATAAAAAGAAGTGTAAAACAATAGAAAGGCTCGAAACAAGCATGAGGTCAAAGAGGAGACACATATGACTAAATTTGCGCAGGTGTGTGGGACTTGATCTTTGAACCTTAATCTAGATCCATACGAACACAATTTAAAATTGGATCATAAACTCAAGACAATGTGAAGCAGCAAAGGGTCAACTTTTTTAATCTTGTCATTTTTAGAGTTGTTATTTCAGGCATATCTTATAACAAGTCCTTAGCATGCTAACCCTATAGGAGTGAGAGTACTTCCAGAAAAGTATCCCGTGCTTGTCATCCTTTGCAACCTATAGTATGCACTTTTTGAGTTCCTTGTTGCCCTTCCCCAATCCATACTCTGCCAAAGAAATAGAGGGACGAAGCCGATAGGAAAAACCACTACTTTTGACCTCACTAACGACTGAATCACCCTTGGGCACGCAAGGACCTACTTGAACGTAAACCGATGAGACAGATACACCCGTGAGGGAATGGCCTAAGCTCAGTACTTCAGACCAAGTCAATGTTCCACACAAGGTGGAAACACCATCGTTGATAAGGACATGCTCGATCACGTACGATAGAAGTGCCATTACTTTGGAAATCCAAGCGATACACAAGGTAGTTACAGACTGAGTTTTTGGATCTAATCCTTAGTGAGTCATGCCTCGCTCATGAGAGGGATTTTGGTCCACTCCTAAGGTACCTGAAAACAATGAGGGATTTATGAACGCAAGGCCATGAAGTTCATTACAGATATTTAATTAAGGTCAAAGTTTATTTAGCAGTCCCCTTGTTTTAGATTTTTTATTTTCACTTTTTTAGGTATTTTGCATATAAGTGCTAATGATTTTGTAGATTTTCATTTAAGTCATAGGTTCTCAAAATCAGAGGGAGATAAGGAAAAAGCCATGCAAGTCGATCCGATGATGGAATCTCATCATTGAACCTAATGATGCATGCAGAGTTATAGGACTTACAGAGCTTCTCATCTCTCTCCATGTGGTACACAAAACATACATTTTAAATCTATCTACATGGCAGTGTGCAATCAACAAAATTGCCCTAAGCAATAGATGTTATTAGTCGTGAAGAACCATATGTTAATTATCTAGATATGAGACCAAAATTCTGATCTTCGATGCCACTCGGTGCCTGCCACAACAGGTCCTGCCAGCAGTGTATGCGACCTCTCTGGGCACATGATCTCAAGTCTAAATAATTAACAATTATTACTTTGACTAGATCTGAACGTAAGAGACTATATGCACATAATTCTTATTAGGATTTGGACCTAATTATCAATTCAAGCAACCTAAGGTCTAGAGTCTTCATGTACATAAAATAAATAAAAAGAAAGGTGGAAAACTTAAAACATCGAGAAACAAATAAAACAAGGTGGTAAAAATGTGAGGAAATCACAATGAGGCCACGGATGAACAGACAACCGAGCAATGGACCTCGTTGTAGAGAGTAGTGTCCAAGTCCAAATTTATTACAAGTAATAACGAATAAATAAATAAATCTCTCCCTCACCAAAAAGAATCTATACTAAAATTCTAGCTAATTAGCCTCCTTGTTATGCTTGATGGCTCTCTAATTGGTCATGTGAAGAAGACCAATCTCCACCTTGCTCGGTTGCATCGCCCTCCTAAGAGGTCGTTCTCGCATAGCGGACCCTCACAACAAACATATCAAAAGAGATGTGTTTGCAAAAGTAATAAAATAATGCTTTTAAACAAAATGTGAAATGAGATATATATAAGTAAGAGACAGACGAATAAATGAATTAATAAATATATACAAAGAAATGAATAAATAAAAGACAAATAATTACATATAGGCTACACTATGTTGCTCCGCAACAACGACGCCATTTGATGGCACAATTTCTATTATGCGGGTCTAAATGTGATCCTCATAGAGTGCGAGGATAGGGTATAGCTATGGTGACCCATAAAGAGAACCCATGACTAGTCAACAACTACCCACAATGTAAAAAATTTGGCAATGAAAGGCACAAAAATATGAGGCACAATTTATTATACTCTACAAACCAAATGTATAACATGTAGAGATCGATCCATAGAGAGCAAAGTTAGGAAGCCTACATTGCTAATCAGTTGTATTATGTACATACTTGTCTTTTAGTTTTTGTGGGTTTTTTGTATTTTCTCTTTTTTATTAAATTAATAATAAATAAAAAATATATTAATAATATAAATAATGCAGATATAATATATATGGTTTATATATATATATATTCATTTTTATTTTATAATTTTTATTATTTTGTTTTTATATTTTCTGATTTTTATATTTCTTTTTCTTTTGAAACAAACAATATAGGAATATATAAGGCTATATATATAATATGTAGTAATATATATTTGAATTCTAATAAAAAGTAACAAAATGCTAGCAAAAATATGTTTTACGGTTTTAGATAATTTTCTAATGTTTTGATCTTTTGTCTAGAATTTTTGCATATATTTATTCCTTTTTAAAATAAAAAATCCCAAAATAGGGGTTAAATAACTAGACAGAATTGAATTGAAGATTAGAAATATTAAAAATGTCTAAAATTTCACAAATCAATTTTAATAAATAGATAATAATATAAATAAAATTCAAAAAGAAAAATAAATATTTTCAGGATTTTGGGAAATTTTATATCTTTTTTTACTGGATTTTAGAGCTTTTTAATTTTTATAATTTTTCTTTTCTACTTTTATTTTTTTGGTCTGGAGTTATAAAATATAATAATAAGCAAAATATTTTTTTTATTTTTTAAAAATATTTTAATATTTTTTGGTATTTTCTAAGTTAGATAGAAGTAAAAATATGTTCTTTTTTAAATAAATGGTTAAAATCCCTAAAATACAAAAAATATGGTGTAAATGTACATGTTGGCAATCATCTGCACTATTTTTGCATAATTTTTGGAGCACAAATGCTATTTTTAATAAATAAAGTACAAGCACAAAAATACATGCAGTCGCGAGGACATTAGCAAATAAAAATAAAGTCAGCAGCATATGTGTAAATTTCCCAAAATACGCAGCTAATATTATAATTTAATGGACTGAATTAAAATTTATGAAATTGCCAAGGTATTTATGCAATTTTCCCAGCTCACGTGGGACGACACCTGAGTTATGCTAGACTAGTAATAACAAATAAGTTCAAGGGTCTCTAAGCAATTTTTCTGAATTTATTTATGCTAAAATATTATTCACAGGAATAATGAATAAAACAAAGAGGGGGGACTAAGTGTGCAAGTTACCCCCGATAACGCTTCATCATGTAGCACAGATCATTTCACTTATACACGTGGTAGGCCTTGGAAGCTTGATAACGCTTCGCCAATCTACGGTCGTGATCCCATCTAGGTTTCCATCGGATGAACAAAGATGGCGATGATTGAATGGCCATGATCAGAATTGGATCTCCTCTACGATCCAATGGCTATTGCTTCGCTCGAAGAAAAGGGAAGAAGGTCCTTGCCTTTGAGATTCGAACCTTCGATTCTCCCTCCTCTGGGCTGCTCAGATGTTGCCAAGTTGCTCAAACAAGTCCTGGAGGTTCTCCGCACCGGGGGATATCCTCAAAATGATCCGGGGCTCATTGATGGAGCCTTGAAGCGTTATGTGCCTGGAGGTGCTCCTTGGATGCGTTCAACCCTCAAAAGGGCTCCTCGAGTCCTGAAAAAATGTGCAAAAGCATTCTACGACAAAGGTAGAGGATCTTGATTGTTATTGGGATGGATTCGAGGTGAAATGGAGGGGAGATGAATGTGTTCCAGCGATGGTGGGGGGTGGAGCACTGATCCTTCCATCGAGAAGGACTCGAAGGGGGGCTGATGGTCGAGATGTGGAGAAACACACTCTAAAAATTGAGATGGTCATGGAGGGTTGGAGACAGAGAGTAACAGTGTGGAACAGTGGCCGGAGCTCTAGAGCTCCAGCGAGATCTCTAACTTAGTCTATGCTAAGGTAGTAACTAAAACATAAAATAAATCGCATAAAATAAAAGACAAGTACTAATTCTACCTACAAAACGTAAAGGCGCAGCTCTAACCTGCAGGAGACGACAAGGAGCATGACAGTGTTGGAGCTCCGCCTAGACTCCTCTTCTGCTCCTTTCACCGCCTGGATATGTGGGGATGGACCTGTTGTCACCAGGAACACGCACAAATTAATAGGAGGTGGCTTTAGGGCTCAAAGAAGGATCAAGAGTGAATGGGTGACTTTGGAGCGTTATTTATAGACTGGTTTTTGGCGAACTTCGAGCGAGATTATTGAGAGGCTCAATGCATATCGATGGAATCTAATGAAGATGCAAGATTGGCGATTATGATGTGAACGAAATCCAATAAAGACTCAAGGCAAATGGAGGCACAGGGTGGCCTAGAAAATTCGAGGAAGTAGGGTTGTTCGTGGCTCTGACATGGGTCAGAGGCGAGGAAGGACAGTTAGGTGAGGTCAATAATCCTCGCCTTTTGATTAGTCCACGTCGGCCACTATAGGACAAAAGAGCTGGGTTTTTTTTTCAAAATAATAATTAAAAATAGTAAATTATTTTATTATTTTTTTGTTATCAAATAAAAAATGTATATTATTTTACGTGGTATTTTAATAAGATTTTTATTTATTTTTATGAGTCAATTTATTACAAATTACTTTTTTGTAACTGTATTTAATTGAACTATGTTTTGCCCATTTTATTTTTTTGTATTTTTATTTTTATTTTATTTTAATATTTTTTATATTTACAACTTATTTTTATGTACACAAATATATTTTTATCGTATTTTTATGATGCATTATATACACTTAAATAAATAGGGATATGTATTATATAGGTATAAGTATAGTATTTCATCTATGTATTTCTATAGGTTATTTTATTTTTAGTGTTTTGTTTAAGGTTTTATCATACTCTAAATATACACATATATTATAAATAATATGTACAAAATTATAAAAATATAAAATTGTAAAAATAATAAAGAATAAATAAAATGAATATTTTATTCAGGTGTATGGTACAATTGGGGTCCAAAACCTAACATTCACACCTTAACTCCAAATTAAATGAAACCACCTTCATTAAATAGTTATTACAAGTTATGTATAACTAAATTGATTTTGATGCATTTTGAGTCTTTGTTGAGGAGATATGGGTCTAGGAAGTTTGGGTTTTGGCTTCTTATTCTGAATGTAAAATGTATACTTGTGTGTTATTTTGGTGCAAACTCAATTTTGTATTTTCCTATAGATTTTTATCTACAATTTTTTATGGACAAAGTTTATTGGTTTAAGCAATAAATAATAAAGAATAAAATGGGTCCCAAAAATGCTATATTGATGAATGAATAAATGGTATTTTTCCTGTATCCTTGGCCCTGATATCCCCCTACTTTATTCCTTGTTGAGCAAATCAATTCTTGACTTGGTCTCAGGGTTCGGGGTCATAAATTGCTTTTGGCATTTTATTTTTTTCTTGTCTTTCTTTATTCCTTTATTTTGGCATGAAACAATGTAATTTTTACAATAATTATAACTAAATAATGGATGTTAATTTGTACAAAATAATGATATTTACAAGCATTTAGCTAGGGTTTAAAGGCCAAAATGAAAGAATAAAGGTGATGAAATGGAGATTCATCACATATTCTACGATATTGTAGATCACGTTTGTTTGAAAATATCCCTTTAAAAATAAAATAAAAATTGGAAAATAAAAATCAAATAAAAAAGATTAAAAATAAAATTCATAAAAAGAGTTTTCTTGATTTCAAAAAGAAAAATAAAGAAGGATAAAAATATCAGAAAAATACTTTTTCACTCGAAATCTAACGAACGTGATTTTCTGCCTCCTTGTGTTGGACCTACGCTGGCAAGGTACATAAATAGTGAAACAAATTCTGATTTGGTGTTTGTTATTTTTTGTTTGATTAATTGAAATTTCGTTTCGAGCAATTCTCTACACTGATAACTCATTTTTACCACTCGCAGAATTTCGGTTATCAAAAGGATATCGTTACCAGGAAGGCATATCCGTTCTTGAGATTTTCGAGTTTTATTTCTTGAGATATTATTCTTTTCTTTCCCTATTTTCTTTTTTTCGTGTTTTCTCGATTTTCTATAATTTTTTGAGATTTTTTGTTGTTTTCTTTTTCCTCTGACTCTCTTGAATATTTTTATTTTTATTTTCTTCAAGAGTTTTGTGTGATTTTTTTATTTCTCTGATTTTTCTTTATTTTCTCAATGTTTATTGTTTTTTTCTTATGTTCTTTTTCTCGATTTGGAGTCAGTTTTTAACTTTGATTTTTTTGGAGTCTTTGTTGGATCTTTTATCTGTGTGAAGCTAACCCATTTTGTAGGGCCTGCAGATTTAGCTAGCTTCTTCGGAAACCGACTTAGCTAAGAGTGCAGAGACCGGGTCATTCTTCTCCGATCTGGTTGTAGAGGGTAGAGCGAGTTAGCCAACATAAGATTTTTGTTGTATTTTATTTTCTTAGACATGATTTTCTATTTTCTTCTGAGAGGGGGCACTTTCCTATTTTCTATTTTTGTGAGAAAGGAAGGGGCACTTGCCTGTGTTTCTTTTTGTAGAAAGGGGTCCACTAGACATCTTGATTGTACTTGGACTTTAGATATTTTTTGGGGTCTGTTTCATCATGTGACAGTGCACTTGGGAGACCTCACCATAGTTTTCGATTTTCTTCGATTTTTCTTTATTTCACGTGATTTCGTGGAGCCTAGTATGCATGTTTGTTTGATTAGATGTCTAAAGTAAAACCTAGATCCATTATCCACACTTAGGCGTAATGCATAGAGTTTTGAAAAGTAATCTATTCTTACACTAGAACTGCTGATTAGGACTCGATTGTTTCTTTTGCACACATTTAAATTATATCTTGCCTGTTGTCATATATTTTGCTTATATCGTATTGGGCAACTTTTCTCATAACGTACCTACGTGTGGATCCGTAGGTTCTCAATAGTGAGCAACTTGGAGTCACCTTTTTGTGCAGCTTCACAACACTTTTTGGTGGTACGGTTGCTTGTAGCTTTACTGCCCTTTCTTTACTTGTAATTTTTTTAGAAACATGACATGTATAATGTATGTATGGGCACACCTTTTCATATGCATACATATATATTTTGTGGACACGAATGGAAATGGAAAATGGAATGTATTGTGAACTGGTTGAATGGAAATTAATTTTTAAATTCCAATGTATTGTACCACTCTCACATGCTTACTCTATATATCATTTGACTCGAATGTGGAATGTATATGAGAGGAATCAATATGTAGAGTACCTGGATCCTAGGGGGACGGATGTGACACAGTGCGAAGATGGGATTCGTGCTCGTACTCATCATAGGAGTAGACTAGAACATCATCTATGAATACGATCTCAATGTCCAAGTGTGGATGGAAGACTCGATTCATCAAATCCATGATTGTGGCATGTGCATTCTTAAGTATGAAAGGCAGCAGTAGAAACTCTTAGTGATCGTACTTAGTACGAAATGCAGACTTCATCACATCTGCATCCTTGATCCTCAACTGGTGGTATCCTAAACCGCAAGTCAATCTTGGAGAACACTGTTGTTCCCTGTAACTGATTGAAAAGATCATCAACCCGTGGAAGTTGGTAACAGTTCTTGATTGTTCTCTTATTCATCTATCTGTACTCTATGCATAACCTCAAGGATCCATCCTTCTTCTTCACCAAGAGGATTGGGCTCTCCCATGGTGATGTACTGGGGTGGATCAATCCCTTCTCCAACAACTTTTGTAACTGCACTTTGAGCTCCATGAGCTCAACAGGTGCAACCTGTATGGAGGGGATAGAGATCGATTGTGTGTCTGGCAATAACATGATCTCAAACTCTATCTCCCTCACTGGTGGTAGTCCATGTATGTCATCTGGAAATACATCAAGAAACTCATGCACAACTCTAACGTCCTCGATCATCTGATCCTGCGCTGCTGAGTCCTACCATGTAGGCAAGGTAGCCTACATAACCTTAGCTGAGAAACTGGTAACCCCTCAAGGAAATGACGTACTCGATCTCACCCTCAGAAGTTCGTTCGTCAACTGAATGGTGGCACTCTAGGTAAATAATAGACCATTGTCTTTCTAAAACAGTCGAAACATGCGTGGTGTCTCCTCCAACCAGTCCATGCCTAAGATGATGTCGAAGTCTTCTAACTGGATCAACAGTAGGAAAGCAGACATCTCAAGCCCACCTATCTGTACGATGACATCCTCTACTGCCTGGCGGATGATAAACAATTGGCCCCCTAGACCCTTGATGTAGTACGAGGAAGAAACCTTCAGCACGGACTTGCCCATGTGGGCAACATACGATGTGCAAGAAGGAATGTGTAGCCCTGGATCAAACAATGCATGTAAGGAAATCCCATGGACTACAATCATACCTCTGACCATCGATCCAAAACATGGAGCTTGCTCCTATGTCACTGCATCGTTGTCCTCCTGGGTGCACTAGATCCTACACACTGATTGTCTGTTGTGGTTTTCCCTGAAAGTCACAACCTCCTTGGTGGGATCTGATCCCTGAAACTATCTGGAAGACCGAGCTGGTCTTCCACTCTGCTGATGATGTGCGCCCGTGCTTCAAGCACACAAAGGGCATTGGGCCATAAAGTGTCCAGCTTTCTACAAAGGTAACAAGTCCGGCCGCCTGCCTATGACATACTCCCACCAAAAGCAAAACTATCGCTCCTAAGCCTACAACTCTGTGTTTGTATAGGGGGTGAGAAGAAATTGAGACATATCCTTCCAAGGCCTGCCTAAGGTAGGATGGTACGAATTAGCTAATGGACGGTGTCGCCGCTGTCAGGTGGTGACGACGGTCTCTACGGGACCAAGAGAAGTCTTGCTGTGCAACTATGTTGGGCTAGGATCGAGGTATTGTGACTAACCTCCATGTAACTGGTGTTGTGTAGCCTCCACTTCATTGCCTTCACAATAACCTCCTTGATGGAGGTAAGGTCTAAAGTAGAGAGTCTGTCATGTACCTCCTCGCGCATCCCATAGATGAACTTCTGAAAGTTCTCTTGTGGGCAAGCTTTTATAGCAGGAGAATGGTGAGACAACTCTGAATATCAGATCAGGCTACTCTTGGGCCGTCATTGACCCAAAGCTCAACGAACTCTCTCCTCCCGATCCTCTACTCAATGGCCCGAGTTGAAATCTGTGTGGAACTTGTAGAAGACATCCCAAGTGATGGGCTCGGTCATGTGGCTCCTCTGTGGCATTCCACCATCACTCTACGTACCTGGAAAGAGAGCACTCTATAAAAGATACCCAAGTGTCCTCGGGTGCGCGTATCATCCTCAGATGTTTGGCCACATGTGTCATCCACAGCTTCGTATCGTCATGGGTGGTGGTACCAAAGAACTGTGGTACCATTGCATGCTAGTATACCTCACAGGTGCTTTGATGCCTCTACAAGGCATCAATACCCTCCATTTGCTTAAGTGATGTCCAGAATAATCCCGATCCACTAAGGTAGATAAATAAAACTCAGGTCGTTGCGACCTCAGTCGCTCGAGAAATCCGGATCAACAAGAAAAATAAAGAGCAGACCACCAAAATAGGATAAAAATCAAATAAAAATAATAGCGGTCATGGCTATTGGATTAGCCTGGTATAGCGACCAGGGTCGGACTCAGGGAGCACGTAATGGCCTTGCGGCCTAGGAAGTAGTCTAAAATGAAAATAAAATAAAAGAAGAGTCTTTTTGGTGGATTTTATTTTTTATATTTTTTTGGATTTTTTAATTAATTAAGAAAATAGAAAAGCAATAAATTAAGCAACTACCAACAGTTATTTAAATACTCAAAAGTAATCCAAAAATTCAAACAAAAAATGTTTTTATGTTTTTATATTTTTAACTGTTTTTGTGTAATTTTTGGTATTTTTCTGATTTTTATTGAATTTTATAAAAATCAAACAAGGCGGAAAATAACAGGTACTGTCTAGTCAAGTTTCAAGGGCCAAATTAAAATGCAAAATGACCTATTAAAACTGAAGGTAATTTTTCCTGTAAAGATCAAAACACAAGGAAAATTTGGCCACTGGAATTATTATTTTTTTATTTTTCTTTTAATTATTAGAATTTTTATGATTTTTATGGGTTTTGTAATTTTTATAGGTTTTACAAATCTAAAAATGGCCAAATTGGTCATAAAACCAAACAAGGCAAAACAAGCAACCTATAATTTTTTTGTACTTTTCAGAGGAGTTTTATTTTTTTTTGTGATTTTAAAGCTAGACAGTAATAAAAAATGCTTGTTTTTGAATTTTTCAAAATATCAAAAAGTATCAAAAATGTCTTCAAAATTTATAGAAAATTTTACACCATGGCAGGAGCCATGTGTCCAATTTTTATCAAATTTGGAGTTGGTTTACAATTTTATTAAAATAAAAAACAATGGTATAGTGCATAAGGACATGTACGCAAATAATAGAAGTTCCAGGGGGTCCGGTGCAATTCTCCAGGGGCTCACGTGCAAAGCTCGTGACCTGGGCACTCAGGGACCTATTTGTAAGAAAACTAAAGTCCCTGGGCTATTAGTAACACGTACTAAAAGTCCAGGGGCTTCAGTCAAAATTAGCCACTATATAAAGCACATGCACAATTAAACCACGCAGAGGTGTATTTCTGCAAATATCAAAAGTATAAATTCATTCATTAACACCCTGAAACCATAGGTCTATACATGCAAATAACCCATACAATCACGTGTCGAAGCACATGTTCCACTACAGACAGGGGTATAAAAGCAAATACTCTAAACTACCAAGTTCTAAGTGCAAATGTACCAAAATAAAAATAACTAAATGCGATATTTACAGGACTAAATATTAACAACTAAAAAGAGGGGGGCCTAAGGGTAAATTACTCTTCATTAAGTCGAGGGCCAGATGCACGCCACGTGGAGATCGGACGGTGGAGAAGAGGCGCGGCTAAGCAACGGGGTCCTCGGCGCTCATCAAACGGCAGGGGACGCGCCAAGTGTATATCCGACGGTTGAGGGGCGCTGGGTCACCTTCGCTGGATGGAGGGCTGAGAGGAGGCCACGTGGAGATCCAACGGTGTTTGTTGGCCTCCTCTTAACCCTGATCGGACGGTCCGGGACTGATCTGGAGTTGGACGGCAATCAGACGGTCGGGGAGGATGGTTGACGAACTGGACGCCAGCGAGTTTCGCCGGGCTTGTGTGGGTGCTGGAGACCTCCTCGGAGGCTGCTGAAGATCAGAGAAGGTTCGCCTCAGCGTCCCGCGTCTAATGGTCCCCTCCGATGACGTGGCGGAGCTCTAGAGAGCTCAGGCGGCGTCGGCGGAGGAGGAGCTGCTGCTCCAAAGAGTCGAAGCCCTCAGATGGGCTCGGATGAACCTGCAAATACAAGCAACGAGCTCCTGGGTCGAGGGCAAAGTGCCTCGACCCGGTTAGCGGTGGTGTAGGTGGTCGGCGCGTCGGGATGAAGGGGCTCCAGTGAAGAGACGGCGGAGGAGCCCCAATCCCAGCTCCTGTGCGAGCAGGGTTGGATGAAGGGGTGGAGAAGGTGCGCGGAGGAAAGGCAGAAATGTGGGTCGACTCCGATGGTCGAATGGGTGGCTAGGGTGGTCGGAGTCGGTGATGGACGGCGACGGAACGAATTGGGCGTAAAGCAAAATTAAAGAAATAGGCAAGAAAAGAGAGCTACCTAATGGATGAAATCGGACTGTGGAAGAGTAGAGGCTGGTCTAGGTCCTAGCCTCAAGGGTCGTCGGTGCCCGAGGCTCGAGCACCACCTCTGGGAGACGCACGGTGGTGCAAAGACGCCTAATCGATGGCTCCTCCACTCTCTCCTCGTTGTGACACGACCGGAAGCGAGCTGTCACTCTCGCGAAGGCTGTGGAGATCCTAGGGTGGCGTGAAACGACCCAAGGATACCTGAAAAAGGAGGCAGAGCTCGGACTAAATACCTCTAGGGGTCGGCTATCGGGTAGTCGGGCGAGCAGCTCGAAGCGCGGATCCCCAAAATCCACCCCGGGCGTGGATAAGGGATGATCAAGCTCGGATTAGGATCCGGGGTTAACAGATTTATTGATCGGATCGAGTGTGCAAAATATCGAGAAATCGGGTCACGGGCCGGGGCTCGGTGGTCCTGGGGGGGAGTTGACTGGGGGGTCAACGTCCCCCGTGGACCAATCAGGGATGACCATGTGGAAAATATTTAGAAATTCAAATTAAAATACTAAATGGCCGAATTATTAAAAACTCAAAACATGAAAAATGTTAATTTTAATTTTTTCTATTTTTTTGTGATTTTTAATTATTTTTTTGAAATAAAAATAAGGTATGTACACTATAGTTCTATACATAGGTATTACACATATAGATTTTTTTTAATTTTTGATTTTTAATTAATTATTTTTGTAACATTTTTATTCCCATTTTATATTTTATTTATTTATAGCATAAAATTAGGAATAAAAGGGTATTTTTATTTTATTTTTATTATTTATTTACAAGGGTTTAATAAATACATATATACATCTATATACATGGTATATATACAATGTTCTTTTTGGTTTTTAATTTTGTTCTTTTTATTTGATTTTGTTTTATAGTTTTTGTTTTATTTATTTACTACATAAGGGATAGATTTTATACAAATTTTTAGGGATTTTAATTTATTTATTTATAAGGTTAAATAAATATAAGAGTAGGCTTATATACATGGTGAATATGTACAAGGAAGAGTATTTTTATTTTCTTTTTAATTTTTCTATTTTTATTTTGATTTGTATTTACAAATATTTACAAATATATACAAGCCCATTTTATTCTATTTTTGGAGGAAAATATTTTTATTGTATATACAGGTATATTTACACACATGAGCTCCCTATCTCTCTCTACTTTGCCTTTTATGCGGTCAGGCCCATGCTGAGCCCTCCCGTGGGATTAGGTTGCTCAATATTTATTCTAATATTTCCTCTTTTTCTTTTAATTCTTTATTCTTTTATTTTTGCACAAAAACATGCTAATTATTACTTTTTACACTATGCATACTCTTGGATAATTATTTGTATTTCCAAATATATACATGCATTTGCAAAGTTTTTGTAGCTAAAATATAAGAATAAAGAGTGATGAATGAGTATTCATCACCCCCCTATACTTAACTTTGCTAGTCCCTTAGCAAACACTTATTTGAAAAAGAAGTGCAAAGAGAAAGAAAAAGAAAAAGTGGAGAATGTACATGGATCAAGGTTGAATATTAAACTTGCCTTCAATAAATTGAAATATGGAGCTCGATCAGATCTTTGGATTATTAATGTGTCGGAAACTTATTTGGACCTAAGTTTAAAACTTAACAGCCTCTAAGTTCCACCAATCTATATTCAAGACTCCTCAACAATCCAGATCAGAACAAGTCACCAAACACAAACCCTGAAGACCATGAATCTTTCCTTGTACTGTGAATATGAGGAATAAGCTCTCACCTCAGAACTGGCAACTTGACAACCCTCCCCAACAAGGTAACTCTATGACCCCAATCTGGCCACTCAATGACCCCAATCTGGCCACTCATTCCTCGAGGAGCGGGGTATTCCCTTCTAAGTTCAAGTTCAAGCGGCTCAAGAATAGGGGGAAGAAGAGAACGGACCATGGCCAGTGTAGACATGTATCCTTGGGAGCTCAACCAGTGTAGCCAAGCCTCCCCGCTGCAAGCTACATAAGGTGGGACAAGAATCTCAAGCTTTGCTTATTGCACTATATACATACTCCGGTGGGATTATCATTTTCTATCAGACCCACCACTTTTTGGAGTTATTTTCTTTTTGCATTTTTTTTCAAGTGCATCTGTACAACATATACATGTGCAGCATATATACAAGGAGTTTTTCCTCTTGAGCCAGTAGACTATCCCTCTTTTGAAGCATTATTGCAACCCACAACTCCTGTCGTTAGACCTCATGGCAACCAGACCAAGTTGAGACGCACTTCCTTCACTAAAAGAAGAAGAGAGGTTCCGCCTAGAAGTACTACCCTCATATGCTACCCCAAGTCAAGGAAGACTGCCTCCTCACCACCTCATCCGTAGAGAGCTCGATGCAAAGTGCTGTGTCCAAGTAAAGCCATTGTCTATATGAGTCATGTGTGTGTTGTTAAGTGCTCTACTTAGGCTCATTGAGATGACATGTGATCATAGCCTAGTGGACTCAAAGAATTAAGTCACCATGGACCTGAAAAGCCTTAACCCTAAGTCCTATAAGGTTCCTCTTATAAATTAGGTGGATTAAGATCTTAATCAAGCTCCATTTCTCAATTTAATTCGAGGCTAGTTTAAATGTCAGCTATAATCCCAGGAAAAACTATATACATATATACAAAGATGCTGTTTACAGAATATTTACATATATGCAAAATTTTGAAAAATGTTTTGAAATCATGGATGGATGAATGCATGAATGCAAGTTTTGCAAAAGTATTTACACACATTTACACACGAGTTTTGCAAACTTTTGATTTTCAAAACATTTTGGAAACATTTTGTACTATGTACATAATTTTGATAAGAAAATATTTACACAAACATTACACAAAAAGATTTGAAAACATTTTTACAAAAATAATTTTGAACACTAGCTATGTATGTGCAATAAAAGAATGTTTATTTACAGGAAATATTTTTAATTTTTGTGAATTTTAGGGTTTTTAGCCATTTTTATTTATTACCACAATCACACAAATACGAGTTATGGCTAAAGTATATATGAAATGTATACACACCCCCTATACTTAGCTCGAACGATGTCCTCAGAGTCAAGAGCGATGAAGAAGACATAACTCGTGCTTAGTATAGGGAAGCGAAAAGGAGGGCTATATACAAATGAGTGAAATAGAAGATCAAGCGAGTCTCGGCTTTTCCCCCTATACTTAGGATCAAGTAATCCTAAGTATAACAGGCTGTACACAAAGGGAAAATCGAGTGAAGAATGTATAGGGTCTACCCCCCTATACTTAGAGTGAAATATCCCTAAGTATAGGCAACAAAACAGGGGTAGATAGAATCAAAAGAAAAACTCAAAGGTCCTACATCCCCCTATACTTAGGGTAAAGTACACCCTAAGTATAGCATAATCAAAAGATGAAGAAAGGGATGTGGGACTAAATAATGTGATGATATGGACATCTGGATCTATACAGGTTGGAAGAACAGTGATAATCAGGCGTGAGATGCAATAGATGTGAGTCAAGAGACCACATCTCACGCAAAATGAATCGGAGCAACATCAACGACCCGGGGCTCATGATCTAGAAATGGCTTGAGCCGCTGGCCGTTCACTCGAAAGGTACTCTCAGAAGACAACTCAGATATGTCAATGCTACCGTTGTCGTGTACCTTTCTCACTAAGTAGGGTCCCTTCCATTTGCTCTGCAGCTTCCCTGGAAATAGACGAAGCCTCGCATCAAATAGCCATACTCTCTTTCCAGGCTCAAAATGTTTGTGGGCTGATGTGAGAATCATGCCACTCCTTCACTCTCTCCTTGTACTGTAGGCTGTTCGAGAAGGCGGTATCTCTAAGCTCCTCCAAGGCTGCTAACTCTGCCCTCCTCTGGTCTCCTACACTATATGGATCAACAAGTATCTCCGTGACTGCCCAAAGTGACCTGTGTCTCAGCTCAACAGGTAAATGGCACGACTTGCCATATACAGGGCGAAAGGGAGATGTGCCCAATGGTGTCTTGAAAGACGTCCTATATGCCCACAAGACCGAGTCCAAAAGCTTTGACCAATCCTTTCGGTCAGGGCAGACGACTTTCTGCAAAATAGTCTTGATCTCCCTGTTCGACACCTCGGCTAGACCATTCGTCTGTGTATGGTATGGAGTGGCAACTCGATGGTCTATGCCGAACTCGCTAGCAAGGGCCTTCACCTGGTCGTTGATGAAATGAGACCCCCCATCTGAAATCAATACTCGAGGTACCCCGAACAATGTAATGATGTGCTTCCTCAAAAATCTGCAAACTATCCTGGCATCAGCGGCTCGGGCGGTGATGGCCTCAACCCAACGACTCACAATAATCAACGGCTAGAAGAATTTACTCAAATCCCATACTATTAGGGAATGGACCCATGAAATCGATGCCCCATTGCGTCAAAAACCTCACAGAAGTGAATGGGTTGCATCAGCATCATGTCACGCTTTCCACAAGTGCCCATCCTCTGACAGTCAGTACACCTCTTCACGAACTCATCAGAGTCCTTGAAGAGGGTAGGCCACCACAAGCCGGATTGGAGCACTTTCTGTGCCGTTCTCCTACCAGAATGATGTCCTCCTGCCTCAAGCTTGTGGCAGTAAGTGAGGACACTATGGTGCTTCTCCTGAGGAATGCACCTACGCCAGACGCTATCCCCTCCTTCGTGGTAAAGGATGGGATCGTCCCAGTGGTAGGACTTGGCCTTCGCGTGGAAGGTCTCAAGCCTCTGCCTGGGCCAACCTTGTGGGACTTTCTTAGCAAGAAGAAAGTTCACAATATCAGCATACCACGGGAGTGAGGCGATAGCAAGGATCGCCTCATCTGGAAGGTCTCACAAATAGGATCAATCTGCTCAGAATCCTCTGGCTGCTCTAATTGGGAGAGATGATCTGCCACCACATTCTTGACTTCAGGCTTATCCTTGATCTCAATGTCGAACTCCTGGAGTAGAAGGATCCATCTAATCAGTCTGGCCTTGGCATCCTTCTTTGACATGAGGTATCGGATAGCGGTATGATCAGTAAACAAGGTCACTCTAGATCCAATAATGTATGATATGAACTTATCCAGGGC
This sequence comes from Ottelia alismoides, assembly GCA_037367405.1. NCBI lineage: Eukaryota > Viridiplantae > Streptophyta > Magnoliopsida > Alismatales > Hydrocharitaceae > Ottelia > Ottelia alismoides. Next base: position 921,163 of record JAZKJV010003250.1, on the reverse strand, counting down.
GAACACTACGGCTAGCATCTCCTTCTCTGTGACTGTGTAGTTCCGCTGGGCGGAATCCAATGTGCGGCTAGTGTAGTGGATAGCAAATGGGACTCCATCCCTCCTCTTTCCCAGGACGACCCCCACGGCAAAATCGGAGGCATCCGTCATGATCTCGAATGGGAGAGACCAATCAGGCGGCTGGAGAACAGGAGCCTCAATAACACTCTGCTTGAGAGTCTCGAAGGACGAAAGACACGGTCCAAGCGGCCAAGCGGCGCGGCGGTGCGACCTGGGCTCGGTTGGGCGGCGGCGGTGCCGCATGTGTGTTTTTTTCGTTTGTTTTTTTATTTTTTTATTTTCAATTGTAAATTATAATCAGAAAAAAAACTTTTTTATAAATTCAAAAAATAAATTAAAAATAGAAAATATTTTTTTATTTTTTTATTTATTTTTTAGATGATCCTACAAAATAAATGTTAGAGAGGAAGAAAACAAATATTATTTTTTATTTTTTTGTTATTTATAAATAAATTAGGATGCAAGTATGATGACTCGATCCAAAATCAAAACGGAAGATGTGAACGAGTGTGGTTCCGCGAAAAATGGCGGATGGAACCAGATCTTCGACCGCCGTATGTGGTTGGAGGTGAGAGATCATGCGAGGTAGAAAAGAACGCGAATAGATCAAGAGGTGAAATGAAAAAATCGAGTCGGTAGTGGATCAAATCGTGATGGATTCTAAAATCTAGAAAAAAATGACCACGGAATAAAGATGGAAAAAATAAACTAAGGTTAATCTAGATGAAAAATAAGATAAAAATGGATCTCACCTTAGGAGTGGAAAAGACCTTGATTACCTCAATGAAGGCTGACTCGCTGTCACCGGACGGTTCAGAGGCTAGGCACCCTTCTGCGACAAGAAGACTCTTGAGATTGGGCTCCTCTCACCAAAGATTGATCAAATCGAAATGATGGAGAAGGAGCCATATAAATAGAAAAGATAGGAATTGAAATTTGAATTTTTTAATTTTTGGATGAAGATAAGAGATAAGAGAGAAAAAATTAAAATGAGATAAAGTAAGAAGATTAGTGTTAAAATTATCTACAAAAATTGACTATTTTTTTTATTTTCGTCACTTTATTAATTTGAAAATTAAATGTTAATTTTTTACTTTTTATGGTAGTTATTTAAGAAAATTAATTATATACATAAACTATATACATATAGTACATTATTTACATAGTTAAATAAGGAAATTAATTTTTTTGTTTTAAACTTTTAGTTTATTTATTTTTATTTTAAATAATTAGTAAAAATATTTACAAATATTTACAAATACAATATGCACAAATACATGGGAACATTACACAAACCACCCAAGAAAATCAAATTTTAACTCATAACTCCAAAAATTATGAAATCACAACCATTTTAAAGATAATTTAAATTAGAATACAATGGAAGTAAGTTTGGTTCAATTTGAGTTTCATATGGAGTCGGAATTGGTCTTTAAATTATTGCTTAGTGGCTTTTTCCAAGTGTGGTTGCTTTTATTCTGTACATGATTTGATTTTGCAATTATTTTTATATTAATTTGGAAACATTTTAATTTACAACTTTTGTTTTGAAAATTATTTTGTTTGAGGTCAATTTATGTACAAATAAAATAGTTTAGCATACAAATATACACATCACACATTTTCTTTTTTGATTTTCTGATTAAGGACCCTATCTCCCCCTACATTATTCCTGGTCGATCAGGTCAAGTCTTGACCTTCTCTCGGGGTTCAGGTCAGCCTGTATCTATTACATATATATAGTCTTCTTTTTTCTTTTCTTTTCTCTGTTTATCCTTTCTTTCTTTCTTTATTTATTTTAGGTTAAAATGGTAAGGAGTGTACAATATTTACACACAGATGCAAGTTAGTAAGAATATGAAGTTAGTATTATATACATGTGTTTTGTAAGGGATTCTAAGCTAAAATAAATGAATAAAGATGATGAAATGCAAATTCACCACTGCTCCTTTGAGATGGAATGTGTCTATCTCCTCAAAATCTCATGAGACCTCATTATGTCATGATATTTCCAAGATTTACAATAACATTTGTTGAAAATTATTTCACAAAAATAATTCATAATTATCTTGTGAACATTGCAATCATGCCATTGGAAAAATGTAAATCACATTCACATCTCAAAACAAAATGTAAATTATATTTTCAATTAATCAACCAATGTGAATCCAATTCACATCAATAATTAACTAACAAATGTAAATCACAATATGCTCTCATTAATATATTATAAATCACATTTTTAATATACCTAAATAACATGGATAATACTATCCACATTATTCTTATCCATGGTAATTAAATCACATTTAATCATCTTGGATCTCAATTCTCATGTGTCCAAATAATATAAATCACATTCGCATTATTCACATCTTTGATAATTAAATCACATTTAATTATCTTAGATAACTCTCCTTATAATATGAATCAAATTCATATTATTCATGATAATTAAATCACATTTAATTATCTATTTTTCTCAATGCTCGGATACATATATCAACAATGAAATTATCCATGAAATCTTTCAAGGATAATGTGCTTTCTCCGCAGATACTTGGAGATAAGGACAGGGCGATTGTATTGTTCCACGTATAGTGACTTGGATATTGAGATCACATCTCAAATCCAGATCTTGCGGACCTCTCATAGATGCTTGATTATATCAAGACTGCAAATCTAATCTTCTCATTACATCTGAATCACATTCATATCAATGTCCAACATTTGGACTAAGATCAGATTACTTCTCTATGAGAGGAGTCACTAAAATCCAGACCTGTTTCATCCACCGTCCACCATCTAGTAAATGGATTGTGTTGGATCCTCTAGTCCTTCATATATATATACAACAACTTTTGTTGTAAATTAATTCACAAAAATAATTCCAAATTAATTTTGTGAATGTTGCAATCATGCCATTGAATAACTATGAATCATATTCACAACCCAAAATAAAGTGTAAAATGCATTTTCACTTAATTTCCAATGTGAATCCAATTCACATCAATAATTAATTTGAAGATATTATTTACAATAAATTCTCTCTAATATAAAATAAATCACATTTATATAATATAAAAATATAAGGGATTTTTACCCAAGAGACCCTATAAACTTTTCTAATCACCTCCATGACCTTTGAAACAACCTAATTCCCCCGTCGACCTCGTAAACTTGCCAACTCTTACCCCATGAACCCTCCTGGTAATATGTTTTAAGCCCGTGGGGGTTCTTGGGGTAATTTACAGGGTCATGGGGTAATTACGTTTTGCAAAAGGTCGTAGAGGCATCTTAAAACGTTTATAGGGTATGCTGGGTAAAAATTCCTAAATGTAAATATCATGAATAATACTATCCACATAATTTATGTCTTTGATAATTAAATCACATTTAATTTTCTTGAATCATCATTCTCATGTATTTAAATAATATGAATTCTATTCACATTATTCATGATAACTAAATCACATTTTATTATCAATATCTCGGTTCTTAGATATGTAATTCGGCAATGGAATTATTATTGAACTCTTTAAAAATAATGCGCTTTCTCCTCAGATACTTGGAGATAAGGACAAGGTGATTGTATGTTCCATGTATAGTGACTTGGATATTGAGATCACATCTCAATTTCAGATCTCGTGGAACTCTCGTAGAAGCTTGATTAATCAAGACCATATATTTAATCTTCTCATTGCATATGAATCATGTTTAAATCAATGTCCAACACTTGGACTAAGATCAAAACACTTCTCTAATAAGAGGAGTCACTAAAATCAAGACATGTTTCATCACTCCCTCGAAATGGAAGCATCATGGTTAAACAATTGTTAATGATCACATCACCCTCAGGTATTCCTAATACATGTACATCCCTGCATACTGTAAGACCTAGAATAAACCGAATATATAGATCGATCTACACTATCATATTTAGGATTTTATCATTAAGTTTCGCATTCGATCATTGGGAGTTGGTATTTATCATATGCTTTCCAAAAGCATATATCATAACTACATATTCTTGTTATGCTTCCAAAGCAAGACGACCATGCATGGAATTTGATCGCTCCCAATACATCATGAGTGAGCTCATGTCTTCGATTCACAAGTGAACATGTATGATCCCTTTGAGAGATCGTTACTCATATGTCCTTGTATATATACCAGCTCGTCGGTTTATAGACCTTGATTAGGCCATCAACCTATCGATCTGCCAAATATACATAATCAGACATACAGTAATACTTATGTCTCCGGTCAGAGGATGCATGCCTATGTCATGACAGTATACGACATAGGACTTCGTTATCTTGATCTCACTAAGTCAGTTCTTTGACCTAACTTATCTAACACCTCCGAATATCTATTCATATGTAGATAATCTAGAGTAAGAGGTCATTCAGATATCAACCAAATGAGAAAGGATTGCCATCACCTACCCATTGTGGAGATCATCTCTTAACAGTCATTTGACGGTCCTTTCTGAGTCCTCAATCTAACTCTTTAGATATTAATCCAAGCATCAACCTCTATGATTTAGCAATTGAATCAACAACTGTATGATCATCAAGATGGTCATGGTACATCACCCTAATTGTACTAAGGGACCTTATAGTGTATTTATTCATTTAATTGTAGACTGGGAGTAAAAATAAACTAATAACTTTTATTGATATATCAATCATTACAATGACATTTATTGTAGGAATGGTTCACCTTGGGCTCACAATGCTTACAATCCTCGATTGCCAAATTCTCCAAAATGTCCCATAAGCTGATTCACAAGGTGTGGGATAGATTTAAATACTTAACGAAGAAGTGTCACCATCAAGATATACCAAAGGCGGGCCTTGTGCAGTATTTCTTTGGGGGTTTGAGCATTGAGAATCAGAAGTTGGCAGATGCTGCTTGTGGGGGGTCCTATTTGACTTGAGAGCCCACGACGAGCCATTAGCAATAAATGTTATTGCAAATATCATTCCCTGCTATGAAATGATGAATAACTAATTTGCATTATAGGTCCATTAGTACAATTAGGATTATATACCATGGACATCTTAATAATGATACGACTGTTGATTCAATTGTGAATCATAGAGGATGGTGCTTGGATGATTATATAAAGAGTTAGATTGAGGACTCATTAAGCACCGTCAAATGATTATTAAGAGATAATCTACAAAATGAGTAAGAGATGGCAATCCTTTCTCTTTTTGGGCGATATCTGACCGACCTCTCGATGCAAGTCTCTGCATAGGAATAGAGATTTGGAGGTGTCAGATTAGTTAGGTAAAGATGAGTCGACTTAACGACATCGATATAACCAAAGACCTATGTCGTATGCTGTCACAAATAGGCATGCATCCTCTGACCAGGGAGAGATGCATTACTGTATGTCTTAGTGATAATGGCCTAATCAAGTTTTATACACCGGTGCACTGGTGTGCATACAACAACATATGAGTAATACGATCTCTAAAAGGGACCACAGATGCTCATTTACTGAACCGGAAGAACATAAGATCCCTCATGAGATATTGGAATCAAATTCAGGTCAAGGTCGTCTCGCTTTGGAATCTTGACTAAATTTGTAGGTTTAATATATGCTTTTGGAAAGTATATGCCCAATACCTGGGTATGATATATGCTTTTGGAAAGTATTTGATCGATACCAACTCCCAATGATCAAATCATAAACTTAATGATAAAACCCTAAAAGACCCCTTCATACCCTATATACTTCCTTGAGGATTATGTTTGAGATGTTACATGGTTATATTCCTTTGACTGCTGCACCAGAGCAATTCAAGACATACAGAGACTCTGTGATGACAAGAGTCTTTCTAGCAGCTCTTGATCTTGAGTATGGCGCTGCTCGTGCCCAAATCCTTACCGATGATACCATACCTCCAATGGAGGAGGCATATCGCAGATTGAGTAGTCTATCTATATCCTCATGTGGTACCTTGCAGTCCAGACATCTTCAGCTATGGCTGCATCTTATGGTAGGGGAAGTCATATACCATATCGTGGCAGATGAAACTCTAGACGTGGCAGAGGAGGGGGTGGTTGACCCCGTCAGCCTTGCACCTATTGCCACAGATCTAGCCACTCTCAGGAAACATGCTATTCTAAGAATGGGTTTCCTGCTTCAGCTCGTGGTGCAGATCAGACATAACCAATTGGTATCCCTTCACCTATTGATACAGAGATTTGATGAACTTGTTGCTTGGCTCAAGGAGATTATGCCCACTACTAGGTCGATTAGCTCTCCTTCAGGATCCTCAGAGGTGGTTGCCTCGGCATCGACGTCTACATCAGGTACAACATATGCCTTTACTACTTGATATAGGGCAGATTTGCCAGAATGGATCATGGATTCAGGAGCATACCATCATCTCATTGGTGACAGAGGCCAGTTTAGCGTATTTCGCCTGACTCAGAATGGATGATCTATCGTGATAGCATATGGGACACATTCTCCCATCACCTGTTAGGGGAGGTGCAGTTAACCCCCCGGAATGAGACTTCAGAATGTTCTTTATGCTCCTAAATTTTCTATGAATCTACTTTCAATTAGTCAAATCACCAAAGACTTACATTTCGTGCCATATTTGATCCATCTACTTTTGTGTTTCAGGATATACTAACGGGCAGGGTGATTGGAACTGGCCGTGGAGCAAGGGGGTCTATACAGATTAGTGCAATGTCCTTATGCTAGTGCCTCTTCTCTTCGCACTGGATTGGTTTCTCCCTATATGTGGCATCTTCAATTTGGTCATCTTCCTCTGCAAAAGATGTGTCACATTCTTCCACAGATTTCTCCTCACTCCACCTTTCATGTGAGGCTTGCCAGCTTGGGAAGCATCATCGCTCTACCTAAAGAGTCATCAGGGTCGTAGCAGTCATAGTCTGTTTGAGTTAATGCATTTTGATATTTGGGGTCCCAGTCGTGTTCCAGATCATCATGGACATAGGTTTTATCTTGTTGCAATTGATGAGTTTTCAAGATTGTCTTGGGTATTTCTTCTTAAGAACAAGTCAGATGCAAGTCATGTTATCCAATCCTTTATAATGAAATAAGGAATATTTTTTCCTGCAAAACTCAAGTTTATTCGTCCGATAATGCATTAGTGTTTATAGTACACAACTTTCTCAATTCCTTAGGTCTCTTGGCATTGTGCATCATACATTGTGTCCATATACTTCCCAACAGAATGGGATAGCAGAAGGAAAACACTGTCATCTATTAGATGTCACCAGAACTCTTTTGATTCAGAGCAGTGCCCCTCATTCATATTGGGGAGATGGGGTTCTAACTTCTTGCTATCTGGTAAATTGTATGCCTTCTTCGGTGCTGGGAGGGAAGATTTTGTTCTTGATTGCATTTCCCGAGGCGGATCTTTTCTCGCTAATGCCTCGTGTCTTTGGTTCTATAGCTTTTGTTCATCAAATGTCTCCAGGTCTTGACAAGTTCTCTCCTAGAGCTATCAAATGTGTGTTTGTTGGGTATTCCAAGACCCAAAAAAGGATATCGCTGCTTTGACCTTGTTCGAAGAAGATACTATATTAGTGCTGATGTTACCTTTTTCGAGTCCATTATGTATTTTTCTCCCACAGATGACATGCTTACTCCTTCAGAGGATGGAGAAGAGGTCTATATGCTACTTCCTTCATCATTATCACCTACGACACCTTCTCCAGCACCACCTCCTCCACCGCCACCTCCACCATCACCACCTCCTCCACTGTCACCTCCACTGCCACCTACTTTCTTTCCGCATGTTTACTAGCGAAGGCCCCATGCTCATGTGCCTCCTCCGTCATCCAACATGCCCAAGGTATGTTATGAACATTTGATTTTTTTTCCTGATGGAACTAGTGATTTGCATGTACAGACTGAGATACAGAACGTGAATACTATGTCTTCTACATCTGTTGAGGATTTGGATATGCCTATTGCACTAAGGGGAAGAAACGAGCATGTACTATGCATCCTATTGGGTCTCATGTTTCCTTGGGTTGTCTTTTCAAGGATTTTCATAGATTTGTTGTTGGTTTGTCTATCGTGGAGATATGCGGTTATACCAAGAGGCACTACAGAGCAGTCAATGGCACCTGGCTATGGAGGAGGAGATGGCAGCTTTACAGTCACGAGGTACATGGAGTGTTGTCCACGCTCCACCATGCGCATCTGTTGTTGGCATCTAGTGGGTATTTACTATGAAGCATCGGGCTGACGGTACAGTAGACAGATACAAGGCCAGATTGGTTTCTTGTGGGTTCACCCAAACTATGGGGTGGATTATCATGACACCTTTTCTCCTGTTGCACATCACTCTACCCTGTGGATTCTTATTGTTGTTGTTGTGGTTCTTGATTGGCCACTTTTCCAATTAGATGTAAAGAATACTTTCTTACATGGAGATATGTAGGAGGAGGTTTACATGCAGCGGCCACCTGAGTTTGCTGTTGAGGGGGAGTCCAGTATGGTCTGCCATCTTTATAAGGCTATCTATGGCCTTAAGCAGAGTCTGAGGGCTTGGTTTCAGAATCTCTCGGAGTTGATTGAACAGAAGGGGTTTGTCATATCCACTGCATATCATAGTCTCTTTGTTAAGAGAAATCAAAAGAGGTATTGTAGTTGTTTCGATTTACGTTGATGACATTGTTATCACTGGCAGCAATGAACAGGGCATTCAAGCAGGTAAGGATTTTCTTGGACAACATTTTGTTACCAAGGACCTTGGCATGCTTCATTACTTTCTTGGCTTGGAGTTTGCACGAAATCAACAGGGTATGGTTATAATGCAAAGGAAGTATATTACTGATCTTCTATCTGAGACAGACATGACAGGATGTAGACCAGCTACTACCCCAATGGATCCTAATGCTAGGCTCTATGATGATGACTCCGAGGAGGTGGAAAAGTGACGATACAGAGAGTTGGTAGGGAAATTATTATATGTTACTATTACCAGGCCTGATATATCTTTTGTTGTGAGCAGAGTGAGCCAGTTCATGGAGAAACCCAGGCAGGCACACATGGATGCATTGTACATGATCTTGAGATACCTGAAGTCATCTCCAAGTGTAGGTCTTCTTTCTAGAAGAGATACTTCTCGTACAGTTACTAGGTGTGCAGATGCAGATTATGTTTGGTGTCCTAAGGGTAGAAAGTTCACTTCAGGCTTCATGTTGTTTGTTGGTAGCTCATTGGTTTCATGGAAGTGTAAGAAACAAACTGTTGTTGCTCGGTCTAGCATTGAATCAGAATATAGGGCCATGGCCTAGGGGAGTACAGAAATGATGTGGGTCAAGTCTATCCTGACTGATCTAATGATTGAGGTGCCTCTTCCTATGCACCTCAAATGTGATAATCAAGCAACCTTGTTCATAGCTAATAATCCAGCATTTCATGAGAGAATAAAGCATATTGAGGTAGACTGTCACTACACTCGTGACATAATCCAAAAGGGCTTATTTCAATGTCTTATTTTGCTTCAGGTGATCAGATTGCAGATATGTTCACCAAAGCTCTTGCAAAAAGTCCATTTCATTGTTCCAAGCCGAGCATGATAGATATATATGATCCAGCTTGAGGGGGAGTGTTAAGATTCTTACATTTTGTCATATTTATTTATATTGTTTATTTCTCTTAACCAATTTATGTAATTTACCCTTTAACCTTTTCTCCGATATAAGAGAGCTCTAGGGTTAGATGGAATACAACTTTCCATTTCACCTCAACAATCCCCTTGTACACTCAACTGTCAAACACATGTTTGAACTCATGCTTCTTTAAGACCATGTCACAACTTATACATTTGACATGAGACTGGGGTTGGTCCCCAAATATATGTAGCACAAATGTTGTCTCTTGTGTACTAGAATCTAAATCTTTCACCACGCTCTTTACAAAAGTGGCTAGCAAACAAAGGACATATCTTTTGATTGGAAAGAGTAATGAGTCTAATTTTGAGTTGTGTTTCCAGACACCCCATGTTCTTGGAGATTAAAGGTTTAATTGAGTTTCCAGCTTAAATGTTGATTTGTATTTCTAGATTAAAGGTTGATTGGTGTTTCTAGGTTAAAGGTCAATTCATGTTTCCACATTAAAGCATAATTTGCATTTCGAGGTTAAAGGTTAATTCGTGTTCACTACCACTTTCAAATATCTCATGTGTCATATCTTTGCAATGTTGTTTAATGTATGAATTGTAAGGGATTCGAGGCCTTCTATTCTCATCATTCTTGTTGGAGGAGAGATCCATAGAAGACTTGATTGTGGCAGTCTATAGAAATTCTTACAAGTCCATATGTAGTTTCTGATTCTGAACCAAAATCAAAGGATTCACTTTCAGTAACCGAGGATTCTTGGACATTGCTTATCATTCTCGTGTTTCACCCATTCCATCTTAAGCATTGTTTTATGATTAGGGAAAATGAATGATCCTAGACTCCAACTTGGAAGATGTAACTGAGACATTGATTTTTAAGCATCAATTTTTGTGGTTGGGCATTGCTTATCTGATGCAAAAATCTTATTCCATGTTCAGACACCTCATAAGATGGCAATGATTATACAGAAACTTGATGTTTGTAGGTCCCAAGCCGTGATCCTTACCTTATTATTTCCATAAAAATGCAGGACAAGGGATCGGGACTATCTAAAGGGTTATTGAATATTTTGATAAACATTATATTTTGATCTTCCATTTGATAAAGCTGCATCTGGGAATAGTTAAGAAAATTCTTTTGTATAAACTCTATTTGTCCACTAAAACATAGCAGATCAAGATAACTTAGATATTTTCAAGGGTTGAGACCACATAATTTCGACAAAAATATGTGAATACGATAGTAAGAAAAGGGACAAACATCATACCTAAAGAAAAACAACCACGTCAGTTTCTCCTCTTGTGGAGAATGATGCGATCAATGCTCTGATGATGATGCAAAATCGTGCATGAAGGTGACCTCAACTTCCTCTACGTGAGGTGGCCTCGGATCATCGATCCAACGCATTTTGGAGAGCTCCCGGTGCTCCGGTGAGGAGAGGGAGGAGGTAACGGGCTAGATCTTGAGGTATGGGTTCGTGGGGCATTTTTTGGAAGGGGAGGGTTGGGTTTTATGGGACCAACCCGTATTCGGATCCAGGTTCGGATCCAAATAAGACTTGGACCTGGTCTCGCTAAAAAAGCCGTAACTCGGGCTCCCGAACTCGGATTTTTATGTTCTTGGATTCGTTCGAAAGGTCTCAACGAGGCCTACGTGATGGAATTCTCAAACAAATTTTTTGAATAGTGTATAAAAGCAGTTTTTGCAAGGAATCCAAGATCCAAGTACGAGGGGTCTCGCACCTTCGCTCTCTTGACTAAGCTTATTTCCAGTATTCTAGTGCTACATTAAACCAAGACAGCTCCAAAAGGAAGATTCTCTCTCTCTCTCTTAGATATAGGAATCCACAACTCGGATACATATATAGAAAAGACTAAACAGAATATAGCCAATCAAAAGCAATGACACTTGAATTCACAAGCTTACAGACTTTAAGCGCAGAATATGCTCGAAAATGATGATGATGATCGTAATTGAGCACATAGAGTACAAACAACTTTAGAGTCTAGAAAACTTTGGATTGAAGAGAGCTCAATAGCGCGAGACCACAGTAAGAACTCGAATATTTACAAAACGAGCACTCTTTCTTTTTTTAGTGTAGAGGATGTTTCTCTTAATTATGTGTCTCAAAAAATGAGCCATATGGTCTCTTATATAGCGTTGAATTCAAAAGAGTCGTTAATGTTCAAAAATGGAATGTCCAACATTTTGATTCCCATAGTCCATGCAATGAACGATCATGCAATTTTGGTGATCGATCATGTCAAAGAAGTGATCGATCAAATTTGATCGTTGGTCTGAAATTCAAAAAGTGATCGATCATGATCAAAAGGATGGCCAATCTGGGTTGATCGACCATGAAGAACATGATGGTTTATCATGGGTGACTGATTAGAGGTGTCAAGGTGATCGATCATATGTCCAAAAATCGATTGATGATTCTGGCTTAAGTTCGCTTGATGATCAAGAATATGCAAAAACTATAAGATTATTTTTCAGCATAAAAAAAAACTATCTAATAAGTCACATCAACATCCAAAGTCTTCAAAACTTGAGCTTTTGGAATTGAGTTTTTGTTTAATTCTTTCATCAATCTGATTCAGTTACTTGAGCCTTTATGCAGAGTCTTTCAGAATCACCTTATTTGGCTTTGTGTCGGCTTCTACCTTTTCTATACTTTTCAACAAAAGAGCTTCTATGATATTCTACCTGAAAAGTTAACCAAGCTACAAAACAAATATGCAACTGAATTGTTAACAAAAATCTAAGTCAAGAGATTAGGTTGGGTGCACCGAAAGTTGTATTGGAGCAGGACATGAAAAATGAGTTGGAGTGGAGGTAGAGGTCGAAGCAGACTTGGTTGAAGGAGGGTGATGCAAACATGAAGTGGAGGTAGAGGTTGACGCAGACTTGGTTGAAGAAGGGTGATGCAAACATGAAGTTCTTTCATGCAATGATTAGCGGTTGATTTTTTTTAACCTTGTATATGTTATTATGATTCATGGGTTATGGGTGTAACATGAAACAATGATCGAGAGATTAGGTTGGTTGTCTTGAATCAGTTCCAAAACTTAAGTTGGAAGTTTATGTGAATCATTTCCAAAATTTAAGTTAAATTAGTTCCACTTCGATCACAACCCAATCCTGTGGTCTTCCGGGGAGGATGTGAGACTGAGATCTTTCTTCAAATTTGAGCAGTCTTGGTTGCTGGAGAAGGGCTTCCATAACATGGTGGTATAGTTTTGGCAGAACACGAAGCTGGAGGGGTCAGCTTCGACGGTTCTGGCTCAGAATCTCGATCTGCTGTGGAAGCGTCTGATTGAGTTCAAGAGATGCCTCAGTGAACGTAGGCAAAGTGTGAGAGCGAATGCCCAGGAGGTCATTTCTCGCCTCGTGCGGTGGAAGACATGGGAGCTGTTGGTTGATGAAGTGGAAGAAAGGTGCTCTTGTTTGAACCATGTGCACTTGAAGGATAAAAAGTAGGTTGAGTGGTGGCATAGGTCGAGACAGAAGTGGTTGAAGGAGGGAGATAACAATACTCCATGGCCAATGGAAGAAGGCATCAGAATCTCATTAGGAGCGTTGAGGTGGGATGTGTACGGGTGTTGAGTGATGCAGGGATTGGTCGGCAAGTTAGGTCGCATTTCGTTGCTTTCTCCAAGAGAACAAGAGGGGGAGGATGGGGTGGCATGGGTGTGGGGGTGGGATGCCTCTCCACCCTAGAGGCTGAAGACCTGGTGGTGCCTATCACGGAGGTGGAGGTTAGGCGGGTATTTTGGCAGTTGAATGCGGATGGGGCCCCAGGTCCGGATGGTTTCTCAATATGCTTTTTCAAGGAATTCTAGGAGTTAGTGAAGCAGGAAGTAGTTACGGTCCTGTGTGAGTTGGAGGTAAACGTGGCTTTGAGCATAGGAACAAGGCACTCCTTTTTCTATTGCCCAAGCGGGAGGGGGCTGTTCGTGTGGAGGATTTCATGCCTATCGCGTTGTCCAAAACGATTTACTTGCTCGTGGCCAAGTTCTGGCCAACCACTTATGGAGGGTTTTAGGGGACATTATATCGCGCCTGAGCAGATGACTTTTGTTCCCGGCAGGAAGATGGCTGATTCTTGGGTCCCTACCTCAAAGTTGGTGATGGAATGAAAGAGGCGGATGGGGAAGGGGGTGGTTTGGAAGGTGGATTTCTCTAAGGACTATGACTACATTGATTGGTGCTTCCTTTGGCGATCGCTGCAGAATAGAGGTTTCCCAAATAGATGGATTGGTTGCGTGAAGAGGTGCATCACAACGATGTCGTATTCAGTGCTTGTGAATGTCAGACCATAGGAGGGTTTTTCTAACCCTAGAGGGGGTGTAGCAAGGGTGCCTGCTTGCACCCCTTCTCTTTGTTGTTGTACTGGTTGCGCTGGTAGTGATGATGAGGCCAGCAACGACTAACGGGTTCTGCATTGGGTACATGAGATACGACACTTCCATCCACATTCTGCAGTACGTTGACGACATGATGTTGTTTATTGATGGGGACACGGAGCATGCGAGACTTGCTTCATTCATTATGGATATCTTTGGGGAGGTCTCGAGCCAGATGTTGAACAGAGAAAAGTCCAAGGTCAGCCTGTTTGGCATCACACAAAAGGAGAATAGTGTTCTCTACTGTGTTCTGTGTTGTATGGAGGTATCCCTTCAGACCATGTACTGGGTCTCCTTTTGGTTGATGGACAATTACGGGTGGTGGATTGGAAGGTCGTTATTGACAGGGTGGAGAGTAAGGTAGCATGGTGGAGGTCGAGAATGCTCTCAATGGGGGGAAAGCTAATCCTCCTCAAGCACACTCATTCTGCTATCCCGATTTTCTTCTTCTCCATGTGTTTGATGCCTCTGGTTGTACGGAAGAGGATGAAGGGGATGATGAAGTGTTTCTTTTGGTCGGACGGAACACGGGAGGGTAGGGATTGCATCTGGTGGGCTGGGGCATGGTGACACTTCCAAAGAGGGAGGGAGGCCTAGGAGTCCACATCTTGGAGCTCATGAACAAGGCCCTGGTGGAGAAGTGGGCATTGAGAATTTGGGGGAAGTCGGGTGACTTGGTCTCTAAGGTGATGTGAAGCATCTATCGGGTCAAAGGTTCATGGAGAGCGGGGGCGTGCAGGCGGTTGTCGTCTCTCTGGAGGCAAATGTGTCTAGTGTGTTATCAGATCTAGGTGATCTTGTGAGACAGGTGTTCGGGGATGGGCACTGCTTTGGTTTCTAGAAGGATGATTGGATGGGGATGTTCCTCTTAGGGAGAGGTACCCGCACCTTTATGTCGTTGCACGGGACAAGAGCGCTTTGGTGAATCAATTTTGGTTGGCGAGGGCTTAGTGCCCTGCCTTCGTGTCTACCTTGTCGGACCAGAGATGCGATGAGTTCATGACCCTCTTGAGGGAACTGACGGATGTTGATGGCCCCGACAGGGGCAGAGACCATTTTGAATGGAAGGAGGGGACCTTTACGGTTAAGACGGCTTATCGGTATTTCAACAAGTTGTGTGGGCTGAAGCAAAAGGAGGCCACTTGGGACTACATGATGATCTGGGCTTGCAGGGTTCCAATGCAGATCAAGGTCTTCATGTGGTTGGTGTGACGCAAATAACTACTTTCAAAGATGCACAGGACAAGGTAGTTGGGTACTTGAGACATCCTCTATAATAAATGAGGGTAGGAGGACTCAGAACATATCTTTTTTTACTATTATACCTCGGTCGTGGTATGGGAACATGTGGTTGTGCCTTGTCCGCGCACAATGGACGTGTCGTACTGGAGTTCAGTGAGAGCGGGTTGTGGTAGTTCTCAAGAGGACGCATCTATTCCTTTTGGCCTACTTTTGTCCATTTGGTGTGCTAGAAATGAGAAAATCTTTCAGAGCCATCTGTTTCTCTATAAGATGGTGTTGGGGCAATATAGGGCATTGGTACTTCTGTGGCAAAACATGTAGCTCTATTTTACTTTTTTGTTCTGTTGTAGTTATCTGTAATTGGTATCTCTTTTGATTGAATAAATTTACAATGGGCTCCAATCTTGGGATTGCGCCCTCTTTCTCCTCAAAAAAAGTTGGAAGTTATGTCCAATGTTAGTGGCGATCAAGCTAAGTTGTGAACATGCTATCTCAAGCTCGTGGTAAGGGGTTGACTCTGGACTTTGGGGAGCAAGAGATTCATAATGCAATTGTTTGAGCTGAGTGCGGATTGGTCCCTTGGCCTATATTGATTTCTTGTCTTTTCCTCAATGAATTTAGGAAGTAATGAAGGGTGAGGTCATGGTAATTTTTGGGAAATTTAGAGAAGGCTATTCTAGCTTTGAATGGATGAATAAGGTCCTCCTGATCTTGCATTCATGTGGAGTATTTTGGGCCTTATGCTATCCCAAATGTCATATGTCTCATTTTGGCCAAAGTGTTAGGTGATTCAGCTTCAGAGGGTTTTTGACAATATTATTTCTTTAGATCAGAGGATTTTATTCCTCTAATGCTCTATAATGGATAATATGATGATGGCAACAAATATGGTGGCGGATTAGAAAATGAAGGTGGTTATAGGCTTACTATGGAAGGTAGGTTTTTCAAACGTTTATGATTGTGTGGATTGATGATCCACCTAGGCCTATTTACTCAAGAGAGGCATCCTTAATGTTTAGACGGCTTGGATGAAGAGAAACAATAATGTTGATAAGTTTATATTTTTCCCTGTTTTATGTCTGTTATATCTGTACTTGTAATTTTCCCTTTAGCCCTCTAGGGTTTCGCATCTCTATATAAGAGAACCGTACGACCATATTGCAATACATGGATTATTAGTTTCTTCCGCATGGTATTAGAGCCATCCAACCTCACCCAAAAACTCTAACCCTTCCTCTCACCACAACCGCCGCCGTCGAAGATACCTGACCCCAACAATCAGCCTCCGACAACAATCTCGACGCTCCTTCGACACCACCCAACAGTAGTAGCACCCCTATGGCGTTGTCCAACCACAATAGTGTTGCTAGGAGGCCTGAAACAACTCCTCTAGTGCCACCTAGCCGCTTGGAGGCTTGCAGTGGTCTTCTCAACACTACCCAGACCTTCAACGTTGTCTCCAGCCTCCGACAACACCTCAGAGGCCATTCAATAAGTGAAATCAGATCTTTCACCCTATTTCTACGTATTGATGCCGATGGAAGTAGTTGTGGTATGAGTCTATACGCACAACTGTCTTCACATATGTGCATGTAGACACATCAAAGTTTTTTTATCATGGTCATGTCCTTTTTGGCTAGTTGTCTGATAAGATGTCAGAGATCAAATCAGAATTTTCATCTAGTGGTGCCTTCAAAGGTCCGACCCCCATAGTGAAGATGGATGGGACGAATTATGATTTGTGGTCGATGTAGTTCATGAGTTTGATGTGGTACCACAACAAGGAGCATATTCTGACACAATCCGAGCCAGGCGACAAGATCGGGATTTACTCGTCGTAGGAGGAGGATGCATATGCATGCATCTGGCTGACTGGCACACTATCTACAGAGATTGCCGGAGGTACTTTGAACCAACCCACAACAAAGGACATGTGGGAAATTCTCGTTGCAACCAATTCTCAAGCGAGGAATAAGACAAAGATTCTATAACTCCAATATGATATGTTTGGGTTTAAACAAAATGAACGACCTCTTGACAGCTTCTACATCTCTCTTAGGGCATGTTTGAGAAGCTCTATGGGGTTATACATGAATGTGACAATGTTAGAAGTCTTTCTAGCGGCCCTTGATTCGGAGTATGATGCCGCTCGCAATCAATTACTTGTTAGTAAGTCCATAACTGTAATGGAGGAGGCCTAAAGCAGGCTTAGCAGAATCATTGTACCATCTACCACCAATTCTTAGACTTCCTATGTGATGGCTGCTTCACGAGGTAAAGGAGGTCATGTTCACGCTTGAGGATGAGGGAGACGTGGTCGAGGTGGATGACAATCACGACAACCGTGTACATTTTGCCACCGCATAGGACACTTAGAGAATACATGCTTTCAGAAGTATGTG
This sequence comes from Ottelia alismoides, assembly GCA_037367405.1. NCBI lineage: Eukaryota > Viridiplantae > Streptophyta > Magnoliopsida > Alismatales > Hydrocharitaceae > Ottelia > Ottelia alismoides. Next base: position 903,420 of record JAZKJV010003250.1, on the reverse strand, counting down.
TATCCAGATGATAGACATGCAACTGCTCAGGTTGCAGAATAGGTGGAGCCTCCAATCGCCACAAGAGATCAGAGAAGTGATGATATTGTTTCCCTACTCTGAGAACTTGTAGCTCCTAGATCATGTCCTAGTACATCACGTCCATCTGATTTCGCCACATCCGCCACTAGCAGCACATCGGATACATATGCACTCACTAGTTGCTTTAGGGCAGACCTCTCTGAATGGATAATGGATTCTGGTGCTTCTCATCATCTCTGCAGTGACAGAGCTCAGTTTCTTACTTATAACCCAACACCATCTAGGCGATATGTGGTGATTACTGATGGGACTCACTCCCACATTGTTGGTCGAGGAAATACAACCGATTCTTATACATTTATAGAATGTTCTCCATCCACATGATTTTTCACTGAATTTATTTTCTATCGGTCAGATAACAAAAGATTTACACAATCGTGACATATTTGATCCTAGTTCCCTTTTGTTTTATGATATATTCACGGGTAGCCGTGAGTAGGGAGGGTTTTACAGGTTGATTCAGTCTCCTTATGTCGGAGCTTCATCTACTTCCACGGGATCAATCTCTCATTACATGTGGCACTTGCGCTTTGGATAATGTCCATTGCCGAAGATTGGTGGACTCATTCCTCAAATATCACTCAAGTCTACCTTTCAGTGTGAAGCCTATCAGATTGGATAGAACCATCGCTCTAGCTTTCCTAGTCGGAAAGGGCTTAGCAGTCTTAATATTTTCGAACTTGTTCATTTAGACATTTGGGATCCAAGTCGTGTCCCTGATCATCAGGGGAACATGTACTATGTGGTTGCAGTTGATGATTTTCCTAGATTGTCTTGTGTATTTTTGTTAAATTTTTCTAGATTGTCTTGGGTATTTTTGTTAAAGAACAAGTCTGGTGTTGGCCTTGTAATTCAAAAAATTTTCATTGAAGTAAAGAATATTTTCACATCTTCTATAAAATATATTCGTTCTGATAATGCCTTGAAATTATGTATGATTCAGTTGGCTCATTTTTCCGATCTTGGGGTATTCTCCATTAAACGTCATGTCCTTATACGTCCCAACAGAACGGTGTTGTAGAATGAAAATATAGTCATCTACTTGACATGACCAGGACTCTTTTGATTCAAAGTCGTGCTCCCCACTCTTTCTGGGGAGATGCAATCTTAACAACATGCTACTTCATCAACAGTGTACCATCTTCCATCTTGGGAGAGAAGGTTCCCTTATTGATAGTGTTTCCCGATAAGGATTCCTTCTCCCTCACCCCACGTGTTTTCGATTGTGTGGCTTTTATTCATTTCTTGAACCCTAGGCATGAAAAACTCTCTCCTAGAGCTATCAAATGTATTTTTTTTTGGATATTCTCATACCCAAAAGGGGTACCGTTGTTATGATCTTGTCCAGAGGAGGTACCTGTAACACCCTCATCCCCTTAGGATACGTGTACTCGGCAAATCGATTCTATGCACATATATTCGACATTCTAATCACGTGACATACACAAAAGCGGGAGAAAATAAAACAAAACATTGGAATTTTAAAACTTGCTTTCCATTCATGACATGTTCACATTCACAACAACCTATATTTCCATTCATTCATTCCATACACCAATTTCTATTACATTCCATTGTCTATTTCATGGTCCACAAAAGTATACATGTAAGCATAAATATAGATGTCCACATTTATACATTACATGCCATGTCTCTCAAAAAGAAACTAAGTACAGAAAACACAAAAGAACTAACTACCAACCATTATACAACAAAAAGGGTGAAGCTACACAGAAGATGGTGCCTCCAACTAGTCACTGTTGCGAACCTGCGGATTCAGGCGTACGTACATTATGAGAAAGTTGCCTAACATGATATAACAATATACAACAATAAGTAAGATATTATTTATGTGTGCAAAAGAAACAACTAGGTAACTGATCTCACAAAGAATTACATTTTAATTATTATTGTTTTATATGGATATGGATATGAGTAGCCATGCTTCGTGGATAGTTTGTGGTCTTGGTCTTGTTGAGACCTCATACTATGACTCTAAGGCAAAAAGAATGCCTTAGGGTTGGGGTGCCTCTGTAGGTATGCGGTGGGGTACAATGCATCCTAACTAAGTTCCCAACACGTCCACTCTTGGTCTTCTAGTTTGCAGGATGTACAGGTATTAGGACTACATGAGGGTGATGTGATCATAAAGGATTGTATAACCATGACGCTTCCATTCCTAGGGAGTGATGAAATGGGATTGGATTTTAATGACTCCTCTCAATAGAGAAGTAATCTGATCTTGGTCCAAATGTTGGGCGGTGATCTTAATGTCATTCAGATGCAATGAAAAGATTAGATTTGCGGTTTTGATTTAATCAAACATCTATAGGAGGTCCGTAAGATATGGATATGAGATTTGATCTCAATATCCAAGTTACTATAAGTGAAACGTACAATCGCCATGTCCTTATCTGCAAGTATTCATGGAGAAAAGCGTATTATTCTTGAAAGAGTTCAAGAATAATTTCATTGTTGATATTATATTTATGCTTTAAAAAAATTGATAATTAAATGTGATTTAATTGTTTTGAATAATATGAATGTAATTCATATTGTTTGGGCACATGAAAGATGGATAATTAAATGTGATATGATTATCATGAATAATGTGAATGAGATTCATATCATGAGATTTGAGAACTTACATAATTAAATATGATTTAGTTATCAAGAATATGAATAATGTGGATAGCACTATCCATATAGTTCATATATATTATAAATGTGATTTATAATATATGAGAGAGCTATTTGTAAATAACATTTCCAATTGAAATGTTGATACGAATTGGATTCGCATTGGACAATTAATTAAAAATGTAATTTAAATTTTATTTTGGGTTCTTATTATGATTCACAAATTTCCAATGACATGATTGCAATGTTCACAAAATTAAATTGGATTTTTTTGTGAGATAATTTACAACAAATGTTGTTGTAAATATTGGAGATTTTCATGAGATAATGTAATCTCATGGAATTGGAAGAAGATTATCACCTTCCAATAAAAGGTGTTGGACGATCACCAAGTACTAATTGGAATGGGTGGTCCCCCCTTATGGTAGGAGGCTAATATCCTTCCCAATTACCTCTAAGGATAATTGATTTTATTTAAAATTAATTTATATCGATTACTAAATAAATTTATTTATTTATTTATTTTATTTAAATTAATTGTTGTTGTGTTTTTACAACAAAATCATGGCCACTAAAAGAAACACAAATCAATGTGAACCATTGGATTTGTGTTATCCATGGATTGGGATCCATGGACTCGCAAAATATTATATCAGCAGAGGCAACTCTATCTCTTCTTAAGACAACGAAAAATATGCTCTCTCCCTCTCTCTCTCTACATGCCAAGTCTCCCTCTCTCTCATTGAGGTTGTCCACCATGGAGCCCTAGTGAGAGTCGCCATCGCCGCTGCATCGTCGTTATGTTGCTAGATTATTTTCTAGTGGATCTCTGTCTCCTTCGGTGTGCCTCACTCGTGAAGAAGACATCAGATCTCATGTGAAGAGATCGGGAGATTCAACGCTTGTATCATAAACATGAATTGTGAGGAGCACACGTTTTATCAACGCGCTTGCAAGCGTCTCCTCTGTTGGACTAGACTTGAGACGGGAGGTCTCTTCGTTTAGAGACTCGATCACAACCATGCTTTAAGAGGTAAATGTGATAACTTGTTCGTGGTTTAGATGAAATGATCCTAGAAGTATTCTTGGATGATGTGGTTTCAGTGTTCAAATATTTTAAATTCCACTGCCCCGAGCAACTAGTACGACTAGTTGCTCCCAATCGCATACGATACGATCCTCACGCTTCCGTGATGCGCTTAAGGATTTCCCATATCCTTCAGGTCCCATTTCAATAAGAACAAGGATGTCCTTTATCAGATTTTTTAGGAGGTAGCGGAGAGGTCTGTAGCTCTTTCTTCTTCATGTGCTTTTCAGAAGCATCCAGTTACCTCTCCATTAGTACCCCACAAGGCTGCCAACATGGCAACATCACACAATGTGGATAGGGTTGACAGTGTAGATCTGACCATCATAATAAATCACCTATCCAAAGTGGATATAATAGAAAAATGATTTACGGAGCTTGAAAAGCTTCAAGTGATCGAGCAAAGGAAAAAGAACCTGGATAAGCTGGATGAGATTACAAAGCATCTAGAGCTTCTTGTCAAGGTGATTAGGGCATGTCAGAGTGCGAGTGTCGCAACCAGTATTTCTAAGAATGATCAGACTTCTTCAACTACAACACACCAGAGTAATAGAGCATCCCCTACTGTCCAGGACGTTTACTATGTGCATACCCCGGATCAGGTTTCGCATAAGTCATCTTCATCATGCATTGTACAATACCAGAAGGAGCATCTATACATTCCTGAGCAGCAGTATCCACCTCCACCTCTCATTCAGGAGGTGAACAGTATTTGGTTCGACCAAGAGTACAACCAGTCCCGTCCGTCAAGTAAGGTAAGTTGGGTTCATAACAGAGTTCGAGGCCAGTCCACCATTTTCAAGGAGGGAGACCACATCCCCAGCACCAATAGTTAAAGCCTTATTGTCCGCCTCATAGAGACATGGACATCAACAGATGTTGTCTGCATATTTTCATCATCCCTATTAACAACAACAGTCTGCACAATTTTTGCACCCTCCTCTTCTTTACTTTCAGTAATAGTATTCTAGGTACCAGCAACCTCCACACTACCAGTATCAACGATATCCTGTAGTTGTGCATCCAGAGGAACCTTCGATGAATCCTGCACTATATCACGTTATACTACTGATAAAGAATATGAATGGTTAGACTCAGAAACTTAACGACCTGACCACCACGAAAAAATTGATACCAGCCCAGGTCGAAGCCAACCACAACAATTTCAGGCACAAGGAGTAGGCCGCTCATGACCCACCCACCCCCGAGATAGGTATGGCCCTTGATTTTACTTGTTTATCTGACACCATTAATCTCAAGAGTGGTAGGAGATTGCAGCCTCCCATGCAGCAGTTGGGATTGGGGAAAGCTGTTGAGAGAGCTTCACCGACTTCATCATCTTCTTCATTATTTAAGCAACCATCTAGTGTACCAGATCCATAGCATGAAGGACCACCATCACTTTCTACTTCTTCACCACCACCATTATTAGTGCCATTCAGAAAAAGCCAAAAAGAGAATAAAGAAAGAGGCATTGTTCAATCAATCTTGAAGGAGAACACACCCGTCGTGGAGTCTTCTTCTACACCAATAGACCAAGCACACCATCATGTTTTTGCCTTTATTTCTTCTACTCATGTAATGGATAACTTTGTACAAACTGATTTAGGTTGTCCAACTGCACATGATGATTCTAATTTGAATAAGAGAAATGTGGAGTATGGTGTTTCTTCTGATTCTGTTCCATTTTCTTTAGCTTTGGTTATAACTTAAAAACTTAAAAAATTAAAAACAACACTATCTGATCTAAATTGGTAGACCTAATTCAAAACATCTTTTTAGAGATGCCACTCCTCATCGCTATAAAGTATATGCTATATGCACGCAGTTAAAAAGGAAATGAAAGAAATGTGTACTCAAAAGTGTCAACCAAAGCAGAACAGACGATAGAAAACAAAAAACCTCATCTTAACCATGGCCATAGTTCATGCCATCAACAACCTCCAGCCAAAAAAGAAGGAAAAGGGATAATCACACATCTGTTGCCATATCTTTGATCATGAGTTTGATCGTACTCTTCTTGACAACGTAACCTCCATGAATCTCATGCCATCCTTGCTACTAATTGAGTTTGGGTAAGTGATGAATCCACATTTCATCATCTTTATTCTATCATTTTGGCCTCAAAAACCCTGGCAAATGCACATAAATACCCTTAATTCCAACATCTTAGCATCCATGCATGTGCATGCAAATAGTGTATAAAATACTGTTTTTAAAGCCAAAATAAAAGAATAAAGAAAAGAAAAGAAAAAGACTAAAATATTGTAAATATTTTATGACCCAAAACCCTTAGACCTAAGCATCTCGATGAATAGGTCGACAAGGAATAAAGTAGGGGGAGATAAGGGCCATAATACAATAAAATTCCCTTTTAATTTATTCATTATTTATTCATTTTGGCGCCTATTTTTGGCTTCACATTTATACCTCAAATCAAGAAACTTTGTACATGAATGTTGTAGATAATTAAATAAAGAAAAATACAAAACTAAATTCACTCAAAAATATTGTACAGATAAAAAGATATGATCAGAATAAAGATCCAAAATACCAACTTCCCAGACCTATATCTCTCAAATAAAAACTCGAAATCTAGCAAAATCACCTTTAAGTGTATATAATTTTAAATAATCTATTTAATGAAGGTGATTTCACATTTTGCAGAGCTACGGTTTGAAAGTTGAGTTTTGGACCCCTATAATATAGATGTACTGATTAAAATAATCATTTTTATTATTTATTCATTATTTTCATTTTTATAATTTTTGTAGATATTCTTCATAATAAATATGTGCATTAAAACAAGAATAAAACATTAAAGGAAACATTAAAATAAATTACTTATATTTCACACATAGGTAAAATACCTATACTTATACCTATATTATATATTCCCTTAATTTATTAAGTGTACAAACATATCACAAAAATAAAATAAAAATATATTTACATCCATAAAAATAAGATGTAAATTTATAAAATATTAAACAAAATTAATAAAATCAAATAAATAAAAATAAAAATTAAAATAAAATATTAAAATACATAGATACATGTACCTATATAGCCCTAAAAAGGTAACTCGTATTTTTATACCTCAAAAAAATAAATAAAAATCACCATAAAATTCTTTATAAAATAATTTTTATTTTATAACCTAAAGTTAATAAATTCATTTACTTTTTTATTTCGAATTTTCAAATAATTTTGACCGCATTTTCCTGGTTGGTCCACGTGGACCAACCAGAGCCGGTCGTTGGTTGACCTCGGTCAACTCCCTGACTGAGGCCTGACAGCCTTCTGACACCCGATATTTTGCTCGATTTCTCCCCTTTTTGGAGCTCGATCCATTCTCCCTCGGGCCTCGATTCCTTCTTGAAACTTCTTCCCCGATCTTCACTATGCCATGCCAAGCACCTAAATCTTCCAAAATCCTAATCATTCGCGTGTGGCCCTCGCTTGAAGGAGACTCCATCACCTGGTACATATCGGACCCGCCACCTTCGAGCTCGATTTTCAACCCTTTTTGGCTAGCAAACCCTCCTCCCTTTGGCATGCCTCATGTTGCTGGAGGTGACAGCTCCGCAACCATACCTTCAGGCGAGTCGAAGAGGCCTTGAAGCGGCTCCACCATCTCCATCGACCACCAGCATCGAGGTTCTCTTCCTCTGGTTCCGACCATCGAGGTACCCTCTCTCCCTTCTTCCTTTTCCTCTTTTCTTAGTTCCTGTAGTCGTAGGAGTAGATTAGACCACTTAGATCCCCTCGCCGATCGCTATATCGTCGTCCATCGATCCATCACCGGAGCGTACCTCCGGCTGAAGCTCCTCCACCTTCCATAGCCTTCATCCGACCACCGTTGCACCTCCGCGAGTTCCAGGCAGTTTTCCCTGGACCCTCTCACCCTATTTTGTAGGTCAAAGCGCATTCAAAGCACCTGGGAACCATTTTGCGTAGTTCGCCGGAGATACCTGGAGCTCCAAGCTCCGCCGCCTTCGCGCCGGCACCACAACGGTCCTCCAACAAACCTGGGTACTCCAGCACCTAGCCTGACCTCTTAGGAGCACCCCGACCACTTTTGCACACTTCCAGACCTCCGGAGGCCCGAGATCGAGCTCGGGGATGTTCGCCCCACCAGCGTCCATCCCTGTTCTTCCACCTCGCTCCTCCGTCGTCCGATCAAAGGCTCGCTCCAGCTCGATCTGCAGCCGTCCGATCTAGGCCCGCATCGACCATCGATCTCCTCGCCAGATCTGATCCGGGCCGCTCATCGCCGAATTGTCATCGCGAGTTGTGCGCGCGCCACATGGATAAGTGAGAGGCTCTCCACCGTTCGATTGCACACATATAGGCTATTTTGCACTTTCGACCCAACCATTTTGTATATTTCATTTTAGTCCATAAATTTTCATTTGTAGTTTAAATATTTCTGTAATATTTGCATCTCGTCCCCCGTAGTTTCATTATTTGCATTTAGGTCTAGTCCACGTCACCTCATGTGACCCGTGCACGTGGGGTGGTGGGTATTTTGCATAGGACCTCCCTGTGGTTTGTTTATTTCATTCCAGTCCATGAACTTTTTATTTAAGTTGTAATATTTTGGTAAAATTGCATCTTAGCCCTTGGAACTTTGTAAAATTGCAAAAATACCCCTGCCAGGTCACGTGCCCCATACACGTGAGTTTGGACATTTTGTAGAGACCCACTCCGAGTTTTGGTATTTATTTTTAGTCCAAAAAAATTGTGTTTAACGTCATATATTTTTGAAAAAAATTGCAAGTAGGCCCATGAACTTCTGTGTAATTACGTTTAGCCCTTGCCAATATTGTATTTTTGCGTGGATGATTGCATTTATTTCATGCATCATTTTAACTCGAAAAATTACCAAAAAATAACATAAGCTCCTGTTGCATTGTAGTTTAACAACATATTTTTAGTTTGCATTTTTATTCATTTTAATATTTATAAAAAATAAAAAACAAGCATTTTTGTTATTGTTTGCATTAGAAAAAACCAAAATAAATACTAAAACCCTTGAAAAAGTCCCAAAAAATTATATTTCGTGTGTTTTAGCTTATTTTATTTTCTGAACAAAAATCTCTATAAATTACAAAAGAAAACCCCTAAAATCGCAAAATTCTCAAAATCTTCATAAAATTCTAAAAAATTCATAAAGACACAAAAAATTATGCTTTCTGTCTCTGAAATTTCCTTATCTTATTATCTATCTATAAAAATTAATTTGGAAATTTTCACTCTTGTTTGCTATTTTTCTATATTTTTGTCTCGAATATATATTTTTTTATTTTAAAAATACCAAAGAAATTAGGAAAAATATAGAAAAATCACAAAAACATTAGAAAAATAAAAAAAAGCCCAAAAAGATTTTATTTCCTGAATTTTGTTTATTTTTACCTATTTTTCTCTATATATTGTATCCCCTTTTCCTTTATTGTATATATACTTCATAATTGAAAAAGAAAATATAAATATATATATATAATATAAAAAGAAAATAGAAAATCATAAATTAAAAACCAAATATAAAATTATAATATATATATATATATTATTATTAAAAACACACCAAAAATAACACTTGTAGGCCTTTGATCACTTTCATATTTTCCTTTGAGCACTATTGCCTTATTCTATCTTGTCTGCTCCCTGTGTTAGACACTCTACACATACTTGCACTATACATATATTCTATAGAGTTATAATAAGTTTTAACTCCACCTTTGCTTCTCATTGTTTGATTAATATTGTGGGTTAATTGTTGTTCGAAGTCTGGATTTCGTGTGGTCGATTCAGCGACTGAGTTCCCGCCTTGTGTGGAACTTAAGACCATCGATTTTTGGCTTCATCAAATGGTGCCATTGCCGGTGAGCAACACCGTTTAAATTGAGATTCTTTATTGATTGTGATTATTTGCCTATTTTTGAGCTCTACTTATTTGATGTTATTGATTGACTTGTCTAATTACCCTCTCTTTGTACTTTGTACGAGGTACCACGGATCGAGGGAGGAACTATATCCAAGGTGCCTGTACACCCACGTGAAGGCGGAGCATGACTTATAACCTTGCATCAAAGGAGATTTGGAGGATCTAAGGAGACAGTCGCCATCTTGAGCATTTCTGCGTATTTGTCTACTTGTGTGATTTGAAGTGAGAGAGAGACTTTAATTTGTAATAACTTGGACTCTCCAAGACACTTGGGCCTAATTTCCAAGGGTTTGTTCCCTTGGGGGCCTCTTTTATTTTTCACGGTTTTATTGCCGGTTTCGTTTTCTTCGCTTTTCTTTAATTTTGATTCACGAGGATTTTGGCCCCTAGACTTAGGGTTTTATTGTGATTGTGACGTAATTGATTAGGACCACACCCTAATATTTTGCATGTGCTTATAGATCGTAAGAGGACCTAATTAATAACTCACCAATGAAAAAACTATCTTGATCACTTGAGGAGTCACATGCTGCTAGAGGTCGTATACAGCACTGACAGGATCCATTGTGGCAGACATCGATCAGCATCAGAGACCGGACTCCTACTCCTCTTGTTGACCATTTAGCTATTGTTCTTCTCGTATAGAAATTTTTGTCTAAGGCCGATTTCTTCTTGCATAATATAAGTAGTTTAATTTTTTCTTTAATTTATACACGGATCACCCTGCATGTAGAGTGCTGGAGCAAGGTACGCATTTCTATCTCTGCATGCATCATTGCGTTTGATCGCGCATCGACTTTTTCGACTTCCTCCCCCATTTTATTGGAGTTTAAATAACCAGGAGATCGAAAAATTCGTTAGGTGTTGTCTTTATTTCAGAAAATACTAAAAAGTGAAAATCATAAAATTGGGACTGCTAGTGCAAACTTGACTTTAAAACGCATCCACCCAAAAATTTTGTCTTAGGGAGAGTAACCCCCTCCTTGTTTGATTTATCTTCTGCGAGAGAGTGACTCGACACTAGGATAGAGCCATGCCTAAAATTCTGGTTGACTATTGATCGTGGTTAGTCGTTCTCCAGTGAGGATCTCTCCCGTAACTGGTAAAGCGGACCACGACGTCCTTAGCAGAGTGAATTAACGGGAACAATCGGGTTACAGTCCGCAATTCATACATGCTGGGAAAGATCTAATGTGGATCGAGACAGTCGGCTAGGAAAGTAAGGTTCCTAACAGCTCGCTCTAACGCTCTGATAGATTGACTGATCACCTAATAAAATTTGATAAGATAACATACCGAACCTCACGATCGTCAGCTCAAGAGTTGCGTAGGTGAACAGGGGGTTTGTTTTTCACATCTTGTTTGCATTCCAGATCTCATCCACCCTTTTTCCAAGACCAAAATGATGGGAAGGAGATCCCTTAGGCCACATCTGGTGGCACTGCTATCAAGCACTCCTCCCGATTCATCTAGGTAGGCTTCGGGGAGTTTAGACCCACTCTCCGAGCTTGAGTTTACGTCCACCCTGTTCCCCCTCGACCACCCTTCTTCTTCTATCAGTCCAGTGGTGTCAGAATTTAGTGTAGAATAGAGTTCAGAACATTTGACGGCACCTGAGATGGATTCTTTTGACTTTGCATAATCCCCACAAATGGAAGGCAGAGAGGAACACCTAGATGAGCAGAGACAACCTCCATACATATATGATCAAGCTGCCATCAACAATTCACTGCTAGCCTCCCAGGAAACCATGCAGAGACAGATCAGAGACCAGGGATTGTTCATGGGTGAAATCATGAGGGAGATGCATGAGGGATGAGAAGAATGAAACGAGGGTGATGATATACCAGACGCAGCGGGCGAAGGAGGAGAACCCAACCAGGAGAGGCTGCTTCCAAGGACCATGAGGCAGTTGCACAACTCAGGTGCAACCCTCACGCACCGATGGATCCGACTCCCTCCCATCTATGGAGACTTCGAGCTTCTCCCACATACCATTCAGCTACTGCCCAAGTTTCACGGGCTGGCCGCTGAAGAACCTCACCTCCATTTGCAAGAGTTTGAAATGATATGCAGTACAATCCATGACATGTTTGTGACTGAGGATACCATCAAAATGATAGCCTTCCCATTCTCCTTGGTTGATAGAGCCGCTTATTGGCTGAAACATTTGGGGAGGTACATTGACACTTGAGAGCAACTCTAGAAAGAGTACTTGAACAAGTACTATCCACTTGGCCGGACAAATGCAGCAAGAGCAATGATCAGCAATTTCAAAATGATCCCCAACGAATATTTCCAAGAAGCATGGGATCGCTTTAGAGAGCTCATGGACTGATGTCCACACCATAAGATATTACAACCCAATCTAGTTAAAAGTTTCTTTTGCGGGCTAACATCGGAGCTGTATGGGCTTGTAAGCGCCTCTTGTGGCAGATCTTATTTCTCCAAGGATGCAGAAGCGGTCTGGGCCATCTATGAGCAGATGGCAGAAAATTCTACAGTGACGTCTCAGGGCTGAATCTACACAAAATTCAAGGTCCCGTCACAAGCCACTTCTTATCACCGCATTGCCAGGATCGATGTTGGAAACCATACTTCGTCAACAGCAACATCACAATATGAATCATCAGGTGCCGACATGGGCATAATCAGTGAAAAATTGGACCGCATCGAGATTTTGGAGAAGAAGCAAGGCCAAGGTCGGGCACAGGTAGACTAGTTGGCTAAGACCAAGAGTGACCTGAAGACTCACATCTTGAGTATTCAGGAGGCACAATCAGCTTCACATCTTCCTCCCAGGTCACTAGCTGAGTTCAGAGGTGGCAGTTCTGCCCCACCACCCCCCGCATATAGACAAGTTCACCATGTCCAGGAGGTGCCAGTACTGCAGTTACCACACTATTCAAAGCAATCACCATCTCAGGACACTCATATGGTGGTCTATCTGCCGGATCAGCCATTGGCAGTACTACCACATCCACCCTTTGAGCAGGAGCCATTGATGGAAGTCAACGGGATATGGTACGACTGGTACCCTCAGCAGGCTGGGATTCGTCGTGATCACCCAGGATTCCGATGGACCACCGGAGGAACCTCATTTCAACAGCAGTCTCCAGCTCAGGGCAGTCATAGTAGCCAACATCAGCAGCTCCAATACTCCTAACAACAACAACCTTATCATCAGAATCCTCATCCCACCTATCAGGGACAGCAGTGGAGGCAGCGACAGCAGCCTTACCAGAAGCAATACTCCCAGTCTCACCAGCAACCTCAGTTCCAGCAAGGGAACACTCTCGATTCACCTGCACCTGTCTTGGAGAACCTAGCACTTGATGATCCCACCCGCCTATTCTCCGAACAGCAGGCATCCTTTTGGCAAAAAATGGATGAGTTCCAGCAGGAAATGAGGGACATCATGAAAGGAGGAGCCGCCATACCTACACAGAGTGAGCCGAACCTGAATAACTTGAAGAGAAAGTCTGAGCAGGTACAGTCTACAGAGAATACCACTCCTAGTGCTTATTTGAATGACATGCATTCTATGTTTGATACTCACTTCGTATCACTTAGGAGCGGTAGGGAACCAGCCGCCGGTGCCTCATCTGAGGGACATTACCATGGAGAATCTAGAGCCCTAGAGGAGGAGAGAAGTGGTGCTGATACCACTGACAACAATAATGATGATGACGATGGTGCTGATGCCACCAAGGATGATGACCCAGATGACGGTGCTGAGGCCATTGTAGAACCATATACAGACGGTGGTGCTGAGGCCACCATTTTTGATGCAGAACCAGAGCGTGGTGCTGAGGCCGCTAAGGAGAATATTTTGGGTGGTGCTGATGCCCCCATTTTTGGTCCGAATGTATTCCAACCTTCTGTATTGCCATTTTATGTATCCCTGGACAGTAAGAAAAAGGACAAAAAATGAATAAGGAAAGGTTTCTCCATAAATTTTGATTCCATGTGTGTTGAATGATGATGTTTGCATGGATTTCAGTCCTTCACAGGGCTAGAAACCTTCTCCTAGCCCTCTTTCTGAGGAGGTCCCATCCATCCCCTTCCCTCAAGCACTACGCTCGGCGAAGGGGAATACAACATAAAATCCCAAAAAGAAGGAACAGTTAGAGTTTAGCCAGCAGATGATAGACAGATTTTAGATACAGCTGACTCTACAAGAGGCACTAGAGGACATCCCCCTTTTCCAAAAGAACCTGAGAGAAAAGACCACCGTACGTAGGAGGAGGCGGAACACTAGAGGAGAAATCCATGTGCTGACCCGTGTCACATGTTGTGCCATTCAGAACCAACTGCTAGCCAAAAGACCTGATCCAGGAGCTCCATATGTCAGATGCCCGATTAGTGAGCAACCATTCAATCGTACTCTATTAGCGGCTCTTCTATCAACCTCCTTCCGGCAGCCTTACTCGACCGATTAGAGTTTGGCCCGCTCCATCGGAGTCGGACAGTCCTTCAGTTTACTGATAGGTCTATCAAGAGGCCGAAGGGGTTGTTGAGAGACATGGTCGTCACCTTTCAGGGCATGAAATTCCGTGTGGACTTTGTTGTATTGGACATGGAGATCCTTGAATTGGTGACTGATACCCCCATCATACTCGGACGCCCACTCTTGGCCACAGCCAAGGCGGTGACCGACCATGATAGTGGGAAGGTGTACTTTCGTGTAGAGGGCGAGAGTATACAAATAGAGACGATTGAAGAAACCCGAGCGAGAGATTCAGCCTGCTCAGAACCATGCAGTGACACAGTGCAGATGACAAATGCATAGTTAGACATCCACCAGGAGTGTGATTTTGTGATTACCGATGATGAAGCAGTTTGGGAAGAACCAGAAGCACGCGCCCCCGCCTTGTATGTAGACTCAGAGTACATACTTTTCCGGCAGATGAGAGTTCGGAGAGCACACCCTTGGAAGAGGACACTATAGAGGCTGATAGTTGTGTGATGAGTGGAGATACTGATTTTTGTTCAGATTCAGATCCCTCGAAGGCAGACTTTGATAGGAAAGATTTTGATGCATATTTGCCATGTCTGTTTTCCGATGAGCCGACAGAGAGGACGGGGAGCGAGCCAGCATAGATGCTAGACAAACCAACAGGGTTCCCTTCGTCAGAATTACAAGTACAATGAGAGTTCTCACATGCAGACCTGGTTGCTTTCACACAGACATATCAGAAGCCAGATTTGCCAGCTTCCACCAAGCCAGAATTGAAGCCTTTACCGCAGTCGCTCAAGTATGGATTCCTTGCAGGAGAACCAGATATGCACCCATTCATTATCTCAACAGATTTGACTGGAGAACAAGAATCTCGTTTGATGGAGGTTTTTGAACGCAACCGCAAGGCAATAGGATGGAGTGTGGCTGATCTCAAGGGGATAAGTTCGGCCCTGTGCTCCCACCGTATCTACCTCGAAGAAGACTCTAAGCCATCGCGTGAGTTCCAGCGACGGCTGACCCGAACCTTCGAGATGTGGTAATGAAGAAAATATCGAAATGGTAGAGCATCGATTTTATCTACCCCATCTCCGACTCTAAGTGGGTTAGTCCTTTACATGTGGTACCCAAGAAGACAGGTGTCACTACAGTTGTCAATGAGTCTGGAGAGGAGATCGCCACCCAGATACCCACTTCTTGGAGGGTCTGTGTGGACTACAGACGATTGAATGAGGCCACCAAGAAGGATCATTTCCCACAGCCATTCATTGATCACATTATCGAGAGGCTAGCTGGGAAGAGTCATTATTGTTTTCTTGATGGGTATTCCGGATACAATCAAGTAGCTATTGAACCCGAAGACTGGGATAAAAGACATTCACCTATCCATTTGGGACTTATGCTTTCAGACGGATGCCCTTTGGTCTATGTAACGCTCTGGCGACATTCCAGAGGTGCATGCTGTCCATCTTTTCAGAAATGATAGGTGATTTCTTGGAGGTCTTCATGGATGATTTCTCGGTCTACGACGACGGGTTTGATGCTTGTCTTGACTGCCTAGACCGAGTACTTCCACGCTGCATATAGGTAAACCTTGTACTATCTTGGGAGAAGAGTCACTTTATGGTGACTCAGGGGACGTTCCTTGTGTTGGACATGCGAGCCCACGACGAGCCATTATGCAATAAATGTTATTGCAAATATCATTCCCTGATCTGAAATGAAAAATAGATCATTTGCATAATAGGCCCCTCAGTACAATTAGAGTTATGTACCATGGCCATCTTAATGATTATATAGCTATTGATTCAATTATTGAATCATAAAGACTGGTGCTTGGATGAATATCTAATGAGTTAGATTGAGGACTCATCATGCACCATCAAATGATAATTAAGAGATGATCTCCAGCCTGAGTAGGAGATGGCAATCCTTTCTCAATTAGGCTGATATCTGACTGACCTCTTGATGCAGGTCCTCTGCATAGGAATAGAGATTCAGAGGTGTCAGATTAGTTAGGTCAATGAGTTGACTTAACGAGATCGAGATAACCAAAGTCCTATATCGTATGTTGTCATCATGATATAGGCATGCATCCTCTGATCGGAGACATATGTGTTACTATATGTCTGAGTATGCACATTTGGCAGACCAATTGGTTGATGACCTAATCAAGGTCTATACATCGACGTGATGGTGTGCATGCAAGGGTATATGAGTAATACGATCTCTCAAAGGGATCATACAGGTTCATTACTGAACCGGAAGACATGAGCTCACTCATGAGATATTGGGAAGAAACAAATTCCTTGCACGGTCGTCTCGCTTTGGAAGCTTGACTGAATTTGTAGGTTCGATATATGCTTTTAGAAAGTATATGATTAACACCTTGGTATGATATATGCTTTTCGAAAGTATATGATCGATATTGATTCCCAATGATCGAATGAGAAACTTAATGATAAAACCTATGAAGTAGACAGTGTAAAGTTGATCTTATACTTCTGGTTTATTCTGAGTCTTCCAGTATGCAGGATGTACAGGTATTGGGAATACCTGAGGGAGATGTGATCATAAACGATTGTATAACCTTGACGCTTCCATTTCTAGGGAGTGATGAAACGGGTCTGGATTTTAGTGACTCCTCTTAGTAGAGAAGTAATCTGATCTTAATCCAAATATTGGACATCGATCTGAATGTGATTCAGATTCAATGAGAAGCTTAGATCTGCGGTCTTTATTTAATAAAGCATCTATGGGAGGCCCGAGATCTGGATTTGAGATGTGATCTCAATATTTAAGTCACTATACGTGGAACAATACAATCGCCATGTCCTTATCTCCAAGTATTCGCGGAGAAAGCGCATTATCCTTGAAAGAGTTCATGGATAATTCTATTGTTGATATATGTATCCGAGCATTGAGAAAATGGATAATCAAATGTGATTTAATTATCATAAATAATATGAGTTTGATTCATATTATAAGGAGAGTTATCTTAGATAATTAAATGTGATTTGATTATCAAAGATGTGAATAATGTGAATGTGATTCATATTATTTGGGCACGTGAGAATAGAGATCCAAGATGATTAAATGTGATTTAATTATCAGGGATATAAATAATGTGGATAGCACTATCCATATTATTCATAATATATTATAAATGTGTTTTATAATGTATTAGAGAGAGGTAATTATAATTTATATTTGTTAATTATTTAATGATGTGTATTGGATACACATTGTGTAATTAATTGAAAATGTAAATTATATTCTGTTTTGGGTTGTGAATGTGATTCACAATTTTCCAATTGCAAGATTGCAATGTTCTCAAAATTAATTATGAATTAATTTTGAAGAATAAATCACAACAAAAGTTGTTTGAAATTATGGGAGGAATTCATGGAGATATGCAATCTCATGAGATTGCATGAGATTGCCTCCACCATGAGGACTTGGTGGACGACAACACATTCCCACAAGGAATGTGGTAGCCGTCGCCCCTTTCCTTATGGCGAGTGATCTCCATGCTAATCTCTCCTTAATTACTTGATCTAATTTAGGATTGAAATATATTTGATGTGTCAAATATATTTGATTTAAATTAGATTATTATTTGTTGGTTTTTTACCAACAACAATCTTGACTATTGGATTAGACATAAATCAATCTCATCCATTGATTTTATATGTCCCACGGATTGAGATCCATGGATCCCAAAACCCTATAAACAGAGAGGCATACCATGCTCTCTTGGCTATGCTATTGAAGAACATCTCTCTCTCTCTCTCTCTCTCTCTCTCTCTCTCTCTTTCTCTCTACACGACTACTCTCTCTCCCTCTCATGGTCGTCCACCACGGATGCCCTAGAGAGAGTCTCCATCACCGCATCGTCGTCGTTATGCTGCCCGATCGTTTGTTCGTGGATTTCCATCTCCTTTGGTGCACCTCGCTGGTGAAGAAGACGTCGGATCTCGTGTGTCGAGATCAGGAGATCCACCGCTTGGATCATCAACATGGATTGCGAGAAGCACACGTTTCATCCTCGCGATGGCAAGCGTCTCCTCCGTCGGATCGGACTTGAGACAGGAGGTCTCTTCGTTTAGAGACTTGATCGCAACCACGCTTTAAGAGGTAATCCTATTACATGTTTGTGGTTTAGACGAAACGATCCGAGAAGTGTTCTTGGATCATGTGGTTTCGTCGCATGAAATTTTTTTAAATTTTTGCTGCATAGAACAACTAGTGCAACTAGTCGTTCCTCATCGTATTCTATACGACGCTCATGCTTCCGTGATGCGCTTGAGGATTTTCCCATATCCTTAACCTTGGTCACATCATCTCCAACAAGAGCATGGAGGTTGATCCATCCAAGGTGGATATCATTAGAAAACTCAATCCACCGTCCAATTTGAGATAGTTGCGGTCTTTTCAGGAGCATGTCGGTTTCTATCGGCGGTTCATTCAGGACTTCAGTCGAATTGCCAGACCGCTTACCGATCTATTGACTAAAGACACCGAGTTCCTCATAGATGATAAGTGTCTTAAGTCCTTCGAGACTCTCAAGAATTTAGTTGTCGAGGCTCCTGTCCTTCAGCCACCTGATTTGTCTCTCCCATTTGAGATCATGACAGATGCTTATGATTATGCCATTGGGGTTGTGCTTGGACAGAGGAGGGATGGATTACCCTATGCCATACACTACGCTAGCCGGACATTGGATGCAGCTTAAAGGAATTATACAATGACTGAGAAAGAGATGCTAGCGGTAGTCTTTGCTTTGGATAAGTATATATCTTACATTCTTGGATCTAGAGTGACAATTTTTACAGATCACACTGCCATTCAGTACTTGATGTCGAAGATGGATGTCAAAGACAGATTGACCAGATGGATCCTTCTCCTCTAGGAATTTGATATCGAGATTAAGGATAAACTTGGAGTTAAGAATGTTGTGCCAGATCACCTCTCCTGCCTAGAGAACCTTGAGGAATCTGAGCCCATAGCACCTACTACTGAGACTTTCCCAGATCAGGCAATCCTTGCTATCACCTCTCTTCCATGGTATGCTGACATTGTGAATTACCTTGTTGCCAAATCTATTCCACAAGGTTGGCCCAGACAGCGGCATGAGACCTTCCTTGCAAAGGCTTCGTACCATTGGAAGGTCCCCGTCCTTTATCGTGAAGGAGGGGACATCATCTGGAGACGGTGCATTCCTCAAGATGAGTAACATAGCGTCCTCACCTACTGCCACAAGCTTGAGGCAGGAGGACATCATTATGGGAGACGGACAGCACAGAAGGTTCTCCAATCCGGCCTTTGGTGGCCTGCCCTTTTCAAGGATTCTAATGAGTTCGTGAGAAGGTGTACTGACTGTCAGAAGATGGGTACTTGCGGACAGAGAGACATGATGCCATGCAGCTGATTCACTTTTGTGAGGTTTTTGATGCATTAGGATTGATTTCATGGGCCCATTTCCTAAAAGTCAGGGGTTTGAGTATATTCTCCTTGTTGTGGATTATGTGAGTCGTTGGGTTGAGGCCATCCCCGCCCGAGCCGCAGATACTAAAACTGTATTTCGTTTCTTGAGGAAAAATATTATTTCACAGTTTGGGGTACCTAAAGTCTTGATTTCAGATGGAGGGTCTCACTTAATTAACGACAAGGCAAAGGCCCTTGCAGACAAGTTCAATATTGACCATCGTGTTGCCATGTCATATCACCCTCAGACTAATGGTCTTGCTGAAATATCGAATAGGGAGATTAAGACAATTTTACAGAAGGTAGTCCGCTCAGACCGAAAGGATTGGTCACAGCTTTTGGACTCGGTCTTGTGGGCCTATCGGACCTCCTTCAAGACACCATTAGGGACATCTCTCTTTCATCTCGTCTATGGCAAGCCATGCCATTTACCAGTGGAGATAAAGCATAAGTCACTTTGGGCAATTACATAGCTATTATTGGATCCTAAGAGTGTAGGGGAACAGAGGAAAGCAGAGTTGACGGCCCTAGAAGAACTAAGAGATACAACCTTCTCAAGTGGCCAACAGTATAAGGAGAAAGTGAAAGTATGGCACGATTCCCGAATCAACCATAAACAATTTGGGCCAGATTAACAAGTATGGTTATTTGATGCTAGGTTAAAATTATTCCCAGGGAAACTACAAAGTAAATAGAAAAGACCATATGTGGTCCGGATGGTGCATGATAATGGTAGCATTGATATATCTGAACCTTCATCATCTTCCATTTTTAGAGTCAATGGTCAGCGCTTGAAAACATATCTAGATCTTGACCCGCCGACCGTTGATGTTGCCCCAATTCATCTGGTATGAGATGTGCCCTTTGACTCACACCTTCTGCATCTCATACATAATTATCACTTCTATCTTCTTCTATATAGATCCATCTGTCTATATCATTCATTCATTCTTCCGTTATGCCTGTCAACCCATCTTCATCCTATGATTTTGTTGTACTTAGGACACGCCTTGTCCGAAGTATAGGCGGGTGCACACACTGAGTTGTGATCTATTTGTTCTCTTTTCTTCTTTTCTTCTTTTCCTTTTCTATCTTATTTATTCTTTGATCCTCTCCATTGTCTCCTCTTCTTATCTATACTGAGGGATATCTTATCCTAAGTATAGGGGGAGACAATCGAAGTACGATTTGTTCATTCCCACCGTTGACCCTCCATGCGTTGTGTATAGTCTGTTATACTTAGGATTATTTGATCCTAAGTATAGGGGTGATGGTCAACTTCTCATTCATTCATTCCTTCCTGTATTTATTTATTTATTCATTCTTTAGACTTATCTATACTCAGTACGAGTTATGTCTTCTCTTTTCTCTCCGATCTATGAGGGCATAGCTCAAGCTAAGTATAGGGGGGGTCGTATATACTCCGTATATACTTTAGCCATAACTCGTACTTCCGTATTTTTACTAATAAATATGGCTAATTATACTTATAAAAATTCATTAAAAACTTTAATAAAAAGATGTTTATTCCTTAAATTATTTTTGTATTTACTAATTAATAAATCAGGTAGAAATATTCTCTGTAAAATGTTTGAAAAATAGTTTGAAAATCTTTGTGAAAAATCTTTTGAAAACTATTTCGAAAATTGTTTGTACATGTTTTCAACCTTTGTAAAAATATTTTGGTTTGTAAAATTTATTTTCTTTGTGTGAAATAAAATGTTTGAAAAATGATTTGCGAATGGTTTGAGAATGGTTGCAAAAATATTTTGAAAATTCTATACATACTATTTGGAAAACATTTACAAAAAGATTTTCAAATGTGTGTACAAGTTTGTAAAATTATTTTCAAATAAATTTGAGGAATACATACATCACACCAAAATTCACTATATATGTACTTATAAAATTGATCACTTACCCTTTTAATTTCTTAAAATCTACTTCTTGTAAATATAAGAAGTACTCCCGTGTAAATATTTGTACCTAGCTTTTAGCCAAAATCTTTGTTTTCAAAAATCCCAAAAACATTTGCAAAAATAAAATATCAAAAACATGTGAAAAATCTTTTTTGAAAAATATAAGAAATGCATATGCATCATCTTTTTAAAAATCCATAAAAAATTCAAAATCTTGAAAATTGCATCACAAAAAAATATTTTCTGCATCGCATTTGTATAGCATGAGCATTTTTTGGATTGAGTTTGATAGTTGAACAAGTCTAAATAAAATCCGGAGATTGGAGCTTGGTTGGACCTTAAATCTACCTAATAACAGGAACGTTATAGGAACTGGGTTTGAGGTACTTCAGGTCTAGTTGACTTAATTCTTTGAGGATCACGAGACTTAATTCAATGGATTCTTGACTGCCTAAGTAGAGTATTTCAAAACACATGCACGACTCTTGTTGATAATGACCTAACTTGGACACATGCACCTTTCACATGGCTCAACTCAGTTGGAGTGGTAAGGGGATTGGATTTGCCAGTATGAGACGCGCACAAGTGGAAACACTTGTCCTCCTCTAGGGAGGGAGGTGCACCCCAACCCATCCAGTGATGAGGAATTCTGAAGACAGGAGAGTGTGGGTTGCAATAAAGCTTCAAAAGAGGGATAGTCTACTGGCTCAAGAGGAAAAACTCCTTATGTAAATGCTGATGTATAAAGTATTTAAAAAAGGGGGACATGCTTGTACAAAAATAAAATGCCTGCAAAAGTATGTGAATATGTTGTATCGCCAATAAGCAAGCTTGGGTTCCAAAGTCATATCATGTGAGCCTACAGTTGGACGACTTGATGA
Source organism: Ottelia alismoides (assembly GCA_037367405.1). Classification (NCBI taxonomy): domain Eukaryota; kingdom Viridiplantae; phylum Streptophyta; class Magnoliopsida; order Alismatales; family Hydrocharitaceae; genus Ottelia; species Ottelia alismoides. The sequence goes on along the minus strand of JAZKJV010003250.1, from coordinate 880,916 downwards.
CACTGGTCTTGCATCCTAGGATAGGTAGCTTCACTGGCTACCGTCCATTCTTCCCTTCACCCCCTCGTCTTTAGCTGGTTGCCACTTGAACTTAGAAGGGAATACCCTGCTCCTCGAGGAAGGAGTTATTGGATTGAGGAATCATTGGGTTGTCGTACTGGAGAAGTCAGTCTCTTTGTCATTCTAGTTGGGTGAGCCACAATCGCATACACTATACGAGTCAGATTCATAGTCGTAAGGGTTTGCGTATGAGTTGAGATATTTCTGACCTGGCTATTGAGGAGACTTGAGTAGAGTTTTGGGATTCTCAGGGACTATTGGATTTCAAATCTGGTTCTTATTAAGATTCCGCCCGTACTAAAATTCCAAAGATCCGACTTAAGCTCCAAACTTTGATTTTGTGAAGACAAGTTTGATAATTAAACTAAATCCACTTTCTTCTTTTTCTTTTCTTTGTTTTTCTTTTATGCACTTATTGCATAAGTGTTTGCTAGGGACTAGCAAAGGCAAATTATAGGGGGATGATGAATCCACATTTAATCATCTTTATTCTATCATTTTGGCCACAAAAACCCTAGCAAATGCACGTAAATACCCTTAATTCCAACATCTTAGCATCCATGCATGTGCATGTCAATAGTGTATAAAATATTGTTTTTAAAGCCAAAATAAAAGAATAAAGAAAAGAAAAGAAAAAGAATAAAATATTGTAAATATTTTATGACCCGAAATCTCGAGACCTAGGCATCTTGATGAATAGGTCGACAATGAATAAAGTAGGGGGGGATAAGGGCCACAATACAATAAAATTCCCTTTTAATTTATTCATTCTTTATTCATTTTGGGACCTAATTTTTGTTTCACTTTTTATACCTTAAATCAAGAAACTTTGTACATGAAAGTTGTAGATAATTAATTAAAGAAAAATAAAAAATTAACTTCACTCAAAAATATTGTACAGATAAAAAGATATGATCTGAATAAAGATCCAAAATACCAACTTCCCATACCTATATCTCTCAAATAAAAACTCGAAATCTAGCAAAATCACCTTTAATTGTATAAAATTTTAAATAAGCTATTTAATGAAGGTGGTTTTGCATTTTGCGAAGCTACGGTTTGAAAGTTGAGTTTTGGACCCCTATAGTATACATGTACTGATTAAAATATTCATTTTTATTATTTATTCATTATTTTCATTTTTATAATTTTTCTAGATATTATTTATAATATATATGTGCATTAAAACAAGAATAAAACATTAAAGGAAACATTAAAATAAATTACTTATATTTCACACAAAGGTAAAATACCTATACTTATACCATTACTATATATACCATTAATTTATTAAGTGTACAAAACACATCAGAAAAATAAAATAAAAATTATATTTACATCCCTAAAAATAAGTTGTAAATTTATAAAATAATAAACAAAATTAATAAAATCAAATAAACAAAAACAAAAATAAGATATTAAAATACATAGATACATGTACCTATATAGGCCTAAAAAAGTAACTCGTATTTTTATTCCTCAAAAAAATAAATAAAAATAACCATAAAATTCTTTATAAAATAAGGAATATTTTTTATTTTATAACCTAAAATTAATAAATTTATTTACTAATTTATTTCGAATTTTCAAATAATTTTGACCAGGATTTTCCTGGTTGGTCCACGTGGACCAACCAGAGACGGTCGTTGGTTGACCTCGGTCAACTCCCTGACCGAGGCTTGCCAGCCTTCTGACACCCAATATTTTGCCCGATTTCTCCCCTTTTTGGAGCTCGAACCATTCTCCCTCGGACCTCGATTCCTTCTTGGAAGTTCTTTCCCGATCTTCACTGTGCCACACCAAGCACCTAATTCTTCCAAAATTCTCATCATTTGCGCGTGGCCCTCGCTTGAAGGAGACGCCATCACCTGGTACATATCGCACATGCCACCTTCAAGCACGATTTTGAACCCTTTTTGGCTAGCAACCCTCCTCCCTTTAGCGGGTTTCCTGTTGTTGGAGGTGACAGCTCTGCAACCATACCTTTAGGCGAGTCGAGGAGGCCTTGAAGCAGCTCCACCATCTCTGCCGACCACCAGCATCGAGGTTCTCTTCCTCTGGTTCCGACCATCAAGGTACCCTATCTCCCTTCTTCCTTTTCCTCTTTTCTTAGTTCCTGTAGTCGTAGGAGTAGATTAGACCACTTAGATCCCCTCGCCGATCGCTATATCGCTGTCCATCGATCCATCACCGGAGCGCACCTCCGGCCGAAGCTCCTCCACCTTCTATAGCCTTCATCCGACCACCATCGCACCTCCGTGGGGTCCAGGCAATTTTCCCTAGACCCTCTCACCTCTTTTTGCAGGTCAAAGCGCATTCAAAGCACCTGGGGACCATTTTGCGTAGTTCGCCGGAGATACCTGGAGCTCCAAGCACCGCCGCCTTCGTGCTGGCACAACAACGCTCCTCCGACGAACCTGGGTACTCAGCACCTAGCCTAACCTCCCAGGAGCACCCCGACCATTTTTGCAAGCTTCCAGACCACCGGAGGCCCGAGATCGAGCTCGGGGAAGTTCGCTCCGCCGGCGTTCGTCCCTGTTCTTCCACCTCGCTCCTCCATCATCCAATCAAAGGCCCGCTCCAGCTCGATCAGCAGCCGTCCGATCTAGGCCCGCGGCGACCGTCGATCTCCTCGCCAGATCTGATCCGGGGCGCTCATCGCCAAATCGTCATCGCACGTTTTGCGCGTGCCATGTGGATAAGTGAGCGGCTCTCCGCCGTTCGATCGCGCACATGTTGGGTCTTTTTCACTTTCGACCCAACCATTTTGTATATTTCATTTTAGTCCATAAACTTTCATTTGTAGTTTAAATATTTCTGTAATATTTGCATATAGGCCCCTGTACTTTCATAATTTACGTTTTGGTCCAGTCTACATCACCTCACGTGACCAGTGCACGTGGGTGGTGGGTATTTTGCATAGGACCCCCCTGAGGTTTGTTTATTTCATTCCAGTCCATGAACTTTTTATTTAAGTTGTAATATTTTGTTAAAATTACATGTTAGCCCCTCGAACTTTGTAAAATTGCAAAAATACCCCTGCCAGGTCATGTGCTCAGTGCGCGTGAGTTTGGACATTTTGCAGAGACCTACCTCTAGGTTTGGGTATTTATTTTTAGTCCAAAAAAATTATGTTCAACGTTATATATTTTTTGAAAAATTGTAAGTAGGCCCTTGGACTTCTGTGTATTTATGTTTCTGACCTTGCTAGTATTGTATTTTTGCATGGATGTTTGCATTTATTTCATGGATCATTTTAACTCGAAAAATTACCAAAAAAAACATAAGCTCTTATTGCATTGTAGTTTAACATCATATTTTTAGTTTGCATTTTTTTGCCTTTTAATATTTATAAAAAATCAAAACAAGCATTTTTGTTACTGTTTGCATTAGAAAATGCCAAAAAAATATTAAAACCCCCCTGCAAAATTCCCAAAAAATTATATTTCGTGTGCTTTAGCTTATTTTATTTTCTCACCAAAAATCCCTAAAAATTACAAAAGAAAACCCCTAAAATAGCAAAATTCTCAAAATCTTCATTAAAATCTAAAAAATTCTTAAAGACCCCAAAAATTGTGTTTTCTATCTCTAAAATTTCCTTATCTTATTAATTTTCTATAAAAATTAATTTGGAAATTTTCACTCCTGTTTGCTATTTTATTTCTATATTTTTGTCTTGAATATATATTGTATTCACTGTTTACTAGTACTTTTGATTTTGAAAATACCAAAAAATCAGGAAAAATATAGAAAAATCACAAAAACATTAGAAAAATATAAAAAGCCCAAAAAGATTTTATTTCCTGAATTTTGTTTATTTTACCTATTTTTCTCTATATATTGTATCCCCTTTTCCTTTATTATATATATACTTCAGTATTGAAAAAGAAAATATAAAAAATATAAAAAATAAAAAGAAAATATAAATCATAAATTAAAAACCAAAATATAAAATTATAAATAAAATACATATATATAATTAAAAACCAACCAAAAATAGCACTTGTAGTCCTTTGATCACTTTCATATTTTCCTATGAGCACTATTGCCTTCTTCTATCCTGTCTGCTCCCTGTGTTTGACACTCTACACATACTTGCACTATACACATATTCTGTAGAGTTATAATAAATTTTAACTCCACATTTGCTCCTCATTAATTGAATAATATTGTGGGTTAATTGTTGTTTGAAGTCCGGATTTCGTGTGGTCGATTCAGCGACTGAGTTCCCGCCTTGTGTGGAACTTAAGACCATAGATTTTTGGCTTCATCACTAAGGGCTTCTTAGATCCACCATGATGGTCCTTCAATTTGCTGATCGATCAATCTAAAGGTCGAGGGTTTTTTGAGGACATTATCATAATGGTGCAATGAATGACGTTTCCAGTTGATTTTGTTATTATGGGTATGGATACCTCTACAATGTTACTCCATACCCCAATCATACTCGGTCGGCCTTTGCTTTGAACGACCAAGGTGGTAGTTAAATACTGTACTGGAGAGATAACCTTCCACTCCCTTAGTGAAAAGATTAACATAGAGACGATCTCATATCTGAAACCATCACCACCACCATCAACAGTAGATGAGAGAGAGACATTTAAGGCTCCGTCCTCAAGTAACACAGGTAGACGGAAACGGTCTGTACTTACTCCCATACTGGCCAAGAGCAAGTGGTTTTTTTGTAAAGACTCAAGACAGTGTTTCAGGGAAAACATCGGGCACCTATCAGCTCGCATAACCGAGATTACACTTGTTTGCTAATATAACCCTAAAATCGACAAGATAAAAGACCGAACTCTTACGATCATCATCGGATTGTGTTGGTGAAAACGAGGTTTGCTTTGTGTTTGTTTGCGGGACGTGAGTTATCGTGGCTTTATGCATTTTCCCATCATTTTTGAATTGTAAATCGTGCTCTCCCGATCATTCTCTTGACATCGAAGATGACGACTCGATGGCTTTTCTGCTCAGACTCCATGAGCTCTCGACCGTCTACCATCCGTCGTATATCTTCACAAGCTCGGGATGAACCTCTTCCCGAGTTGATCCCATCTGATCTCGAAGAGAGTCAGACCCAGACTCCCTCACCTCCCGGCCAGTCTATTGAGGCAGACCCTTGTCTTAATACATCATCGCTATCTCCAGCTAATTTTTCGTTGAGTTCTTACGAGACATTTTCTTTCACAGTAGATCTGAAACACATGGCTCGTGGTAAAGGACCAATAGAGGAGAGGCCACCAACTGAGGAGCACCATGACGAAAGACCACATCCTGCCGCAGATATAACGACAGGAATTCTCGATAATTTACAGCAGATGAATTTGCAGATCTGAGAACAGTTTAGAACTTAGAATGAGTTGTGAGCTGAGATAGTTGCGTTGTGAGCAAAGGGCCGGGAACCCTTTACCGCCTGCAGTGATTCCCGCCACTTTACGAGATGAGTATGACCCGGGCGCGAGAACGCTCCATCATTGGATTCGGCTACCGCCGAATCAAGGGCAATACGAATTGAGCAGTCCTTCACCTCTTTGCTTCCCAAGTTCTACGGGAATGCTACAGAGGAGCCATTTACCATTCTGTAGCAGTTCGAGATGATTTGTGGTACGTCTAGCTATCCAGGAGTTACGTAGGAGGCTGCTCGCCTCAAACCCTTTCCCTTCTCCTTAGCCGATAAGGCACTTTACTGGTTGAGCCATCTAGGAAGGGAAGTTTCTATATGGGATGATTTGAAGTCCATATTCCTGCATAAGTATTTTCCTCTAGGAGGACGAACATGATGAGGAGTCAAATCTCAAATTTTACACTGCTTCTGAATGACTCTTTCCATGAGTCATGGGATAGATTCAAAGATCTTATGGAGAGATGCTCGAATCATGAGATACCGATGAAGGTGCTCATACAAAACTATTTCAGAGGACTCCAGGCGGACTCAGCCACCGCATCACCGAGAGCATCATAAGGTGGCTAATATCTCAGAATCTGAATCCAACACCAACATAGGCTTCATTAGCGAGAAATTAACACTGGTGGATGTGATTCAGAAACATGTTCAGGACTTACAGCCGCTGCGAGAGTTAGAGAAACTCTCATCTCTGCCTCAGCAGCTGAGTGATCTCACGAAGAAGGTTCAGAACTCCAACTTCAGTACCAGTAGGGACAATCTTCTTCGATAGAACAACATGCACGGAGGACCTTACCCGCTCCACCTACCTGACAGATTCAATTTGTACAGAGCGAGCACGAGACTCCGCAGATTGATTGGCATGAGGATCAGTCTCATGCCAATCCCAGTCAGATCTCCAGTGATGCAGACATGGATATTGAGCCTCAAAACACTCTTACGATCAACGGGATTTGGTATACTCTAATTCAGCAACCGAGTGTACCGCATCATCAGCAACAACAGTACAACCAACCACAGCATGGATGTACACACTTCCAGCACCGGCAGAACTTCACATAGCAGCAATCTCACCAGCATGCTTATCAGAGACTGCATTCCTACCAGTATCATGCTAACCATTCACAGTCATATCACTATCAGCAGCAGCAGTAGTCTTCCTTTACACCGCAGAGATCCTCCCAGCCTTCCACCTCACAGCAATACATGCCAAGGCAGGAGAGAGTGGAAATCCAGGGTCACCACACCGAACCTGAGATGTCTTCACAGGCCCAGGCTTTAAATCAAATCATGGATAAGCTGAGTATGCTCCAAATTGCGCACAAGACAGAAATGGAGCAGGTTAACCGTCTTCTGGATGAGTTAACCGCACCAAAGAACACTCTCCCAGCTCAGCCTGAGATGAATCCGAACAACAAGAGGAGGCATCCAGATCAGGTAGACAACATTACAGGTACGATCTCTTTTCCTGAATTTTTATCTAACTTCATTCATCTCAGGAGCGGTAGATCACCACAAGCACCTGTTGGAAAAGAGGAGAGGGTACTTGAGAGGAGCAGGAGCAAATCCATGAGCAACCAGATTCTGATGTTGAGGAGGAGAATCAACACATTGATGAGGATCTTAATGAAGATCAGAGAGAAGGGAGCTATGTCGAAACAATTGACATGGACACCGGCGAGTCAGACGATGATATCACGCCAGACCATGCAAATACTCCTGACAAAAATAAGTCTTCTCCTATTTTAGAGAGTTTTGTACATAATTCTGAAACACTCGATGTACAAGCTGATTCTGAAAGCAATAAAAGGAATAGTGTTCTCATTCCTGATATTGTTCCTTTTCCCGATGCTTTGTTTGGAAAAGGAAAGAAAAATAACAAAAATAATGTTGTGACTCCAGAGACTGAAAGACTATTGAAAGATCATATCTTTTTGAAGATTCCACTTCATGATGCCTTGGATCATTTTTATACGCTCAAGAATCAGTTAAAAATCGATGCACTATGCGTAGGAAAAATAGATCATGTACAGAGAAACATGTTTTGACCAAGGCTACATCTTGTGCTATTCAGAATAAGTTACCAAAGAAGAAGAAGGATTCAAGAGCGCATTATGTTAGATGCAAGATCGCAAATACTGAATTCGATCGCACTCCATTAGATAACGGTTCCTTGATCAATTTGATACCATCTTCCTTACTCGACAAGCTCGAGTTAGGTCCTCTTTACAAATCCTGCACGATCCTTCAGTTTGCTGATAGATCCGTAAAGAGACCTAGGGGCATATTAAGGAACGTTATCTTAACCGTGCAGGGTCTTCAATTCCCAGTGGACTTTACCGTCCTGGACATGGATTGCCCTACACAGTTAAACCTTCCTCGATCATCCTTGGGAGGCCTTTCTTAGAGACCGCGAAGGCTCTCTTCGATTATGATACATGGAAGGTATTTTTTCACGTTGAGGGCGAGAAGGTACATATAGAGATGGCGAGAGATTCAAACACATCTAGTGATGCATATTCCGATTTCTTGAGTTCTTTAGCCACCTGTGATTGCATGGATGAGGTTCGTCTTGATGATCTCGAAAGGTATCGAATAGAGGCCCAAGATTTCTTAACAAAGGATGGGTCCTAGACTACAGTTGGCAAATCTTCAGAAGGTACCTTATATTTCAGTATGGATGACGAGAAGCAGAGGGATCATACTTCTGAGGAGTTTATTGCAGATCTTTCAGATTCAAAGTCTTTACACAATTCCTCCACTTCAGATGATCTAGAGATAGAGTTTCATTTAGCTGATTTGTTTTCCTCTAGTCATTCTGAGGATGAGCATAGCAGCGAGTCGGATTATATTTTAGACATCTTCTGTAGTCCGACTCTAGAGCATATTGCGATGCTGGATAACCAGATTGCAGACAAACCCACAACTGATACAGATCCCAATACACATATAAATGAGGTTTCAACAGAGCCAGAATCTACCTTACCAGAACTGAAGTTGTTGCCACCAAATATGAAGTACGCTTTCCTTGCAGGTCCACATCGACAGTTTCCGGTCATTATCAGTTCATCTTTGACTGAAGAACAAGAATCTCATCTGATGGAGGTTCTTGAAAGAAACCACAAGGCTATTGGGTGGACTATATCCGATCTCTACGGGATTAATTCTGCTTTTTGTTCTCATCATATATATCTCGATCATGACAGCAAACCTTCCAAAGAATTTCAGCGTAGGCTGAATCAGGTTTTACGAGAGGTTGTCAAGAAAGAGATTACGAAATGATGCGATGCAGGGTTCATTTATTCCATCTCCAACTCGGAATGGGTTAGCCCATTACATGTTGTCCCGAAGAAGTCGGGAATTCATATGATTAAAAATGAGAGTGGAGAGGAGATTCCAAAGAGAGTAACCACGTCGTGGCGAGTATGCATTGATTACAGGAAACTAAATGCCGCGATGAAGAAGGACCACTTTCCTTTGCCTTTTATAGACCAGGTCATAGAAAGGTTGGCAGGGAAGGAATATTTCTGTTTCCTTGACGGTTACTCCGGATACAACCAGGTAACCATTGCTCCTGAAGACCAGGAGAAAACCACTTTCACATGTCCGTTCGACACATATGCCTTTAGACGGATGCCCTTTGGATTGTGCAACGCCCATGCTACATTCCAACGGTGTATGCTTGCTATATTTGTAGACATGGTCGGTGATTTTCTAGAGGTCTTTATGGATGATTTTTCGGTCTATAGTGAGTCCTTTGATGATTATTTAGCGCACCTAGACCAGGTTCTTCAGAAATGTTGTGAGGTAGATCTCGTTCTCTTTTGGTAAAAGAGCCATTTTATGGTTACACACGGGATCGTGTTGGGGCACGTCATCTACCAGCGAGGCATGGAGGTTGACCCTGCCAAGGTTGATGTCATCAAGCACCTCAAACCACCATCCAACATTAAGCAGTTACGGTCATTTCTGGGGCATGTCAGCTTTTACCGACGGTTTATCCAAGATTTTTCCAAGATTGCCCAACCGTTAACTGAATTATTAGGTAAAGACATCGAGTTCTTGTTAGATGATAAATGTCTTAATGCCTTCCTCACATTAAAGAAAATGATTATGAATGCTCCAATCCTACAGCCACCTGATTGGTCTCTACCCTTCGAGATCATGACGGATGCTTCAGATTTTGCGGTCGGGGATGTATTAGGACAGAGGAGGAATGGACTTCCGGTTTCTATAAACTATGCCAGCAGAACCATAGATGATGCTTAGCGTAATTACACAGTAACAGAAAAGGATATGTTGGCAGTGGTGTTCGCTTTAGATAAATTCAGATCTTATCTTCTTGGCTCCAAAATCACAGTCTATACAGATCATTCAGCTATCTGGTTTTTGAAGGAAAAGAATGATGCCAAGGCATGCCTTCTTTGATGGATTCTTTTACTTCAGGAATTCAATTTGGATATTAAAGACAAACCTGGAGTAAAGAATGTGGTAGCTGATCACCTCTCACGATTACAGATAGAACAGCCTTCAGATGAGTACACGCCAGAGATTGCAAAGAGATTTCCCGACGAGAGCATCTTTGCAGTTACTGAACATCCATGGTATGCAGATATAGTAAATTTTCTAGTTACACAAAAAAGTCCACAAGGATGGCCAAAGAATTGTGTTGATAGACTAGTTTACGAGGCACGATACTACCATTGGGAGGATCCGATTCTTTTTCGTAATGGACCGGATTGTGTTTACAGGCGTTGTATTCCTCGGGAGGAATTTAATAGTGTCCTCACTTTGTGCCATTCCTTAGAGGCAGGAGGACATCACTCGGGGAAGAGGACAACGCAGAAGGTACTTCAGAGCGGATTATGGTGGCCGACTCTTATTAGAGATGCCTGCACATTTGTGAAGAGTTGCTCGGATTATCAGAGAGAAGTAGGGATAGTCAGTGCTAGATATTCAATGCCTATGCGACCGGTCATTATTTGCGAGATCTTTGACGCATGGGGTATAGATTCATGGGACTGTTCCCTTCCAGCAGCGGCTTTGAGTGCATTCTTCTTGCTGTAGATTATGTTAGCAGATGGGTGGAGGCTATACCTGCTCAAACCGTAGACAGTAAGATAGTTTGTATGTTCCTAAGGGAACACATTTTTTCACGGTTCAAAATTCCACGTATTCTAATTTTTGATGGGGGTAGCTTTTTCATTAATAAGGAGGTCAAAAAGCTAGTGAAGCAATACAACATTGATCACAGAGTAGCTTCTCCTTACCACCCACAAACGAACGACATGGCTGAAGTCTCAAATAGGGAGGTGAAATCAATTCTCCAGAAATTACTACGACCGGATAGGAAGAACTGGTCACAGCTTTTAGATCAGGTTCTTTGGGCATATCATACTGCATATAAGACTCCCTTAGGTACTTCACCATTCAGACTGGTTTATGGAAAGCCATGCCATTTTCCTGTAGAGATCATGCAAAAATCTGAATGGGCTATTCGAGAAATTTTACTTGATGCACAGGAAGCAGGAACCAAGAGAAAGATAGATCTGAATGAGCTAGTAGAGATTCAAAATCAAGCATACGAGAACACTCTCATTTATAATGACAAAGTGAAGAAATGGCACGATAGACATATTTGGCACAAGATCTTTGCCCTGGGCAGAAAATCTGGTTGTTCAATGCAAGACTGAGAATTTTTCCTAGCAAATTAAAAAGCAAGTGGGAAGGACCTTACATAGTCAGAATGATGCAAGATAATGGAAGTATAGCTATATCAGATGTGTCACCTGGTGTAGAGCCGTTCGTGGTTAACGGGCAGATGCTCAAGCACTTCGTAGAGACTACTGATCATCTGGCTTGTATTGAAGTGATCTATTTTGTACAGGACTTGTGATCATTCTTTCACTTCATCTCATCCTATACAAAGACTTTTAAGCCATTCGATTTTTGGAGATCCGCAACACTTGTATATTCTCAGTAGATCACAATCGTCCCCATTTTTACTCGTCTTCTATGCTTAGGATACCATATCCAAAGTATAGGGGGGATTGATTGTTCGTTGATTAGCGTTTTCTATTTTGTTCTTTTACTTTCGTATATCCTTTCTTTTTCACAAATCATTGGTCTCTGATTTTTGGCTACATTCTTTTGTATACTTATGATGCCTTATCCTAAGTATAGGGGAGACCAAGTGATTTCGATGATTTCGTTCTCTTTATTCCTTTTGTTCCTTCGTTGTATACTCTTTTAACTCAATCACCTAGTTTTTACTCTTCCGTTATACTTACGATGACCTGATCGTAAGTATAGGGGGCGTAGACTGACTTCTATTCTCTTGTTCTTTTTAACCCACTTTTACTTAGCACGAGTTATGTCCTCCTTTTTCTCTTTTGACACTATGAGGACATAGCACAAGCTAAGTATAGGGGGTGCGTATATATTGTATATATATATATACTCTTGTCCATAACTCGTACTTTTATGTATTTTTTATATCTATAAAATCCATAAAAAGTGGGTGAGCGTTAACTTAAAATCCATTTATACATTTATTACTTATAAAATCCTTGTAAATAAGTAAAATATATTTAAAATATATATTTAAAATAGATATTTAAAATTTGAATAATACTTATTTAAAATCCTATCTATTAAAACATGTGTAAAAATCATTTAATCCTTGTAAAATTCTTTGTAGATAAAATCTGTAAAATACATTAGATATTTAACTCAAATAAAATATATCTTATAAAATTCATGTACACAAACGTGTTAATAAAAAATAAAAAAATCCATAAAAATACAAAGTCCTAAAAGTCATAAAAATTACAAAAGCCTTAAAATCCAAAAAAATGAGTAAAATTCAGAAAATATACTTCACAAAAACATGGTTGTATTTGCATTCGCATTTTTCAGAATAAGTTTGATTTCTGGAACTAAGGATTGAGTCTAATCTAAAGGATGGAGCTTGATCATGGCCTTTAACTTTCATTTTAAGGAGCCTAGTTAGGATCTGGAATTTAGACTCTTCAGGTCTTTTGACATAAAATCTTTGGATTCCATAATACCATATTTGAGAAATCAATTCATAAGTGCTTAAGTAGACCATTTGGTGTCATCCGTACAACTCTACACTAGTGAACCAATATTAAACACATGCACTCTACACTTAGCTCAACTTGCATGGAGTTGCGAATGGCGATACATCTTGGTAGTGCGTTTCTATCCTTGTCTTTGTAGCATTGACGTCTAAAGACGGGAGAGACTGGGGTTGCGATAGTTGCTTTGGATGAGGGAAGGATCTACTGACACAATTTTTCTAAGACCTCAAAAAAGGGACGGAACAAAAGATGCTATATCCGTCAAGGCACAAAAAGATGAATGCAGTGCAAGCAAATTACAAAGCCAAATCAAAGAAGAAGCCACCAAATACAAATACGACCACAATGGTCCAAGCTTCCACCAAAAATGCCTGCACATATTAGTGGAGACTTAGCTACACTGGTTGAGCTTCACAAGGAGATGCATCTACACTGGTCACACTCCACTTCTTTTCTCATTCTTCTACATTCTCTCTATATTCGATTGTGGACATAGCACGAACTGACCTCAGAAGGGAATACCTCCCTCCCCGAGGAAAGAGTAGCTGGATGAGGAAGCAATAGAAGTGTATAGCCGAGATAGATGGTTTCTTCATTTCTTTAAGCATGAAGAGCTAAATCAATTCACACACTGTACAAATTGACTTCAAGGATGATAGAGTTTGCGATATGAATAAGTGAGTTTGAACTAGCTTATGAAGTGATCTTGAATAAGGATTTGTGGAACTTGAGGAGTGTTGAGGATAAAATCATAATCCTAGTTAAGGATCTGACAAAATGCTTGTTTCAGGCCCAATCGAGCTTTGTCCTTTGTCTGTTCTCATGAATTGCTTTACGAAAACAAATTAATTCTAACTTTCTTTATTTTTCCCTTATTTTTCAAATAAGTGTTTGCTAAGGGACTAGCAAATTTAAGTATAGTGGGTTGATGAATCCATGATTCATTAACTTTTTTGCCGTATTTTGTCTTAAAACCCTTAACAAATACAAGTAAATTTGCATTAACTCCCATCTTTTATCAAAACCTCATACATGAATAAAAATGTACTTTTATGCATCAAAAATATGTAAATAAATAAAGAATAAAGAAAAGAAAATAAGGCAGATTGTAGCTATGTATATGTGTACAATATGACTCGGATAATATAAATATTGCTGCAAGATATATTTATATATCCTAACCCCCAATACCAAGTCAGCATGGATTGGTCGACAAACTAATAAGCAGGGGGAGATAAGGAAAGAAAACCATAAAAATATATTTAAAACACATTCCACACATTCTTCACTATTTATCAGTAGATATCAAAACTTCATTGATTTTTTAACTAATTCATATATACATATTTTCCCATCAAACTCTTTTCCTAATTATTTCTAAAAATGTATATAAAAATATAAAAATAAGTTAAAAATATTCTCCTGTATATATGCCAAGAAATCCTACTTTTAAATTGTCAAATTCTCAACTTCCGAACCTCATAACTTCTTCATACAAACTCCAATTTCACTCTACCCACCTTTCATAAAATAATATTATCTAATTAATAGAGGTTGTTTCATTGAATTCGGAGTCTGTTTGCAAAAAGTCGGTTTTGGGACCTAATGACAACGGGGTTTCTAGGCTATTTACTTTATTTAGAACACACTATTTATAATTTTATTAATTTTATAATTTATAATTATTTTCATGATATTGTATTTTCATCATAATTTATTTCAGAATTTTTGGAGCTTATTTATTATTTTAATAAAATCCAAAACCCTAATTAATAAATAAAAATGAACTATTTAGCTTGTACCCGTATTTATTAATATATGTAAACTAATTTATTAAAATCCTTAAAAATTCACAAAGAGTTGGTTTATTACCCTAATAATTAAGAAAATACAAAATTAATATTTAATTAATTATTTATTAAATTATAAATCCAAGACCTATTTATCTATATTTATTTATTAATGTAATAATTATATCTCAAATAATATTTATTAATTATAAAAAGTAATTATTCTATAATTAAATAATTTAATTATTTGTATTTATTGTTTTTATACCTATTTAAAATAACGTTATTTATTTTTTATTATTTAAGTTATAAGCTATTTATGCATCTGGCCAACCAGGTGTTGACACGTGTTAGCACCTGGTGCTTCTTCTCCACAAAGCCGGTACAGCTTCTGCTCTAACCGGCCACGTTCAACTAATTTTCCCGCGCACTCCATAACCCCTTCATGCGATCTAATCCTTGATCTTATTCACCAAACAACCCTCCTACTCGCTAGCCCTTGGATTAGCCTTGAAACCCAACTAATTCCTCTATAAATACCCATGAACTTGGCGCCATTAAAACTAACTCTCCCCTAACCACCTGAACTCCAGATCTAGTGGTTGACCTCCTACTTTCCTAACCTCGCTCTGCCTGCTCTGGAGGTGACAGCTCCACCCAAGGGTACCCGCGTGGAAGGAGGATCATCGGGGAGACGTTCCAAGGCGTCGAACCCCGCCTTGCATCGCCGCCATGTGCACGTGGACCTTCGGGAAGCTGCCCGTCGAGCGAAGACCTTGAAGTCATACACTTCCAACTCACATGTAATTCCTTCATATTTCACCATTTTATCTTTCGATTTTCGTGCCACGATTAGCGTGGATAATCACGTAACTAGGTCACTTGTTCATTCTTCTTAGACATACATCGAAATCCACATCCAATTCATTTACATAAACCATTTCGCGCTTCATTCTTCGTCATTATTCTCATGTTTATTTTCATCTATTCTGGAAAGGCATCTTTGAACTTGCAAATCTCTTACTTGTTGGTCGATTCTTGAGAGAATCGAGCACTTATAACTTCCTTGCAGGTTTAGCTTGAATCTGGAGCAAATACAAGGCAATTACAGCCTTCAATCTTCATGCAAATCACCATTAAGGAAGGCGTCATAAATTACTTCAGTCTCTAGGACAGGACAACCATCCATCTTCATCGACGAAGCTGCGCCGATCGCAACCATCTCCGCCCGATCTCAACCGTAGGCGAGCTCGAGTGGTGGAGGAGCCACCCCTCCGGCCCTACCAAAGGCCCAAGTGCCACTCTGATCGACGGCGAAAAGTCGAAGAAGAAGCATTCTCCGTCAGTTGCTCAACCACCTGAAGAACCTTCAAGAATAACCCGGTGTACAGGTGCAGGACACGTGGCACACCTGGACGGCTCAGATTGCGCCTGACGTTATAATCCTGATCGCTCAATCCAAAACAGTGTGAATTTTGCGTCTTAGACCCAGAAGATCTCCAGAAGTTTAGAGGGCCTCCAAGCTTTCCAGATAGTGCATTTAGGTCCCCGCACGAGGACCTAAATGTAATAATTCATATTTTCATTAATGTTCAGCCCCTGAAAGAGGACTATTTTGCAGAACTATTATTTCTTTTTCTTGCACTTCTACCCCTGAGTTGTAGGGGGACTTTGGACACTTTTTCAATGTTATTCTTCATATATTTTTTAGGGTAGTTATGAACTACCCTAGCAAGGTTTTTCAGTATTTGTTGTGTGTTTTTGTCTCTTAATCGTCGTATTTTGATTTGTCGAATTTTGTCTCTGTTTTGATTTGTTTTCGATTTACCTACTATATAATATCACCTATATTTCACATATTTCTCACATATTATATTCTAGGCAAATTGTTTGAAAAATGTCACTTTAAAAAATTAAATAAAAATTGAAAAATATAAAATCAAATAAAAACTTAAAAATCAACTTGTTTCGAGAAGAGATAAAAAAATCGCAAAAATATACTTTTCACTCAAAAATCAAAGTATCTCTATCTTGCCTCCTTGAGTTCGATCTAGGCACACTTACCTGGCTAAAAAATAGTGTAAGGTTTAAAATAGGAGAGAAGCTGTTCAATCCAATTTACCTTCTTTTTCTCTCTCTCCTATTTTAACCAAAATTTGTTTGATAAACTCGGATCTCTTTGCGGTTCTGTACACCGACAGCGTAATCACTTAACCGCAATCGGACCGGAGCATCGTCAATGGGTATAGTTTCGACTTATGTCATAATCATTTAGACCGTGTACTTTAGCATTTTTGCGAGGTAAACATAGTGCTCTCGTAGTAGAAGAGTCACTTTATGGTGACTAATGGAATTGTATTGGGCCATGTCATTTCCAAACATGGTATGGAGGTTGACCTGGCTAGAATTAATGTGATCTCCATACTTGAGCCACCACAAAATTTTAAGTAGTTGAAGTCATTCCTTGGTCAAGTTGGATTTTATAGGCGGTTCATCATGAACATTAACAAGATTGTTAGGCCTTTGATTGAGTTCTTGTGCAAGGAGAGTGAGTTTGTAGTCGATGAGAATGTCCTCCTTGCATTCCACGAGATGAAATACATGGTTACTAGAGCTCCTATCCTTCAACCACCTGATTGATCTCTCCCCTTCGAGATCATAACGGACATGTCAGACTTTATAGTTTGAGTTGTTTTAGGGAAGAGAAGGGATGGGATACCATTTTCCATACACTTTGCTAGCAAGACTCTGGATGAAGCACTACATAATTATATAATCACGGAGAAGGAGATGTTAGCAGTGGTGTTTGCTTTAGAGAAGTTCATGTTATACCTACTTTGGTCACATGTCATTGTTTATACGGATCACACTACAATATGATGCATACATGCAGCGAAGCATGCCAAACCACGCCTTATCAAATGGATCCTTCGTCTCCATGAGTTCGATTTAGAGATTTGAGATAATCCTAGAGTCAAGAATGTTATCGCAGACCACCTTTCCCGTATCACATATGCAAAGTCTGATGGAAATATTCCTATTTCTGAGAACTTTCCAGATGAAACCATTTTGTATGCGGCCTCTCTCCCATATAATGTTGATGTTGTGAACTATCTTGTCGCCAAGAAAATTGCACAAGATCGACCTGATCATAAGGTAGACAGATTTTTGTCTGAGATTCATTTTTACCAGTAGGAGGATTCGTACCTATTTTGTGAGGGTGCAGATTGTATCTAGAGAAGGTGCATTCCTCATGAGGAATGCACCATTGTGCTTGAGCATTGTCACAAACTAGAATCTGGTGGACATAATTCGGGGAAGCGTACGATAGCAAACATTCTAGAAAGCGGCGTATGGTGTCCAACTTTATTTAATGATGCTACGGATTATGTTCGAAGTTTTACTGATTATCAAAAAATGGGAGGAACTGTCAGTTCAAAAGATACAAGCCCCTTAGATATATCCAGATTTCAGATGTTTTCGATGCTTGGGGCATAGATTCTGTGGGCCTATTTCATTTTAGTCAGGGATTTCAGTACAACTTGTTTGTCATGGATTACATTAGTCATTGGGTGGAGTCGATCCTCACCCGAGTAGTTGATAATCATAAGGATTTTTCCTTTCTCGATGACAATATTATTGTGTGGTTCGAGATTCCCAAGATACTCATTCTAGATGCAGGAGTCATTTTATTAATAGAGATGTCAAGAAGCTTATGAAGAAGTATGAAATTGAGCATATAGTTGTGAATCTTTATGGACACTCCTTGTATGCAATTTGGACAATGAGAAAGTAGGCAAGAGCAGGAAAGTGGACTAGAACAGATTGTTAGAATTCAGAGATTTCGCCTATGACAATACACATATGTATAAGGAGAAAGTCAAACGTTGACATGGTAAACATGTCAGAAGATAGACCTTCTCCCCTAATCAGAAAGTATGGTTGTTTGATGCAAAATTGAAGTTGTTTCCTAGTAAATACAAAAGAAAATGGTCAGGACCGTTCATTGATAGAGCTATGCATGACAATGGTACTATTGTCATATCTAGGTTGTCATATGAGGCACAACCAATTGTTGTGAATGGACGGTTGTTGAAGCCATATCTAGGTCATGATACATTCTTGTTTGTGGTTGATTCGATCTGTGTAATATGAGACGATGATTCTGTTGGACATGCGAGCCCACGACGAGCCATTATGCAATAAATGATATTGCGAATATCATTCCCTAATCTGAAATGAAGAGTACATAATTTGCATAATAGGTCCCTTAGTACAATTAGGGTTATGTACCTGATGAAAGAGATTTTACCAAGGTCGTGTCTTTCCACAAGGCGGATCGACAGTCGCTGAGTTGACCTCAGACAGAATCCCTAATCAGTCAACAATTAACCCACAATAATATATGCAATAAATATAAAAAATGTGGAGTTAAAACTTATTATAACTCTACATGCAAGTGTGTGTAGGTGTAAGCATGAGTAGAGGTCGAACTCTGGGAGGAGAATGGTGATGTGGTGAAAATGAGTGCACAATTATTCAATTCAATGATCATGTCCATTTCTTATTGTTTCTGTGGGTTTTTAATTTTTTTTTAAAATTTTTTATATACTTTTTTATAATTTTTATTTTGTTTTATATTTCATGTATTTTTTTATATTTTCTTTTTTTATATATTTTTAATTATATAAATATAGGTATATATATAAAGAGATATATATAAGGAGAGAGAGAAGTAA
The DNA here is from genome assembly GCA_037367405.1 of Ottelia alismoides. NCBI lineage: Eukaryota > Viridiplantae > Streptophyta > Magnoliopsida > Alismatales > Hydrocharitaceae > Ottelia > Ottelia alismoides. The sequence goes on along the minus strand of JAZKJV010003250.1, from coordinate 861,820 downwards.
TATGAAATATGGATATATATATATATATAGATAATCAAAACATATTACATACAATATATATATTTTATATTTTTATATTTTTTTATTATTTTTCTGAAATTGTTCTAATTTTTATGTATTTTTAATTTCAAAAATGTCCCTAATATGGATTAATTAAATAAGCCGAAACTAATTTGGGTTTTAAAAATATAAAATAATTCCCAAAATTACCCAAATTAATTTTAATACATTAATAATAATATATAGATAATTATATAATAGAAAAATGTATTTTTGGTATTTTTCTAGGTTTTTTCTATTTTTTTCTTGGATTTTGGAGCGTTGTGATTTTTATATTTTTCTTTTCTTATTTTTAGGATTTTTCATTTTCTGGACTAAATATATATATAAATATACCATATATAATTTTTTGTAATTTTTGAAAAACATTTTATAATTTTTTTATATTTTATAATTTAAACAGTGCAAAAGGGGCTCCTTTTTCATTTTTAACAATTAGGTTAAATGCAAAAAATGCAGAATGGACAGGTGGCGTGAAGGTACACTACATGCAGCATCTAACCTAATTTTTGTGGATTTTTAGGAGAAACATAGGTATTTTTAATAAATAGATAAAAGACATAAAAATTAAACAGCCTGGCAGGGGCATTTTTGCAAATAAAATAAATACAGGGGGCTCTGTGAAAAAATACCAACAGAATAAATATTTATTTAAAATTTTTGAACTGTTTTACAATTTACAAAACGCACCAGGGCTATAGTGCAAAAATCACGCGCCTCACGTGGGACTGCACGTGAGGCGCGGAGGGACCAAAAAGTAATTATAAGAACTACGAGGGTCTTCTTGCAAAATTACCATTTAATTTACAACGTCATAATTTATTTACAATACTAAAAATTAATTACAAAAATGGAGGGGGTTGCATATGCAATTTACCCCCTCAGGCGCGCGATCCTACGGTTGAGCTTCATCCACTTGACACGTGTCGCCTCTACGTCTGCCGATGCCGCTTTGACGATGGGCGGTGAAGATTAGGTCATACGAGATGATCTGGCGGCTGAAGCTTCGCTCCATAGGACGGCTGAGATTCCAACTGGGGTCTCGTTCTTCATCCAACGGCGAGGAGAGGTGCTGGAAGAACATGGGAAGAACTCGCCGCTGCTGAGTTTCTCCCGGCGAGATCTCTCCTCCCCGACGGTCCTTGTCACTCCTGAGGGTCTCAAACCCTTCCTGGAAGGTGCCTCTCTCATCTGGAGGTGTCAGATCAGGCCGAAGTACACTGGAGCGCCACTGTGAGCTCGATGAAGAAACGCTGCTCCAGATACCTCCGCCCGCTTGTGATTCGTCTCCTGGACAATTTTAGCACGCCTAACCTGCACAAAAAGGTAGAGGGACTCGAGGTTTCTCTCCTCGACCCGGGGTTTGAAGCTGGAAGCAAGGGGATGACAATGGGCGGCAAAGCTCCGGTGGAAGGCGGTGGAGGAGCTTCGATTCGCAGATCTAGGGCAGATCTGGTTGGGTTTAGGTGGCCTGGAAGTGGAAAACGCAGTGGGGAACAGAATGAAGGTGAAAGTGAGTCGAGAAACAGTCGAGGGCACGATGGAGAAGTCGCCGGAGCAGAGCTCCAGCGAACTTCGATTTAGCTAACCTAGGCTACACTAACGATCTAAATGCTAAATAAAATGCAGGAATGAAATGCAGGAATAAAAATCTACCTAAGAAACATAAATGCGCATCTCTTATACATGGAGAACTCCAGGGAGCAGGACGGATGCCGGAGCTCCGCTGTGGGCGCATCTCCTTCCTCTGCGAGCTTCCACCACCTTCAGGGGACCTCCAGCTGTCACCTGGATGCACGCTTGGCCGAAAGCTGGGGCTCTAGGGCTAGGGAAATGGCCAAAATGGCGAAGGAGGGAGATGTGGTTATTTATAAACAAGGTTGGCGCCCTTATTTGATCGGCAAATATCGGAGAATCTAGTCTATGTACATGCAATCTAAACGAGCGGTGTGAATGTACAATGAACGGGGCATAAATCTCGTGAAGTGATGGTTGTCAATGGAGCAATAGATCAGGCGGGAAAAATGCAAGAACAAGGGGGATTGGATAATTCTGACGGGAGTCAGAGGTGCAGGGGGAGTTGACCGGAGGTCCACATTCCCTGGCCTCTTATTGGTCTATAACCCGAATTTGACTTATTTTTTTAACCTAATAAATGAATTTATTATATTTTGTTTATAAAATAAAAAATGTTTATTAAATAATGTAGTATTTATTTATGATTTTTATTTAATTTTTTGATGTATTTTATTATATGTTTATTTTAATAATGTATTTATAGGTATATTTATATGTATTTATTTTTATTTTGTTTCTTTTTATTTTATTATTTTATTATTTTATTTTATAAAATTATAACTTATTTTTGTGAGTATAAATATATTTTTATTCAATTTTTATAAGTTTATTTACATTTTTAAATAAATAGGTATATGTAATATGTAGGTATACTTATAGGTATTTTACCAATATTTTATATACACTTTATTTATTTAATGTATTTTCTTGGTTTTTATTTTGGATTTGTATTTTAATAAATTATATGTAATATTTACAATATTCTAAAAATATAGATGAATAAAGAATAAAAGAATTGAATCCCTTTTTATTTATATACATATAGATAGCATAGGTATTTTGCCTATGTATTGCATAGACTTGTTTTATTTTACAAATTCTTTTTGATTTTATTCTAATTCAATATGTATGTGTAATATATATATTATTTACAAGATTCTAAAATTATCAATTTATAGAAATAATAAATAATGAATAGAATGAATATTTTAATCAATACTAATGAGGGCCAAAAACCTAACTTTCACAGATGAACTCCAAAAATTATGAAGCCAATTTTATTAAATAGTTCTTGGAAAGCTATATACAATTAAAGTGATTTTGGGTGATTTTGAGTTTTCATTTGCAATATATGGGTCTGTGAAGTTGAGATTCTGGCTTTTTGTTCTGTGTATAAAAATGTACAATGTGTATCATTTTTGTACAAACTCAATTTTGTAATTTTATTCACATTATTATCTACAACTTCCATGTACAAAGTATTTTTATTTGATGAATAAATAATCATATATTAAATAGGTGTCAAAAATGCATAAATGAATGAATAAATAAATGAGGTATTTATTGTACTATTGGCCCTTATCTCCCCCTACTTTATTCCTTGTCGACCAATTCTATGCTGGCCTTGGTCTCGGGGTTTGGGTCATAAAATATTTGCAATATTTTATTCCTTTTTCTTTTCTTCTCTTTATTCTATATTTTTGGCATTAAAAACCTTATTCTATGTACAATTAGTACAATAAATTATGAATGCTATTCTGTACAAATTGAGGCTATTTACATGCATTTGCTGGGGTTTTTAAGGCCAAAATCATAGAATAAAGGTGATGAAATGGAGATTCATCACCCCCCTATACTTGCCTTTGCTAGTCCCTAGCAAATACTTATGCAATAAGTTCAGAAAGAATCAAGAATAAGAAGAAAAGAAAAGGCAAAAATAAAGAATTCAAGAATAGATTGAATTGATCATGATTATTAAACTTATCTATATAAAATCAAAGTTTGGAGCTCAGGTTTGACCTTGGTGTGAGAATGTGTGTGGAACCTAGTCGGAAATCAAATTTAAAACACAACAACCTTCGAGAGTCACAGAACTCGGTTCAAATCACCTCAATAGCCTGGTCAGAACTAGCCTACATCATACGCAAACCCTTATGACTGTGAAGCTGACTTGTACAGTGTAAGTGGTAGTGGCTCTTCCCAACTGAAATGACAAAGAGACTAGCTTCTCCAGAATGACAACCCAATGATTCCCTAATCCAACAGCTCTTTCCTCGAGGAGCGGGGTATTCCCTTCTAAGTTCAAGTGGCATCCAACTTAAGAGGAGGGGGTAGAGAAAAGAATGGGTGGTAGCCAGTGTAGCTACCTATCCTGGGAAGCAAGACCAGTGTAGTCAAGTCATCCAGCTGCAGGCTCACATGGTATATATATACATTCTCCGGCAAGCACTTTATTTTATTTTCAAGCCTGTCCAATTTTTTGGAGATATTTATTTTTTTATATTTTTTTTCAACATACAATTTACAGTAGCATTTACATAAGGAGTTTTTTCCTCTTGAACCAGAAGACTATCCCTCTTTTGAAGCTTTATTGCAACCCACACTCTCTTGTCGTTAGACCTCATGGCTACTAGACCAGGTTGGGGTGCACTTCCCTCCCTAGATGACAACGAGTGTTTCCACACGTGTGCGTCTCAGACTAGCAAATCCAACCCCCTCGCCACTGCAACTGAGTTGAGCCAAGTGAAAGGTGCAAGTATCCAAGTTAGGTCACGACCGACAAGAGTCATACATGTGTTTCGAAAAGTTCTAGTTAGTCCACTGAGGTGACTTGAACCTAGCCCTGATTTCTCAAAGAATTAAGTCTGAATAGACCTGAATTGCCTTAAACCTAGTTCCCATAAAGTTCTAGTGCAATTAGGTGCGGTAAGGTCCAACCAAGCTCCAATCTTCGACTTTATTGTACTAGTTCAATCATCGAGCTCAATCAAAGAATATAAATGCTATGCAAATGCTATTTGCAAAGAATAATGCAATTTTTCAAAGAATTTGAAAACAAAGAGAGAAATTTTTACACAGAGAAAGAATTTTGGCATCCAAAGTATAAATATATACAGCTATTTACACGGGCGTGACGCTTTATTTTACAGGACTTAAAGAATCTTAAAGAATTTACAAGTTTTAACAAAGTGATTTATTTAGATGTATATACAATTAATAAGAACTTTATGTATTTTATTTTTTGATTTTATTTTATTTTATTTATTAAGATGCTTTTATTCCTCAAATTTATTTAGAAAACATTTTGAAAACTATAGTACAAAATAATTTATTTATTTTTTGCAAATATTTACAAATCTTTGAAAGCCATTTTACAAAGATTTTGCAAACACTATATATACATTTTTCAAAATATTTTTAGAAAATGTTTTCAAAACCATTTGTAGATAGATTTTCAAATCCTTTATTTCACACAAATAGAAGAATTTTTGCAATCAAAATATTTTTACAAAGGTTGAAAATACTTCACAAAAAGTTTTCCAAACAGTTCACACCATCTTTCAAATCATTTTGCAAAAATATTTTTAACCTGATTTATTAATCAGTATATACAAAAAGAATCTGAGGAATAATCTCATCTTTTTATTAAGGTTTTGTAATGAATTTTAAATAATTATTAGCCATATTATTAAAAGAATAAGAAAGTACAAGTTATGGATAAAGTATATACAAAGTATATAAGACCCCCCTATACTTAGCTTGATCTATGTCCTCATAGATCGGAAAAGAGAAAGAGAAGACTAACTCGTACTGAGTATAGACAAGTCTAAAGAATATACGAATAAGAGATGAAGGAAATAGAAGTTGACCTTCCCCCCTATACTTAGGATCAAGTAATCCTAAGTATAGCAGACTGTACACAAATCAGGGAGGGTGAAGGGTTGGAATAAACAGATGAACACAACAGGGGTGCACCCCCCCTATACTTAGGACAAAGTACGTCCTAAGTATAGGAAACTAACACAAAGGGGAGACACCTTTTATTTAGAATAAGAAAAGAAAGATATATACAGATAGATGGAAAGATTGTGGAGAATATACGCATCACTCCCCATATACTTAGAGTGAGATATCCCTAAGTATAGGCAACAACAGGAGTGACAAAACTGATCAAGGAAAGAACAACGCGATGTGTACCCCCTATACTTAGGACAAGGTACGTCCTAAGTGTAGACACAAAGATATGGCGATAGATCTGGGGCACACAAAAACATACGGGAGAAAGAAAAAGGCACACATATTTACAAGCGGTGAAAACTGGTGGAGTACAGGACGGTATCTGATAAGTGAATACCGTACTCTCGTCGTCATCTCCCTGTGAGAACGAGGACGCAGTCAGAAGGTGAAAAGACACCCCAATATACAGTCATGTGGGTATCGGCTACCGGAGTAAAATAGATCAAAAGTACAGATATCGGGTCCGGTAGCATGAATCAGTCAATCGGCTCGAAGAGTCAGCATGAGAAAACAGAGACGATATTGTAAGACCGGGAGGAAGAAGGAACAGTACAGAGCCCTCCGGCCAATCAGAGTCTCAATAAGATATGGAAAGGAAAAGAGCAAGAGACATCGTGGCATTCGGTTGTCATGAGGTAGGAAGATCATAGGAGACAAATCGAATACCGTAAGTCATGGCTCAACCCTGGGAGGGTTGTCAAGGTGAGCAGAACCAGAGAATAATTTCGAAGACTCGGCACCGTGCTCCGCAGATCGGAGACACAGTCAGCAGTGGAAACCAAGCGTAAAGAGAGTGTTGCAGTCTCCCGCAGATAGTCCTCGGGGAGTAATGCAATCTAGGCAAGGAATAGTCAGAATGTGTCTCTACCTTACGAGGGTCGTCAAGGAGAGAAAACTGCTCTAAGGAGCCGGATCCATCTGACGGACCCACATAGTGGTCTCAGTAGTCGACAAATCGGCTACCAGCAGCAGAGACCAGTCAGATCGGAAATATGTCGTAGCCTCCCGCAGATAACCCTCGGGGAGGTACGAGCTAGTCAAGGAATAATCAGAAAAGAGCTCATTCTTGCGAGGTCCTAGAAATTGTCACATTCTCCCGCAGATAGTCCTCGGGGAGTAATGCGAGCTAGATAAATGTAGGTCATGGGAATGCTGGCATAAAATCTCAGGTCCTCGAAAGCAATCAATCATTAATCATTAATCACTCGGAGGGCATAAGATCAGGCGAGGGAGCAAATAATCAGGTCATTCACAAGATATCCCTCATGTCAATCAAATCTGGCTGAGATGGCACAGCATATCATAAGGACTCCTCTAAGTGCCAGGGTGGATCAAAGAGTCAGGAGATCAAGGATGGTTCAATCAGGAAGATGAGAGATCATGCAGGATCCGCACACCTTTATCAGGAACTCCAAGTCAGAATAATCATTCAATCCTCAAAATCAAGATGGGTGGAACCTCAAAATAGATAAATCAATCAATACTCATGAAATCATCACCAAGTCATCGCATCATATCACATCCTCAATCTGGTGAGCGAGAACTAAAATTCCTCAATAATGCATCACACCTATGCTCTATGCATCATCAAAAATCGTCAATAAGCTCATATGCTCGTATCTGGAGTCAAATCCACCAAGAGTAGTGTATCCATATCAGCATCCTCAGTCATCGGCCCGGCTTTCACAAATAATCAGGGTAATCATAAAAGCCTCGATGCGGGCCTCCTCGATGTGCATAGCATTCCTGGGTAATCGAAAAATGATACGGGGGGCACAAGGAAGGTGGATCAGAAGGGTAACATACTAGAGTGGAGATGTTGATTGAGCTTACGTGCCAATATCACGGGTGAAAGAAGAGTGATACAGAGGGGACGAGGAGGGCGGGCGAGAAGATCGGGATATAGACAAGATTGGGTGTTCCGCACAAGGCGGGAGCACCGTCAAAATGGTGGTCCGAAGAGCAGGCTCTCCTCGAACCGGAGAAGATGGGGATGGTACAGTGGATACGAAGAAGGTGGTGAAGAAGAGGGAAACGAAGGACTTGGCGAAGAAATGATTGAGCTCAAGCGCCAATATCACGACTCAATGCAAATGAAGAGGTATATGTATAAGAGAGGTAGAGACACTCAAAGATAAAAAATGCATGACTCGCACGGATGGGACCTACTACTCTAATAATGAAAGAAAAGCATAATGGACTCCAAGTCACAATCAAGACACAAGGCAAACCCCCAATTCACCTACTCAACACAGTGAAGACCGTCAAGTGACGATCATTTTTCTTTTCGATTTTAGAGTTAGGTGAGAACTATAAAATTGTACAAACACTTAGGAGGCTTAATGGGATTTGGGCTCTACTCCTTAGTGTGTATGTAAGCAATTTAAAATGCATACAATGAGGGGGTTGCTCTCCCCAGGACAAGGAATCCATTATATTGTATTTTTATGTCCAATAGAGTTAACAGTCCCAATTTTATTTAGGTTATCACTTTTTTTGGGTATTTTCAATGCACATGTCTATCGAGGTTCCAATTTCTATTAAGCATCCTAGGTTGGCAAAAACAGGGGAGAAGGCTGGAAAAGCCATGCAAATCGGAAATCGATGATGCATGCTAAGTAAGAAGACTTACAGTGCCTCCAGCTCTCTCCATGCGGGATGCAGAACAGAATTTGAAACCTATGCTACATGCAAATGCAAGCCGAAGAAATCGCCCTAGGTTCAGAAATTGCTATTATCGTGAAGCACCACAAGTCGCTTGCTGATCTTCAAGCCAAGAGTCCGGTCTAGGCTCACCATCCTCCTCTCGACACATCGAGTTCAGGAGAAGCGCTTGGCAGGGTGAGCTCATGGCGCGTAGGCTCGAAGATGGCGAGGCGACTGTTTTGAGTTTGATCTAGGTCCAAAGAGAACTATATGTACATGCAAATATATTAGGGTGTTTGGACCTAACTCTACGAGCAAGCAACTCCTATGGCTAAGGGCTCATTCACACGAAATAATAAAAATAAAATAGAAAAGGAAAAGCGTCAAAACCATCGAGGCCCCCAAGGGAACAATCCCTCGGGCAATGGACCTCGGGAGTCGGAATGTACCTGTAGAGAGTCTTGTTTTATTACAATCCAAGTGTCACTCTCTCACATTAATATACATATTAAAATAAAATGCATAAAATGAGACTGCCATCAAAAATATCTCCTTCATATGCTATTGATGCCCTCTCCAGTTGGCTAATGTAGAAGAGCCAACTCCGCCTTGCTTGGGTGCATAGGTCCTCCTAGAAGGTCCTCCTTCGCTTGGCGGTCCCTCACATCAAGGAAAAAGAAAGAAGATGGGTCAGAACAGTCAATCAAATAATGTCAATAAAAATAAGAAGTCAAATAAATAAATATATAATGGACATGAGCAAAGAATTAAATAAATGAATTAAAAACCACACAAAATTCATACAAAATCCGTTGCCTCCCCAGCAACGGCGCCATTTGATGAAAGAGATTTTGCCAAGGTCGTGTCTTTCCACAAGGCGGATCGACAGTTGCTGAGTTGACCACAGATAGAATCCCCAATCAGTCAACAATTAACCCACAATAATATATGCAATAAATATAAAAAATGTGGAGTTAAAACTTATTATAACTCTACACGCAAGTGTGTATAGGTGTAAGCATGAGTAGAGGTTGAACTCTGGGAGGCGAATGGTGATGGGGTGAAAATGAGTGCACAATTATTCAATTCAATGATCATGTCCATGCCTTATTGTTTTTGTGGGGTTTTAATTATTATTTTTATTTTTTGTATACTTTTTTATAATTTTTATTTTGTTTTATATTTCACATATTTTTTTCTTTTTTTTTATATTTTTAATTATATAAATATAGGTATATATAAAAAGAGATATATATATAAGGAGAGAGAGAAGTAATATGAAATATGGATATATATATATAGATATCAATACATTAATCATATAATATATATATTTTTATATTTTTATATATATATATATTTTTTTTATTTTTCTGAAGTTTTTCTTATGTTTATGTTATTTTAATTTCAAAAATGTCCCTATTATGGATTAATTAAATAAGCCGAAACTAATTTGGGTTTTAAAAATATAAAATAATTCCCAAAATTACCAAAATTAATTTTAATATATTAATAATAATATATAGAAATTATAAAAGAGAAAAATGTATTTTTGGTATTTTTCTAGGTTTTTTTCTATTTTGTTGTTGGATTTTTGAGCTTTATGATTTTTATATTTTTCTTTTTCTTATTTTATTGGATTTTTCATTTTCTGGACTATATATATATAAATATACCATATAAATTTTTTTTGTAATTTTTCAAAAACATTTCATAATTTTTTTGTATTTTATAATTTAAACAGTGCAAAAGGGGCTCCTTTTTCATTTTTAATAATTAGGTTAAACGCAAAAAATGCAGAATGGACACGTGGCGTGAAGGTACACTACATCCAGCATCTAACCTAATTTTTTGGATTTTTAGGAGCAACATAGGTATTTTTAATAAATAGATAAAAGACATAAAAATTAAACAGCCTGGCAGGGGCATTTTTGCAAATAAAATAAATACAGGGGGCTCTGTGCAAAAATACCAACAGAATAAATATTTATTTAAATTTTTGGAACTATTTTACAATTTACAAAATGCGCCAAGGCTATAGTGCAAAAATCACGCGCCTCACGTCGACTGCACGTCTGGCGCGGAGGGACCATATAGTAATTATAAGAACTACAGGGGGTCATCTTGCAAAATTACCATTTAATTTACAACGTCATAATTTATTTACAATACTAAAAATTAATTACAAAAATGGCGGGGGTTGTATATGCAACTTACCCCCCTCAGGCGCGCGATCCTACGGTTGAGCTTCGTCTACTTGACACGCATCACCTCCACGTCTGCTGATGCCGCTTCGATGATGGGCGGTGAAGATTAGATCATACGAGATGATCTGACGGCTGAAGCTTTGCTCCATCGGACGGCTGGGATTCCAACTAGGGTCTCGTTCTTCATCCAATGGCGAGGAGAGGTGCTGGAAGAACAGGGGAAGAACTTGTCGCTGGCGAGTTTCTCCCGGTGAGATCTCTCCTCCCCGACGGTCCTTGTCGCTCCTGAGGGTCTCAAACCCTTCCTGGCAGGTGCCTCTCTCGTCTGGAGGTGTCGGATCAGGCCGAAGTACACTGGAGCGCCACTGTGAGCTCGATGAAGAAACGCGGCTCCAGATACCTCCGCCCGCTTGTGATTCGTCTCCTGGCCCATTTTAGCGCGCCTAACCTGCACAGAAAGGTAGAGGGGCTCGAGGTCTCTCTCCTCGACCTGGGGTTTGAAGCTGGAAGCAAGGGGATGACAATCAGATCTAGGGCAGATCTGGTTGGGTTTAGGTGGCCTGGAGGTGGAGAAGGCGGTGGGGAACCGAATGAAGGTGAAAGTGAGGTGGGAAACAGTCGAGGGCACGGTGGAGAAGTCGCCGGAGCAGAGCTCTGGCGAACTTCGATTTAGCTAACCTAGGCTACACTAACGATCTAAATGATAAATAAAATGCAGGAATGAAATGCAAGAATAAAAATCTACGTAAGAAACGTAAATGCGCAGCTCTTATACCAGGAGAACTCCAGGGAGCAGGACGGATGCCGGAGCTCCGCTGTGGGCGCATCTCCTTCCTCCGCGAGCTTCCACTACCTTCAGGGGACCTCCAACTGTCACCTGGATGCACGCTTGGTCAAAGGCTGGGGCTCTAGGGCTAGGGAAATGGCCAAAATGGTGAAGGAGGGAGATGGGGTTATTTATGATTTTTATTTAGTTTTTTTATGTATTTTATTATAGGTTTGTTTTAATAATGTATTTATAGGTATATTTATATGTATTTATTTCTATTTTGTTTATTTTTATTTTATTATTTTATTTTATTATTTTATAAAATTATAACTTATTTTTGTGAGTATAAATATATTTTTATTCAATTTTTTTTAATTATTTTTACATTTTTAATTAAATAGGTATATGTAATATGTAGGTATACTTATAGGTATTTTACCAATATTTTATATACACTTTATTTATTTAATGTATTTTCTTGGTTTTTATTTTGGATTTGTATTTTTAATAAATTATATGTAATATTTACAATATTCTAAAAATATAGATGAATAAAGAATAAAAGAATTAAATCCATTTTATTTATATACATATAGATAGCATAGGTATTTTGCCCCTGTATTGCATAGACTTATTTTATTTTACAAATTCTTTTTGGTTTTATTCTAATTTCAATATGTATGTGTAATATATATATGTTATTTACAAGATTCTAAAATTATCAATTTATAGAAATAATAAATAATGAATAGAATGAATATTTTAATCAGTACTATATACAATGAGGGCCAAAAACCTAACTTTCACAGATGAACTCCAAAAATTATGAAACCAATTTTATTAAATAGATCTTAGAAAGATATATACAATTAAAGTGATTTTGAGTGATTTTGAGTTTTCATTTGCAAGATATGGGTCTGTGAAGTTGAGATTCTGGCTTTTTGTTCTGTGTATAAAATGTACACTGTGTATCATTTTTGTACAAACTCAGTTTTGTAAATTTATTCACATTATTATCTACAACTTCCATGTACAAAGTATTTTTATTTGATGAATAAAAAATCATATATTGAATAGGTGTCAAAAATGCATAAATTAATGAATAAATAAATGAGGTATTTATTATACTATTGGCCCTTATCTCCCCCTACATTATTCCTTGTCGACCAATTCCATGCTGGCCTTGGTCTCGGGGTTCGGGTCATAAAATATTTGCAATATTTTATTCCTTTTTCTTTTCTTCTCTTTATTCTATATTTTTGGTATTAAAAACCTTATTCTATGTACAATTAGTACAATAAATAATGAATGCCATTATGTACAAATTGAGGCTATTTACATGCATTTGCTGGGGCTTTTAAGGCCAAAATCATAGAATAAAGGTGATGAAATGGAGATTCATCAGTACCATGGCCAACTTGATAATCATACAGCTGTTGATTCAAATATTGAATCATAGAGGCTTGTGCTTGGATGAACATGTAATGAGTTAGATTGAGGACTCATCAAGCACTGACAAATGATTATTAAGAGATGATCTCCAACTTGAGTAGGAGATGGCAATCCTTTCTCAGTTAGGCTGATATCTGACTGACCTCTTGATGCAGGTCCTCTGCATAGGAATAGAGATTCGGAGGTGTCAGATTAGTTAGATCAAACAGTTGACTTAACAAGATCGAGATAACCAAAGTCCTATATCGTATACTATCATGATATTGGCATGCATCCTCTGACCGGAGATATATGTGTTACTATATGTCTGAGAATGTACATTTGGTAGACCAATAGGTTGATGACCTAATCATGGTCTATACACCGGCGTGCTGGTGTGCATGCAAGGGCATGTGAGTAATACGATCTCTTAAAGGGATCATACATGTTCAGTTGCCGAACCGGAAGACATGAGCTCACTCATGAGATATTGGGAAGATCAAGTTCCGTGCACGATCGTCTCACTTTGGAAGCTTGACTGAATTTGTAGGTTTGATATATACTTTTGGAAAGTATATGATCAAGACCTAGGTATGATATATGCTTTTGGAAAGTATATGATCGATACCAACTCCCAATGATCGAATGAGAAACTTAATGATAAAACTCTGAAGTAGACAATGTAAAATTGATCTTATACTTCAGGTTTATTCTGAGTCTTCCAGTATGCAGGATGTACAGGTATTGGGAATACCTGAGGGTGATGTGATCATAAACGGTTGTATAACCATGACGCTTCCATTCATAGGGAGTGATGAAACGGGTCTGGATTTTAGTGACTCCTCTCAGTATATAAGTAATCTAATCTTAGTCCAAATGTTGGACATTGATCTGAATGTGATTCAGATGCAATTAGAAGATTAGATTTGCGTTCTTGATTTAATCAAGCATCTATGGGAGGCCCGAGATCTGGATTTGAGATGTGATCTCAATATCCAAGTCATCGCCATGCCCTTATCTCCAAGTATTCGCGGAGAAAGTGCATTATCCTTGAAAGGGTTCATGATAATTTCATTGTTGATAATATATATCCAAGCATTGAGAAAATGGATAATTAAATGTGATTTAATTATCATGAATAATATGAATTTTGATTCATATTATAAGGAGATTTATCTTAGATAAATAAATATGATTTTATTATGAAAGATGTAAATAATGTGATTGTGATTCATATTATTTGGACACATGAGAATAGAGATCCAAGATGATTAAATGTGATTCTATTATCATGGATATGAATAATGTGGATAACACTATCCACATTAATCATATCAATTATAAAAATGACTTATAATATATAAGAGAGAGCTATTTGTAATTTACATTTGTTAATTAACTGTTAATGTGAATCGAATTCACATTGAACATTAAATTCAAAATGTAATTTACATTTTATTTTGGGTTGTGAATGTGATTCACAAATTTCCAATGACAAGATTACAATATTCACAAAATAATTATGAATTATTTTTGTAGAACAATTTACAACAATTGTTGTTGTAAAATTGGAGATACATGGAATTATGTAATCTAAGAAGATTACATTTGAGAGCCTCCTTCCATATTGGATGGAAGGGATGGCCACCAATTCCTATTAGGAAAGGGCGGTCGTCCACTCCATATACATGGAAGGAGGCACTCTCCTTTCCATTATCTCCATATATTGTTGATTTACTTTTAGGATTGATTTATATTGATTTTCAATATATATTTAATCTAAATTAAATTAATTGTTGTTGGTTTTTACCAACACCAGTCTTAGTCATTAAAAGAAACACAATCAATGAGAGCCATTGGATTTGTGTTGTCCATGGATTGAGATCCATGGATCCCTAAATATTATAAAAGGAGAGGCACCCCTTTGATCTTCTTTACACACAAAGAGAACATAAGTCTCTCTCTATCTTTCTCTCTACACATCAGCCCTCTCTCATCCTCTCTCATAGCCGTCCACCATGGATGCCCTAGAGGGAGTCTCCATCGTCGCAGCGTCGTCGTTATGCTGCCCGATTATTTGCTCGTGGATCTCCATCTCCTTCGGTGCACCTTGCTCGTGAAGAAGACGTCGGATCTCGTGTGTCGAGATCAAGAGATCCACCGCTTGGATCATCAACATGGATTGCAAGAAGCACGTGTTTCATCAACACGTTCGCAAGCGTCTCCTCCGTCGGATCGGACTTGAGATAGGAGGTCTCTTCGTTTAGAGACACGATCGCAACCACGCTTAAAGAGGTAACCCTAATACTTGTTTGTGGTTTAGATGAAACGATCCGATAAGTGTTCTTGGATCATGTGGTTTCATCACATGAAAAAAATTTTAATTTCCGCTGCATAGAACAACTAGTAGGACTAGTCGTTCCTCGTCGTATTTGATACGATGCTCATGCTTCCGTGATGCGTTTGAGGATCTAACCAATCCTTCAAGTGGTATCAGAGCCTTAGGTCGAAGGTTTTGGATACGATCCGTAAACCTTGGACGACCTGGGTTTATTAAGATTGCGAAAGTTTTTGTCGCATTTCATTTTCGTACATCTGTTTAGTTAATAAATTCGGCACTGTTTAAAATATTTAAACACGAATAAATTACTTTTATTTTGTTCCCCATTAAATAAGGAAACCATAGGATCTGAGTTTACGTAATTCGGATTCTGTTTGCTTGAGATATGGTCGTTTTAATGAACATGTATTCACTGTTGTGGGAACTTCGAATCTTAACATGATTAATGAGTTAATTACTGTTTTGATCCACCTAGAAATGCGTGAAATATCACAAATGTTTTGTCTTAAATCAAATTAGCAATCTTCTAAAATTGATTTTGTCTAATTTGGATTTAAATTGATTGAGATATGTTAATTTTAGTAAGTAGGGGTCACTTCTACAGTCCTAATCAAGAACCATGTGATTGTCAATTAGTGAAATTAATTGTTAATTTCAAGAAATAATTATGGAAAATATTTGAGAAATATTGAATGATGATTATTTCCTTAATTTACTTGACCTCAACCAATAAATTGATTAGATTTGATCTAGATCACAATTGGAAACACAATCATCGAACTCCCTGCTTGAATAGGATTGGGAATTTGTCTAGCAAATTTATTTATAATCAAAACTATTTTTATTATTACTATATGGTATAATTTCGGTTGAAGAACCCATGATCATCTCAAGTACAAAGTGATTGACTCGGCATTATGTTTTCACGAGGCGGATATGGTGTCTAGTCGGGGATCGCTGGGGTAGCGGGTCGCACCGGTTGCGGTCCGTCCCACTCCCGCCGGTACTGGCCATGATAGCGGGTAGGGAACGAATGATGCCTGAGAGATCATGATGTATTTTTCTAATTATTAAAATTTTAATTAATAAGTATTTTGAGATAATACCATATATTCAAGTAAAATCAAGTTTGTTGATTGAATTGAATTGATAATTAATTTAATATGATTAAGTTAATTATATCCAAATTAAAAACACTCTATTATGAATAGATGTGTATTTCCCTCAGAAGAATTAATTATGTGAATATGGTTCATGATAGTTACTTGAAATTTAAATATGAGGTGGAGGATCACATAAGTGACATCCATGGTCTCCCGTCAAGGCAAAGGGTTCCGTCGCCATATATTGTATGTAGGAGATGCTTGTCCGAAGTGACAGCTCCTGCATATGATCCATTTGGATCAGGCTCGTCGCTTCTCGAAAGAGTAAGGATGTATGCGTAGTGACCCCAATATCAGGTCCTCATATTATTGAGGCGATATGGATTGCGTATAGCGAGTTGTATTCCTATTGACAGTTGGTTCAACTAATGATGGGTCAACATCACCTTAGAGGTGGTGGGCCCGGGTTAAGACCGATTTGGGAGATGCAAGTTGGACTTGCAAGGCGGAATGTGTTCCCGCTTCTTTTTATCCGAGTTATAGGTTCTCATGTTATTAAGATGTAACAAAGATAAGGAAGGAGATCCCATATGTTGCTTGAGATATAATGGTAAGTATATCTCTTACATTGAAAGTGATTAAGGCAATAAACTTTCATTGTTGACATGGCAAGACAACTTAGATATAAAAATTTCTAAAACAAAGTAAATTATATATTTAGATATGTTTATGCAAATTTCTTATTTCAGATAATCCTTCTTTAATCCCACTCAATGTTATACTCAATAATAGCCAGTACAATATCATGGATTGGACCCATGATCCAGATATTGTACTTGCAATTGGACACATATTGTATGTGGTTGCAATGTGCAAGTTTACTCATAATAATGAGGAATGATAATTAAATAGACAATAGGACTAAAATCCTAGGGTTTGTATATCTCTATAAGTCTTGATCTCATCGAATGTACTTTTGAAGTGACATGTCTATTATGATCGTAATTATCAAATAATCCTTATAAAATCTAAGAAGATGTTCTGGCATACATATTGCTCTCGACATATAATCATGAATGACATGGTTCTCTACATTATGCAGAATGGTGGCTCTATAGGAGATGATGTATTCAAATTGTTTGAGTACCTACCTGAACATAAGTTTTAAGAGTTTAAATGGATGTAGATACGATGAGTGTCATCATTCCACTATCTATACTCTAGTCATTCATGAAGCTTCATAATATTCATATTGTATGAATTGAATGAAGCATGTATAAATGTTGAAATACTCTTATATTGAAATTTTTGATTTTAACATAAGAGATCCTTTGTCTTGAGCAATGGTTGCTTATAGATAAAGGGAGCGCAGTGGAAGCATGGGTTGGACCCAAGTGAGAAGTAGAGTTAAAGAGTTGACTGTACTTCTGTGACTTCTATATGACATCCAAAGAGTTGGATGAATGCCAATATTGCAATAAGTTGATGTGTTGATAGTATGACTATCAAATCTATCTATAATCCTTAAAGAAGGAATCAGATAGTACATCCGAATAATCTACATATAATCATTGAAATTGACTTACTTATTTGATAAGATAAAGTCTAATAATTGTATATCAATCTTCTAATGACACTTGCAATTGGTTGCATCTGTATTAGAATATTAGAAATTTGATCTTAAGGTTTAATAGTCATCCATGTTGGAAGTGATGCAATTGTTGCAACAATTTCCATTGGATCAATAGACTTCATATTTTCAGTAGAAGCCCTTAGTCTTAGAGAATGTCTCCATGACCTAGATATTAGAATACACTCATTGTTTGTTTCTAAATGTTGGAAATAAACATGAATTCTATAATACACCTATCATAAAGAGTTATGACGGAGATACATTTCAGATATTAATCTAACATCTAGTGGACTCCGCAAAATTAGAAAATTAATGAATGGTTCATTAAGATTTCTAAGACTGAAAATTAAACCTTTAAAGATCAATAGGAGGATAAAGATCATTTGACAATGATCTGGCATCATGTTTTGGACATATGTTTGTTGATGAAATCAAGAGACAAGTAAGAGATGAAACTTTAGAATGTCTAAAATTTCAAAACTTGCATACTTATGAATATTTCAAAGTAAAAATGTCCAGTACACCCTTCCTTGGAATGGTGTAATATGTTAAGGTATTCAAGATCTCATACATATTGATGTATGTGAATTACCTATATCAGAATAAACATTATGGATATGTGATATCTATTAATGATTATTTATGATATGAGATTTCTTCTTTTCACTTAGAAAACTTTGAAAGGTTCAAAGATTTCAAAATTGTGGTTTAGAACCAAAGTTTGTAGGAAGATTACATGAATTTGATCTAACAAAGGTAGCTTGTACCTATTAGATGAATTCAAGGAATATCTTATGGAGATGCGAATATCATTCCTATCTCAATCCTCCTAATGAACCTTAACTCAATAGAGTTGTAGGGAGATACAATTGATCATGTGTGACATGATTTGATCAATGATTAATTTTAGCGTAATTATCTCTTAGTTTCCAGGTATATATATGTGGTAGAGACTATATTATATATCCTTAATAAGGTTCCATGTGAGTAAGCTGGAATCTGGCACTGGAGAGTGCTACTTCATTAGGAAAATAAAGGATGGTATTGGATACCTACTTTATAACCTTGAGATTCTTAAAGGATCTTATCTCTGAGAACGTGATTCTTAGAGGATGACTCTCTTGAGAATCAAGATGAAAATGAAGTAAAGGAACTGATTTAATTTTGAGAAGATAATGAGGCTCCTGAGATCAGAAACTAAATAGACAATTAAAGATGAAACATTAATACCTCTTCAAATAAGTTTGAGGATGGATTCCATGTGTTAGTTGAATCTGATAATGGTCTGACTTCATGTGATGATGCTTCTGAAGATCATATCATGGAAAGATGAATGTTAGCAATAAAGTCTAAAGTAGACTTTATATACAAATGTTGTATATATACCCTCGAGGATTCAACTATATGGGTAAGACCCATTATGGTGTAAATGGATCTTCAAGAGAAAGAGGAAACCTGATGAGAAGGTAGAGACCTTCAAAGCATGGTTTGTAGCCATGAGCTACACACCGAAGAGAAGATATCGCTTGCGATCAGACTTGCTCTCCAGTGACCTTGCTTTAACCCATCAAAATATTGCTAACTATGGCTACACAACTTGACTATGACATCTTCATGATGTGAGTCAAGATTGCATTCCTATTTGAATACCTCTCTGAGGATATTCATATGAAGTAGCCCCAGGGCTTCGTGGTTGAGGAAAGCAAGGTGTGCAAGCTAAAGAACTCCATCATTAGACTCAAATATGCTTCTTGTAGTTGGAACATAAGATTTGATGAAATTATAAATGTTATGATTTCGGATAAAAATCTTGATGAACCATGTGAAGCTTAGTGGGAGTGCCATTGTATTCATCATGCTAAATGTAGATTATATTCTAATCATTTAGAATGATATAAGGATGATAACAATAAGTGTTTTATAATCTGGTTGTTCAATACCTCGAGATATGATCTCAAGGATACCTCTTAGATCTTAGTTCTGAAGTTGTTCAGAAGCAAAGAGAAGAGGGTATTGGGATTGTCACACTAATAGTACAACTTGGACATTTCCATTTTCTGGAAAATTCCAAGAAAGTCTTCTTTTCCTCAAAGATATGGTACTGACCTATCTAAAGGGATAGCACCTCAAAGAGTTGAGGATATGAATGCTAAAACTGCTAGCCCTAGGGCATCAGTTCTAAGAAACCAAGTGTACGCTAGATGTGTACAAAAGCCAGATGTCTGCCATGCAGTGGGAGTAGTGAACTGTTACTAATCCTACTATGGAGATAAAATACTTGATTGTAGTAATAACAATATCTTCATAGAATGCAAAACTTTTGAGATAGTGATCTCAAAGTCTTATCTTCAAGAAATTAAGACTTTATATATAGTGATCTGAAAGGTCTTAACTGTTTATAACTTAGGAGATAGAGATCTCTATGAATAAAGGTATTCTGATAAGGATTATGGACATACTGGTTATAATAATTATCGAGCTATAGTGTCAAGGATACTATAACAAAATTGAGTATTGGTTGCTAAGATGCAACATTCACATTGGAAGCGAGCACTGTTACTAGGGGATATGCAAGTGTCGTAAAAGGACTTGTCATAGTCTCTTGGGAACAGAGTGATTGATCAGCTTACGTGGCTATTTTCTAAATAGCCTATGATTGTCACATGAGTGTGGGTTTAAATGATTAGCCCATTAATGGCTCTTTGGGCTAGTGGGAGATTGATGGACATGCAAGCCCACGGCGAGCCATTATGCAATAAATGTTATTGCGAATATCATTCCCTAATCTGAAATGAAGAATACATAATTTGCATAATAGGTCCCTTAGTACAATTAGGATTATGTACCATGGCCATCTTGATGATCATACAGCTATTGATTCAAATATTGAATCATAGAGGCTGGTGCTTGGATGAACATCTAATGAGTTAGATTGAGGACTCATTAAGCACCGTCAAATGATTACTAAGATATAATCTCCAACCTGAGTAGGAGATGGCAATCCTTTCTCAGTTAGGCTAATATCTGACTGACCTCTTGATGCAGGTCTGATGACTGGGATTTTCTTTCGGTCTTGCATTCTACACAAAGTGGGAACACAGTCGCTGAGGCGACCGACAAAAGAATCCCAAAATCAATCAACACTTAACCCACAATAAATATATGCAATGAATATCCAAAAATGTGGAGTTAAAATTTATTATAACTCTACATGCAAATGTGTATAGGTGTAAGTACAGGTAGAGGTCGAACACTGGGAGGCGAATGGCTGTATGTGATGTATCATTTAATTATTCAATCAATTGTTCATGTCCTTTTATTGTTTTTGTGGGTTTTGGGTTTTATATATATATTTTTTATTTTTGTTTTTATAATTTTTATTATTTTTTATTTATTTATATATTTTATATATATATATTTTATATATTTTTAGTAATATATGTGAAGAGATTTATATATATAAGAAGAGAGAGAGGGATAATATAGTATATATAGATATATAGATATAAATGCTTAAAATACAGATAGATATAATTCTCTTTTTTTAATAATTTTTTTCAATTTTTTTATTTTTTGTTTTTTGGAATATTTATAATTTTTATGTATTTTTAATTTCAAAAATGTCCACAATATAGGACTAATTAACTAGCCGAATATAATTTGGGTTTTAAAAATATAAAATAAACTCCACTAATTCCCAAATTAGTTTTAATATATTAATAATAATATATAGAGGATTATAAAAGAGAAAAAAATATTTTTGGGGTTTTTAAAGGATTTTTCTATTTTTTTGTTGGATTTTGGGGCTTTCTGATTTTTTTATTTTTCTTTTTCATATTTTTAGGGTTTTTCAATTTCTGGACTCAATATAGGTATAATTATACCATATATAATTTTTTTAGAATTTTTCAAAAACCTTTTATAATTTTTTGTATTTTTAAATTCGACAGTACAAAAATGGCTCCTATTTCATTTTTAATAATTAGAAAAAATGCAAAAAATGTGAAATAAAAATATGGGCATGTAAGAGCATCACATAGAGCATCTATCCTAATTTTCCTGGATTTTTAGAAGCACAATGGGTATTTTTACTAAATAGATAAAAGACACAATCCTAAAACAGCCTAGCAGGGGTATTTTTGCAAATAAAATAAGTTCAGAGGGTTACAGTGCAAAAACACCAAAATATTATAATGTATTCTGCAATTTTCAGGACTAAAACCAAATAAACCAACCTGCCTGGGCCCCCTTGCAATTTAACCATCACGTGGGACTACACGTGATCCGCACCCACAGGGACCAAAATGCAATTTCCGAAAATATAGGGTCCTGGTCACAATTTTTCACAAAAATAATACACTGGGAATTTTATTTTATGGACTAAAAATAAATACGCAAACATATAGGGGGACTTGTGCAATTTCACCACCTCACGTGGGACAACACATGAGGTGACGTAGACTGGACCCAGGTGTAATATGAAAACAATACAGGGGGTCACATGCAAAATTTCCACATTATTGACAACGTGCTACTTAATTTACAGTATTAAACATTAAATATACAAAAAGGAGGGGGTACAAGTGAAAATTACCCCCACAGGCGATGGATCTGACGGTTGAGCTTCGTGACTTATCCACGTGGCGCCTCCATGTGAGCCGATGACGCTTCGCCGATGAGCGGTGAGGATTAGATCACCCAAGGTGATCTGACGGTCAGAGCGATGCTCCATCGGACGGCTGTGATTGAAACTGGGGCCTTTGCCTTCATCCAACGGTGGGAAGCGCACGTGCAAGAACAGGGAAGAATGCTTGCCGGGGCGAGCTTCTTCCTCCTCGATCTCGCTCCTCTGCTGGTCTTTGCCACACCTGAAGGTCCAAGACGCTTCCTGGAGGGTTGCTCTATCTGCTGGAGGTGGTAGATCGGCCTGAGACACGCTGGAGCGCCGCCACGAGCTCGGAGAAGGACAGCAGCTCCAGGTACCTCCGCCCGCTGGTAAATCGACTCCTGGTGCTTTGTGAGGCACCTAACCTGCACAGGAAGATAGAGGGGCTCGAGGTCTTTCTCCTCGACCCGGGGTTTGAAGCTGGAAGCATGGGGATGATGATGGGCGAGGAAACTCCGGCGAAGGGTGATGGAGGAGCTTCGATTCGCGGAACCAAGGAGGCTCCGGTTGATAGGAGTTGGCTGGAAGGTGGAGAAGGCCAAGGGGGACGAAATGACGGTGAAAGCGAGTTGGGAAAACAACGATGGCACGGTGGAGAAGTCGCCGGAGCGGAGCTCCAGCGAACTTCGAAGAACCTAAATTACGCTAATCTACTAATCTAAATGCGGAATAAAATGCGGAAATAAAATGCGGGAATAAAAATCTACCTAAAAAGATAAACGTGCAACACTTATACCTGAAGGGACTCTAGGGAGCAGGGCGGCTGCCGGAGCGCCGCCGTGGGTGCAACCTCCGCCTCTCCGACCGATTCAAGATGCTGGCAAGCTCCTCTTGTCACAAGGAACATCGCCGGGACTGAATGCGAGGAAGGGATTGGCTGAAAGCTGACCAAAATTGAAGAGGAGGCGAAGGTTCCTTATTTATACACAAACTGGGCACCCTTATTGACCAGGCCGTAGCCGGCGATACGAGCTATGTACAAAGGATCTAAATGATCGGCGGGATCATGGATGATCAGAGAATAATTTGTCAGAAGGATTCGAGGGCGAATGATGGACGAGACGCCCAGGAAAAAGGCATGAAAAGCGGGGGACAAGATGGTCCACGTCAAGTCAGACGCCTGGGGGCGCATTTGACCGAGCGGTCAACAAACGCAAGGTCCTTATTGGTCCACGTCAACAAGAAGTTGACTGATTATTTTAACCTAATAAATGAATTAATTAGACTTTACTTATAAAATAAAAATTGTTTATAAATTAATGTAGTATTTATTTATGATTTTTATTTATTTTTTTGAAGTATTTTATTACGGTTTTATTAAAATAATGTATTTATAAGTATATTTATATAAATTCATTTTTATTTTGTTTATTTTATTTTATTATTTTATTTTCTTATTTTATAAATTTGTAAATTATTTTTGTGAGTATAAATATATTTTTATTTAATTTTTTTGAGTTTATTTACATTTTTAAATAAATGTGTTTATGTATATGTAAGTATACTTATAGGTATTTTACCTATATATTATATACATTTTATTTATTTAATGTATTTTATTTGTTTCTATTTTGGTTTTGTATTTTTAGTAAGTTATATATAATATATACATTATTATAAAAATATAAAAGAATGAAACAATTAAAGAATGTTTTTCTTCTTTTATTTATGTACATACTTCACATAGGTATTTTGTCTATATATTACATAGACTTATTTTATTTTACACATTATTTTTGGTTTTATTCTAATGTCATTATGTACATGAATTATATACATTATCTACAAAATTCTAAAAATATGAATTTATAAAAATAATGAATATTGAATAAAATGAATATTTTAATCAGGTATTATGTACAAGAAGGACCAAAAACCTAACTTCCACAGATGGACTTCAAAAATCATGAAACCAATTTTATAAAATAGTTCTTGGAATGCTATATACAACTAAAGGTGAGTTTGGGTGATTTGGAGTTTTTATTTGCAAGATATGGTTCTGTGAAGTTGAGATTTTGGCTTTTTATTCTGTGTATCAAATGTACACTGAATATTATTTTTATACAAACTCAATTTTGTATTTTTATTTACATTATTATCTACAACTTTCATGAACAAAGTTTCTTGATTTGATGAATAAATAATTATGTACAAAATAGGTGTCAAAATGCATAAATGAATGAATAAATAAATGAGGTATTTATTGTATACTGGCCCTTATCTCCCCCTACTTTATTCCTTGTCGACCAATTCCATGCTGGCCTTGGTCTCGGGATTTGGGTCATAAAATATTTGCAATATTTTATTCCTTTTTCTTTTCTTCTCTTTATTCTATAATTTTGGCATCAAAAACCTTATTTTATGTATAATAAATACAATAAATAACGGGTGCTATTATGTACAAATAACTGTTATTTACATGCATTTGCTGGGGTTTTTAAGGCCAAAATGATAGAATAAAGGTGATGAAATGGAGATCCATCACCCCCCTATACTTGCCTTTGCTAGTCCCTAGCAAACACTTATGCAATAAGTACAAAAAGAACAAGAAGAAAAGAAAAAGCAAAAATAAAGAATTTAAAGAAATAAATTGAATTGATCATGATTATCAAACTCATCTGTACAAAATCAAAGTTTGGAGCACAGGTTAGACCTTGGTGTGAGAATGTGTGTGGAACCTAGTCGGGAACCAGCTCTAAAATACAACAGCCTTCGATAGTCACAGAACTCGGTTCAACCCACCTCAATAGCCTGGTCAGAACCAGTCTACATCATACGCAAACCCTTATAACTATGAAGCTGACTTGTACAGTGTACGTGATAGTGGCTCTCCCCAACTGAAATGACAAAGGAACTGACTTCTCCAGAATGACAACCCAATGATTCCCCAATCCAACAGCTCTTTCCTCGAGGAGCAGGATATTCCCTTCTAAGTTCAAGTGGCAACCAGCTCAAGAGGAGGGGGTGAAGAGAAGAATGGACGGTAGCCAGTGTAGCTACCTATCCTGGGATGCAAGACCAGTGTAGTCAAGTCATCCAGCTGCAGGCTCACATATTTGTCTTTGGAACTCAAGCTTGCTTATTGACTTTGTACATACTTTGCAGGCATTTTATTTTGTACAGGCCTGACCATTTTTTTTTCAAACATACTATTTATAGCAGCATTTACATAAGGACTTTTTCCTCTTGAGCCAGAAGACTATTCCTCTTTTGAAGCATTATTGCAACCCACACTCTCCTGTCGTTAGACCTCATCGCTACTGGACCAGGTTGGGGTGCACTTCCCTCCCTAGACGAGGACGAATGTTTCCACCCGTGTGCGTCTCAGACTGGCAAATCCAACCCCCTCACCACTCCAACTGAGTTGAGCCAAGTGAAAGGTGCAAGTGTCCAAGTTAGGTCACGGTCGGCAAGAGTCGTACGTGTGTTTCGAAAAGTTCTAGTTAGTCCACTGAGGTGACTTGAACCCAACCCTGATTTCTCAAAGAATTAAGTCTGAATAGACCTGAAGTACCTTAGACCTAGCTCCCATAAGGTTCCAGTGCAGTTAGGTGCAGTAAGGTCCAACCAACTCCAATCTTTGACTTTATTGGACTAGTTCAATCATCAAGCTCAGTCAAAGAATATAAATGCTATGCAAATGCTTTTTACAAATATGCAAAGAATAATGCATATTTTCAAAGAATTTTAAAGACAAAGAGATAACTTTTTACACAAAGAATTTTTGCAAATAATTTTGGCACTCAAAGTATAAGATATGTACAACTATTTACACGGGCGTGCCGCTTTGTTTTAACGATTTTTAAAGAATTTAGAATTTAGTTTTTATTTAAAGGTATATATGTACACTTATTAAAGAATCTTGTTTATTTTTTATTTAAAATAATAATAGAGTATTTTAGTTATTTATTATATGTGACTATTCCTCAAACTTATTTGACACAATTTTTTCAAACGATTTTTGAAAACCATAGTCCAATATAATTTTTACAAATATTTTTACAAACATGTACACACATTTGAAAATCATTTTGCAAAGGTTTTTCAAAACAGTATATATAGATTTTCAAGATATTTTTGCAACCATTTTTCAAACCATTTGCAAATCATTTTTCAAACCTTTTATTTCACACAAAGAAAATAAATTTTTACAAGCCACATATTTTTACACAGGTTGAAAACATGTAACAAAACGTTTTCAAAATAGTTTTCAATAAATGTTCACGAAGATTTTCACACTATTTTTCAAACATTTTGCAAAAAATATTTTCACCTGATTTATTAATCAGTATATACAAAAAAAGAATTCGAGGAATAATCACATCTCTTTTTATTAAGGGTTTTTAATGAATTTAAAGAATTATTAGCCATATTATTAAGAGAATACGAAAGTACGAGTTATGGCTAAAGTATATACATAGTATATACGACCCCCCTATACTTAGCTTGAGCTATGTCCTCATAGATCGGAAAGAAAAGAGAAGACATAACTCGTACTGAGTATAGACAAGTCTAAAGAATATATGAATAAGAGATGAATGAATGAGAAGTTGACCGTCCCCCCTATACTTAGGATCAAGTAATCCTAAGTATAGCAGACTGTACACATATCAGGGAGGGTCAAGGGTGGGAATAGACAGATGATCAAATCAGGGGTGCACCCCCCTATACTTAGGACAAAGTACGTCCTAAGTACAGAAAACTGACACAAAGGGGCGACACCTTTTATTGAGATAAAGAAATATGAAAAGGAAAAGAAGAATAGAAGAAAAGAAGAAAAGAGAGATATATACAGATTGATGAAATGATTGTGGAGAATATACGCATTACTCCCCCTATACTTAGGGTGAGATATCCCTTAGTATAGGCAACAACAGGAGTGACAGAACTGAACAACGAAAGAACAACGCGGTGTGTGCCCCCCTATACTTAGGACAAGGTACGTCCTAAGTGTAGACACAAAGATGTGGCGATAGATCTGGTTCACACATAACATATGGGAGAAAAAAGGAAAAAGGTACACATATATACAATCGGTGAAAAACCTGGTGGAGTACAGGACGGTGTCTGGTAAGCGACTACCGTGCTATCGTCGTCGTCTCCCTGTGAGAACGAGGACGCATCCAGAAGGTGAGAAGACACCCTGATATGCAGTCAGGTGGGTGTCGGCTACCAGGGACACACAGATCAGAAAGTTGGATATCGGGTCTGGTAGCATGAAGCAGACAATCGGCTCAGAAGGTCGGTATGAGGGAATATAGCCGATATGGTTAGACCGGGAGGAAGAAAGAGCAATACAAACTCCTCTGGTCAATCAGAGTCCCAGATAGATCGGAAATAAAACATATGAGACTGTGTGATGCACGGTGGTGATATAATCTGAAAATCACAAGAATCCACCGAACAACACAATATGTGGCTCACTCTTGCGAGGGTCCTCAAGGTGAGTGAAATCAAAGAATAATCAGAAGACTCGGCTCCGTGCTCCAACAGAAAGGAGACACAACCAAGGATGAAGTCGAGTTCATAGAAAATGATGTACTCTCCCGCAGATAACCCTCGGGGAGTAGTACATGCTAGTCAATGAATAATCAGAACAGAAGCTCACCCTTCCGAGGGTCGTCAAGGAGAGCAGGCTCAAAGGAGCTTGATCCATCAGACGGATCATAGAAACTGTCTCGGTAGGCGACAGATCGGCTACCAGCAGAAGAGACCGTAAAATCAAGAAAGTGTGGCAGCGTCCCGCAAATAACCCTCGGGGAGCAGGCTGCCAACTAGTCATGGGAATAGCAGATACCAGAAGCTCAACATCGCGAGGACCGTCAAGGCGAGCAGACTCAAAGGAGTCTAATCAGACAGGTCCCATGATCCGCAGATCGGATAGGCAACTCAAGATGGGACCAAAAGTCATGTATATCAGACAACTCGATTCCGTGCTCCGCAGATCGGAGACACAGTCAGAAGTGGGAATCGAGCGTGAAGAGAGTGTCGCAGTCTCCCGCAGATAGTCCTCGGAGAGTACTGCAATCTAGGCAAGGAATAGTCAGACCGTATCTCTACCTTGCGAGGGTCGTCAAGGATAAAGAATGGCTCAAAGGAGCTGGATCCATCAGACGGACCCACATAGTGGTCTCAGTAATCGACAAGGCGGCTACCAATAGAAGAGACCAATCAGATCGGAAATATGTCATAGTCTCCCACAGATAACCCTCGGGGAGCTATGAGCTAGGCATGGAATAATCAGAAAAGTGGAGCTCTGCCTTGTGAGGACCGTCAAGGAGAGCAGACTCAGATGAGTCTAGTACATTGGCCGCGTGTACCGACAGGTCAGGTACACAATCACAGGGGGAGGCCAATCAAGCATTTTATTTGACTCGATTTCAGGTCCCATAACAATGGCGACCCAAGCAGTGGATGGAACCGCCGTCCTAGAAATTATCGCATTCGCCCGCAGATAGTCCTCGAGGAGGAATGCGAGCTATATCAATGTAGGTCATGGGAATGCTGGCAAGTCATCTCAGGTCCTCAGAAGCAATAAATCACTCAATCCTCTGGAGGGCATAAGATCAAGCAAGGGAGCAAATAATCATGTCAGTCACCGAACATCCCTTGGGTCAATCCAGTCAGCCGAGATGGCACGAAAAATAATCAAGAATCCTCTAAGTGCCAGGGTGGATTTGAGAGTCAGGAGATCAAGGATGGGTCAATTGGGAAGATGAGAGATCATGTAGGAACTGCACACCTCTATCAGGCACTCCATATCAGAATAAGCAGTCAATCCTCAAAATCTTAGATGGTTGGAACCTCAAGAAAGATAGATCAATCAATACTCACGATGTCTTCATCGAATCATTGCATCACATCACATCCTTAATCCGGTACGCGAGAACTAAAATTTCTCAATAATGCCTCACACCTATGCTCTATGCATCAGCAAAAATCCTCAAGAAACCCATATGCATGTACCAAAGACAAATCCATCACATCAATCTCAGCATCCTCAGCATCGTAAGCCCGGCTTACACAAATAATTTGTCTAAATAATCCTCGATGCAGGCCTCATTATTATGCACAGCATTCCCGGGCAAAGGGAGAGATGATACGGGGTACACGAGGAAGATGGATAAGAAGGGTACACAATGGGGTGGAGAAGCTGATTGAGCGTGCGTGCCAATATCATGGGTGGTAGAAAGGTGATGCAGAGGGTACGAGGAGGGCGGGCGAGAAGATCGGGCGGGCGATGGAGGGCGGGAGAGAAGATCGGTACATAGACAAAATTGGGTGTTCCACATAGGGCGGGAACACCGTCAAAATTGCGGTCCGAAGAGCGGTCTCTCCTCGAACCAGAGAAGATGGTACGATGGATACGTAGAAAATGGTGAAGAAGCGGGCAACAAAGGACTTGGCAAAGAATGATTGAGCTCAAGCGCCAATATCACAACTCGATGCAATATGAAGAGCTGTATGTATAAGAGAGGTAGAGAGACTCAAAAATGCATGACTCACACGGTGGGACCGACTACTCTAGGGATGAAAGAAAAACACAATGGATTCCAAGTCACAATCAAGACACAAGGAAAACCCCCAATTCACCTACTCAACACAGTGAAGACCATCAGGTGACGGTCATTTATCTTTTCGATTTTAGAGTGAGGTGAGAATCACAAAGTTGTCCAAACACTTAGGAGGCTCTGATGGGATTTGGGCTCTACTCCTTAGTGTGTACGTGAGCACTTAAAACGCATCCAATGAGGGGGTTGCTCTCCCCAAGACAAGGAATCCATTACGTTTTATATTTAAGTCCAATAGAGTTAGCAGTCCCGATTTTATTTGAGTTATCACTTTTTTTTGGGTATTTTCAATGCACATGCCTATCGAGGTTCCAATTTCCATTAAGCATCCTAGGTTGACAAAATCAGAGGGAGAGGATCGGAAAAGCCATGCAAGTCGGAAAACGATGATGCATGCTAAGTAAGAAGACTTACAGTGCCTCCCAGCTCTCTTCATGCGGGATGCATAACAGAATTTGAAACCTATGCTATATGCAAATGCAAACCGAAGAAATCGCCCTAGGTTCAGAAATTGCTATTATCGTGAAGCACAACAAGTCGCTCATTCATCTTTAGCCTCAAAAAGTCCGGTCTTGGCTCACCCTTTCTATGTGCTCAATACACTTGAGCTTAGGAGAAAGCGCTTTGCGGGGCTCGCTGTGGCACAAAGGCTAAGGGATAAATGAGCGGCTGTTTAGAGTTTGGTCTAGGCCCAAAGCGAGCTATAGGTACATGCAAGTTCATTAGGGTGTTTGGACCTACTCTACGAGCAAGCAACTCCTAAGCTAAGGCTCATTCACACAAAATAATAAAAATAAAATTAAATAAAGAAAAAGAGTCAAAATCATCGAGGCCCCCAAGGGAACAATCCCTTGGGAAATGGACCTCGGGAGTCAGAGCATACCTGGAAGAGTCCTGTATTATTACAAAATTCTAAGTGTCACTCTCTCACATAAATACACATGATAAAAGGAAATAAAATAAAATGCTTAAAAATAGAGACTGTCTTCAAAAATTCTCCTTCTTCTGTCATGGATGCTCTCTCCTGTCGGCTTGGCATAGAGGAGCCAACTCCACCTCGCTTGGGTGCATAGGTCCTCCTTCGCTTGGCGGTCCCTCGCATCAAAGACAAAGGAAAGAAATGGTCAGAGCAGTCAATAAAGTAATCTCAAATAGAAATAAAAACCAAACAAATGACTAAATCATGGACATGAGCAAATAATTGTATAAATGAACAAATAAGCTCACAAAAATCATACAAAATCCGTTGCCTCCCCGGCAACGGCGCCATTTGATGACTGGGATTTTCTATCGGTCTTGCATTCCACACAAAGCGGGAACACAGTCGCTGAGGCGACCGACAAAAGAATCCCAAAATCAATCAACAATTAACCCACAATAAATATATGCAATGAATATCCAAAAATGTGGAGTTAAAATTTATTATAACTCTACATGCAAATGTGTATAGGTGTAAGTACAGGTAGAGGTCGAACACTGGGAGGCGAATGGCTGTATGTGATGTATCATTTAATTATTCAATCAATTGTTCATGTCCTTTTATTGTTTTTGTGGGTTTTAGGTTATATATATATATTTATAATTTTTATTATTTTTTTATTTTTTTATATATTTTTTTATATATATTTTTTATATTTTTAGTAATATAAATATATAGATATATATATATAAGATATATATATATGTAAAGAGATTTATATATATAAGAAGAGAGAGAGGGATAATATAGTATATATAGATATATATATATATAAATGCTTAAAATATAGATAGATATGATTCTCTTTTTTTTTAATATTTTTTTTTCAATTTTTTATTTGTCGTTTTTCTGGAATATTTCTACTTTTTATGTATTTTTAATTTCAAAAATGTCCACAATATAGGACTAATTAACTAGCCGAATATAATTTGGGTTTTAAAAATATAAAATAAACTCCAAAAATTCCTAAATTAGTTTTAATATATTCATAATAATATATAGAGGATTATAAAAGAGAAAAATATATTTTGGGGGTTTTAAAGGATTTTTCTATTTTTTTGTTGGATTTTGGAGCTTTCTGATTTTTTTATTTTTCTTTTTCATATTTTTAGGGTTTTTCAATTTCTGGACTCAATATAGGTATAATTATACCATATATAATTTTTATAGAATTTTTCAAAAACCTTTTATAATTTGTTTGTATTTTTTAAATTAGACAGTACAAAAATGGCTCCTATTTCATTTTTAATAATTAGAAAAAATGCAAAAAATGTGAAATAAAAATATGGGCGTGTAAGAGCATCACATAGAGCATCTATCCTAATTTTCCTGGATTTTTAGAAGCACAATGGGTATTTTTAATAAATAGATAAAAGACACAATCCTAAAACAGCCTGACAGGGGTATTTTTGCAAATAAAATAAGTTCAGAGGGTTACAGTGCAAAAACACCAAAATATTATAACGTATTCTGCAGTTTTCAGGACTAAAACCAAATAAACCAACCCGCCAGGACCCCCTTGCAATTTAACCATCACGTGGGACTACACGTGATCCGCACTCATAGGGACCAAAACGCAATTTCCGAAAATATAGGGTCCTGGTTGCAATTTTTTACAAAAAAAATACATTGGGAATTTTATTTTATGGACTAAAAATAAATACGCAAACATATAGGGGGACTTGTGCAATTTAACCACCTCACGTGGGACGACACGTGAGGTGACGTGGACTGGACCTAGGTGTAATATGAAAACAATACAGGGGGTCACATGCAAAATTTCCACATTATTGACAACGTGCTATTTAATTACAGTATTAAACATTAAATATATAAAAAGGAGGGGGTACAAGTGAAAATTACCCCCACAGGCGCTGGATCTGACGGTTGAGCTTCGTGACTTATCCACGTGGCGCCTCCACGTGAGCCGATGACGCTTCGCCGATGAGCGGTGAGGATTAGATCACCCAAGGTGATCTGACGGTCAGAGCGATGCTCCATCGGACGGCTGTGATTGAAACTGGGGCCTTTGCCTTCATCCAACGGTGGGAAGCGCACGTGCAAGAATAGGGAAGAATGCTCGCTGGGGCGAGCTTCTTCCTCCTCGATCTCGCTCCTCTGCCGGTCTTTGTCGCACCTGAAGGTCCAAGACGCTTCCTGGAGGGTTGCTCTATCTGCTGGAGGTGGTAGATCGGCCGGAGACACGCTGGAGCGCCGCCACGAGCTCGGAGAAGGACAGCAGCTCCAGGTACCTCCGCCCGCTGATAAATCGACTCCTGGTGCTTTGTGAGGCACCTAACCTGCACAGGAAGGTAGAGGGGCTGGAGGTCTTTCTCCTCGACCCGGGGTTTGAAGCTGGAAGCACGGGGATGATGATGGGCGAGGAAGCTCCGGCGAAGGGTGATGGAGGAGCTTCGATTCACGGAACCAAGGAGGCTCCGGTTGATAGGAGTTGGCTGAAAGGTGGAGAAGGCGAAGGGGGACAAAATGACGGTGAAAGCGAGTCGGGAAAACAACAATGGCACGGTGGAGAAGTCGCCGGAGAGGAGCTCCGGCGAACTTCAAAGAACCTAAATTACGCTAATCTACTAATCTAAATGCGGAAATAAAATGCGGGAATAAAAATCTACCTAAAAAGATAAACGCGCAGCTCTTATACCTGAAGGGACTCCAGGGAGCAGGGCGGCTGCCGGAGCGCCGCCGTGGGTGCAACCTCCGCCTCTCCGACCGATTCAAGATGCTGGCGAGCTCCTCCTGTAACAAGGAACATCACCGGGACTGAATGCGAGGAAGGGATTGGCTGAAAGCTGACCAAAATTGAAGAGGAGGCGAAGGTTCCTTATTTATACACAAACTGGGCACCCTTATTGACCAGGCTGTAGCAGGCGATACGAGCTATGTACAAAGGATCTAAATGATCGGCAGGGATCATGGATGATCAGAGAATAATTTGTCAGAAGGATTCGAGGGCGAATGATGGACGAGACGCCCAAGAAAAAGGCATGAAAAGCGGGGGACAAGATGGTCCACGTCAAGTCAGACGCCTGGGGGCGCAGTTGACCGAGCGGTCAACAAACGCAAGGTCCTTATTGGTCCACGTCAACAAGAAGTTGACTGATTATTTTAACCTAATAAATGAATTAATTAGACTTTACTTATAAAATAAAAAATGTTTATAAATTAATGTAGTATTTATTTATGATTTTTATTTATTTTTTTGAAGTATTTTATTACGGTTTTATTAAAATAATGTATTTATAAGTATATTTATATAAATTCATTTTTATTTTGTTTATTTTATTTTATTATTTTATTTTCTTATTTTATAAATTTGTAACTTATTTTTGTGAGTATAAATATATTTATTTTTAATTTTTATGAGTTTATTTACATTTTTAAATAAATGTGTTTATGTATATGTAAGTATACTTATAGGTATTTTACCTATATATTATATACATTTTATTTAATGTATTTTATTTGTTTCTATTTTGGTTTTGTATTTTTAGTAAGTTATATATAATTTATACATTATTATAAAAATATAAAAGAATGAAACAATTAAAGAATGTTTCTCTTCTTTTATTTATGTACATACTTCACATAGGTATTTTGTCTATATATTACATAGACTTATTTTATTTTACACATTATTTTTGGTTTTATTCTAATGTCATTATGTACATGAATTATATACATTATCTACAAAATTCTAAAAATATGAATTTATAAAAATAATGAATATTGAATAAAATGAATATTTTAAACAGGTATTATGTACAAGAAGGACCAAAAACCTAACTTCCACAGATGGGCTTCAAAAATCATGAAACAATTTTATAAAATAGTTCGTGGAATGCTGTATACAATTAAAGGTGAGTTTGGGTGATTTGGAGTTTTTATTTGCAAGATATGGTTCTGTGAAGTTGAGATTTTGGCTTTTTATTCTGTGTATCAAATGTACACTGAGTATTATTTTTATACAAACTCAATTTTGTATTTTTATTTACATTATTATCTACAACTTTCATGAACAAAGTTTCTTCATTTGATGAATAAATAATTATGTACAAAATAGGTGTCAAAAATGCTAAAATGAATGAATAAATAAATGAGGTATTTATTGTATACTGGCCCTTATCTCCCCCTACTTTATTCCTTGTCGACCAATTCCATGCTGGCCTTGGTCTCGGGGTTTGGGTCATAAAATATTTGCAATATTTTATTCCTTTTTCTTTTCTTCTCTTTATTCTATAATTTTGGCATTAAAAACTTTATTTTATGTATAATAAATACAATAAATAATTGGTGCTATTATGTACAAATAACTGTTATTTACATGCATTTGCTGGGGTTTTTAAGACCAAAATGATAGGATAAAGGTGATGAAATGGAGATTCATCAAGTTCCTCTACATAGGAATAGAGATTCGGAGGTGTCAGATTAGTTAGGTCAAAGAGTTGACTTAACAAGATCAAGATAACCAAAGTACTATATCGTATACTGTCATGATATAGGCACTCATCCTCTGACCGGAGACAGATGTGTTACTATATGTCTGAGTATGTACATTTGGAAGACTAATAGGTTGATGACCTAATCAAGGTCTATACACCAGCGTGCTGGTGTGCATGCAAGAGCATGTGAGTAATACAATCTCTCAAAGGGATTATACAGGTTCAGTTACCAAACGGAAAGACATGAGCTCACTAATGAGATATTGGGAAGATCAAATTCCGTGCACGGTCGTCTCGCTTTGGAAGCTTGACTGAATTTGTAGGTTTGATATATAATTTTGGAAAGTATATGATCAAGACCTCGGTATGATATATGCTTTTGGAAAGTATATGATCGATACCAACTCCCAATGATCGAATGAGAAACTTAATGATAAAACTCGTAAGTAGACAATGTAAAATTTATCTTATACTTAAGGTTTATTCTGAGTCTTCAAGTATGCAGGATGTACAAGTATTGGGAATACCTGAGGGTGATGTGATCATAAAAGGTTGTATAAACATGACGCTTCCATTCCTAGGGAGTGATGAAACGGGTCTGGATTTTAGTGACTCCTCTCAATAGAGAAGTAATCTAATCTTAGTCCAAATATTGGACATTGATCAGAATGTGATTCAAATGCAATGCGAAGATTAGATTTGCGTCCTTGATTTAATCATCCATCTATGGGAGGCCCGAGATCTGGATTTGAGATGTGATCTCAATATCCAAGTCACTATACATGTAACAATACAATTGCCCTGTCCTTATCTCCAAGTATTCACGGAGAAAGCACATTATCCTTGAAAGGGTTCAGGATAATTTCATTGTTGATAATTAACATCCAAGCATTGAGAAAATGGATAGTTAAATGTGATTTAATTATCATAAATAATATGAATTTGATTCATTTTATAAGGAGATTTATCTTAGATAATTAAATGTGATTTAATTATCAAAGATGTAGATAATGTGAATGTGATTCATATTATTTGGGCACATGAGAATACAGATCCAAGATGATTAATGTTATTTAATTATCATGGATATGAATAATGTGGATAACACTATCCACATTAATCATATATATTATAAATATGACTTATAATATATAAGAGAGAGCTATTTGTAATTTACATTTGTTAATTAACTGTTAATGTGGATCGGATTCACATTGAACATTAAATTGAAAATGTAATTTACATTTTATTTTGGGTTGTGAATGTGATTCACAAATTTCCAATGGCAAGATTGCAATATTCAAAAAATAATTATGAATTATTTTGTAGAATAATTTACAACAATTATTGTTGTAAAATTGGAGATACATGGAATTATGTAATCTAAGAAGATTACATTTGAGAGTCTCCTTCTATATTGGATGGAAGGGACGGCCACCAATTCCTATTAGGAAAGGGTGGCCGTCCACTCCATATACATGAAAGGAGGCACTCTCCTTTCCATTATCTTCATATGTTGTTGATTTAATTTTAGGATTGATTTATATTGATTTATCAATATATATTTAATCTAAATTATATTAATTGTTGTTGGTTTTTACCAACACAAATCTTAGCCATTAAAAGAAACACAATCAATGAGAGCCATTGGATTTGTGTTGTCCATGGATTGTGATCCATGGATCCCAAAATATTATAAAAGGTGAGGCACCCCTTTGATCTTCTTTACACACAAAGAGAACATAAGTCTCTCTCTCTCTCTCTCTCTTTCTCTCTACACGTCAGCCCTCTCTCATCCTCTCTCATGGCCGTCCACCATGGATGCCCTAGAGGGAGTCTCCATCGCCGCAGCGTCATCGTTATGCTGCCCGATTGTTTGCTCGTGGATCTCCGTCTCCTTCGGTGTGCCTCGCTCGTGAAGAAGACGTCGGATCTCATGTGTCGAGATCAGGAGATCCGCCGCTTGGATCATCAACATGGATTGCGAGAAGCACGTGTTTCATCAACACGCTTGCAAGCGTCTCCTCCGTCAGATCGGACTTGAGACAGGAGGTCTCTTCGTTTAGAGACTCGATCGCAGCCACACTTCAAGAGGTAACCCTAATACTTGTTTTTGGTTTAGATGAAACGATCCAAGAAGTGTTCTTGGATCATGTGGTTTCATCACATGAAAAAATTTTTAATTTCCGCTGCATAGAACAACTAGTACGACTAGTCGTTCCTCGTCGTATTCGATACGACGCTCACGCTTCCGTGACGCGCTTGAGGATCTAACCATATCCTACAAATTCCTTGACATCTTCTACGTCAGATACATAAGTTAATCTCTTGTATATATCCTTTCTTTTTATTCTTTCTTCTTCCATTTTTGACGTTCACATCTTTTTCGTGAGTGTGTGTGTGTGTGCTTGTTATAGCATCGATCGAGATCAATGTTGGTATGATCGATGTGTAAATTCCTAACGCCCGATATTGGAGGGCATGTGGTGTCCGAAAAGTAAGACCCAACAATTGTTGTATAGGCGCCTCTCTCAGTACTCAAATATCACTCAACCAAATCAACACGATAAAAACATTCAATCAAAACCCACGGGTATGTACATATAAGAGTATCATAAAAGTGAGTGAGTTATGATATTTATTTTACTCTACATGAAATGTGTATACGGCAAGCATGTAGAGTGTCTCACACGAGAGCAAACATGGATAAACTACAAAAATGAAAGCCAACTCCATGAATCAAGAACAAAATTGTTGATTTTGCATCCTAATTAGTTTTTTTTTTGTGTATTTTTATGGGTTTTCAATTAATTTACTTTATTAAGATTTATATATATATATTGATTTGAATTTGATAAATTTTTTTAATATAATAATACATATATAATAATAAAATTGATATATGTGAGATATATAAAAAGAGATATAAAGAAGAGTCTTTTGGATATTTCGAGTATAACAAACAAAGTCAAAATAAGTCAAATAAAATATTTTTGTGTTTTTTATATTTTTCTCTGTCTAGGATATTTTTTCTGTTAATTTTAAGTTTTAATGGATTTTTAAAAATCAAAATACACAGGTAAAAGAAAAACAAAATATAGGAACTTCATAAAGGGCTAAAAATATGGGATTTTTACACCCATAACCCTGATTAATTTCGTAATAACAATCATAACCCTGAGTAGTCGTACACGAGAAACCCCAAGTAATGCTTAACTCTAGCATGACATGACCTTGTGCTACATTACGTTTGGAATATTTGACGGTTTTCGTTTACCCCTTAAAGTCATTTTTATTTACAAAACAAGGCTTTATTCTCTCTCCAGCACTGCCCTCTCCTCCCCTGCTTCGAAGACCCATCGAACCCCCCTACCCTTCCTAGAGTAGAGTTCGTCGCTGCGGAACTCCTCCACGAAGCCTCGGGTCGATCCCCCCTCCCCTAAGCAGAGCTCGTCGTCGTCGAGTTCGTCCTCGAAGCCTCTCGGGCTGAGCTTTTCCTTCACTACCCGTCGCCGACCTCTCCCCCCTCCCATCCCGCAGCGCCTCCCCACCCCACCCCCAAACCCCCACTGAGCTTCCCGTAGGCCCCTGCTCCCTCGCCCCCGTCGTCCTGCAACTGTCCCTCCCTCCCATGCAAACTCCTCGCACACAAGCAACTAGCAAGGCACCGCCACCCCCTTCCCCCGGGGCCACTCGTAGGCCCCTGCTCTCTCACCCTCCCGTCTTCCTCCACCCTCAAGCAACTGTCTACCCCCTCCCCCATCCCTCGCAAGCCCCTGCTCCCTCGACCCCTGTCCTCCTCTACCCTCAAGCAGACACCCCCACCCCCTACTGCAGGCCCCCCTTACCCCCTGTTGTCTTGCAACTGTCGAGCTCACCATCCCTCCCACCCCCGGGCTGCCCCTTGTTCACTCTCCCCCTGTCCTCCACCGCCTTCAAACAGCTATCAAGCACCCCCACCCACTGCTACAGGCCCCCTCGCCCCCTGTTACTCCCTCGCCGCATTGTCCTGCAACCGTAGATCCCAGCCCTACAGCACTCGACCATCCCGTGCCACAGCCCTAAAGCACTAGATCGAGGGAGGAGGAGGGGATATTTTTATTTTTTTTACTTTGGTTGATACCAACCGTTAGATCACGGTTTGGGTAGATTAACTCAGTTTTCTGGTTGAGTTCATTAACTAAACTGACAGAGGGTCATGGGTGTAAAACAGAGGGTTATTCAGGGCCTTGGGTGTAATTCGCGATTACTCAAGGTTATGATTGTAATTACGAAATTACTCAGGGTTATAGGTGTAAAAATCCTTAAAAATATCTATCAGGTCAGAAAGGGCCCACAATGATTTTTCCTATATAGAGATAAAACAAAGAAAATTTCAAGCTTTAGAACATATTTTTCTACTTTTTCTACAATTTTTATGATTTTTAAGATTTTCTATATTTTAAAATTTTAATCTTTCTGTTTTGTATTTTTTGTTTTGTATATGTGATAAAAGATACTAAGATACACCTTCCTCAATTTGTGTATATTTAAGAGAGATATATTTTAATTTTGAAGTATTTTTAAGTCAAAATAATGAAACATAGCTTGCTTTGCATTTTTTAAATTAGGAGAATAGCAATAAATACCATAAAAAATATATGTGATATAATAAATATAAGGTACTTAAGTTAATATTCCTAAAATTTTTAGAGTTAATTAGGTAATCGATAAAATTAAAATAAAAAACAATTAAATTCAATGTACATGGACTATTTTGCAATTTAAGATACCCCAGGCAAGCATTTATAACAAATACAACAAGTCCAGTGGAATTATCATAAATTTCCTAATTAATTTCACAATATAGAAACGCCTATAGGGGCATATATCTAAATAAATAAACTTTCAGGGGCATCAATGCAATTTTCCAAATAAAATATGATTTTAATATATATATTGGCAGGGACTAAATCACAATTTACAAAAATATAGTCAACATTTTTGTGAAAGTCCCCCGAAACCATATGATAAAATATTTAATTTAGACAAAAACCCTCACATGGGATAACACATGAGATGACGTGGCTTCGACTCAACTGTAAATGGCATACAACTAGAGGACTAAAGTGCAAAATGTCAAGAATAAAAACACTGCATAAATATTTACAAGACTCGAAAATAAATGCCAAAAAATGGAGGGGGGCAGGTGCAATTTACCCTCACCATGCATGCTAACGAGCGGCTAGGATCACTTCACATAACATGTGGCTCTTATCCAGCGGGTGATATTGCTTCGTCAATCGTCTACCATGATTAGAACTTGGATCAGATCGTACGATGCTGGTGGCCTTCAATCGAACGACTGTTATGCTTCCTGGGCTAGTGTTCTTGATCTAATGGAAGAGGCGC
Organism: Ottelia alismoides; assembly: GCA_037367405.1. Lineage (NCBI taxonomy): Eukaryota > Viridiplantae > Streptophyta > Magnoliopsida > Alismatales > Hydrocharitaceae > Ottelia > Ottelia alismoides. The sequence goes on along the minus strand of JAZKJV010003250.1, from coordinate 820,971 downwards.
TACTTAGAAGAACAAGGAAGCAACCATTCTCAAGAGAGCTCCAGTCAAGCCTCTGATGTGATTCTGACGATCTATCAAACTACTGAAGTGCTCAATCGCTTCATACGATTGATCCACCACTCATGAAGGTCTCCAAGTGGTCCAAGACCCGACGATGGGACATGGAGATGAGTGAATGCTCGAGGTACCTGGGTTATTTCATGCCAGGTCGATTCGAGCCTAAGAGGGCTCCTTTAAGACTTGGACTTGCATAAATGAAACAAAGGGCATGAGGGCAAACTGCCTTGGCCCATCATATGGTGAAATGGAGGCAAGGTGTAGTATGGCAGCGAAGTCCGATGATGCGATGGAGTAGGACCTTGGAAGGCTGATATCATGCAGATCAGGGTGTCTGGAGTGAACTAGGAGGTGGAGAAGTGTTAGGAGAAGGAGATTGTGGTAGCTGGTATGGTCGGAATGGGGTGGTTGACGACAGAACAGAAGCTGGATCCTAGTGCTCTGGTGAAGATTTAATCTTCATGTTCTAAGCTAAAAATAAGAAATAAAATCATAAGAAATGCATGAAGAAGAATGCTACCTAAACCTCAACAAATCCCTAATGGTGTCTGGAGAGGGCATCGCCGGAGTTAGGCTCCAAGCTCCGAGAACTTCAACGAGAAGGCCTTCTCTACGTAGTGCATCTGCTTCCTGCTCCTCTTGTCACAAGAAGCAACGGAGCTCTGGAGGTTCCAGGGTTACGATGCTCTAGGTTGAATTAATATTCAAAAAAAAAGATGGTGAAGCTTATATACAGGAAGAGGAAAAGGAGAAAAGGGGCTAGGGTTTTCGACCACAACGGGCACCAGACCTGAATCCTAAAGATATTTTATGGAAGTACTTAATCTGATATTTAAAAATGAAGAAGAGGTTGGGGCCAAAACGAGAAAGAATTCGGTATGGTAAATCAACAAAAAGAACGATCTGACAAGGCCTGACAAGTGCAAAGGGGAAGGGGGGTTGTTGACTTGAGGTCAACAGCCCCGCCCTTATAGGGCCACGTGGACACAAAATGAGGAGGCCGAACAGAAAAAAAGAGAAAATTAAAATATAAATAGAAAATGAAATTATTTAAATAAACTTAAAATAAAAAAGTTATTCTATATTTAATATACGATTTTTTAATGGTTTTTATTTTTTATCATGTTATTTGTAAGGTTTTGATATTTACAAGTAGTTTATTGGTATAAATACTGATGAATCTTAGATTGATCACTCTAAAAATGATTAATTATGCTCAATTCCCCAAAATTGGAATTTCTCCATTTACTCTGCATAAAGCATTCATGCGTGTATAAATAATAACTGCATTTTATCACTCATAATTGCATAAAATAAGGAGCCAAACATCTCAACCCAATTGACATGTAAAATAGCCTAACTTCCCTGATTTTCAACTATTTCATGCTAACTTCAAATAACCCGAACTTCCATTGTGTACATACGACTAACAAGAAAAAATGAAAATACAAAAAAAATCACTAACACAAATAAGTGGTCCAGAAACCCAAACCTAATTTCAGGACAAATGGACAAAAATGCTAATATCTTCCTCATTCAGTGTCCGATTTGATCCTACTCAATTTTGAACTAATGTACATTTAAATACCTTCAAAATAAGACCAAGTTCAAGGGAATCCGAGTTCATACGTGAAAGTTGGGTTTTGGGCCTCTTTTGTACATTTTGTATTTTAGCGATTTTTGACCTATTATTTTATTTACATAATTAACTCATTTTATTTTACTTATTTTTCATTTATTTTATTTGATAAAAGTTTTATTAAAATGCATAAAAATCCAAATCCAAAATGAGCTGGAAATCAAAGAAACTAACTGAGTCCAAGTCTTCACAAACAGTCGGTACAAAAGTTGTCATTTTAGTATTTTCTTTTATTTACTCATTTTTTTAATTAAAAAATCTAAAAAATTGAGTAATGTGTAAATATTTATCCCTAATTTTATCACATTTTCTCTGATTTTTATCTTATTTAAAAATTGCAAAAAAATTATAAGACCCCAAAATCAAGGTATTATATGTACAGAGAATAACCCCAAAAATATCACTTTTTGCAAATGACTGATTTTGGTTTTGGTCTATTCGTGAGAGTTGTAGATCTCATAGAGAAGAACAACTTCCGTGAATAAAATTTTTCGATCCGAGGCTATTTGCTATTTCTTTTGCATTTTTCTTTTCCTTTTATTTTTGATTTTTCTGAAGCTGATACGTGGCAGCTCCTAGAGCCGTTGTCACTCATTTTTAGCATTTTTAATTTTTTATTAAAATAAAAAAATAAAAAATATAAAAGAAATACCACATGGCAAATTTTGGGTCGTCCGATCGCGGCCGATCGAACGACACCTGGACATCTTCCTCCTCAACACCGCAACCCCCTATCCCCTTTTGGGGCGATACCACCATGAATCTCACTCCCCATGATTATCTCCGCGTTGCCTTCCTGATTCATTCAATCTCCAATTTGAGCCCCTTGTCAATCCTCAATCAAATCCTCATTAGATCTTCGTCAATAAACCTTGATTCGTCATCACCTTCTCTCTCTATTTAATCATCACTCCTCTGCTCGAGGTTTCTTCCTCTGTCTATAGCTCTAAGTTCCCTAAGATTATCTCCGATGGTGATATCCCGTTGAACCTCTACTTGCGGTGAGATTCTAGGCCCATTATCCTTACTGCAACGCAACGCTCCTCCATCACTATTGCCTTCTGCACCGACTGCTGCCGTTGAGCTCTGCTGCTTCAAGCCACTAATAGACTACCCTTGATTGATACCACCTCCAGAAGGTTCTGACGTTTTCTCTGCTCCTCCGATTCCTTCGACTCCACTTTCCACATCATCATCTTCTCCAGCCATTGCCATCGGGCCTCGAGACAGATCCCGGTCTCCTCGAAGCTCCACCGACAACCTCGAGGCCTTAGCTTGCAGCATAAGGGCCTGGAATTTCACCTATGCCATCTCCCGAAGCTCGACTTCAACGACGGTCCTCCTTCTTCTTCTCTGACAACAGGACGTATTCTTTACCCCATTAGCAGAGCTCCGCCCCATCGTTCTTCCTCTACTCTGACATCGACTACAGTCCCGCCGACCTCCGCTCCTCAACCTGCGCCTCACAAGCTCCCCTCGCTCCCTCTGTTGTTACTGTTGTAGGGAGCCCCGTAACCATCTACCGCTCTACCACCTCCCACCGAGCATAAAGCTCGAGGCCCTCCCCACATGAGCATCACGTGTGGGGAGGGAATAATTGCTAGGACACCCCCAGTGTTCAATCATGGGGGCCTCTCTGGCATTTTTGCATGCGAAACCAAGGAGGTTCACTTATTTCCAGAACCACCCCCACAACACGTGCCCCTTGAAATTTTTGCAAGAATAACCCTTAGGGGATTGGTAATTCTCTTTAGGCCCTTGTTCTGCACTTTTATTTCATTATTACTATAATATTCCAAACAGACCCCTGAATTTATATGTAATTTTGAACCTCTTTTTGACATCATTTTATCATTTAAAAATTGCACTATTTTTTTACAATTAACTCTTTACATAATGGTATGCTTGTGATATTTTTCAATTCTATGGTTAATTAATTATTAATATTCTTGCAGAAATTTGCATATTTTGCCCAATCTGTCTTCTAAAATTCATAGATCATTAACCATTGCTCAAAACATTATAAAAAATTCACGGATATCCAAATTAACTGTGTTTTTTTAGTGAGCCCAAAAGGAATTGCATTTGCATACATATTTTGCTTTATAAAAATCATTTTATGTATTTCATTAATTAATGTTTAAAGGTATTAAATTCAACTTATTTAGATTTTAGGATTTTTCTGAGATTTATTACATAGTGATATATCATAGATAATTTTATTTTCTGAAAATAAGTAGATTTAATATTTATTATAATTAATTATTGAAAATTACACTATTTGCATTCATAAATTCATTGGTAATTCATCTTGCATCCAAAAATTCCAAAAGAATTACCGTGCATTTATTTCATCATTTTACATATCGGCCAAGTTTCATATTTTTTGGACTCCTTTTAACTGAACATTACTTTTTAGTCCTTAAAATTGGCCTGCATTCAATTTGCATTCATGAATTACATCAAAAATAACAAAAATATTCCACCTTAAAAGCCGTGCACGAACTTTGATAGACATTTATCTAAGTTATTCCTTTGCCTCCTTGAGTTCGACCTTGGGACATGCCCATGCTAAATAAACATAAAACAACTCCGATTATAACTGAATAAATTAATTGTGGTTATTTTCTTGATTGATCCCGATTACCCTCCTACAACGACAAACACATCATTATATTTTGAAACAATAATTCACCAAATTAAAGAGGGTAAATCTGCGAATCAGATGGCACTATTTTCGGGGAGGCAAACGACTTAGGTTTTGTCTCAAAAGCTAGTGTTAGTTTTGCACATTTTTGGGTAGTCTGATCCCTAAATCTCATCACTGTACATTTTCCATATTTTTTCTATATTTATTTTATTTTATTTTTCAACATTATTTGTTTATTTTTTATTATTTTTGTCACTATCTTACACACTCTCTCTCCTATTTTTTGTGCGAGATACCCTATGTACGTGGAGCAGTTCTCTCAAAAACGACGCATCTTCATCGATGCTCGAAAAGCCACAAATTAAATTAAGATTGAGTCGAGTCATGAGAGAACGCAGATTCTATGATTTCAATTTCTGCAATTTTAATTTTTGTAATTAATTGCTCATTTACAGCGGTGTCTGTTTGGACTCTCACACATGTAAACAAGACTTGAACTCCTTTTCTATAGTGTGTTGGGTCTGTTTTGCTCTCTGTTGCGGGTGGGGGCCCGACTTGAGTGGCTCATAGGTTAGACCTGGACATACGACTATCAGAGCTTATAGGATTTTATTGTTCGTGCTCGTAGAACCAAGGACTACACTACCCTTAATTGAGACACACATTATATCGTTCAACCTAGTTAAAAATTCAAATCAATTCTTCCTCATTAATAGAACTTTCTGATAGGTGCGGTTTTTATCGACTTGCATTCATATAGAATAATTTTCAATTCTTGTATTGCATCCCTCATGGAGGTTATGAGGAATCATTGTAAGTCTTCTATCTGAGTATACATCATTGTTTCACGTGCATCAGTTTTTCCTGAATTTTCTCCCTCATGTTTTGTCACTTAAAATTTAAAGGAAATCTGTACTGGATGGTAGAATTATATTTTTGCTCACCTTAAATTCCCACTGATCACTTAATTAAAATTGGTACTTCTAAATAAGGCCGATTTTAATTTACCCATAAAATTGAGGATTTTTTTTGAGTGAACAACCCCGTCTTTTGATTGATTCGTAAGTGATCACCTTAAATAAGTAAGAGACACATACCTAAGGATAGAACCAAGCTCCGTCATTTTTATTCAGACCACTGATTCTACAAAAATGATTAGCTACTTCTCAGTGAAGAAATACGGATAGCTGGTAAACGATCTGAATTTCCTTAGTAGTGTGGGTGGTTTAAAGGACACAATGTAAGGCTTCGTCCTTAAGTAACAGATAGTCGTTTTACTTTCCATACTTAAACCCATACTAGCTGAAAGTAGGTGCAAATAGTCGTAAGATATCGGGGCGGTCTTTAGGGAAATTTCCGGCACCTAACAGCTCGCTAATTTCTTTCCAAGATTGAATTTATCACTAACTAAAATTGACAAGATAATTGGCTGAACTATCGTGGCCCTCGTTGTGTGAGTTGGTGAACTTGGGGTTTGTATTGCTTTTGCATTCGTGTGCGATAACCGAGTTCGAAGATAAAAAACCGCACACTTGTGCCATCACTCTCCCTCCTTGATTTAAAAATTTGTGTTTCTTCTTGTGAGTATCTTGTGCACTTACACCAAGATCAGCCATGTCAGTTCATCAACCTCCTTTGAAAATGAAAGGACATTGGTCCGAGTACCCATCAAATTTGTACTATGAAAATGAATTTATCTCGGTTAAACCCAAATCATCTAAACTCTCTTCTATCAAGAATCCTCCAACATTTGCGGGAGACTTTGACCCTTGGATGAATCCAACCCACTCGATCAATTCCAATTCATTTTCCTCTAATCATCCAACTGAATTCTCCAATTCTTCATATTTCGTACCTCCCCAACCCTTATCTACACATGATCAACTGCCATCCTGTACTAAACCATCTTATTCCCGATTTCTCATCGAAACTCACGAACCATTTAAAGACCAAATCACTTTTGAGACACATGACTAGATGAGAACAAACACAACCGTCTTCGTTCTTCCTCACAATCTTGTAGGGGCAGGTCCACAATTCACAGAAATACATCCGGACTGGACCTTATGGAATAACAAGATGACCTGTTCAAATCGCATTGAGCGGCCAACACCTAATGATCAATCATAATAGATTGACCCTAACGATCAAATATCTATTAACCAACCAGTCTACCACTCCTTCTGTCAGCCTACACATACAGAGGATCGGACCTATGATATTGACACAGATGATACCTATATGATTCCACTTTATGAGGAAGTTACTAATCACAATCAAGGATATGGAATCTACTCAATTAAGCATTAGATTCCCGAGTCAAGATTTGTTAAGTATTAAACCTGCATATTCCCACCAACTAAGCAGACTCCTTTCATAATTTCTTAGGATATAATTTCCTCGGATATTAAGAAAAGATATTCTCCTAGCTCTTGGATAAACATGGAAGATGAAAAGATTGGATCTCCTTTTGAAAGCCTTGAGGATATTTAGAAACCCATAGACTATGTTCACCCAAGGGACGACTCCTACAATGATACCTCTACATATTACTCCCCTAGGGATGACTCTGATTTTGATTCTTACTCAGCAAATCAAAACCCCTCATCTACGAAAAGCACGACATCTACACACCACACCGAGAACACCAAAATACCAAAATATTCAAAAACACTCAAAAAATCAAAAAACAGAAAAAATCATAAAAATTGAAAGTGAAGATGATTTGAAGAATGTGTATCCTGCTCTAAGGGAAGCATTGGAGAAAAGATTGATTTTTGAACTTCCCTTGATACAGTCCATTGAAAACTTCCCAGAACTTAAAAGATTTGTAATGAGCAATTAATGATGAAAAAGTCGAACATTATGAGAACAAAGACCCGAAAGACATATCTTATCAATCACCACCTCCTTGGTGTTGAGGAGAAGGAATAAGCCGTAGAGTGAAGCGGTTGCCCAAATTTGACTGTGGAATCAAAGATACAACATTTAGCCATGCTCGAATCGATGAAGACTCACCAATCAATATCCTCCCTACCTCTGTATTTGACAAGCTCAAACTCGGACCTATCAAAAAGATAAGAGAGAACGTTCAATTGGCTTATCGATCGATAAAGAGGCTGAGAGGAACCATTTCAGTCATCATTACTTTCCAAGGTGCTCTGCTCATGGTGGACTTCATGGTCATTGATATTGAGCATCAGGGAGAAGTCACTCAATCTCCAATCATTCCCGAAAAACCATTCAAAGCCTTAGTTACGACAATTATAGAGTGTGAGACTCGGAAAATCAATTTTACAGCAATGGGAGCACTTCGATCTCATCTAGTTTTTGAGGAACCATGATAATTTGAGGAGACCCACAATGTCGTTAACAACTGTAACCACCAAGCGGTAGAAGATCCCTACCCCACTACTACACCTGAGATAACGACTGTTGAACTAACCATTGGTTCAGAGACTCTCCCCACTCTTCCATTTCTCGTTGTTATAATAGATCCTACAGAGGAACAACGAATACATGACTTCTTATATGGTGATCCTGAAACATATGCATGGGCTAACCCTGAGTCAGACTTTATCTTATTTGAACATCTTGACCAAATCGATCCGACTTAGGAGTGCACCAACATTAAGACAATTAAGAACAAATATGCAGGACATCCACTGACCAGGGAGGAATATTTCAATGGTTATTCATCTGGAGACTCGATTGTCAACACCTCACTCCCAGGACCAACACCATCACCGACAACGCGAATCAAAATGCCCTTTCTGGTTGCTCCTCCATCTAGAACGAAAGTCGCCTTTGACATGCCATAAAAGGAATCGTCTAATGATTCCTCATTAGGTCCGGACAAGGTAATCCTTATTAATGTGGTCAGTTCAGTGCCTCTGAAGCCCTATCTGAGAAAGCAATCGAATATCAACCCCCGTTGGATGACTCCTACCCCTCACTACTATTTCTCAAAGAGTCGACTCTCCGGGTTTAATTAAATATACCAGAATAATTAATGAATATGCATTTCATTATCTTTATTCATTTATTTTAGCTTAAAATCCATTATAAAACACCTATATATATTACTAAATCCATATTCTTACTAACCTGCATATGTTGTAAATATTGTACAAATATTATTATTTCAACCAAAAATAAATAAATAAATAAAGGAAAAATAAAGAAAATAAAAGATTGTATATATGTAATAGATACACGATGACCCGAACCCCGACAGAAGGTCAAGACTTGACCTGATTGACTAGGAACAAAGTAGGGGGAGATAGGATCTTTAATTTGAAAATCCAGGAAAAAAATATTTTATATATACTTTTCATTTATTTTTTGTATATTTGTATAAAACTTACACTTTTTTATTTTTCCATAAATTGACCTCAAAATAAATAATTTTCATAACAAAAGTTGTAAATAAAAATGTTTCCTAAATAATATAAATACTTGTAAAACAAAATCATGTACAAAATAAAAGTAACCATACTCGGAAAAAGCCGTAAAGCAATAATTGAAAGACCAAATCCAGCTCCATTTTAACTCAAATTGAATCAAACTCACTTCCGTCGTATTCTAAATTAAATTATTTTTAAATGGCAGTGGTTTCATAATTTTTGGAGTTAGGATTTGAAAGATGATTTTTTGAGGTGGTTTTTGCAATTTTAACATTTTTTATTATATATATTTATCCATAATAATTTTTTTATAAATAATGTATTTGTAAATAATTATAAATATTTTTTAATAATTATTTAAAATAAAAATAAAAAAATTAACATAAAATAACATAATTTCTTTACTGAACAATGTGTATAATGTACCATATGTATATATTATATGCATATAATTAACTTCCTTAAATAACCACCATAAAAAATTAAATAATTAACATTTATCATTTAAATTAATGAAGTGAAAAATATATATATATATATATATTTAATTAATTATGTAAATAATATACCATATGTAATGATTTAATAAATTCCTTAATTAACCCACCATCAAGGTGGCTCACTAAGTTGTTGGTAGTTATTATTATTTTAATAAATTTAACTCTGAAAGTTATTTTATTTATTTATTTATTTTATTAACTCTACCATTAGCATTATTCTTTTTTCTCTCAATTCATATTTTTAAATTTAAAATTTTTATTCTTATTTATTTGGCTCCTCTTCCCTTATTCATACTTGATCAATCTTTTGGTGAGAGGAGCCTCTTCTCCAAGAGCATTCTTGTTGTAGAGAGGTACCTAGCTTCTGAGCCGTCCGGTAACAGCGAGTCGGTCCTCATTGAGGCCATCACAACTTCCATCCACTCCCATGGTGAGATCTATTTTTATTTCTCGTTTTTCATATAGGTTAATCGTAGTTTATTTTTTTTATGTTTTTAATTTCGTTGTCATTTTTCAATTTTAGTTCGTTGTTTTCAATCGTAGATCATTGTTCTATCACATCCAATCCGATCCTTTTTTTTTAATTTTCTACTATCACCTTCACATCTTGATCTATCCACGTTCCTATTCTATCTCGCACGATCTTTCAACTCCGATCACGTATGGTGGTCGGAGACACGGTTCCGATCTCCCATTTCATCGGATCAAAAACCATCCACAATTACATTTTAATTTTTTGACTGAGCTATCATGCTCGAGTCATTGTATTTTTTATTTTATTGCAGGTACAGGAAGATCCAAAAAAAGAGAAGAAGAAAAATAAAAAATTGCAGTTTCTATTTTGACAAAAAGGATAAAAACAAGAAAAATTTTAGAAGTAGCAAGTGCTTCCCTCCTTACCCGTACGCGGCGCTCGCCACTCTTGCCTCCGCACGAGGGCTAAGCGCTCCCTGTTCGCCATCATCACACGGCTCCATCATGCTATGTGGGAACCACCTCCACCTCGAGCGAGGTCCTCCACCTCACACGAGTTCATCCGATCTCCGTCGGCCGCCCTCCTGCATGGGTGGGCCTCCTCCTCCAGCTCCACCCGACGTCACCTCAACCGTCATTGATCGAAGACGAGTGCCTCGTACCCCCGCTGGAGCCCTCCCTCCTCCACCTGAGTTGTGCCGTGAGGGCGCTTCGCCACCCATCGCCCCTAGCGGTCGCTGCTCTCCACGCAGCTTACCGATGCCCGGCAGAAGCTTCATCGCTGATCTTTGAGGGCATGTATCGCCCATAGCCAGTATCACCTGCGCGAAGGAAGCTCCTCCCCTTTCTCTGACCTCCAGCTGCAGCAACGCCCCCGTACGAGGAGCACATCTCTGCCATCATCGAGCAACAAACTCCCTGTGAGAGGAGCACATCTCTACCTTCCTTCAGAGACTAACTCCTCACATGACATCTCCACCCATGCTGCCCACGACTCAGCCACCGACGCCACCTGCCTCGGCTTGAGATGAATAGAAGGGGTGGCGCCCCTTTTCCGTTTGCTGGGGAACACAAGAACGAAGAAATTCCTCGGATTAAAATTAAAATTATTTTGGAAAAATTGCATCAGGCTCCCCCACATTTTTCAAAATTATGCGAAGCCGTCTGCCTTCTAGTTCAAGCACATGCAAGGTACACGCTTATTTGGGTAATTTTTGTTTTCCACCTTGTTGTAAATTCATGTTATATTTTAATGCCAAAAACATATAATTGCTTTCTTCTCCCTGTATTCAAGACAATTAAATTACATGTTTTTATTTTTGAAGTAAATAGTATCGATATTCAATAAATTCTGCAAAAAAAATGTTATATTCCTGCTGTGTGCCTCTTCATTTTAAAAATTTTGCATTACATTTTATTTTTGTTTGCTTTTATAAAAAAATCAAAAACATCACATTTTTTACTGTTTACAAATGGAAAATTCATAAAAAAGTTCAAATATTGCATCAAAAATTATAAAAAAATAGAATAGTTTTGTTTTGTATCTTTTTTCAATGCAAATTTCATGCATTAACTATTTTTAAAACTCAAAAAAAATGCAAAATACTAAAAATCTTAAAACAAATCACAAACAATTGTAGAAAAAAAATCCAAAAACAATTATTTCATTCTTATTTGTAGATACTTCATTATAGTTTTTAGGAAAAATAAATCCAGCAATTTTTAATTTATTTTATATTTTTATATTGCAAAATAGTCACGTCTGCTCATTGTTTGTTTTATTCCCTATTTTTATTTATTTTGAAAATCTTAAAAAAATCTAAAAATCTCTGAAAAATTACAAAAATAGTAAAAAAAATTATTAGAACATAAAAATATTTTTATTTGACTTTTCTGGACATTTTTGTTATTTAAGAAAATCCAAAAAGTTGTATTCCTTTTGTGTATAAATTTTCTTTAAAAATTAATAATTTTAAAAATTAAACATTTGCAAAACTAAAAACCAATAAAAATTAAAATACATAAAATTAAAAATATATAAAAAATATAATAAAAAAATTAAAAAATCATAAAAATAAAAAAGATAAAAATCTCTGAAAAACCGAGATAGTTTGCATTTGAATTCCCTTTTCTTTTAATTTTTTTTCGATTATTAGAATAACCCTTGGGTTTGTTGCCTCCTTGAGTTCGATCATGTTGCTGAGTGAGTTGGTTAATAAATAAATAGTGTAAGTAATATGTATTATACACAGAGATATACATGTGATGAATGTACACAAGTGAAATTTGATTTCTTCTATTTAGGCATTATCTCCCTCTACTTTATTCCCAGTCGATTAGGTCATGTCTTGACCTACTCTCATGGTCAGAGTCATCCTGTATCTATTGCATATATACAATATTTTTTTCTTGATTTTTCCTTTATTTATTTATTTATATTATGTTAAAATAGTGACAAATGTAAATATTTACACAAGAATGAGGGTCAGTAAAATGAGATATTTATTAATATTTACAAGTGTTTTATAAGGAATTTTAAGCTAAAATAAATGAATAAAGATGATGAAATGCAGATTCATCAATTCCTCAGGAAGAATACATGAGTATGCTTGAGCATTATCACAGACTAGAGGTTGATGGGCATCATTCGGGGAAGCACATGGTGGCGAAGGAACTTCAATGCGACCTATTTTAGCCAACACTATTCAAGAATGCTATAGACTACGTTTGAGGTTGTACTGATTGTTAGAGAATGAGATGAATCGTCCGGTTCCAATGATACCATGCCTCAGCAACATATCCATATTTCTATAGATTTTGATGCTTGAGGCATAGACTTCATGGTCCCATTCCATATCAGTCAAGAATTTCAGTACATCCTAATTATTTGGATTATGTTAGTCACTTGGTAAAGACGATCCCCACTCGAGCTGCTGAAAGCCATACAATTTGTTCCTTCATCAAGGACAACATTATTGCGTGGTTTGGGATCCTCAAGATACTCATTTCACATGGGGGAAACCATTATATCAATCGAGAGGTCCGGAAGCTTGTGACGGAGTATGCCATTGAGCATAGAGTTGTGTCTCCTTACCACCATAGACTTTCAAACTTGTACGTTCAGATAGGAAGAACCAGTACCAGATGTTTGACTCAATTATATGGGCTTATCGAACGTCTTACATGTCTACAATGGGCATTTCTCCCTATAGATTGGTTTATGGAAAGCCTTGCAACTTTCCAGTTGAGTTAATTCATAAATCTTTATGGGCACTCTGTGTATGCAACCTGGATCATGAGAGAGCATGGTAGAATAGGAAATTGGATCTGAAAAGATTGTTGGAATTATGTGATTTCGGATATGACAACTCACTCAAGCATAAGGAGAAAGTCAAGCATTGGCATGATCAACATATTAGGAGGAAGACTTTCGTTGCTGATCAGAAGGTATGGTTGTTTGATGTGAAATTGAAGTTGTTTACTGGCAAACTCAAAAAACAAATGGTTAGGACCGTTCATTATCAGAGATGTCCGTGAAAATAACAGTATTGTCATATTTGGGTTGCCATCTTTCTCACAACCATTTGTTGTGAACGAACAATTGTTGAAGACATATCTAGATCATGATACATTCATGTCCATGGTTGATTCCATCCATTTGGTAACCTATGATGATTCTTTGACATATTCTACGTTTGATACATGAGCTGGTATTCTTTTGTTTGCCTTTCTTTCCATTCTTTCTTCTTATGTTTTCATCATTCACCTCTTTTTCGTGTGTGTGCTATACATAGGATGTACTTTATCCTATTATTGGGGAGGTGAATAACCTGGGTTATTCTTTTCTTTTTGTTTCATTACTCTAGTTGTTTTTCCTATACTAAGGGATCATTTACCCTAAGTATAAGGGGAGTGATGTCATTCATTTCGTTCATATTTCGTGTTTTCATTTCTTTTTACTCATTTCTTACCAAGCATGTCTTTCGATTTGTTGATATTCTTTTTCTATACTTAAGGGAGAACAAGTCGAGTCGTTGATTTTATACATTTTTCCCTTGGTTTTTCTCGCTTGTACAATCTTTATACACAGGATTATTTGATCCTAAGTATATGGGGGATCACCAACTTCAATTCATTTCATTCATTATTCTTTGAGTCATTGTTGTATATATCCTTTTCACTTTTCTATTCTTAGAATGAGTTGTCTTCCTTTGTCGCTTTTTGTCACTACGGGGACATAGTTTGAGCCATGTATAGTGGGTGTCATATATATCATATATATACTTCAACGATAATTTTGTTGGTAATAACATGGCTAATAGAACTGAAATAAAAACGTTTATAAAAAGTTCATAAAAATTCTTTGAAAAATTCTTTCGTAAATATTTTTTAAAATATTTGTAGAAATGTTTTGCAAAATATTTGTAAAAATTCTTTGTAAAATTGTTGTAAAAATCATTGTAAAATTATTTTGTAAAAATTGTTGTAAAATGATATTGTTTGTAAATTTTTTGTAATATTTTTTCTATCAAATTTCTTTATACTATAAAAATGTTTGTAAATAAAATCTTTGTAAAATGACTCGTAAAATTTTGTAAACTAGTTTTGAAAACCTATTTTGCAAAATTGCTTTTGTAAAATTTTGTAAAAGGTATTGTAAATATTTTGTAAATGTTTGTGATTTTCTTATAAAACATTTTATCACCTTGTGTGTATATATATATATATATATATATAATTTTATGTACACATTGTTTGTATAAACAAGTTGTGCAAAATGTTTGTAAATTGAATTTCTAATCATCTTGTAAATATGTGAATAAAATTCTTTGTGCATAAAATTCATCCAATAAAATTCTTGTATTAAACTTGTATATAGTGTATATAAAACTCTTTGTTAAAACTTGTAAATAAAATTCCTTTATAGATAAAATCCACCTTGTAAAATTCGTAGATAAAACTTGTACATATCTTTTTTTTAATCCTGTGTATATGCTTTGTATACAATTCTTTTAATTTATACAAAATCCTTGTAAATGTGTATATGTATCTCTATTATAAATTATATAAACATTTAAAAAAAGAAAGTCCATAAAAATTAACAAAACGTTCAGAAAATTCTCAAAAATATTCCTCTTTTCTTTTTTTATCTTTAAAAAAATTACTTTGTATATATTTCTTGCATTTTCATGCGCTTTTTTCAGAGTGAAAATGATGCTTAAACTTATCTAAAATAAAATCGAAGAATGGACTTGGTTAAGACCTTAATACACTTAATTTTAAAGGAACCTTACAGGAACTATTGTTGAGACTCTTCTGGTCTAGCGACTTAATTCTTTAAGTACACAAGACTATGTTCAAATGTCATCTTGATTAGTATAAGTAGAATATTTAATACACACGCATGGTTCTTTTAGATAGTGACCTATCTTGGACAAGAATTTTACACACAGCTCTTCACTGATGAGGTGGGAGGGTTAGAATCCTCTGGCAAGAGATGCACAGGAATGGAAACATACGTAGTCACCTATAGTGGCCAGTGCACCCCAAACTAGTCTAGTGGCATGGACGTATAACGACGAGAGCTGTAGGTTGCAATATAGCTTCATAAGAGGGATGGTCTATTGGCACAATTTTTCTAAGACCCTAAAACATATGTGGACAAAAAGATTCTATATCCATAGGGGCACAATAACGATCTAGGAAATGTAACAATTCTTTCCATAAGTAGAAGCAAATATGTATCCAATATAAAAAAATCATCATTTATGGACATATTTGACCACATTTAACCAGCTTCAGAGAGACTGCAGATCTTCGTGGAGACTTTGCTACATTGGCCTGCTTAACAAGGAGATGTGGCTACTCTAGCCACACTCCAGATTTCTTCTTATTCTTCTACTTCTCCCCCATCGATCATGGACACAACACATGCCTTAACTTAGAATGAAATACCCCTCTCCTCTAGGAAAGAGTAACTAAACAAAGGAATCAGAGTTTCCTTGATAAGAGAAGGCTGGTCTATGTTATTTATGATGTGGAGAGCTATATTTTGCACACACAGTACAAGTAGAATCATAGTCATCAGAATTTGCGTATGAGGGCTTGTTCTGACCTCAGTGTTGAGGCGATGTGAATATGAGTCTTATGGAACTTAGAGACGGTCAGGTTTTAACTCCATTTCTCAATATGGTTCTGCCAGACTAATAATCCAAATGTCTGATCGAGCTCCATACTTAGATTTTATGAATAATAGTTTATAAATAAAAATTATTCTAGATTCTTTGTTTTTCCGTTCTACTATTTCTTTTTAGTCACTTATTCTTCTAAAAAGTGTTTGCTAAGGGACTAGCAATATAAAGTATAGGGGATGATGAATCTTCATTTCATCATCTTTATTCATTTATTTTAGCTTAAAATTCCTTCTTAAACTCTTGTAAATATTAATAAATCAACGATTTTACTCTTTTGTAAATATTGTATAAAAACCATTATTTTTATCCTAAAATGAATAAGGAAATAACAGAAAAATAAAGAAAATGAAGATTGTAAATATGCAATAAATACAGGCTGATTCTAACCACAAGATAAGGTCAAGACATGACCTGATTCACAAGGAGTAAATTAGGGAGAGATAAGGCCTAGGGTAGAAAAATAAAGAAAGTTAATGTTCATTCATTTTCATTGTAAGGATTGCACATATGTCACTATCTTGTAGGGATTGCTTTATACTATTTTATCTCTCACTCTATTAATTCCAAATAAAAATATTTTCTTCTTGAAACTTGTATTTAAAAATAATTTTTATATATTAAAAATAATGGAAAGAAGATTCATTATTCATTGTGTAAATAATGACACTTTGAAAAAGCCGCAAAACCAAACTTCCCAGATTCATATATTCTCCATAAAAACTAAAAAAGCAAACTCACTTACATTGTATTCTAAATAAGACAATCTTCAAAATTACAGTGGTTTCGCTAAAATCGGAGTTAAGATGTAAAATGTGGCTTTTGGAGTGTATTGTAAAGTGCGTCTATATTATATATTGTATGCATATTGTCTTTTTTTATTTGTTGTATATATTTATGCATATTGTTTTTTAAAATAAATGTAAGTACTTTATATTATCCAACTAAAATAAAAATAAAAAGTACAAAAATCAAATTGATATAAAAAATAAATTCCTTATACATATTGTATATTTATGCATATGTATATTGTAACTTTACCTATTTTATCAACTGATTTATTTTTTGTAAAAATAAAACAAATATATATTTAAAATCCTTATAAAATATTTTAAATAAATAAAATATTAAAATATATAGTAATTTTCTAAAATAATTAATTAAAAATAGTTTTTTTGTACATATAGGTATATATACCTTTGAATAAAGGGTGTTATTTATTTTAAACCTATTTAATCAATAATTTAGTTTCTTAAAAATCATAAAAAATAAGATTAATTTTTTATAAACATATTTTATTTACATTATTTATTTATTTAAAATAATTTTGGATTTTTAATTTAATTTATTTAACATTTTATTTAATTTTTGTATTTTTCCCCTAGTCTTTTAGCGCCTTCCTACTGGCCAGACCCGGGTCTGTTGACTCGGGAAAACTCCACCACAACCCGCCCTGCCCGATTAGCCATCTCTCTGGAGCATCTTCAGTATTTTCTTCCAACCGATTTATCTATTATTTCATCACACTTTCTTCATGAATTTGATTACTAGTTTATCCTTCTCACTCCCCTGAATGAGAATTTCATTTGAATCACCTTGATATGTGTGCTAAGCCCTTCCATGATCCACCATAGCTCACCACCTATATATTCTCCTCTCAAATACACCGCCCATTCTGATCCATTTTTGAGAAATTCAGTATTCTGAGATTGGCTTCTGGAGAAAGCAATTGTGATAGAGCAACTCCTCTCTGATCTGGACAGTGTGAGAGCCACATGAAGGTGTGATCCACCACGATTGTTAGAGTTCATTGACATCATTCAACTTCTCTGAAACTCACTACAGATCGAGGCTACGACTATCATTCCTCCACCACAGGGTAATCTTGTATAGTTAAGATTTGATTTTCATTTTTAATTCAACAATTTCTGTTTTGATTTCAAGTAGATCAGATAATCGCCATTCACCCCCTGATTTGATCGATCAGAGGTCATCCATTCACCTATTTCATATCCATTGTCTCTATCATCATCGCATGACCCTTATCCACTCTCTCCCATCATTGATCACTTCCAGATCACATCGGATTTGGAGATTGACCTCCATTCTGGCCACGTTCACCGGAGGTCCTTATCTACGATCATTTCTTTGTGTTTAGCACCTAATATGTTGGTTGGAGAGATCCTCCGAGCAACAACATCTCATTGTAGGGTCTAGGAGCACATCTGGGAGTAAGAAGTAGGATTTGTAAGTCCCTGTTGAGCTCAAGCACACATCCATCTCCAGGTCCTTCATCATGTGATGATCAAGCTTCAATTCCACCCTCAGTTAGTGCAGAAACGTAGCAGGGAGCCTTAACAATCTTCAGAAGGTTATGTGGACTGAAATCTTACGAGATCCACTCCATTGAAGATCGCTAGATCGCCCTTCATATCCGTTCTTCCAGAGCCCTTTTAAATCGCAAGATCAAGAACATCTCTTCCAAGTACATCTCATCCATCCAAACGCACCCAAAAGCCAGCAATTGGATTTCTCTTTGAGATCATATCTAATCCATCCATCACAGCCCGTAGCTGAACCATCCAGTCTGAGTCTTGAACCATCACTACCATCTAATCCGCCATGTGGATTAAGATTGCATTCGCACCTAAGCCCCTACACGATTTTAATTTTATAAATAAGGGCCTATTAGACATGTGTCATTATGTGAATGTGTTTCTTATTTGCATTATTCTCCCTGTGATTTATTTTCCTTTTCAATCCAGTTTGTATTGATAAACATGCTTGGCACGTGACTTTGTGGTTAAATTGCATATCAGATCCCATTGTTTTTATGTTATGTTTAATACTATCAAAATAAATATCTTCCATCAAGGTCTGTGTCAACGCATCTTACATGCTCTAACATGCCCTCTTGTGGAAAATGTACCAGGTTTTCCCCTTTATTTTTATTCTTTTTATATTTTAGTCCATTAAGCAGTTTTTTTACAGCAATACCCTTGTGAATAATATTTTATTTTTGATTGTTTAATTATATAATAAATATCTAAAAATCTCTAAAAATTTTCCAAAATACAATAAGTTCATGTTAAGTATTATTAGCTCTAATGAATGTTTTTTAAATTTTTGATTACTTTTATTATTTTTAAAAATTTAAAAACAATCTAGTTTACTCTTTTTTGCATAAAATAACTAATTAAAAATACAAAATTAGTAAGAAAAAATCTGTAAAAATTTATGTAAGTCACATTTTATTTATTTTATTTTTTATATAAATTTCATTTGTTAATACCCAATAAAAACCAAGAATTTACAAAAGACTAAAAACATATAAAATTTCTTATAAAATCACAGAAAAATCCTAACATTTTGTAAATTACCTTATTTAAAGCCATAAAAATTTATCTCAAATTATGTATATATTTCACATTTTTTTACTATATTTTCTATTTTAAATTCACAAAAATATTTGATGAGTTTTTTGTTTTCTATTTTCACTATTTAAATTGTATTAAAATTCCTAAAAATCTAAAAATACTCCAAAAATCATAAAAATAATAGAAGAATTTCAAAAACCCAAAAACATTTTTATTTTTAATTTTTTATATATATTTATTTAGTTTTAAAATTCTAAAAAGTTGTTTTTCCTTTTATTTTATCTTGATTTCTTTTTATTTGTTTTTTTATTTTAAATTTATAAAAACATTTGCAAAATTTAAAATTCATAAAAATAACAAAATCAAAAACCATAAAAAATAATAAAATAATTAAAAGACAAAAAGTCCACAAAAGGCAAGGGTTGATTGCTTTGAGTTTCCTATTTTATTTCCTTTCTCAACTATTTAAATAACCCTCGGGATTCATTGTTGCCTCCCTAAGTTCGATCATGTACGCTATACTGGTAAATAAATAACACATTAGACTCGTGCTTAGATTTCTTCTATTTTTGTCTGCTTGAGTTCTTAGCAATTAATTTTTTTGTTTGAGGGAAATTAGGGTTACATTGACACATCCACTGCATTTTTAATAAATAAATCCCTGATTATCTAATTGAAATAGGCATGTATATGTTCTATCGACATTTAATCATGAATGGCATGGTTCACTGCATTATGCAGAATGTTTGATCGATAAGAGAAGATGTACTGAAAATGTTTGAGTACTTACCTTAACCAACATCTTTATAAGTTAAAGTTGATGTAGATATGATGAGAGACATTATTATAATATATATTCGCTCATATTTCATGAAGCTTCATTATATTCATATGGTATTAATTGAATGAAGCATATATAAATGTTGAAATACTCTTATATTAAAATTTTTTGAGTTCAACATAAGAGATCCTTTTTCTTAAGCAATGGTTGTTTATAGATAAAGGAAGCATAGTGGAAGCATGGGTCAGACCCAAGTGAGATGGAAAGTCAAAGAGTTGATTGTACATCTGTAATTTCCACACATAAGAGATCCAAAGAATTCGATATATATATTAATGATATGATTATCTACACTATCTAGGATCCATAGATAAGACTCAAATAGTTCATTGGCGTATTATACATCTACAAATAATCATTGAAATTTTCATACTTATTAGATATGGTGAAAGCCTGATAATTGTATGTCATTCTTCTAATAACACTTGCAAATTTGTTGCACATGTTTTTACAATACTGAAAAAATTTGATTTTAAGGTTTAATAATCATCCCTAATGGAGTTGATGCAATAGTTACAACGATCTCCATTAGATTGATGGACTACATATTTCCAGTGGGAGAACCCATAGTCTTAGAGAATGTCTCTATGACCTAGATATTAGTATACATTCATTGTTTGTTTCTAAATGTTGAAAATAAACATGCATTCTGGAATATACCTATCATAAAGAGTTATGGTGGATACATTTTAGATGGCAATCTAACATTTAGAGGACTCTACTAAATTAGAAAATTAATGAATGGTTCATTAACATCTCTAAATATTGAAAAATTAAACCTTAGAGGACCAAATAGAGGATAAAGATAATTTGACAATGATCTAGCATAAAGCCCAAGACTTTAAGTTTATTGATAAGATCAATAGACTAGTAAGATAATGATCTTTAGATTGTTTGAAGTGTTTAAAAACTTACATACTTATGAATAGAGATTCAAAGTAAAATGTTTGATACACCATTACTTGGAATGGTCAAAGATGCATAGGTATTCAAGATCTCATACATATTGATGTATGTTGTCCATCTATATCATAATAAACATTAATGATATTTGATACAATTGATGATTATTTTTTATATGATATTTCTCCCCTTCAACCATTAGAATCCTTTGAAATGTTCAAAGATTTCACAATTCTGATTGAAAACAAGAGTTAAAAGGGAGATGAAATGAATATGATCTAACCAAGGTAGCAAGTAGCTATTAGATGAAGTCAAAGAATACCTTATGGAGAAAGAAATGCCATTCCTATCACAATCCTCCTAATGCACCTAAACTCAATAGACTTGCATGGAGATGCAATTGGATCATGTGTGACATGATTTTATCAATGATGAATATTAGCATAATTACCTCTTACTTTCTAGGTATATATGAAGCATAGGCTGCAATATATATATATATATATATATATCCTAAATAAGATTTCATGCTATTCTAAACACGAAAACACTCATAAACTACGGTTTTGAACCTAGCCGAGTGTTGGGCACTTGAGGATTTAGGTTACTTGGACCATAACCTTGTCATGGATGCTTGTAAGCTGGAATCTAGCACCAGAGAGTGAGACATCATTAGGAAAATAAAGGATGGTATTATATACCTACTTTATGACCTTGATATTCTTAAAAGGTTTCATCTCTAAAAATATGATTATATGATGATTACTTTCTTGAGAATCAAGATATGAATGAAATAAAGGGACTCGTTGAATCCTAAGAGGATAATGGGGATCCTAGAATCGGAAAACAAAAAGACAACTCAATATGAAACACTCATACCTCTCCAAATTAGTTTGAGGGTGGTAGGACCACCTAAAGGGTATGGATTCGACATGTTGGATAAGTTTGATAATGATCTGACATCATATGATGAAACTTCCAAGGATCATGACACGGAGAGATGGATGTTAGTAATAAAGTCTAAAGTAGAATTCATATAAAGTGTTTTATATGGACCCTCGAGGATCCACCTATAAGGATGAGACCCGTTAGGTGTAAATGGATCTTCAAGAAGAGAGGGAATCTGATGAGACGGTAGAGACCTTCATACCATGGCTCGTATCCACAAGATACACATGAAGAGAAGACATCGCTTGTGACGCGACTTTCCCTTCAGTGACCATACTTAAACCCATCAAATTATTGTTAACTGTAGCCACAGAACTTGAGTATGGCATCTTCAAGATGGATGCTAAGATTGCATCCCTCTATGAATACCTCTCCGAGGATATTCATATGAAGTAACCCAGAGCTTCATGTTGAGGAAGGCAATGTGTGCAAGCTTAAGGAATTCCATCTATGGACTAAAATAAGCTTCTAGCTGTCATGAGATCATATTTAATGAAATGATAAAGGTTATGATTTCACACAGACTCTTGATGAACCATGTGAAGCTTAGTGGGAGACCATTATTTTCATTATGCTAAATATAGATAAAGTCCTAGTCGATTTGAATGATATAAGTATGATAATAAGTGTTTTATAATATGGTTTTTAAATACCTAGAGATTAAAGATGTCAAGGATACTTCTTATATCTTAGTTTGAAGATGTTTAGAAGCAAAGAGAAGATGGTATTAGGACCATCACATTAGTGTTACACCTTGGACATGTTCCATTTTTTTTGGAAAACCCTAAGGAAGGATTCCTTCCCATGAGATATGGTATTGAACAATATGAAGAGATATCATATCAAGTGTTGATGATTCTAAAGTTGCATTTCATTGTGCATTAGTTATGAGAAGCCTCGTGTATGCTAGATGTGTACAAAAGCCAAATGTCTGCAAGGCTGTGGGAGTAGTAAACTATTACTAATCCTACTATGGAGATAAAAACACTTGTTTGTAGTAACAAAAACACCTTCAACGGTGATAAGACTTTCGAGATAGGGATCACAAAGTATTATCTTCAAGAACTTAAGACTTTATAGATAGTGATCTAAAAGGCCTTAACTACATATGCCTAACAAGACTTAAGACTGGATCTTAGACTAAGGAGACAGACATATTCTGGAATAAGGGTATTCTAATAAGGATAATAGACATTACATTCTAGTTATAATGATTATTGAATTATATTGTTAAGGACACTAAAATTGCTTTAACAAAATTGAGTAATGGTTGCATGAGATTCAACATTCACATTGGAAGCAAGCACTATTACTAGGAGATATGCAAGTACCATAAAAGGACTTGGCATAGTCTCTCTGAAACAGAGTGATTTATCAGTTTACCAAGCTATTTTTCTAAATAACTTATGATTAGCACATGAGTGTGTGCTTAAATATTAGCACATTAATGGCTCTTTGGGATTTTTGAAGATTGTTGGGCGTGAGAGCCCAATATAAGCCATTATGTAGTAAATGTTATAGCAAATCATTTCTTGATCTAAAATGTAGAATAACTACCTTACTACAATTTGGGTTATGTACCATGGCCTTCTTAATGATCATACAACTGTTGATTCAACTGTTGAATCACAAAGGTTGGTGCTTGGATGATATTCAAGTGTTAGATTGAGGACTCATAAAATACCGTCAAATGATTGTTATGAGGGGATCTCCGGCCTAAGAAGAAGATGTCAATTCTTCTCTAAAGGCTCATATCTAACCGAACTCTTGGTGCAGGTCCTTTGCATAGGAATAGAGAGTTGGAGGCGTTAGATAAGTTACGTCAACGAGTTGATTTAACGAGATAAAGATAACCAAGACCTATGTCATATACTATCACAATATAGACACACATCCTCTGATCGGAGACATATGTGCTACTATATGATTGAGTATGTACATTTGGCAGATCGATAGGTTGATGACCTAATCAAGTTCTATACAACGACGAGCTGGTGTGCATACAAGGGAATATGAGTAATACGATCTCTCAAAGGGACCATACATGTTCATTACTGAACTGGAAGACATGGGCTCACTCCTGAGATATTGGGATCAAATTCTGTGCATGATCCTCTTGCATTGGAAGCTTGACTGAATTTGTAGTTTGATATATGATTTTGGAAAGTATATGATCAATATATATGTATGATATATGTTTTTGGAAAGTATATGATCAATACTAACTCCCAATGATGAAATGAGAAGATTAATGATAAAACCCGAAAGAACACAATCTAAATAAGATTTAAAACATTAGGTCTATTCTCGATCTTCCAGTATGCAGGATGTATGAGAATTAGAAATACTCGAGGGTGATGTGATCGTAAACTATTATATAACCATGACGTTTCCATTCCGGGGGAGTGGTGAAACATGTTTGTACTTTAGTGACTCCTCTTAATAAAGAAGTAATTTGATCTCAATCCAAATGTTGGACAATGATATGAATGCGATTCAGATGTAATGCGATTTGAGAGGTCCGCTTTATATGGATTTGAGATATGATCTCAATATCCAAGTCACTATACATGGAACATACAATCACCCTATTTCTACGGAGAAAGCACATTATTCTTCAAAGAGTTCAAGAATCTATTATCGATAATGTATGTGAGCATTCAATAAAATAGATAGTTAAATGTGATTTAGTTATCATGAATAATGTGAATGTGCTTCATATTATTTGGGAACATGAGAAGAATCATCCAATATAATTAAATATGATTTAATTGTCAAGGATATGAATAATATGGTTATCACTATCCATATTAATCAAAAATATTATAAATGTGATATATAATAAACTAAAGATAGTTAATTGCAAATAAGATTTACGAATTAAATTTTGATGTGAATTGGATTCCCATTGTACAATTAGATGTAATTGTAATTTACATTTTATTGGGTGGTTGAATTTGATTCATAATTAGCAATGGTTTTGTTTACAATTATCACAAATATTTTGCAATAATTACTTGGTGATATTTTGTTGACAGAAGATTCCACGAAATAAGACTTAATGGAATAAGATTATATTAGGATTGGAGAGAAATTTTTTGTCTCCAATTAAGGTTGTCGTAGACCATGTATATGGGGAAAGAGGATATCTCCTTTCCACTTACATGGAAGGAGGCTCTCTAGTCCTATTTCATCTGCAAGATCATTGATATAATTGAAAATAAGTATGTTAAGATAATTTACAACATATTTAATTTCTTTAATTTAAATAAAATGTTGTTATAAATTTTGATAGCGAAATCCCAACCCCTGATTTGAATTAGGAGTGCATCTCCACCATCCAATTTAGTATAAAAGAAAGGGTATACCTAGTCTTTTATTTTAGATAGCACATAAGACAACATCTCACTCTACACGCCAACCCTCTCTCCCTCTCTCTAAACATTGTCGTCCAAATGTTGACCGAGAGAATCTCATAGTCATCGCGACACTGTTGCCAGATCGACTACTCATGGTTCTTTGTATTCTTTGATACATCTCAATCCTTAAGAAGATGTCAGATTTTGTGAAACGAAATCAGGTGAGTCCAGGCTTGGATCATCAAAATGTTTGTAGGAAGCACACATCTCATCAACACGCCCGCAAGTACAATTTGTCGGATTAGACTTTAGACAGGAGAATCTCTTACTTTAGGGATTAGCGATCACTACCACGCTTTAAAAGGTATTCCTTGAACTTGTTTGCGATCGTAATGAAACGATTTGAGAAGTGTTCTCGAATAATGTGGCTTCATCTCCTCAAAAAAATTTTATTTTCGCTGCCCCGAGCAACTAGTATGACTAGTCGCTCTATCACATATGATGAGATCTTCATGCTTTCATCACACGCTATGTCCCAAACCATATCCTTCACTTTAGATAAGTTCTCTAGGTCAGTGAATATATGAGCTCGTCTTTCTTATTAATCTGCTCGACCATTGAGAGTTTTACTGCAATTATCCCCATATCAAAGCTCTTGTCAGTGGACAAATTATTTACAATCTTCCTTCCTCCTTCTTTTGATACGAGTGTTTGGGTGTTGGGCAAGTCTACTTGACTAAAGGTGTGTGCGCGACTTATGTCGGCTAACTTCTCGAACACCTTCTAGACGATTTCTTGGTATCAGCCCATGTAGCTTCCTTTATATGAAGCACATACCAACCCCTGCATCTCGAGGTTCAGACCACCGACAAAATTATGGACCAACGTCAACTTATTAATGCCATGACCTAGGAATTTTTGAATTAAGTCCTTAAATCTCTCCCAAGTCTCATGAAATGTTTCATTGGGAACTAGGTGAAACTTGTGATCATGATCCGCATTTGGTTAATTCTACTCATTGGGTATAATTTCTTCAAGAATAGAGTCATGAATACCCATGTTGAGACCACATCCCTTGGTTTCTTCAACCAGTAAGCCACCTTATCTGTTAAGGCAAGTAGAGGGCTCTCAACTGAATGTAGTCTTGAGTAACCCTACGATGGGATATGTTATATCAGACTAGCTCGAATTCTTAAAGAAAAGAATAAGACTCTTCATTGTCGGAAGCTGCGAGGAAATACACTTGTGTTCGAACACATCCTAGTGGGATAATTATCTAAGAAAGTTGTAATCATCGTTTTGGACATGTGAGCCCATGACGAGCCATTATGAAAAAAATAATATTGCAACTCACTCCTTAATATGAAATGAAGAATAACTAATTTCCTTAATTAGTCCCTTAGTACAATTAGGTTTATGTACCTTGGCATCTCAATGATCATACAACTATTAATTCAAATGTTGAATCATAGAGGATGGTTCTTGGATGATATCTAAAGAGTTAGATTCTTGACTCATGAAGTACCATCAAATGATTGTTAAGAAAGGATCTCCAACCTGAGAAGGAGATGGAAATCCCTCTCTAAAGGCTAATATCTGATCGAATTCTTGATGCAATTCCTTTGCATAAGAAAAGAGATTCAGAGGTGCTAGATAAGTAAGGTCAAAGAGTTGACTTAACGAGATCAAGATAACCAAGACCTATGCCATATACTATCATGATATAGGCATGCATCCTCTGATCAGAGACATATGTGTTACTATATGTCTAAATATGTACATTTGGCGAACCGATAGGTTAAGAACCTATTCAAGGTCTATACACTAGTGATTTTGTGTGCATACAAGGGCATATGAGTAATACAATCTCTCAATGGGATCATACATGTTCATTACAGAACTTGTAGACATGAGCTCACTCATGAGATATTGGGATCAAATTTTGTGCACAGTCATCCCGCTTTGGAATCTTAACTGAATTTATAGGTACGAAATATGCTTTTGGAATGTATATGATCAATACCTAGATATGTCATGAATCCATGATTCATTAACATTCTGTCTGTATTTTATCTTAAAACCCTTATCAAATGCATGTAAATATCCATTAATTTCCATCTTTTATCAAAACTACACTGATGAATAAAAATGCACTTTTATGCATCAATAACATGTAAATAAATAAAAGAATAAAAATAAAGAAAACAAAAAGAATGAAGATTGTAAATATGTATATATGTACAAGATGACTTATACATTATAGATATAGCTGAAAGATATATTTATATAACCTAACCCTCGATACCAAGTCATCATGGATTGGTCGACAAACAAATAAGTAGGGGGATACAACACACGTTATTCATTATTTATCCTATATTTATCAGAACTTCAAAGATTTTTAATTAATTCATTTTACATATTTTTCACCAAACTCTTATCCTATTTATTTCTAAAAATGCATAAAAAATATAAAATTAACTTAAAAATATTAACTTGTATATATGCCAAGAAATCCAACTTTCTAATTGACAATTTCTCAACTTCTGAACATCATAACTTTCTCATACAAACTCCAATTTTACTCTACTCACCTTTTAAGTTCATAAAATAATATTATCTAAATAATAAAGGTTTTACTAAAATTGGAGTTCGTTTGCAAAAAGTCAGTTTTGGGACCTAATGACAATTGGGTTTCTGGGTTATTTATTTCCTTTAGAACTCATTATTTATAGTTTTCATGACTTTATAATTTTTAATTTACTTTATAATTGATAATTATTTTCTTGATCTTGTATTTTAACAATGATTTATTTCAGAAATTTTGACACTATTTAATATTTCAAATGAATTAAATACCCTAATTTATAGATGGATTTGACATGTAAAGTACATATCTGTATTTATTAATATATTTAAAACAATTTATTAAAATCTAAAAAAAATTCACATACACTCTATTTATTATCCTAACAATAAATAAAATATAAAATATATATTTATTATTTATTAAATTACTAAATTAAAAATCAGCAACTTATTTAATAAGTATACTATATACATATTTATTGATATAATATTTATATTTCATAAACATTGATTATTTATAAAAATAAATTATTCTATTAATTATGTAATTTAATTATCTACATCTTTCATTTTTATACATATTTAAAATAATGCTATTTATTGTTTATTATATAATTAGTCACATAATTACATTTCTGGCCAACCAGGTGCGGACAGGTGTCACCACAGGTTCATCTTCTTCAAGTAGCAGTTGGAGCTTCTATGTTCCAACACTCTAACTTCTCCCTGTTATTACCATGTCAACATTCATTCTAAAACCCATCTAAACCCTTGATTATGTTGTCCTAACAGCCTTCATCCACGCCACCACTTCGATCATCACCTAACTCCTTCTGATCATTCTATATAACTCTCCAAAGGTCACACATTCAAACCTAACTCCCCCAGGTCCGGTTCTAACTGACCAACATCCAACTTCCAAGCCTTATTTAGAGCTCCTCAGGTGATAGACGATGGAGACCTTCCTCATACGTGGAAGAGGGATGATTGAAGAGCAGCCTAAGGTGCTTCGTTCGCCTTGAATTGCGCCAGAATCGCCGCGCGTTGTGCTTGAACCTCCACCAGGTTCTTAAGGGATGACAGAAGGTCATACACCTTCAATTCACATGTGATCGTTTTCGTCAATTTTTTTGTATTTTTAAAAAATTTGCGTAGTTACTCATACAACTGAGTCTTCTTCATGTGTTCAAGCCAATTTTATCCTTCGATTCACATTTGAATCAAGCCCAGTTTCAAGGTTCTTCATGTATTCTAGAACCTGTATGGTGTGTATTTTTTCTGAAAATTTGACCAAGGTTGTAAAAGTCGGTAGTCGGTACTCGGTCGGTCGGGTCACGAACTAAGAATTAATCGGTAGTCGGACGACTAATTGGATTTAGTCGGACTTTAATCGGTTTTGAATTTTATGATTATTTTAAATATATAACTCATTTTTATTCATATATTTACATAGATTTTGTACATTGTTATACTATCATAATAAAACAAAAAAAAACAATTGAATTTAAATAAACACTAAGCATATTATAATAAGTTTGAATATAAAAAAAAGTAAAAACATATAAAAATATTGTATCGTGAAGCAAAAATTGGTCGACTAGTACGCCTAGTCGGAATTAGTCGGTACTCGGTCGGCCACCCTACTGACTAGACTAGTCGGACCTACTAGTCGGGCCAGTCGGGGGACTTTTACAACACTGATTTTGACTAATTCCATTTCGAATCAAGTCTTGATTTCCTCGGTGGTGTATCCGTATTCAAGAAGCAATGCAATGCATTAAATTCTCGCTTCAATTACTGTAGAATCGAAGATCCAAGATCATTGATGGAAGAAAGGCTCGACTGATATATTCGGGGCCTAATTTCACGTATCATTAGGCTTCCTCAACCTAATTCTTGCAGCAGGTGTGATCGAGAGAGGTAGGTGACCCTTCTCCGACCCTGCCTCCGACAAATTTCACCGATGCGACGAGCAAATCAACGAAACTTCCACCATGTTCTTATTTTGGGGAAGAACAAACCCAAATCCTCTAGAGTCTACAGCCTCTTCCACATGCCACCAGCTGACGACTCAGATTGATTCTCATATTCAAATTATTGTTGTTCAAGACGAATCGGTAGAACAATAACATATTCAGCCCTGCCGACTTCCAGAATTCCGCTACTCCTAGAAAGATTCTGCATTTACGTTTAGTTCTCCATGCAGGGATCTAACTACAAGGGAACTAATTTTCTTCACATTTTAGTCCTTGATCAGGGATTGGATTGCACAGACTTTATTTCTTCCATTTGTAGTTATACACCTATACATGTTGTGAACTTTCGACACTCATTGGACCTTGTTTTCCGATGTTTTTTCTAGGATAGTTAGCTAACTACCTCAGCATTGATTTGAGATGATTTCCAAAGATTTTCATTGCTTATTTTCACGATTTAGATTTGTCGAAGTTCATCTACGTTCTGAGATTTGTTTGTGTTCTCTCTTCGATCCTGTTGCTCGAGATCTTCATGTATCTACTATATGGTATCACTATACATATCTCTACCACATTATACTATATTGTAGATCTCCTTTATTTTGAAAAATATCACTTTGAAATTTATATAAAATTTGGAACAATAAAATCAAATGAAAACTTATAAAATTAGAACAAATAAAAAAGAGTTTTCTCTCTTTTTTCAAGAAGAATTTTAAAATCGCAAATATATCATCTTTTCAAAAAAATCTGAGTATTGTTATTCTACTTCCTCACGTTCGACCCAAGCACACTTACCTAGTTAATAATTAGTGAAACAACAAACTAGGAGAGAGCACTTTACTCCTTTATTCCTATGTTTATCTCTCTCTCTCTCTCTCTCTCTCTTTTTTAGTTTATTGTCTTTTGTTTATAGAGAGATTTTTTTCAGCAGTTTGCTACATCCAACATCAATTTAGTTGCTAGTAAAATCTCTCTCATCAAAATGGCATCGTTGATGGGGATTATTTAGAGAGTATCTGATTTTCTAACTCATTCTCGATAACTGTCCATCTCTTCTTCACATCCCTTCTACCCGCCAACTACTTATTTTGCAAAATTTCATATTATCAAAATGGCATTGTAGCCGAGGAAGCGTTAGCCAACTTTGGGTTTTGATCATATATATTTGTGATTTTTCTTTCTCCTCATTTTTATTGATTTTATCTTTTTGATTTTTCTCGTTTTCTTCTGATTTTTTACAATTTTTTTATGTTTTCTCGATTTTCTTGATTTTTCTTCAATTTTATCGATTTTTATGGCTTTCTCGAATTTTTGTTGTGTTTGATGATGATTTTTCGTCGGGACTGCAGGACTTGCTGGTTTCTTAGGAAACCAACTCAACTAGGAGCGCATATATCATGTTCTTTTGTACGAGCCGGTTGGAGAGGCAGAAAGAGAAAGTAGCCACAACATTTCCTTAATATTTTTTTGAGATAGGGCACTTGCCAATTTTCTTGTTTTTGTGAGAGAGGAAGGGGCACTTGTCCGTTTTGATTTTTGTAAAAGGGGTCTACTAAGGACATCCCAACTTGTAGACTATACTTTAGACTTCTTCTTCGAGGTTTGTTTCGCCAGGTGCTGGCGCACTTCGGGGACCTCACTGTGGGTTTTGGTTTTTACCAATTTTTCTTTGTTTCACGTGTTTTTGTGGAGCCTAGGGTTGCATGCATGATTGAATAGATGAGTACAGTAAATCTCACTATCCTAATCCACACTTTGGAGCAAATTATCAATTTTTGAAAATTAATCTGTTCTTACCCTAGAGCTGTCGATTTAGGATTCAGTTTTTACAACTTTTTCATGCATTAGTCTAGGTTTACAATTTCTATGCAGATCACCAAGCATGTAGATTGCTGACGTCAGGTATGATCTCTATCTTTGCATGCATCATCGTTTTCCATCGCATTCCATGATTCTCCCTCCGTGAGACACATTTTGAAAACTAAAAAAGAACAGACATCCCGTTAGGTATTTTTGAAAACATCAAAAAAAATGAAAATCCTCAAAAAAAAAAATATTTTTCCCTTTTAAAAACATCACAAAAATAAAAAAATACTTCGACTAAATTTTTATTAGGAGAGTAAACCCATCATTGTATTTAGGCACAACTCTAGACAGAGTGGGTGAGGACGCAACCTTAAGGATTAGAGCCGAAAATCCTTGGACATGTTCCTTATGTACCTGTGCATCACTTTTCGGTGCATGGTTGCATCTGTAAGCACTTGCCTCCGACCATAGAGAGTCATTTTGGTGTACTCATACCTCACAGTCAAATTTGGGCATGATATAACCTGCCAGCCCTGGCAGATGGTACCATTGTTTGGGGGGCTGTGAGCGTGTACACTGGGCAACAAGGTGACACTCTCTGTGAGTTTTCTTAATACAACTGATTGATCACCAAAATAATTTTGAAAAGATAAAAGACCGAGCTCATTCTGTCTCCACCGTGTGTCGTTGGTGAATCTAGGGTTTGCACTGTGTTTATATGCAAGGTGTGTGTTATTTCGCATCTTATACTCCTTCACACTCATGTTCTTGACTTGACTTCGTATTCTCTCTCGTGCTTCCTTTTTTCATCAAAGATGATGATTAGATCGATTTTGTGCTCAGACTCCATGAGATTTTGATGTTCCATCGTCCGTCGTATGTCTTCCTAGACTCAGGGTGACCCTCTTCCAAAGTTGCTCCCACTTAGTTACGAGGAGAGTTAGACCTAGACTCCCTCGCCTCCTAGACCTGCAATTGAGGGAAACCCCTACCTCAGTGTTTCTTCTATTTCTCCTGCATATTTCCCACAAAGTTCTTATGAGTCTTTTTCCTTCCCAGAACATTCAAAGATCACGGATAGAGGGAAGGG
Source organism: Ottelia alismoides (assembly GCA_037367405.1). Taxonomy (NCBI): domain Eukaryota; kingdom Viridiplantae; phylum Streptophyta; class Magnoliopsida; order Alismatales; family Hydrocharitaceae; genus Ottelia; species Ottelia alismoides. Next base: position 788,162 of record JAZKJV010003250.1, on the reverse strand, counting down.
ACAGTTGAGGACATGGCTATTGAGGAGAGACAGAGCGAGGAGAGGCATCCAAATAGTAGACCTGATCTAGCTTCGGGTATCACTGAGGGGATTCTAGACACATTACAACAGACAAGCTTATAGATCAGAGATAAAGGTGGAGTCCAGGATGAACTTAGAGATGAGATCACTACAGCGAGAGCAGGAGTCGGGAACCCACCACCACCTGCCTTTGCTCCCTCTACATTGAAAGATGAATATGACCGAGAGCTAGGATGCTACACCAATTGATTTGGTTACCATTGAATCAAGGGTCATAGGAGCTGACCTCGTCCTTCATTTCTTTGCTTCTCAAGTACTATGGGAACACTATAGAGGAGTCGTTTGCCTTTCTACAATAGTTCAAGATGATTTGTGGCATGTCTAACTATCCAAGAGTCACGCAAGAGGCTATATGCCGCAAGACCTTCCCTTTCTCCTTAGCAGATAAGGTGCTTTACTGGTTTAGTCACTTGGGGAGGGAGATTTCTACATGGGACGATCTGAAGTCCACATTCCTGTGTAAATATTGTCCTCTGTGATGGACGAAAATGATGAGGAGTCAGATCTAAATTTTACACAGTCATCACATGAGTCATTTCATAAAGCATGGGGTCGATTCAAGGTTTTGACAGAGATATGCCCTCATCACAAGATTCCTTTGAAGGTTCTTGTTTAGAATTATTTTGGAGAACTCCATCCAAATATCCAAGTCCTACTGAGTGTTGCATGTGGTGACAGTTATCTGAATAGGGATGCCGAGTCAGTTTGGTCCATCTATGAGGAGAAAACAGAGAATTCACATGTTGTTGATTCCACTTGGGCATTCCAGAAGGGCCTACAACCACCACATCACCGAGAGCATCAGAAGGTTGCACATGTTTTAGAGTTTGATTCACGATCTGACATGGGATTTATTAATGAGAAGCCGACATTAGTCGATATTATTCAGAAGCAAGTCCAAGAATTGCAGCCTCTGTTAGAGTTGGAGAAACTCTCATCACTTCCTCAACAGTTGCGCGATCCCACAAAGAAGGTGACTGAGGTGCAGTTTCAATACCAATAGTCTCACACTCCTTATACTTCTCATCCTATATGGAAATGTTTACCCGCTCTTCTCACCTGTCAGATATAGTATATTCAAAGCGAGATAGTACAACACACTGAGTCTCCATAGATTGTTTGGCATGATGATCCGTCCAATGCCAACCCGAGTCAGATCACTAGCCCTAGAGATGTTGATGTTGATTCGCAGCTACTCTTGAGATCAACGGGATTTGGTACGCTCATATTCATCCTTCACTACACTTTACACCTCATAGCGTACACCACCACCACCACCACCAGTAGTATAATCATCTGCAACATGGACGTCCACATTTCCAGCACCGCCAGCATTACATGCAACAACAGTCTCAACAACACACTTATCAGAGACCACATTCACATCAGTATCCCGCTACAGAATCATTGCCATATTAGTGCAGCAATAGAAACAATCTTCTTTTGTGCAGTAGAGATCTTCTTAGCCTTACACACCACAACATCACACTCCTAGGCAGAAGAGACTAGACTGCTAGGGATACCAAACTGAGTTTGAGATGTCTTCATTGGCCCTGGCACTGAACCAGATCATGGAGTTGTTGAGCATGCTTCAGACAACGCATAGGACATAGATGGAGCTGGTAGACCATCTTCTGGATGAGTTACCCGCACCCATTCCACTCTCCCATCCAAGCCCCAGATGAATCCAAACAACAAGAGGAGGCATCCAGATAAGGTAGACACCTGATGAATCTCCATTTCATCACCTTTATTCTATCATTTTGGTCATAAAACCCCCAGCAATGCATGCAAATAGCATCAATTTGTCTGTAATAGAATTCATTATTTATTGTGTTTATTGTATATAAAATAAGGTTTTTAATGCCAAAATTATATCATAAAAAGAAGAAAAGAAAAGGAATAAAATATTACAAATATTTTATGACCCTAACGAGACCAAGTCCAGAATGGAATTGGTCGACAAGGAATAAAGTAGTGGGAGATAAGAGCCAGAAATACAATTAATACCTCATTTACTTATTCTTTAATTATGCAGTTTTGACACCTATTTTATTCTTTATTATTTATTCATCAAATAAAGAAATTTTGAACATGAAAGTTGTAGATAATAATGTAGATAAAAATACAAAGTTGAGCTTGTACAAAAATAATATACAATGTACATTTTGTACGCAAAATAAAAAGCCAAAATCTGAACTTCACAGACCCATATCTTGCAAATAAAAACTCAAAATCTATCAAAATCACCTTTAATTGTATATAACTTTTCAAGAGCTATTTAATGAAGGTGGTTTCATAATTTTTGGAGTCAATCTATAGAAGTTAGGTTTTTGGCCCTCATTGTATAGTTTACCCAATTAAAATATTCATTATATTCATTATTAATTATTTTTACAAATTTATTTTTTTATAATTTTGTAGATAATATACATAATACATGTAGATATTGAAATTAAAAGAAAACCAAAAAGAAAACCTCAAATAAAACAAGTTTATAAAATACATAGAAAAAAATACCTATGTATACATGTAAATAAATAAAAGGGAAATATATTCTTTTATTCCTTATGCTTTTATTTTTTTAGAAAATTGCAAATATTACATATATTATATTAAAAATATAAAACTAAAATAAAAACCTAAATAATACATTTAAATAAAAAGAAGTATATAAAACATAGGTAAAATACCTATAACTATACCCAAACAACTCATATACCTATTTATTTAAGTATACAAATACTATCATAAAAATAAAATAAAATATATTTATGTACCTAAAAATATGTTATAAATATATAAAATAAGAAAATAAAATAATAAAATAAAAATATATACAAATTAAAAAATTATACAACATACAAGTAAATATACTTATAAATACACCATTAATAATTAACTTGTAATAAAATACATCAAAAAATAAATAAAAATCGTAATAAAATACTATATAAAATAATAAACAATTTTTATGTTATACCCAAAAATTAAAAAAATAATTTATTATTTTTAAATAATTATTCTTTAGTAACTCTGTTGTTTTATCTTGTAGCGAGCTTACATGGACCAATGGCAAGGCTCCCTCTGTTGATCTTCGGTCAACTCAGCCTCCAACCTCTACAACACGTCAGATCTGTCAAACCTCACGTTTTCTCCCAATTTTCCCGACCAATCCATCGCTCAGGTAACATCGGTCCCTTCACAGAAAATACTCCCAAAACAACCCTTATAAACGCCCATGGCTTGTATCCCTTGTATATAGCTGTGATTTCTTATTTTTGGTCGGTCAATAAGGGCTTCCCATTATGTTCATAAATAACTCAGCCTCCAGCCCATCAAATCTGTCAAACCTCACATTGTCTCCCTTTTTTCCCCGACACACCATCCATCAATCACACTTGCTTCCTTCACAAGAAATGTTCCTGGCACATTGTACACACGTTGACACCTTGTACACATTGTATATAGCAAAGATTCTTCACCATCGCCTGGTCAATAAGGCTGCACACCAATGTTTATAAATAAAGACCTCCTCCTCCATTCTCAAATTTGGTCATTCCTAGAACCCTAAAGCAACTCCACTCCGGCCTTGTGTGCATCCTTGTGATAGGGGGAGGTCCCCTGGAGCTTGGAGGCGGCTAATGGATGAAGGGGATGCACCCACGTCCACCGTCACCAGCGGTCCTGCTCCTTGGCTAATACCCAGGTTTGAGCTGTGAATTTTATTTTCATTAGCTTAGCATTTACCGTAGGCTTCATTTACCGCATTTTATTTCGTATTTTAATCGATTAATTAGTTATAATGGGTTAGATTAGCTCGCCGGAGCTCTCCAGCTCCGGCCCTGTTTCACCGTCCTAAACTTGATCTCCGACCCCCTCTTTCAATTCCATTTCCTTCCCCCATCACGTTCTCCACCTCCCAGCCACCTTTGTTCAACCATAACCTTCCTAGTTCTGCGAATCAAGCTCTCTCTACCACCTCACTGGAGACTTCGTCGCCCACCTCATCCTTCGTGCTCACAGCTTCATTTTAGGTCTAGGAGAAACCCCTCGAGCCACCCGCTCTCTATATGCAGGTCGCGCGCTCAAAGGAGCCCTCCTGGGCTCAAATCATCTTGACTTCAAGGTTCCTAGGACCCCCTTTTTCTCCGATCTTGCCAGGCCTATACATGGGGTCGTGGATATTCCTGTGCACACCATCAGCTATGGTACACCACCTCGGATACGTAGAGCTCGTCGCCATCGCCAAATCATGTCTGGACGAGGAGGAATCAACGATCGAAGCATGGGAACCTCATTGTTCTTCCATGTTCTTAGAGGACAGCAATAGCCATCCGATCTGGGGAGGAGCCCCAGATCACACCAGCGCCATCCGATTGAGTCACCCCTTCACCTTAGATCTCAACCGTGAGATCTGATCATCACTGTCGGATCGCAAACCGTCATCGTCGCATGAGGAATGGACGTGTGTCAAGTGAAGAAAGAAAAGCTGTCCGATCGCGCCAATGTTTGGGGTAAATTACATATCTCACCCCATTATTTTTTGTATTTATTATATAGTTTGTAAATAAAATGTAAAATGTTAAATAATTGGGAATTTTGCATAGGAGTTCTTGTATGTTTTGGTATTATCATTTTGGTCCTTCCCAGCCTCACGTGCAGTCCCACGTGAGGGTTGAAATCTTGCATGCGTGCCCTAGCATTTTTGTGTATTGTAAAATAGTCTCTAATGTTTAAATAAATGTTGTTTTAATAAGGCAAAATTGCAATTGAGCCCTTGTTATTCATTTTTATTGCATATTTGCCCCTTCTAGGACTTATTATCTTGTTATATTATGGATTTATCTAATATAGCTACTTAGCTCCTAAAAATCAACACAAATTAGGATAGATGCTTCATGTCTTGTAGACGCCCTGCATTTATTTGGCAATTTTGAGCATTTATCCATTTATTAAAAATGAAAAAGGAGCATTTAATCCCTGTTTAAATTATAAAATAAAAAATATGAAAACTTAGTGAAAAAATCAAATATATATATAGTATATATATATATATATATTATGTCCAGAAATTAAAAACCCTAAAAATTAGTAAAAGAAATTTAAAAACATAAGAAAGCTCCAAAATCCACCAAAAAATATAAAAAATCCACAAAATACTAAAAAATGTCTTTCTTATTTATAATTATATATACATATATTATTACCTACATATTAAAATTGATTTGGGTAATTTTGGACCTTATTTATTTTTTTAAAACCCAAATTAATCTTGAATTATTGTATAATCCCATATTAGGGATATTTTTGACATTAAAAATACATAAAAATTAGCAAAAAATACAGAAAAATATCAAAAAATTAGAAAATATAAAAAGTACAAAAATACTATATTTAATATATTTGGACTATTTATACACATCTTTATATTCTATCTCTTGCTTATCTTGTACATATATCTATATATATGTATTAAATAATTAAAAATATAAATAGAAAATATAAAAAATATATAATATATAAAAATTATAAAATCAAAAATAAAATTAAAAAATATAAAATTAAAAACCCACAAAAACAATAAAGACATGGACATGAACATAGAATTGAATAAATGTACATTCATTTTCACCACACAAACCATTCGCCTCCCTGTGTTCGACCTCTACACATGCTTACACCTATAGACCTTTGCTGTAGAGTTATAATAAATTTTAACTCCACAAATTTTGAGATATTAATTGCATATATTTTGATTGTGGGTTATATGTTGATTAAAGTAGGGTTTAGTCGAGCGGTCACCTCAGTGACGCTAATTGAGTTTGATTAACAGATCCTCTCTTTTCCCTCTTTATTAAATGGCGCCGTTGCCGAGGAGGCAACGGATTTTTGTGTGTTTATTTACTTATATAATACTTTGATCATGTCCATTATGCATTTATTTATTTGATTATTTACTGATATTATTTGATTGAGTGTTCTGATCCTTTTTCACTATTTGTCTTTGATGGGAGGGACCGTTGTGCGACGGAGGACGTCTTAGGAGGACCGGTGCACCCAAGCAAGGCGGAGTCAGCCCTTCTTACCCAGGCTAGCAGGAGAGAGCATCACATGCAAACTGAGAAGAAATTTTGAAGATAGTATAATTCTTGCATTATTATTTGTTAGGTATATTTATGTGAGAGAGAGACTAAGAAACTTGTAATAATTCACGCCTCTCAGAGACTCTCCAACTTCCCGAGGTCCAGTGCCCAAGGGATTGTTCCCTCGGGGGCATCGATGATTTTGAAACTTTTTTATATTATTTTATTTTTATTATTTTGTGTGAATGGGCCCTAGCTTAGGATTGTTTGACGTAGACTAAGGCTCAAACCTTAATATATATGCATGTACCTATAGATACGATTTTGGGACATAGTAAATTTTGAAATAATGTTCTTCACGCTAATAACATCATGTATCTAGGGCGATTTCCTCGGACTGCATCTCATATAGCATAGGTTTCAATTCTGTTTTGTATCCCACATGGGGACAGCTGGGAGGCACTATAAGTCTTCTTACTTGGCATGCATCATTCAATTTCCGACTTGCATGGCTTTTCCGGTCTTCTCCCTCTGTTTTTTTCTCGCCTAGTATGTAAATGGAATTGGAACCCCGTTAGGCACGTGTATTGCAAAAAACCAAAAAAAAGTGATAACCAAAATAAAATCGAGACTGCTAACTCTATTGGTCTTAAAATAAAACGTAATGGATTTCCTTATTTTGGGGAGAGCAACCCCCTCATTGTCTGAGCATTTTAATCCTACGTACACCCTATGATAGTGCTTGAATCCCAGGCCTCTCTTCAGTGTGTACAACTTTGTGATCACCTAACTCAAAAATTGAAACGATAAAATGGCCGACATTTGTCGGTCTTGATTGTGTTAAGTAGGTGAATCGGGGGTTTGCCATGTGTCGTGATTGTGACTTGAATTTCATCACGTTTTCATGCATTCTTAGAGTCTTCGGTTCCGTCTGTGTGAGTCATCCCTTTTCATCTTTGAGTCTCTCTACCTCTCTTATACATATATCTCCTCATTTGCATTAAGTCATGATATTGGCGCATGCGCTCAATCATCTTCACCCGACCTTTGTGTTCCTCTTCTTGCCCACCCTCCTCGTATTCCCCGTGTCATCTTTTCTATGGGATTACTGTGCTTTTAGAGATCGCCCGCAACGAGGACTTTTGACTTACATAATTTATTGGAGTAAGCCGATCATGTTTTGAGGTTGCTGAGATTGAGATCTTACTCTCGGTGGATTTGATTTTCGACACGTGCATTGGAGCTTATCGAGGATTTTCGATAATGTACGATCATTAGGTGTGATTCTTTATTGAGGATTTAGATTTCGCACACCGGATTGAGGATGTGATCGATTTTGATAATTCGATGATGATTTAATGAGCATTTATTAATCTCTCTTGATTGAGGTTCCAACCATCTTGATTTTGAGGTTTGAATGACTATCTTGATTTGTGTTTGATAGCGATGGTGTGCGGAACCCACATGATCTCTCATCTTCTTGATTGATCCATCCCCGATCTCCTAATCCTACTATCCACCTATGGCACTTTGAGGATTCCTGATTATCTTTCGTTCCATCTCAGCCAAATTGGATTGATCTGAGGGATGTTTGGTGAATGACTTGATTATTTTCTCCCTCAATTGATCTTATGCCCTTCTGAGGTTTCACTGATCGAGTGTTCTCGAGGACCTGAGATGACTTGCCAGCAATCCCAATATTTCATTGACTTAGCTTACATGACTCCCCCGAGGACTATCTGCGGGAGCATGTGACACATTCTTTACTATCGGTTTCACTCACTGTCTGTACTGCCACTCTGTTGGGGTACTAAACCGTGTTGTCTCATATGACTATTTGGCCTCTCTGTCTGATTGTGTTACCAGTCTGCCGGTACACGAGGCCATTCAAAAGACTCATCTGAGTCCACTCTCATTTACGATCCTCACAAGGATGAGCTTCACTTTTCTGATTATTCCATGCCTAGTTCATATGCTCTCCGAGGGTTATCTGTGAGAGACTATGACACCTTGCTAGATCTTGCAGTCTCTTCTGCTGGTAGACGGTCTGTCGTATACAGAGACCATTCTGATTGACTCCTTTGAGTCCTCTCTCCTTGACGACCCTCGCAAGGATGAGATCTGATCTGACTATTCCCTGATTAGCTTGCATTGTTCCACGTAGACTATCTGCGGGAAAATGCAATACTTTCTTATTTATGCTCGGTTCCCCTTACTGATTGTGTCTCCTGACTGTCGGAGCAAGGAACTGAGTCATCTCATATGTTTTCAGTTCCCTCTACTTCGATGATTACCCGATCTGTTGGATCTTGGGACCCTATTGACTTGACTGCTTGAAGTCTACTCTCCTTGACGGTCCTCGCAAGTATGAGCCATCTTTCTCTGATTATTCTCTGCTCAGTTCGCAGTACACTCCCCGAGGGTTATCTGAGGGATGTTGTCATACTTTCTTGACTTGACGATCTCTTCTGCTGGTAGACGATCCGTCGCCTACCGAGACCGTTACTATGATCCGTCTGATGGATCCAGCTTTTGCCTGTTCACCTTGACGACCCTCGTAAGGGTGAGCCTCTATTCTAATTATTCATTGACTAGCATGTACTACTCCCCGAGGGTTGTCTGCAGGAGAGTAAATCATATTTTAGGTACTCGGCTACACTTCTGGTGCCCCCTTTCTGATGGAGCACGAAGTCGGGTCTACTGATTTTGGTACTCAGTCTCTTCCCTGGTTGTGTCTCCTTCTATTGGAGCACAGAGCTGAGTCTTCTCATTATTCTCTGATCCTGCTCACCTTGATGACCCTCACGAGGTTGAGTTTCTGTCTAATTATTCATTGACTAGCATGTACTACTCCCCGAGGGTTATCTGCGGGAGGGTACATCATCTTCTTTGTGCTCAGCTTCCTTCCGGTGTCTTCCATTTAATGGAGCACGAAGTCGGGTCTTTTGATTTCTGTACTCAGTCTCCTCCCTGGTTTCTGTTGGAGCACGGGGCCGAGTCTTTTGATTATTCTATGATTCTGCTCACCTTGAGGACCCTCGTAGGGTTGAGCCTTGACTCGTGACATTTCGGTGTGTTTTTGACCTTCGGATTCTATGACCACCGGATATCACCCCGCTACATTGAGAATCTCATGTTCTTAAAATTTATAGATCTTTCGGAGACCCGGATTGACTTAGAGGAGTCTGCACTATTCTTTCTCCCTCCAAGTCTTACGGTATCAGCTCTTTACATCCATTCACTCCTTAAGAGCTGATCAACTGATTTACGTTACCGATCCCTGCTTTACTTTCAGATCTGTTTTTCCCCGGTAGCTGACACCCACCTGATTGCATATCAAGGTGTCTTTTCACTATCTAATGTGTCCTTGTTCTCACAGGGAGACGATGACAAGAGCACAGTACTCGCTCACCATATACCGTCCTGTACTTCATCAGTACGTACTTGCTGTATATATGTTCTATCGTTTGTCCTTCTTTCTCTTGAATGTTACGTGTGCCCCAGATCTATCGACATATCTTTGTGTCTACACTTAGGACGTACCTTGGCCAAAGTATAGGGGGTACACACCATGTTCTTGTTTCCTCGTTCAGTTTAACCACTCCTGTTGTTGCTTATACTTAGGGATATTTCACCCTAAGTATAGGGGGAGTGACATGTACATTCTCCAAGATCTTCTCGTAAATCTGTATATACCTATTTTCTTCTTTTCTTCTTTTCGTTTTCATTTTTTTAATCCACATAAAAGGTGTCGCCCCTTTTTGTCAGTTTCTGTACTTAGGACGTACTTTGTCCTAAGTATAGGGGGTATGCTCCCCGATTCGTTCATTCTTTGATACCCTCCACTGTCCCATCTCTTTTTGGTTTTGCTTTGCTAAACTTAGGGATATCTTACCCTAATTAAAGGGGGAGACATCCCGACCTGTGATCTATTTGTCTTGATTTTTCTGTTTATTCCCACCCGTGACCCTCCCTGCGTTGTATACAGTCTGTTGTACTTAGGGTTATTTGATCCTAAGTATAGGGGGGTCGGTCACCTTCTTATTCATTTATATCTTCATTCCTTCATTTTTCAGTCGTTGTAGTATAGGCTTTTCTATACTTAGTACGAGTTATGTCTTCTCTTTCTCTTTTTCGATCTATGAGGACATAGCTCAAGCTAAGTATAGGGGGGTCATATATACTCTGTATATACTTCAGCCATAACTCGTACTTTCATATTAATTAATAAATATGGGTAAATATACTACATATATATACATATATATTTCATTAAAAACTCATTTAAAAACAACAACCATTCCTCAAATTGTCTTTGTATTTACTGATAAATAAATCAGGTTAAAAATATTTTTGCAAAATTATTTGAAAAATGGTGTGAACTGTTTGGAAAGCTTTTTGTGAAATGTTTTCAATCTTTGTAAAAATATTTTCATTTGAAAAAATTATTTTCTTTGTGTGAAATAAAAAGATTTGAAAAACTATTTGCAAATGATTTTGAAAATGTGTGCAAAACAGTGTAAAAATGTATATATACATTGTATGAAAATTCTTTGCAAAATGACTTTCCAATGTTTGTAAATATTTGTAAAATATTATTTGGTATTATAGTTTTGAAAAATGTTTTCAAATAAATTTGAGGAATGACTATATCATGAAAATAGGAATAAAATGTATGTATAAATCAAAATCAAATTATTTATCAATTGTATATATGTATCTATAATAACTTTGTTAAAACCTATAAGTTCTTTAAGTCTTGTAAAATAAAGCGGCATGCTCGTGTAAATAGTAGTACATATTTTATACTTTGAGTGCCATTTTTTTATTTGTAAAATTCTTTGTGTAAAAATTCTTGTTGTTTTTAAAATTTCTTTGAAAAATTGCATTATTCTTTGCATCATTGTATATAGCATTTGTATAGCATTCATATTCTTTTCTTTTGAGCTTGATGATTGAACTAGTCCAATAAAGTTGAAGATTGGAGCTTGGTCGGACCTTACTGCACTGGAACCTTATGGGAACTAGGTTTAAGGTACTTCGGGTCCATTAAGACTTAATTCTTTGAGACTCAGGGCTGGGTTCATGTCACCTCAACTGACTAATTAGAACTTTTCGAGACACACGCACGACTCTTGTCGGTCGTGACCAAACTCAGACACTTGCACCTTTCACTTGGCTCAACTAATTGAAGTGGTGAGGAGTTTGGATTTGCCAGTCTGAGACGCACACGGGTGGAAACATTTGTCCTCGTCTAGGGAGAGAAGTGCGCCCCAACCTGGTCCAGTTTTGATGAAGTCTAAAGACAAGAGAGTGTGGGTTGCAATAAAGCTTTAAAAGAGGGATAGTCTTCTGGATCAAGAAGAAAAACTCCTTATGTAAATGCTGTTGTGAATAGTGTATTTGAAAAACAAAAAAAAAGAAAAAAACTCCAAAAAAGTGGACAGGCTTGTAAAAAATGCATGCCGGAGTATTAATATATGTTGTATAGAAAATAAGCAAGCTTGAGCATCAAAGTTATACCATGTGAGCCTGCAACTGGATGACTTGACTACACTGGTATTGCATCCCAGGATAGGTAGCTACACTAGCTACCGTCCATTCTTTTCTCTACCTCCTCCACTTGAGTTGGATGCCACATGAGCTTAGAGGGGAATACCCTGCTCCTCGAGGGCAGAGTGTTAGATTGGGGATTCATTGGGTTGTCATTCTGGAGAAGTCAGTCTCTTTGTTGTTCCAATTGGGGAGAGCCACCATCACTTACATTGTACAAGTTAGCTTCATAGTCATAAGGGTTTGCATATTATGTAGGTTAGTTCTGACCTGGCTATTGAGGTGGTTTGAAGCGAGTTCTGTGACTCTCGGAGGCTGTTGTGTTTTAAATTTGGTTCCCAACCAGGTTCCACACAAAATGCCACACCAAGGTCTAACCTGAGCTCCAAACTTTGATTTTGTACAGATAAGTTTAATAATCATGATCAATTCAATTTATTCTTTAAATTCTTTATTCTTGCCTTTTCTTTTCTTCTTATTCTTTTTTCTTTTTGTACTTATTGCATAAGTATTTGCTAGGGACTAGCAAAGGCAAGTATAGGGGGGTGATGAATCTCCATTTCATCACCTTTGTTCTATCATTTTGGCCTTAAAACCCCTAGCAAATGTATGTAAATAGCATCAATTTGTCTATAATAGCATTCATTATTTATTGTATTTATTGTACACAAAATAAGATTTTTAATGCTAAAATTATAGAATAAAGAGAAGAAAAGAAAAAGGAATAAAATATTGCAAATATTTTATGACCCTAACCCTGAGACCAAGTCCAGAATGGAATTGATCGACAAGAAATAAAGAATGGGGAGATAAGGGCCAGAAATACAATAAATACCTCATTTACTTATTCTTTAATTATGCAGTTTTGATACCTATTTTATTATTTATTATTTATTCATCAAATAAAGAAATTTTGAACATGAAAGTTGTAGATAATAATGTAGATAAAATACAAAATTGAGTTTGTACAAAAATAATATACGGTGTACATTTTGTACACAAAATAAAAACCCAAAATCTCAACTTCACAAACCCATATCTTGCAAATAAAAACTCAAAATCTATGAAATCACCTTTAATTGTATATAACTTTTCAAGAGCTATTTAATGAAGGTGGTTTCATAATTTTTGGAGTCAATCTGTGGAAGTTAGGTTTTTGGCCTTCATTCTATAGTTTACCCGATTAAAATATTCATTATATTCATTATTCATTATTTTTACAAATTTATATTTTTAGAATTTTTAAATAATATACATAATACATGTACGTATTGAAATTAAAAGAAAACTAAAAAGACAACCTCAAATAAAACAAGTCTATAAAATACATAGACAAAAACACCTATGTTACATGTAAATAAATAAAATAGAAATATATTCTTTAATTCCTTATGCTTTTTTATTTTTAGAAAATTGTAAATATTACATATATTATGTTAAAAATATAAAACCAAAAAAAACCAACAAAATACATTAAAATAAAAAGAAGTATATAAAACATAGTTAAAATACCTATAACTATACCCATACAATTCATATACCTATTTATTTAAGTATACAAATACTATCATAAAAATAAAATAAAAATATATTTATGTACCTAAAAATACATTATAAATATATAAAATAAGAAATTAAAATAATAAAAAAATATACAAAATAAAAAAAATATACAACATACATGTAAATATCTCTATAAATACACCATTAATAATTCACTTGTAATAAAATACATCAAAAAATAAATAAATATCGTAATAAAATACTACATAAAATAATAAACATTTTTTTTATTTTATACCCAAAAATTAATAAAATCATTTATTATTTTTTAAATAATTATTCTTTACTAACTCTATTGTTTTGTCCTGTAGCAAGCTTACATGGACCAATGGCAAGGCTCCCTCTGTTGACCTCCGATTAACTCAGCCTCCATCCTCTGCAGCACGCCAAATCTGTCAAACCTCACATTTTCTCCCAATTTTCCCGACCAATCCATCGCTCAAATAACATCGGTCCCTTCATGGAAAATACTCCCAAAACAACCCTCATACACGCCCATTGCTTGTATCCCTTGTATATAGCTCTAATTTCTTATTTTTGGCCGGTCAATAAGGGCTTCCCATTATGCTCATAAATAACTCAGCCTCCAGCTCGTCAAATCTGTCAAACCTCGTGTTTTCTTCCTTTTTTCCTGGGCGCACCATCCATAAATCGCACTTGCTTCCTTCACAAGTAATGTTCCTGGCACATTGTACATAAACACACACCTTGTACACATTGTATATAGCGTAGATTCTTCACCATCACCTGGTCGATAAGGGTGCACACCAATGTTTATAAATAAAGACCTCTTCCTCCATTCTCAAGTTTGGTCATTCTTAGAACCCTAAAGCCACTCCACTCCGGCCTAATGTGCATCGTTGTGACAGGGGGAGGTCCCCTGGAGCTTGGAGGCGGTTGATGGAGGAAGGGGATGCACCCGCAACCACCGTCACTGGCGGTCCTGCTCCTTTGCTAATACCTAGGTTTGAGCTGTGCATTTTTATTTCATTAGCTTAGCATTAGCCGTAGGCTTTCATTTACTGCATTTTATTTCGTATTTTAGTCAATTAATTAATTTTAATATGTTAGATTAGCTCGCCAGAGCTCTTGAGCTCCGGCCGTGTTTCACTGTCCTACACTTGTTCTCCGACCCCCACATTCACTTCCATTTCCTTCCCCATCACGTTCTCCACCTCCCAGCCACCTTTGACCAACCAGAACCATCCTAAGTTCTGTGAATCGAGGTCTCACTCTACCACCTCACCGGAGACCTCGTCGCCCCTTCGTGCTCACAGCTTCATTTTAGGTCGAGGAGGAACCCCTCGAGCCACTCGCTCTCTCTATGCAGGTCACGCACTCAAAGGAGCCCTCTTGGGATCAAATCATATTGACTTCAAGGTTCCTAAGACCCCCTTCTTCTTCGAGCTCGCCAGGCCTATACATGGGGTCCTAGACATTCCTATGCACACCAGCAGCTACGACACACCACCTCGGACGCGTAGAGCCCATTGCCATCACCAAATCCCTTTTGGACGAGGATAATCAATGATCGAAGTAGGGGAACCTCATTGTTCTTCCCTTTTCTTATAGGACAACAACAACCATCCAATCTGGGGAGGAGCCCAGATCACGCCAGCGCCGTCCTATTGAGTTGCCCCTTCACCGTAGATCTCAACCATGAGATTTGATCATCACCATCGAATCGTGAACCGTCATCGTTGCATGAGGAATGGACGTGTGTCAAGTGAAGAAAGAAGAGTCGTCCGATCGCGCCTATGTTTGGGGTAAATTTCATATCTCACTCCATTTTTTTTGTATTTATTATATAGTTTTATAAATAAAATGTAAAATGTTAAATAATTGGGAATTTTACGTAGGACTTCTTGTATGTTTTGGTATTATCATTTCGGTCCTTCCCAGCCTTACGTGCAGTCCCACGTGAGGATTGTAATTTTGCATGTGTGCCGTGACATTTTTGTGTATTGTAAAATTGTCTCTAATGTTTATATAAATGTTGTTTTATTAAAGCAAAATTGCAACTGAGCCTCTGTTATTCATTTTTATTGCATATTTGCCCCTGCCAAGACTTATTATCTTGTGATATTATGGATTTATCTAATATAGCTACTTAGCTCCTAAAATTCAACACAAATTAGGATAAATGCTTCATGCCTTGTAGATTCACGCCCTACATTTATTTGGCAATTTTGAGCATTTATCAATTTATTAAAAATGAAAAAGGAGTATATAATCCCTGTTTAAAGTATAAAATGAAATAATATGAAAACTTTATGAAAAAATCCAAAAAAAATTATATATAGTATATTTATATATTTATTAAGTCCAGAAATGAAAAACCCCTAAAACTTAGTAAAAGAAAATTAAAAACATCAGAAAGCTCCAAAATAACCAAAAAAATATGAAAATTCCACAAAATACCAAAAAATGTATTTCTTATTTATAATTATCTATATATTATTACTTGCATATTAAAATTGATTTGGCTAATTTTGGACCTTATTTATTATTTTTAAAACCCAAATTAATCTTGGATTATTGTATAATATCGTATTAGGGACATTTTTGACATTAAAAATACATAAAAATTAGTGAAAATTCTAGAAAAATAGCAAAAAAATAGAAAAATAAAAAAAGTACTAAATATTATATTTAATATATTTGGACAATTTATACACACACATAGATATATATATATCTATATATTCTCTCTCTCTTTTATCTTGTACATATCTCTATATATGTCTATATTATATAATTAAAATATAAATAGAAAATAAAAAAAATATATAATATATAAAAATTATAAAACCAAATATAAAATAAAAAATATAAAATTGAAAACCCACAAAAACAATAAAGACATGGACATGAACATAGAATTGAATAAATGTACATTCAATTTCACCACACAAAGCATTCGCCTCCCTATGTTCGACCTCTACACATGCTTACACCTATAGACCTTTGTTGTAGGGTTATAATAAATTTTAACTCCACAAATTTTGAGATGTTAATTGCATATATATTTGATTGTGGGTTATCTGTTGATTAAAGTAGGGTTTAGTCGAGCGGTCACCTCAGCGACGCTAATGAGTTTGAATACCAGACCCTCTCTTTACCCTCTTTATCAACACCACCACATGTATGGTCTCTTTTCCTAAATTGTTATCTAACTTCATCATCTCGGGAGTGGTAGATCACCACGAGCACCTTATCGAGAGGAGGAGAGGCGCACATGATGAGGAGTGAGAGCCGGTCCATGATGATATTTATGATGACACAAATTTTGATGCTGAGGAGAAGAACCATCATGATGATGAGGACGAGCATGATGTCCCGCTTGATGATCAAAGAGAGGGGAGCGATGCAGAGATATTAGACATGGACACAGGCAAGTCAGATGACGATACCACGCCAGACCATGCAGTTTTGTACATACTTCCGAGAATCTCGATGTACATGCTAATTCCACATTAAATGAAAATAAAAAGAATTTTGTTGTTCCTGAGATTGTTCCTTTTCTCGATGCCTTATATGGAAAAGGAAAGAAAATTCCAACAAGAATGTTATCTCTCCAGAAATTGATTTTTTACTAAAAGAACACATTTTTCTGAAGATTCCACTTCACAATGCCTTAGATCATTTTCCTACGCTTAAAAATCAGTTGAGTAACAAATGCACAACATGTAGGAGTAGGAAATCACCTATTGAGAAACATGTACTGACCAAGGTATCTTCATGTTCTATTCAGGACAACGTACCTAAGAAGAATAAAGATTCCGGAGCTCACTATGCTACATGCCGGATTGCAGATGCCATATTCCACAATACTCTCTTAGATAATGGTTCCTCATTTAACTTGATATCATCTTATGTGTTTGATCAACTCAAGTTAGGTCCTCTTTACAAATCACGAGCTATACTTTAGTTCGCAGATCGATAGGTGAAGAGACCTAGAGGTGTTTTGAGGAACATTATTGGGGTCGTTTAGGGCCTGCAGTTTCCAGTGGACTTTACTGTCCTAGATCTGACGTGCCCTACACAGTTACACCTTGCTCCAATCATCATCAGGAGACCCTTCTTCTAGAGAACGATATCACTATTTGATTATGATGTTGGGAGAGTATCATTTCGTACAAAAAGTAGAGAGATACACATTGAGATGGAGAGATGATGTAGCAGTCCCAGATCAATATTTTCATTCACTTCTGAGGACATCAGTCTTGCGGATGATTTCCATCACATAGATGAGACACAACCTCTTGATCTTGAGAGCATTTATTTTGATACCCATGATATCCTACATGAGGATAGGGTAGATGACATGGTTCCTAGTTCTTCAGATAATTGTTCACATGCAGACATAGAGTTAGCATAAGATTCAGATGAGCAGTCAGTTACAGTAGACATCTTATTACCGTAGATTGAGAGTATACATATTCCAACACGAGAGTCATATGATTATATTTCACAGATCATTCAGTCTATTCAGCGTAGAGAATCGGATGGTGTGATGGTTACACGTATACACACCTTCTGTAGTCTAACTCCAGAGACATATATTTTAGTAGAGAGACCTATGCCATATACAGAGTTCACTTACAAAGGCAAATCTACTTGTCCAGCTAGGGATTGGTACACACGAGAACAACATACGATTCAGTACGACCCTAGTTGAGGTGATCAACTTTGTACAGGATGCATGACTACTCTTCTACTTCATTTCATCCTGTACAGAGACCTGCGAACCTTTCGGTTTTCTAGAGTACTCCATCTGTATCTTCTTCATAGTCCACAATCATCCCCATTTTTTTGCTCATCTGCATGCTTAGGATACTAGATCCTAAGTAGGGGGGGTCGATTGCCCGTTGATTTGTGTTTCTCGATTTTGTTTTTTTTTATCTTTTTTTGTTTTCCTTTCTTTTACACTAATCACTAGTACCTAATTTTTGATCACTTTCTTTTTTATATTTGGGATATCTTATCCTAAGTATAGTGGGGACTGAGTGATTTCGTTAATTTCGTTTTTCTTTCTTCCTTTTGCTTCTTCATTTGTATATTCTTTTTTCCTAAATCACCTCATTTTTATCTTCCACTATACTTACAATGACCTGATCGTAAGTATAGGGGGGTCGACTGACTTCTATTCTTTTATTCTTTTCACCCACTTTTACTTAGCAAAGTTATGTCCTATTTTTTCTCTTTTGACGCTAAAGAACATAGCACAATCTAAGTATAGGGGGTGTATATATTATATGTATACTTGTGCCTATAACTCGTACTTTTTTGTATTTTATAATTTATAAAATCTTAAAATAGTGGGTAAGGGTTAATTTAAAATCCATTTATGTATGTATTTATTATTTATAAATCCTTGTAAATAAGTATAATATGTGTAAAATCCTTATTTAAAATTCTTAATTTAAATATTTATTTAAAATATGTATATAATATGTATAATACTTAATTAAAATCCTATTTTTTTAAAATATGTGTAAAAATCATTTAATCTTTATAAAATTCTTTGTGTATAAAATTTGTAAAATTCATTGGTAATTCAATTCAAATAAAATATTGGTAATTTATCTTGTAAAATTAATTTACATATGCTTTCTTATAAGAATCGAAAAATACATAAAAATGTAAAGTCCTAAAATTCATAAAAGTTACAAAATCTTTAAAATCGATAAAAATGAGTAAAATTCAAAAAATATACTTCACAAAAATGTGGTTGCATTTGCATTAACATTTTTCAGAATAATTTTGATTTCTCGAACTAAAGATTGGGAATAGTCTAAAGTATGGAGCTTGATTATGACCTTTAACATTCATTGAAAGGAGCCTAGTTACGAACTGGAATTTAGACTCTTCATGTCAGTGACTTAAACCTTTGGGTTCCATGAGACCACATTTGGGAAGTCAACTTAAACTTGCCTAAGTAGAACACTTGTTGTCATCCATTAACTCTTAAATAGTGAACCAATTTTGGACACACGTACTTCGCACTTACCTCGACTTGCATGGGGTTGTGAATGGCAATTCATTTTAATGGTGCATTTTCATCCTTGTCCAGTGAAGTGTACGTCTAAAGATGGGGGTTGTGGGGTTGAAATAATGCATCTGATGAAGGAAGGATATGCTGGCACAATTATTTCCAAGAGCTAATAATATAGACAGAAATAAAAGATTCTATTAAGGCACAAAAGATTGATGTAGTGCAAGAAACATTACGAAGATAGTACAAAGAGAAGCCACCAAATACCAAATATGACCACAATGGTTCAAGCTTTCAAATAGCCTGCACATCTTAGTAGAGACTTAACTACACTAACTAGGCTTCACAAGGACATGTGACTACACTGGTCACACTACTGTTATTTTCTCATTCTTCTACATTCTCCATCTATTCAATTGTGAACACAACGCGACTTGACCTTAGAAGGGAATAGCCCCCGCCTCGAGGAAAGCGTAGATGGATGAGGAACCGGTGGGAGTGTATTATTGGGATGAGTGGTTTCTTCACTTCTTTAAGTAGGAAGAGCTAACACAATTCATACACAGTACAAATTGAATTCAATGTTCATAGAGTTAGTGATATGGAAAAGTGGATCTGAATTCGTTGTTGAGGTGAACCTAAATAATGATTTGTGGAACTTAATGATTGGTGAGATTAAATTCCTAGTCCTAGTTAAGGCTCCGACAAAATGCTTGTTTTAGGACTGACCAAGCTCTGTCCATTTGCTATTCTCGTGAATTGCTTTAGGAAAACAAATTCATTCTAACTTTATTTCTTTTTACCTTATTTTTCAAATAAGTGTTTGATAAGGGACTAGCAAAGTTTAAGTATAGGGTGTTGATGAATTCATGATTCATTAACATTTCGTCTGAATTTTGTCTTAAAACCCTTAACAAATGCATGTAAATATCCATTAATTTCCATATTGTATCAAATCTATACTCATGAATAAAAATGCACTTTTATGCATCAAAAACATGTAAATAAATAAAAAGAAAAAAATAAAGAAAACAAAAAGAAGGCTGATTTTAAATATGTATAAATCTATAAGATGACTTATACAATATAAATATAGCAGGAAGATATATTAAAACCTAACCTCTGAGATCAAGTTAGCAAGGATTGGTCGACAAACAAATAAGTAGGGGGAGATATGAAAATAAAACCCTAAAAAGAATTAATTATACACTGCACACATAATTCATTATTTATCCAATATTTTATCAGAACTTCAAAGTTTTTAATTAATTCATTTACATATTTTCACCAAACTTTTTTCCTATTTATTTCGAAAATTATATAGAAAAATAAAAAAGTTAAAAATATTATCTTGTATTTATGCCAAGAAATCAAACTTTTAAATTATCAATTTCTCAACATCCAAACATCATAACTTTCTCATACAAACTTTAATTTCATTTTACTCATCTTTAAAGTTCATGAAATAATATTATCTAATTAATGAAAGTGATTTGACTAAAATCGGAGTCCGTTCGCAAAAAGTCATTTTTGGGACCGAATGACAACTGGGTTTCCGGGCTATTTATTTTCTTTAGAACACATTAATTATACTTTTAGTGAATTATAATTTTTTATTATTTTTTGATATTTTATTTTAACCATGAATTATTTCAGATTTTTTTGACACTATTTAATATTTTAAATAAATCAAATACCCTAACTAATAGATGAATTTAACATGTAGAGTATATATCTCCATTTATTAATATAATTAAATTAATTTGTTAAAATCTTGAAAAATTCACATACACTTTATTTATTATTGTAATAATTAATAAATTATAAAATCTATATGTTATTTACTAAATTACGAAACTAAAATCAAAATATTATTTAATAAGCATGCTACATAATTATTAATATAATATTAATATTTCATTAAATATTTGTTATATATAAAAATAAATTATTCTGTAAACTACATAATTTAATTATTTACATCTTTCATTTTTATACCTTTTTAAAATAATGCTATGTATTATGTATTACATAATTGATAACATAATTACATTTCCGACCAACTAGTTCTAACACATATCAATGGTTGGTTCATCTTCTTCAAGAAGTAGTTGGAGCATCTCTGTTCTAACGCTCTAACTTCTTACTATTATTCCTGCATCACCATTCATCCTAAAACCCATATAAACCCTTGATTGCCTTGTCCTAACATATTTCATCCACGCTTACCTTTCGATCATGACCTAACTCCTTCCGATCATTCCATAAAACTCTCCAAAGATCACATATTCAAATCTAACCCCCCAGGTCTAGTTCTAACTGACCAACAACCCAACTTACAAGCCTTGTTTAGAGCTCCTTGGGTGATAGATGATGTAGATCTTCCTCTTGTGTGGAAGAGGGATGATCATAGAGGAGTCCAAGTTGCTTCGTTCGCCTTGAATCGCATCGGAATCATCGTGCGTTGAGCTCGAACCTCCACCATGTTCTTAAGCAATGACCGAAGGTCGTATACCTTCAGTTCATAAATGATCTTTTACATTTATTTCCATGCATTTTAAGCCAATTTTAGCGTAGTTAATCACCAACTTGAGTCTTATTCACTTATTCAAGCCAATTTTAGCCTTCGATTAACATCGGAATCAAGCCCAATTTCAAGGTTATTCTTCACGTATTCTGGAACATGTACGGCTTGTATTTATGCTCACATTTTGAATTGATTCCATTTTGAATCAAGTCTTGGTTCCTCGCAGGAGTGTCCGTATTCAAGAGGTGAAGTAATGCATCAAATTCTCACTTCAATTACAATAAAATCGAAGCTCCAAGATCATTCATGGCGAAGAGTCTCAGCTTATACATTTACAAGCCTAATTTCATGCATCATATGGCTTTCTCAACCTAATTCTCACAACAGGTGTTCTTTAGAGGGGTAGGCGTCCCTTCTCCGGCCTTGCCTCTGACTGATTTGACCGATTCGATGGCCAAATAGACGAAACCTCCGTCATGTTCTTCATTTGGGGAAGAACAACCCCAAATCCTCCATATGCTACATCCACTTGCCATGTGTCACCAGCCGATGACTCGGATCGATTCTCATATTTTAATCATCGTCGTTCAAGATTAATCGGTAGAACAATTGCTTATTCAGCCCTGCTGACTTCCAGAATTCCGCAGCGCTCGGAAAGATTCTGCATTTACATTTTGGTCCCCTTTAGGTATTTAACTGCGAGGAAACTTATTTTCATCGCATTTTAGTCTCTGATCAGGGACTAGTTTACATAGAATTTATTTCTTTCATTTGCAGTTATACCTATGTACATTTTGTGAACTTTGGACACTAATTAGACCTTATTATCTGATGATTTTTCTATGATAGTTAGCTAGATACATTAGCATTGATTTGAGATGATTTCCAAAGATTTTCATCGCTTATTTTCATGATTAAAATTTGTCAAAGTTCGTCTTAAATTCCGGGTTTTGTTTGAGTTATCTCTTCGAACCCGTTGCTCGAGCTCTTCGTGTATCTATTATATAGTATCAACATACAAATCGGTCCACTTCACAGGAATTGATATTCCAAAGTGTTGGAATACTCAAGTTGAAGAGTTGATATGATGAGGTCGAGATAAACTAAGACCTGAATTTTAACTGTCACAATAAAGAACACATCCTTCGACCAGAGATAGATACACATCTATATATCTGATTATGCACATTTGAGGAAAAAATAGGATGATGACCTTGCCAAGGTCCATATATCAACGCATTGGTGTGCATATGAAATCATTTGAGATGTATGATATCTCTAAGGAATCATATTATTCATAGTTGAGAACTGAGAGGAAGAATTCATTCATGAGATATTTTTGGGTCAAAATAAATTCCATGCATGGTCATCCTATTTACGAAATAAGATGAGAATTTGAAATAATAATATATGATTTGGGAAAGTATATGATTATTATTGTCATCAAATTATCGAATGAGAAATCTATTGATATATACTGAAGAAGACAATCAAACTAGTGTGTGAACTTCGAATTTATCAAAGTATTCAAGTGTCAAGTATTAATGAGTATTTGGAATACTCAAGATTATGTATGTAGTATTAAATCATCTACCATGACACTTCCATTCCGAAGGAGTGATGAAACATGAAAGATATTAGTGGCTCCATTTAGCTAGATGATTTGTGAATTAATTGGATTAGATCACAATTCATTTATATCCATATTCCAATTACAATTACAATTCCAATTTCAATGTCAAAATGTTGGAAATAGAAATGGTCACGGAAATGGAAGTATACAAGCTCCTTGAGCTCATTTCTTTGCTCCAAACGATTTGTACTATGATTAGAAATGGTTAAGGATTTTGGACTCAACTCACTAACACTTCGTCCAACTCATGGAAAGTGTGATGTATTCTGTTGAGCTCACTGAGAGTGCAAAGTGTTACAGCTCAAGCTCAACTTTTGTAGGTGACGTATTTTTTTGCAAATATGATATAAATACTAAATCTGGATACACATTTCAAGTCACTATACAAGTATAGTATGATCTCCCCAGTATTATCTTCAAGAATCTAAATTTGTATCTCATGAGTCCTAATTGGATTTGGACTCATACCTATTGATATCAATATTGTAATAATAATAGTTATTATTGCATTATTTTATAAGGGTAATTTGTGAATAAGATTCACAAATATATCTCATTAATTAGTGTGAATAGTGATTAACAATAATTAATATTTATATTAGTATGATTCCTATAAATATTAATGTAAATATGATTTACATAATATTTCCAATGCATGAAATTTTGTGAATTTGATTCAAATTAGTTTTGTACATGTAAATTTGATCTACATTTAATTTTGAGCTCATGAATATGATTCATAAGCTTCTACGATTATTTCCATAATTTGTCAAATTTTGATAATGAGATTATAAAGTGAATTAATATTTCCCAATGCTCAGATATATTGTCAATAATAGAATTATTTTCGAACTCTTTCAGTAATAATGTGTTTTCTCCCTAGATACGTGGAGATAAGGCCATGGTGATTGTACATTCCATGTATAGTGACTTGGATATTGAGATCATATCTCAAATCCAAATCTCGAGGACCTCTCATAGATGTTTTATTAAATTAAATCCATAAATCTAATCTTCTCATTGTTTCTAAATTGTATTCAAATCAATGTAAAACATTTGGACTAATATCATATTACTTCTCTTTTGATAATAGTCACTAAAATGCAAAAATGTTTCATCACTCCATCCGAATGGAAATGTCATGGTTATACAATCATTTACGATCACATCGCCCTTGAGTATTCCTAATACATGTTCATCTTGCATACTGAAAGACCTAGAATAAACCCGAAGTTTTAGATCACATTTGAATTGTCTCCTTCAGAATTTTGTCATTATGTTTCTCATTTGATAAATTGGAGTTAGTATCGATCATATACTTTCCAAAAGCATACATCATATTGATGAGAGAGACTTTACTAGCGGTTATATTGATGTTGGATGTAGCGAACTGTTGATAAAAATCTCTTTATCAAACAAAAGACAATAAATTAGGAGAGAGAAAGAGAAACTGATGAATAAAAGTGCTCTCTCCTAGTTTGTTGTTTCACTATTTATTAACTAGGTAAGTGTCCTTGGGTCGAACTCGAGGAAGTAGAATAACAATACTCAGATTTTTTAGAAAAGAGAATATTTTTGTGATTTTTAACTCCTAGAAGAAAGAGAGAAAACTCTTTTTTTATTGGTTCTAATTTTTCAAGTTTTTATTTGATTTTATTTTACCAATTTTTATATAATTTTCAAGGAGATATTTTTCAAAACAAAGGAGATATAAAAGTCGAATGCAAATAAACCTTTAGAGAAATATTTCCATCTCTTTATCATACAAGAGATCCTTATTGAATGTCACATGTGTTAAAGTCAGTTGTGTCCTCCCAGTTGCATTGTATTCAATATGGCCATGGTACATATCCTTAGATGTAAAATCGGACCTTAATAATAAAGTGCATTCATTCAATTATCATTTCATTTCAGATGGATATAATGATAAAACAATAACTTTTATTGAATTAATGGATCGCGGAGGGCTTACAAGTCCATCAGTCTCTCACTAGCCCTCAGAGACATTCATGTGCAACTCTCTACCCCATATTCATTATGTTAATCGTTGACTATTTGTCAAATAACTTGGAAAGCTAATTGGTCACTCTATCATTGACGACTATGTCAAGTTCTGTTACAAACTTGCATAACCCAAGTGAGCATTTGAAGGATATGGCAAGATCCTTAAGCACATCACGGAAGCGTAAGAATTGCATCATATGCGATCGGGAGCGACTAGTCACACTAGTTGCTTGAGGTAGTTTTTGGGATTTTTTTTAAAAATCATGCTATGAAACCACACAATCCAAGAACACTTCTTGGATTGACTCATTGATGAATCCACGATTCATCATCTTAATATCTTGATCTTAGCAAAATCCCCGAGTAAAATCCCATATAAATGTCAATAAAATCAATAAACTAACAAAATGACTCTTGTAAATAAAATACATTAATTATTGTATATTAGATTGTACAAAATAAATTACACATAAAAAGCCGCAAAAATAAGGAGTTTTATACTTGTAACTAGCCCAAAACTTAATGTATTTTTAACAATTTCATTTCAACTCCTTTTTGGCTAATTCTTTCTCTAACTTGTTCATAAAAATGTATATAAAAATACAAAAATACAAAACAAATTTTACCTTAAATAAATGCTCCTAGATCCCAATGGGAAAAAGCCGTAAAGACCAACTTCCAAGCTAAATTCCCGCTCCGTATGAACTCCAAATTCACCAAACTCACTTTTAAAGTTCAAGTTAGAAAATTATCTATCCAACGGAAGTGGTTTAATTAAAATCGGAGCTCGTTTGCAAAAGTTGGGTTTTGGGACCTAGATGTACATTGTATATTATGTATACATTCATACTTTCTTCATTTTTTTATTATATCTTTCTTAATTACTAAAAATACAAAAAAATCATATTTATGTTGTATTTTAATTATACTATTTTATTGTATTTTTTCGTTGTAAATATCTCTTATTAAAAAGACAAAAAAATTACATATTAGAAAAGTAAAAAAAAATGTACATGGTGTTTTGTCTTCTTTTGTAAATTCTCCACTATTTCTCTTCTCTTTTTATTTTATTGTATTTAAAGTAGACAACTTTATTTATTTATTTATTTATTATTTAATTTCCACTCTCTACAATAACCACCAATTCAACTCCATTATTCCACCATTTTTTCCTAACTTCCCATTCAACTCCATTAATAAATCAACCTCCCATTCAACTCCACCACTTTAATAACCTCTCCTTCCATTCTCTTTATATATCTCTCATTCTCCTCAATTTTGCCTTTGATCCATCTTTATGTGAGGAGAGCCAAGTTCCCAGAGTTGAATCGGTGACAGCGACGCAGCCGCGGTCGAGCGACGACGGCCCTCTCTCCGGTGTGATCCGTTGGTTTTTTTTTGGCCAACATCGCAGCCGCAACCGCGCGCTTCTCGAGCTCATCGCACGCCGGCGATTTGAGCGAAGACCGTGCTCACGAGAGCACATCCTAGGCGACCGTCTCCACCGTAGGTAATTTTGTTTTTATGTGGTCATCATTTTATCTTTGTAGTTTTTTTAGCATAACCCATATCACTCCTTCATTACCACCACCAACATCATCTTTATTTTCATCACTTCACATTACCATCACCTCACCATATTTTATTTCATCACATTTTTTTCCATCATGTACATCCTCTAATTAACAAAAAAAATTAAAACAAAAAAAGGGGTTCTTTCATTACCACTTACTTAGCTTCATTTCATCATCTTCACTACTATCATCATATCAATTTTCCCCCTTCATTATCATTTTTTTTATTTGTATTCCCTGTCTAATCAAAAATTAAAAAAAATAAAAAAAATTTAAACAAAAAAGGGACTATTACAGCAGCAAAAGAAAAATTAAAAAAAATAATAAGAAAAACAAAAAAAAAGTAACGGGAGGGAAGCAGCGGCACCCCCGCCGCCGCCGCCCCCCCTCATCTCCTCCGCCGCCAGGCGCGGCACCGCCGCCACCGCGGCCCCTCACCAGCGGGTGGCTCCCACAGCCATCGCCGCCCCCAGCCGCGCGGCTGTCTCTGCCGCGCCACCGGCCTCCAGCAGCCGCCCCGCGCCCTCCACCTTCAACCGCCGCACCGCCGCCAGTGCGCGGCACCGCCGCCACCGCGGCCCCTCACCAGCGGGCGGCTCCCACAGCCATCGCCGCCCTTCCCGACCTCCGCAACTGCCGACGCCATCTCCCCCCCTTTTGGGTTTCGTCTCAATCGGCCTGGAGAAGAAGGTCCTTTCATTTGTTTATTTTTTTTATTGTAATTATTGCATTTTAACCCGTACAGTTTATATAATTTCATCATAGTCCTTGTACATATTTTGGTATTGTAATTCCAATTTTTGTTTTGCAAGGACACCCCTGTATTCGTACTTAAATTTGGACCTCATTTTGGCATCCTTTTATTAAAAGAAAAATAGCATTGTGTTGAGCAACTAAATGTCTACATTTTGACTATTTATTTGTATTTTTGTGAGTAATGGGTAATTAATTAAAAATGTTCAACTAAAATTTAGCATACTTTACCCATTCTGTGCTTTTAAAATTATTACTCACATAAGGTTGCTTCAAAAAATCCAGAAAAATTATATGTGATGCCTTAATATGTGATTAATGTTCTATCCAAATTTCAATCAAATTGGAGTTGTCTTGTGCCTGAAATAAATTGTAGAGTGTTTCTAGTATTTGATTTTTAATTAAATCCACTTAGATCCTTTTTGCGAAATTTCAAGTCTTCTGGATTGCACATGAAAATATATTGTTGAGATAATTTGTTCTCGGACTAATTTGATAATGTGGATTTATTAGAAATTATTTACTCGCTGTCACTCTGATTTCACTAAAAAATTCATAAAAAATTCATATCTTGTCAAAAAAATCCAAAAATACTATTGTAGCTTCCTTGCATCATGTTTCCATTTCAGTAAATTTTTCATAATATTTGCTTACTGTTTGTGTGAGAAATTGCGAAAAAACCCATAAAAAATGTGTATTTTTATTTATTGCATTTTAACCCCTAAAATTAAAAAAAAATGTGTTTTGTGTTCATCTCTGGATTAGGACTCTAGGAAAAATACGAATTGGCTAATTTGGACTTCTTTTCCATTAAAATTAATTTGGCCTTGTTGTATGTTTTCTTAGTGTTGTAATTCACCCGCATCTTGCATTTGTGTTTCTTCTTGCATTAAAAAAATCTAAAAAAATACCGCATTGGAAATCTAAACCTAAATTTGCAAATTAATTTCAAGTTGTTCCTTTGCCTCCCTGAGTTCGACCCCGGACTTGCCCGGGATATAAATTAAGCCGAGACACTCTTCACGGAGATCTTCTCTCGGTTCTGACCGAATCGCTGGTTACACGTGCTACAACGTGACCGAATTAATCAACGTATCTAGCGACACGTCGGATGGCGTCGTTGCCGGGGAGTGAAACAACTTAGGGATTAGTTTAAAAATTTGGATTTAGTTTTCCATTTACTCGGGTACTCTGACCCCCGAGCCACCTTGTATTTATTCCATTTTTTTTTGCAATTATTTCTCTTCATATTTTTGTATATATCTTGTTGTTTTTCTCTCTAATATAAATCTTTGTTTCCTTGCGAGGGCCCGTTGGACTTGGAGTGCATCGGAGGTCGACGGACGCGAGGAGCGCCGACTGCTGAAGTGCGAGGATAAAGCAATTTATTTTTGAGAGAATTTTGTAAATTATTGTAATTATTTAGGTATTTGCTCATTTCTAGCGGCTCTTGTTTGAGAGCTGGCGTGTGTATAAAGACTTGGACTTTATTTGTGGTGTGTCGAGCCTGTTTCACTCTCCGGCGAGGGTGGGGCTTGACTTGAGTGACGAAAATTAAGGATTAGGCACACGGTAGTTTAGATTCAAATTTGTTTGTGCCCATCGTAAATTAGGCCACACATATCTTAGAAGATTCACATATCTTATGAGATTCATAATGAGACGCACATAGACACGTACTACTTAGCTCAAATTCAATCAATTCTTCCCCGCTAATAGTATATTGTTTAGGTGCGGTTTCCTCGATCTGCATGCATTTAGTGTAATATTTACAAATTCAGTTTTGCATAATGCATGAAGAGTGCTGGGATTCACTGTAAGTATACCTTCTTCTGAGCATGCATCATAGTTTCTCGTTTGCATTCTGATTTCCGATTCCCAACTTGTTTTACAACTTAAGGTTAAAGGAAATTGGGACTGAACGGTAGACGTGCTTGTGTGTTCACATAAATTTCAAGTGATAACCTAACTCTAAAATTGGGACTGAATTGAGCAGGTCGATCTAATTAATTGGAATAAAAAGAACCCTTGTTCTCGGGTGCAGAAAGCCCTCATTGTTTGTTTAAATTGCAAGTGAGAGAGAGACGACCCTAGGATAGAGCCAAGTCTGGATTTCTTACTTACTACTGGTTCTTTCATTTATGCGATTAGCTACTTTTCAGTGAGGATTTACGGGTAGCCGGTAAACGGTCCGGACTTCCTTAGCAGAGTGGGAGGTTTAGAGGACGCCTTAGTCCTCAAGGAACGGGTAGCCATATTTATACGGTCCGTACTTACTCCTATACTGGCTGAAAGTAGGTCAAACTAGTCGTAAGAACCGGGCCAGTCTGTAGGAAAATACGGGCACCTAACAGCTCGTTAATCTTTCAAAGATTGTATTCTCACCAACTAAAATTGACCAGATAAATCGACCGAACTCTTACGGCCATCACGTGTTGAGTTGGTGAAATTGGGGGTTTGAATTGCGTTTGAATTGTGTGAGTTCACTCCGCACATTTACGTGCACCGTAGAACTAGCGCCTCATTGAACATCGTGTTCTAATCAGTTCTTTTGACATCGAAGATGACTGATTGGGGGGATATTTATTCGGACTTTGCGAATCTCTCGTTGAACCCTTCAAAAAGTACGTCTTCAAAGGTCCAAGCGCAACTTGGATCAACCTGGACTCATGACCCTCTTGATCCCAGGATCACTCACTCTCGGGATGGTTACTCTCAAACCATTCCCTTTCTCTCTTCCCACCTCACCGAGGAAGACCATCGCCTTGGTGAGAATATCATGAGTCATAAATCCTCTTCTAATAAAGAACACATTGCTGATTCAGACCATATAGAAGACACGAGTAAAATGCCTCCAAAGAAGAAAGAAGAGGAAGAAGAGAACCATGAAGACCCGATAAGAAGTATACTTGCCCGATTAGCTGCATCTGAGCAGCAACCAGCATTACTGAGAGCTCAGTTGGGACAGTTAAATGTTGGGGTCCAACTACCAATGGATGCGGCTTATAACCCTGGACAATATCAAATTCATAACTACTTGAGTCCGGCCGAACCTGAGGTTGATTTTGAGTTGAAGCCGCACTTTCTGAACCTGCTGCCATATTTTGATGGGAATGCTTCTGAGGAGCCATATGCATTCCTAAGGGACTTTGAGCTCATCTGTGCTAACCTCAAAAATAACAATGTTAGCCAGGATTATATTAGACTCAAAGCCCTTCCATTTGCCTTGGGTGGAAAAGCCGATTACTGGGTAAAGCATCTTGGGATCATCGTTACCACTTATGCCCAGTTCAAGGACCTATTCCTAAAGAAGTTCTACCCGTTGAGTAGAACTAACATGATGAGGACGCGAATTACGAGTTTTTCCCAATTACCCAATGAAGCCTTCTGTGATGCTTGGGAAAGATTCAAGGACATCCTGCAAAAGTGTCCTTGTCATAGACTAGATGACAACATCTTGGTCCAATCCTTCTTCACTGGTCTCAACCCTGAGATGCAGGGTTTAGTGAGCGCTGCCTGTGGAGGCAGCTATACATCACGAGGAGCGGATACCGTCTGGAGGGTATTCGAGCAGATGGCTGAAACTAGCCGCTCACAGATGGCCAGCAGGGCCTATACACCATCCCCCAATTCACTCTCATTTGGAGGGGGAAAATCAGCTGTAGTCGATCTTTCTCAGGACGTGATCCCTAGCATGGGACTTCTTGCTAACAAGCTTACTGTAGTTGAGAAGATCGACAGGAGGATTGATGAGTTAGACCGGAGCGTCTCCAAACTTCCAAAACAGATGGAGGAGTTGACTGAGAAGGTATCCAAGATACGGATACCCGCCGTGACTGCACTCGCTGCTCCCATTTATCGAGTTCACCATGTTCAGGAGCAGTTGGTGTCAGGGCAACCCCAACCGTGGGAGCAGGACCAATCCTACACCCACTCTTTCCAGCAGCCACCTCCAGCAGTAGAGACAGTCCAGGAGGAGCCTCCACCAGTTTGGGAGGTGAATGGGATATGGTATACTCAAGACCCTGCCAGGCAGGGAAGTACGGGAGACCGACAGACCTATCAGCGTCCCCCGACCTTTCACAACACCGCATTCACCTCCGCACCACCTCCGTCCCAGCAGAGCCCTGGATTCCATCCACCCCAGCAGCAGAGGCAGCAGTACCAGCAGTATGGCCGACAGGGCCATTACCAGACGGGCCAGCAGGGCCCGCAACCCCAGCAGCAGCAGCAGAGGCAGTACACTGGCCAGCAGGGCCAGTCTTCCCGTTCTTCTTCCCAGTCTTATCCACTTCCTTCATCGTCTAGTCCCATGGATATTCAGCAGCAGATACTCGACGAGCTACGTTCCTACAGGAATGAGGTTCAGGACTTACGGGTGGATGTCAACCGCCTGTCCAGATGGCGAGACGAGCAGACTGCACCCTCTACCTCGATCCCAGCCCAAGTTCAGGCTAACCCCAATAGCCTGAACCGTTCTAGTTCTCAGCAGCACTTTGTTCAGGTATACTATTCAGCATCTCCTAAATCTGAACATGAGATTCTTTCGTGTGACGAGGCTAACCACATGTCACTCAGGAGCGGAAGGACCGTGGTCGTACCTGACCGGGTGAGGGACACGAGGAGGGGCATCTCTGGAGCTCTACCTGAGGAGTCTTCAGAGAACGAGGAGGAGAGGCATCATATCTCAAAGCCCCATCAGCACCATTCAAGGATTTCTACTCAGGGAGACGAGAGGAGGAGGAGAGTACGTATGCAGCATCGTCAGCATGGATATTCTTCTGAGTCTACGGAGGACCTTGCATCTCCGGTTGTGGCGGATACCATTCCAGCTTCTATTCCACAACCTTTAGTAGATGGTTTTGATTTCGATTCCATGTTGCATCAAAAAGATTCTTGTATGAAGAACTCTGTTTCCGTTAATGCAAAGAATGATCTTTCAGTTCATGATTCAGATTCTTCATTCTCTGTTTCCTTAGCTTCAATCCCTTTCCCCCGTGCTCTTACGGTAGGAAAGCGCATCAAAAAGATTCAGAAAGATGACCCCGATATGGCACGGTTTTGCAAAGAAAACATCACAGTTAAGGTGCCATTTGATGAATATGTGTCTAACCATCCTGCCTTCCAAAAATACCTTAAGGTGAGATGCACACCTAGAAGGGTTAGCAGGAAGAAAGATAACCGAAATATAAAGACACATGTCTTATCAGTAGCCACAACCTATTGTCTCAAGAATCAGACTTTGCCAAAGAAAAAGAGAGACATGGGTGCTCACTATGTGGAGAGTCGTATTGATGACATTGCGTTTGCACGCACACTCTTAGATAATGGTTCTTCGATCAACTTACTTCCCTTAGCATTATATCAGAAATTGGAGTTGGGACCACTTCGCAAATCTAGAGCATTACTCCAATTCGCAGATCGTTCAATGAAGAGACCTAAGGGAGAAGTGAAGAACGTCGTTATCTCGATTGAGGGGCAGAACTATCAGGTGGACTTCACAGTCTTGGACATGGAGACCCCCAATCATTGGAGAGAATCTCAGATCATTCTCGGGCGACCCTTCCTTAGGACCGCAGGCGCAGCTTTCGATTATGGTACGGGAATGATGAAGTTCCGTTCTCCAGGCGGAGAGGTGAACCTTGAGATGAAGCAAACCAAGTGTCAGCGACCCGATTCAGAGAGTAGCACAGAGTATTCATCTTCAGAGGCAGACTGCAGTTTGATTAGCACAGTTGGGATTTGGGGACAGATTCCTTCAGGACAGAGCGAGACCCTTTCATCTGGAGAGGATATAGTGCATGATGCAGTTTGCCAGGTGTTGTCTGATCTTGCTAGAGATGCATCAACCTATTCTCATGATGACTTAGAGATCCATCCAGATCTGTCAGTTCCATCCTCTTCGGAACAATCATGGGACATAGATGACGAGTCGGACATGGCTTTTGCCGACTGTTTGGATACTTTTGACGATCCGATTCCCGATACTTCTGATTTGGTGGCGAGTACTACTCAGCTTGGCCCACCTTCATGTAGCACGGAACCAGATTCAGATTCAGTTCAGCCAGATCTTCTTGATGATACCACATTGCCAGAACTGAAATCACTACCTCCTACACTTAAGTATGCCTTTCTTGCGGGACCCAAAGAGAGATATCATGTCATCATTAGCTCAGACTTGACTTTAGAGCAGGAGTCTAGATTGTTAGAAGTCTTAGAGAGGAACCGCAAAGCAATAGGCTGGACAGTGTCGGATCTCGTGGGCATCAACCCCGCTCTCTGCTCGCACTACATTTTTACTGAGGATAACGTGAGACCTTCCCGTGAGTTTCAGAGGAGACTTAACCCCAATCTACGGGAAGTGGTGAAGAATGAAATTGAGAAATGGTGCAAAGCAGGGTTTATATACCCTATTTCTGACTCCAAGTGGGTGGCCCCACTTCATGTTGTCCCGAAGAAGTCGGGAATTCAGATGGTCACCAACGAGGAGGGGGTAGAGATCGCGACACGGGTACCCACGTCGTGGCGCGTCTGTGTCGACTACAGGCGCCTGAATGCTGCGACCAAGAAAGATCACTTTCCCTTACCTTTTATTGATCAGATCTTGGAGAGACTTGCAGGGAAAGAGTTCTTCTGTTTTCTTCACGGGTACTCAGGCTACAACCAGGTGGCCATAGCCCCTGAGGACCAGGAAAAGACCACATTCACATGTCCATTCGTCACTTATGCTTTCAGGCGCATGCCATTCGGGCTCTGCAATGCCCCGGGCACATTTCAGCGGTGCATGATAGCCATATTTGCCGAGATGGTGGGAGATTTCCTGGAAGTGTTCATGGATGACTTCTCGGTCCATGGTGATTCTTTTGATACATTTTTAGCGCACTTGGACCGAGTCCTCACGAGGTGTAGAGAGGTGAATCTGGTACTCTCCTGGGAGAAGAGTCACTTTATGGTGACGGAGGGTATCGTGTTGGGGCATGTCATCTCCAAAAGGGGAATGGAGGTTGACCCTGCCAAGGTGGAGGTGATCAAGAAACTCGATCCACCTACCAACGTGAAGTCAGTGCGGTCATTCTTAGGGCATGTTGGATTCTATAGGAGATTCATTCAAGATTTTTCAAAGATCGCCCGCCCACTGACTGAGCTCTTAGGGAAAGACATAGAGTTCGTTGTAGATCACTGGTGTCTGGAGGCCTTTGAGCTCTTGAAAAGGAAGATTTGTGCCTCGCCTATCCTACAAGCTCCTGACTGGTCTCTCCCCTTTGAGATCATGACTGACGCTTCAGATTTCGCTATAGGAGCTGTGCTAGGACAACGGCGAGAGGGGATTCCGTTTGCGATTCACTATGCGAGCAAAGTTTTAGATCCTACACAGAAAAATTATACAGTGACTGAAAAGGAAATGCTCGCAGTAGTATGGGCCCTCGAGAAGTTCAGATCATATATTTTGGTCTCTAAGGTGACAATTTATACTGATCACACAGCCATTCGATACTTAATGGAAAAGAAGGACGCGAAGGCGCGTCTTCTTAGGTGGATTTTACTCCTCCAGGAATTTGATTTGGAGATAAAAGATAAACCTGGAGTGAAGAATGTTGTGGCTGATCACCTTTCTCGGATTGAACTTAAGGATTCTCCTGATCATGAGCGGATTAGAGAGACCTTCCCAGATGAGTCAATTTGTGTTATTGACTCCCTATCGTGGTATGCCAACATGGTGAACTATCTTGTCTCCAAGCAGGTTCCCCATGGTTGGACTAGGAGCAGCATTGATCGACTGAAGTCAGATTCGAGGAGATACCACTGGGACGATCCTTTCCTTTTCTTCGAAGGACCGGATTGTGTTTGGAGAAGGTGTATTCCTCAGGAGGAATACCATAGTGTCCTCACATATTGTCATTCACTTGAGGCTGGAGGACACCATTCGGGAAAGAGAACCGCTCACAAAGTACTTCAATGTGGATTGTATTGGCCGACCTTGTTTAGAGATGCCATTGATTTTGTGCGGTCGTGCCCGACTTGTCAAAGGATGGGAGGGACAGTTGGACAGAGAGATGAGATGCCCATGCAACCGATGATTATTTGTGATGTTTTTGATGCATGGGGCATAGATTTTATGGGTCCCTTTCCCAACAGCCAAGGACATGAGTACATTTTGTTGGCGGTTGATTACTTATCCAGGTGGGTGGAGGCTATCCCAACCCGAACCGCAGACAGCAAGACTGTCTGTAAGTTTGTGAGAGATCATATTATTGCTAGGTTCGGGGTGCCAAAAGTTTTGATATCTGATGGGGGTAGCCATTTTGTGAACCGAGAAATGAGATCTTTAGCTAAGGACTATGGATTTGATCATAGAGTTACTAGTCCTTACCACTCACAGTCCAACGGCATGGCAGAGGTTTCGAACAGAGAGGTGAAGAGTATTTTGCAGAAATTGGTTCGTCCCGATAGGAAGAACTGGTCTCAGCTTTTGGACCAAGTTCTGTGGGCCTATAGGACAGCCTACAAGACACTATTGGGTACTTCACCATTTAGAATGATCTATGGCAAGCCATGCCATTAGCCCGCAGAATTGATTCATAAATCTGAATGGGCAATTAAGAAGATTAATTGGAGTTGCCACCTAGGGAAGCTTTGCCGAGACTTGAACTTGAACGAGCTCGTGGAAATCCGAAACAGAGCATATGACAACAGTTTGATTTATAAGGACAAAGTAAAGAGATGGCATGATCAGCACATTAGGTGCAAAGACTTTGTCCCTGGACAAAAGGTATGGTTGTTCAATGCCAGGTTGAAGATGTTCCATGGGAAGCTCAAATCTAAATGGACGGGTCCCTTTGTGGTTAAGAAAGTGAACGAGAATGGAAGTGTAGAGATATCTGATCTCACATATGGTGCACAATCTCATGTGGTGAATGGACAACTGTTGAAGCATTTTGTTGATTCGAAAGAGCAGTTAGTCCAAGTCGAGGTCATCAACTTCATACAGAGTGAGCACAGAGCAGATACATCATATTACTCGTCATGAAGATGCAGCATACAGATTCAACATCTTAGAAGATTCAATCACTCTTGTACATTCTCCCTTCCTTGTATATTCTCAAGATCACATCGGTTCTCACACTTACTCTTATCCTATACTTAGGCTGACCAAAGCCTAAGTATAGGTGGGACCGATGCCTGCCATGTGTATTTACTCATCATTTCTCCTCTTGACCTCGTCCGCCCCATTTTTGCTCTTCTTCTACACTTAGGCTGTCCAGAGCCTTAGTATAGGGGGGGCGGATCGACTCCTTTACTTTCTATTATTTTAGCTTTCCTACGCTTAGTATGAGCTATGTCTTTTTGTCACCTAGTGCCATGAGGACATAGCACAAGCTAAGTATAGGGGGGTGTGTATATATTACATATATACTTTACCCATACCTCGTACTTTTACGTATTTTTTATATATATTATACAATAATTATGGGGTGGGTAAAAAAAACAAAACAAAACAAAACAACAATACAACAATAAAAAAACTTAAAAAAAAACAAACAAAAAAAAACAAAAACTAAAAAAAAACTAACTAATAAGTTGGTTTAATCCCTGACACAATTCACTTTCACACAAGACTAGTGATGTTCAAGAACACTTGGTTTATGAGGTCTTGAGATTTTGAGTTAACCGGCCTTAGTCATTAGGGTCCTTGACTTAATTATTCACATTTCCTTAGTTTGAAAGATTTGTGTGCTATATTGCATGCTTAGTCTCTACCTTAAGAATATGATCAGTACCTCACATACACGACTGCAGTTATGATGAGATGAGTTGAAATTTCACTTGAGGAACTGGGATGAGGGATTTGAGTTTGGACTTGATTTAATGATGCTCGAGGATGGGATAAAATCAATGAAGGCTTCATGAAACCTGAGTGTCAGCACATTTAGCCAGTATGAGAACATGGTTCTTGTACTATCTCTTCATATTTACCTATGTGCCAGGGTGTGATAAAATAGAAAAAATGTTGATCAGTGTGCGCCAACTCTTGGTAAAAGCAGTGGAGCTAGCCACAAATACTACAAAGCAATGAAATGTCAAAGAAAAGCTCTCATTCCACAAAGTCAATTATCAAAAGAGCTTCCACCAAAGGCGAGCGCTCCCAACCATTTCAAAGTGTCCACTTTGACCACCGCTATTAGGACCAGGAGTCGGGCTTGCACCAAAAAAGGGCTCTGCATCGTAAATGCTACAAGTCTGGGTGTAGAAGGTACGAAGGTACTCAAAAAAGGCACACCCCGGTGTACTCCCAGGAAAACAAGTGCAGACGGCTCCAACTTCTCTTGACGGACGCACTGATCAACACCAAAAAAAATGCGTTGCGTAATAAGGCACTTGAAAGGATCCTTGTTCCAATGAGAGGGAGAGAAGAAATGACACAATCCTATGCCCTCCATCAACTGGCCTTCCATCTACACTTTCAAGTCTGACAACTAAAGAGACGGTGGATTGGATGCAAGAAATGATTTATTCCCTAGTGTTGAGGATTGGGTCCATCGGAGAGTCTCTTGGACTGGAACCTTGGGTGACGTTGTGACTCTACTCTTGTAACTGCAGTCAACACTTAAAGTCATATCCCTTATATATACGTATACAAAGAGAGTCTGATGATTAGGGAAATTGGGTACCTTTTGACTAGAGCTTGGTTCAGCTTAGAATTTTAGGATCTCTAAAACCGAGAGTTCTTGAACGGATCAAGTCTTGTATTCACATGCACAGTCAGGGGTTAACCCAACTTATTCATTCTTTATTTGCTCGAGGACTAGCAAAGTTTAAGTATAGGGGGGTGATGAATCCGCGATTCATCATCTTAATATCTTGATCTTAGCAAAATCCCCGAGTAAAATCCCATATAAATGTCAATAAAATCAATAAACTAACAAAATGACTCTTGTAAATAAAATACATTAATTATTGTATATTAGATTGTACAAAATAAATTACACATAAAAAGCCGCAAAAATAAGGAGTTTTATACTTGTAACTAGCCCAAAACTTAATGTATTTTTAACAATTTCATTTCAACTCCTTTTTGGCTAATTCTTTCTCTAACTTGTTCATAAAAATGTATATAAAAATACAAAAATACAAAACAAATTTTACCTTAAATAAATGCTCCTAGATCCCAATGGGAAAAAGCCGTAAAGACCAACTTCCAAGCTAAATTCCCGCTCCGTATGAACTCCAAATTCACCAAACTCACTTTTAAAGTTCAAGTTAGAAAATTATCTATCCAACGGAAGTGGTTTCATTAAAATTGGAGCTCGTTTGCAAAAGTTGGGTTTTGGGACCTAGATGTACATTGTATATTATGTATACATTCATACTTTCTTCATTTTTTATTATATCTTTCTTAATTATTAAAAATACAAAAAAATCATATTTGTGTTGTATTTTAATTATACTATTTTATTGTATTTTTTCGTTGTAAATATCTCTTATTAAAAAGACAAAAAAATTACATATTAGAAAAGTAAAAAAAAATGTACATGGTGTTTTGTCTTCTTTTGTAAATTCTCCACTATTTCTCTTCTCTTTTTATTTTATTGTATTTAAAGTAGACAACTTTATTTATTTATTTATTTATTATTTAATTTCCACTCTCTACAATAACCACCAATTCAACTCCATTATTCCACCATTTTTTCCCAACTTCCCATTCAACTCCATTAATAAATCAACCTCCCATTCAACTCCACCACTTTAATAACCTCTCCTTCCATTCTCTTTATATATCTCTCATTCTCCTCAATTTTGCCTTTGATCCATCTTTATGTGAGGAGAGCCAAGTTCCCAGAATTGAATCGGTGACAGCGACGCAGCCGCAGTCGAGCGACGACGGCCCTCTCTCCGGTGTGATCCGTTGGTTTTTTTTGGCCAACATCGCAGCCGCAACCGCGCGCTGCTCGAGCTCATCGCACGCCGGCGATTTGAGCGAAGACCGTGCTCACGAGAGCACATCCTAGGCGACCGTCTCCACCGTAGGTAATTTTGTTTTTATGTGGTCATCATTTTATCTTTGTAGTTTTTTTAGCACAACCCATATCACTCCTTCATTACCACCACCAACATCATCTTTATTTTCATCACTTCACATTATCATCACCTCACCATATTTTATTTCATCACATTTTTTTTCCATCATGTACATCCTCTAATTAACAAAAAAAATTAAAACAAAAAAAGGGGTTCTTTCATTACCACTTACTTAGCTTCATTTCATCATCTTCACTACTATCATCATATCAATTTTCCCCCTTCATTATCATTTTTTTTATTTGTATTCCCTGTCTAATCAAAAATTAAAAAAAATAAAAAAAATTTAAACAAAAAAAGGGACTATTACAGCAGCAAAAGAAAAATTAAAAAAAATAATAAGAAAAACAAAAAAAAAGTAACGGGAGGGAAGCAGCGGCACCCCCGCCGCCGCCGCCCCCCCTCATCTCCTCCGCCGCCAGGCGCGGCACCGCCGCCACCGCGGCCCCTCACCAGCGGGTGGCTCCCACAGCCATCGCCGCCCCCAGCCGCGCGGCTGTCTCCGCCGCGCCACCGGCCTCCAGCAGCCGCCCCGCGCCCTCCACCTTCAACCGCCGCACCGCCGCCAGTGCGCGGCACCGCCGCCACCGCGGCCCCTCACCAGCGGGCGGCTCCCACAGCCATCGCCGCCCTTCCCGACCTCCGCAACCGCCGACGCCATCTCCCCCCCTTTTGGGTTTCGTCTCAATCGGCCTGGAGAAGAAGGTCCTTTCATTTGTTTATTTTTTTTATTGTAATTATTGCATTTTAACCCGTACAGTTTATATAATTTCATCATAGTCCTTGCACATATTTTGGCATTGTAATTCCAGTTTTTGTTTTGCAAGGACACCCCTGTATTCGTACTTAAATTTGACCTCATTTTGGCATCCTTTTATTAAAAGAAAAATAGCATTGTGTTGAGCAACTAAATGTCTACATTTTGACTATTTATTTGTATTTTTGTGAGTAATGGGTAATTAATTAAAAATGTTCAACTAAAATTTAGCATACTTTACCCATTCTGTGCTTTTAAAATTATTACTCACATACGGTTGCTTCAAAAAATCCAGAAAAATTATATGTGATGCCTTAATATGTGATTAATGTTCTGTCCAAATTTCAATCAAATTGGAGTTGTCTTGTGCCTGAAATAAATTGTAGAGTGTTTCTAGTATTTGATTTTTAATTAAATCCACTTAGATCCTTTTTGCGAAATTTCAAGTCTTCTGGATTGCACATGAAAATATATTGTTGAGATAATTTGTTCTCGGACTAATTTGATAATGTGGATTTATTAGAAATTATTTACTCGCTGTCACTCTGATTTCACTAAATAATTCATAAAAAATTCATATCTTGTCAAAAAAATCCAAAAATACTACTGTAGCTTCCTTGCATCATGTTTCCATTTCAGTAAATTTTTCATAATATTTGCTTACTGTTTATGTGAGAAATTGTGAAAAAACCCATAAAAAATGTGTATTTTTATTTATTGCATTTTAACCTCTAAAATTAAAAAAAAATGTGTTTTGTGTTCATCTCTGGATTAGGACTCTAGGAAAAATACGAATTGGCTAATTTGGACTTCTTTTCCATTAAAATTAATTTGGCCTTGTTGTATGTTTTCTTAGTGTTGTAATTCACCCGCATCTTGCATTTGTGTTTCTTCTTGCATTAAAAAAATCTAAAAAAATACCGCATTGGAAATCTAAACCTAAATTTGCAAATTAATTTCAAGTTGTTCCTTTGAAAGTACACGCGGATTCATCACCCATCTAAATCACAAACAAGTATTAGGGTTACTTGTTGAAGCGTGGTTGCGATCATGTCACTAAACGAAGAGACCTCCTATCTCAAGTCTGATCTGACGAAGGAGACGCTTGCGAGCACGTTGGTGAAATGCATGCTCCTCACAATCCATGTTGATGATCCAAGCGATGAATCTCTTGATCTCATCACAAGAGATACAGCATCTTCTTCACGAGTGACGCACACCGAAAGAGGTGGAGATCCATGAGCAAACCATCCTGCAGCATAACGACGACGTTACGACGAAGGAGACTCTCTCCAGGGCTTCCATGGTGGACGACCATAATGAGAGAGAGATAGAGAGAGAGGACGTGTAGAGAATGAGAGAGAGAGAGAGCAATAGTTGGTGTCTCCAACTTGTATGTATGTATGTAAAGAGGAGCAAAGGGGATGCCTCTACTTTTATAATATTTTGGGATCCATGGATCTAAATCCATGGACAACATAAATCTAATGGCTCACATTCATTTGTGTTTCTTTCAATGGCCATGATTTTGTTGTAAAAAACACAACAATAATTAATTTAATTAAATCAAATGTATATTGAATATCATTTTATTTATATTAAATCAATCTTCATTGGAGAAATAAGAAGGAGGCAAGCCTCATTCCATAAGAACAAGGGGGACGACCACTCTTTCAATAAGGAGAGGGTGGTCGTCCACCCTCTTCATATGGCAAGGCGGCTCCTTCCAATTTCATTAAAATCCATATCTCATGTGTATCTCCAATATTTTTGAAACAACTTTTTATTGCAAATTTATTTAACAAAAATAAATCTAATTATTTTGTGAACATTGCAATTATGCCATTGGAAAGAATGTAAATCACATTCACAACCCAAAATAAAATGTAAATTACATTTTCAATTTAATGTCCAATGTGAATCCAATTCACATCAACATTTAATTAAAAAATGTAAATTACAAACAGCTCTCTTATATATTATAAATCTCATTTATAATATATATGATTAATATGGATAGTACTATCCACATTATTCATATCCATGATAATTAAATCACATTTAATCATCTTGGATCTATATTCACTTGTGCCCAAATAATATGAATCACATTCACATTATTCACATCTTTGATAATTATATCACATTAATTATCTAAGATAACTCTCCTTATAATACGAATCAAATTCAAATTATTCATGATAATTAAATAACATTTAATTATCCATTTTATCAATGCTCGGATACATATATCAACAATGAAATTATCCTGAACTCTTTCAAGGATAATGCGCTTTCTCCACAGATTCTTAGAGATAAGGACAGGGCGATAGTATTGTTCCATGTATAGTGACTTGGATATTGATATCACATCTCAAATCTAGATCTTGCAGACCTCCCATAGATGCTTGATTAAATCAAGACCACAAATCTAATCTTCTCATTGCATCTGAATCACATTCAGATCAATGGCCAACATTTGGACCAAGATCAGATTACTTCTCTACTGATAGGAGTCACTGAAATCCAAACCCGTTTCGTCACTC
Source organism: Ottelia alismoides (assembly GCA_037367405.1). Classification (NCBI taxonomy): domain Eukaryota; kingdom Viridiplantae; phylum Streptophyta; class Magnoliopsida; order Alismatales; family Hydrocharitaceae; genus Ottelia; species Ottelia alismoides. The sequence continues at coordinate 745,009 of JAZKJV010003250.1, read as the reverse complement.
ACTAGGAATGGAAGCGTCATGGTTATACAATCGTTTATGATCACATCTCCCTCGGGTATTCCTAATACATGTACATCGTGCATACTAGAAGACCCATAATAAACTTGAAGTATAAGATCAAGTATACATTGTCCTCTTCAGAGTTTTATCATTAAGTTTCTCATTCAATCATTGGGAGTCGGTATCGATCATATGCTTTCCAAAAGCATATATCATACCCAGATGTTGATCATATCCTTTTCCAAAAGCATATATCAAACCTATAAATTCAGTCAAGCTTTCAAAGTGAGATGACCATGCATTGAATTTGATTCTTACCAATATCTCATGAGTGAGCTCATGTCTTCCAGTTCAGTAATGAACCTGTATGATCCCTTCGAGAGATTGCATTACTCATATGCCCTTACATGCAAACCAGCGCACTGGTGTATAGAACTTGATTAGGTCATCAACCTATTGGTCTGCCAAATGTACATACTCAGACATATAGTAACACATCTGTCTCCAGTCAGAGGATGTGTACCTATATCGTGACAATATACGACATAGGACTTTGGTTATCTTGATCTCGTTAAGTCGACTCTTTGACCTAACTTATCTAAAGCCTCTGAATCTCTATTCCTATGCAGAGGACCTGCATCAAGAGGTCAAGAAGATATCAGCCATCAGAGAAAGGATTGCCATCTCCTTCTCAGGTTGGAGATCATCTCTTAATAATCATTTAACGGTGCTTGATGAGTCCTCAATATACTTAGATATTCATCCAAGCACCAGCCTCTATGATTCAATTATTGAATCAACAATTGTATGATCATTAAGATAACCATGGTAAATAACCCTAATTGTACTAAGGGAACTATTATGCATATTATTTAGTCTTCATTTCAAATCAGGAAATAATATTTGCAATAACATTTATTGCATAATAGCTTGCAGTGGGCTCGCTTGTCCAACAATCTCCTATTAGCCCAAAGAGCCATTAATGGGCTAATCTTTAAACCTACACTCATGTGACAATCATAGGCTATTTAGAAAAATAGTTAGTTAAGATGATCAGTCACTTTGTTCCCAAGGGACTACGCCATGTCCTTTTACGACACTTGCATATCTCCAAGTAACAATGCCCGCATCCAATGCAAATGTTACATCTTATGTAACCAATACTCAATTTTGTTAGTTATAGTGTCTTTGACACTGCAACTCAATAATCATTATAACCATTATATTATTTCTATTATTCTTATCAGAATACCCTTATTCTCGAAGATCTCTATCTCCCAAGGTATCTGCAGTTAAGACCCTTTTAGATCACCATCTGTAAAGTCCTAAGCTCTTGATGATAAGACTTTGAGATCACTATCTTAAAAATCTTTTCATCTTCAAAGATATTGTTATTACTGCAATCAAGTGTTTTATCTCCACAATAGGATTAGTAACAGTTTACTATTCCCACTACATGGCGTCATCTAGCTTTTCGATACTTCTAGCATACACCTGGCTTCTCAAAACTAATGCACTAGGACAAGAAATTTTAGCATTCACTTCCTCAACTCCTTAAGGTGTTATCCCTTTAAATAGATCAATACCATATCTTGAGGGAAAGAAGACTTTCTTAGAATTTTCTAGAGTGGAACATGTCCAGGTTTCCCACTTAATGTAACAGTTCCAATACCCTCTTCTCTTTGCTTCTGAACAACTTCAGAACTAAGATTTAAGAGGTATCCTTGAGATCATATCTCAAGGTATGGAATAGTCAGTCTTTAAAACACTCATTATTATCTTTCTATCATTCCAAATGATTAGGATGTTATCAATATTTAGCACAATGAACACAATGGCACTCCCACTAAGCATCACATGGTTCATCAAGATTCTATCTGAAATCATAACATTTATAATTTCATCAAATCTTATATTCCAACTACAAGAAGCTTATTTGAGTCCATAGATGGAGTTCTTCAGCTTGTACACCTTGCTTTCCTCAACCATGAAGCCCTGGAGCTACTTCATGTGAATATCCGTAGAGATCTATTCATAGTGGAATGCAATATTGACTTTTATCTGGAAGATGGCAAAAGTCAAGTTGTGTAGCTATAGTTAACAATATCGTGATGGTTTTAAGCATGGTCACTGAAGATCAAGTCTCATTACAAGAGATATCTTCTCTTTGGTGTGTAGCTCATGGCTATGAACCGTGCTTTGAAGGTCTCTACCTTCTCATCAGGTTCCCTCTTTCTCTTGAAGATTCATTTACACCTAACAAGTTTTACCCTTATAGGTGGATCCTCAAAGGGTCCATATACGACACTTGTATATGAAGTCTACTTTTGACTTTATTGCTAACATCCATCTTTCCATTATATGATCTTTAGAAGCTTCATCACATGAAGTTCGATCATTGTCAGATTTCTCTGAAACATGGATCCATCCTCAAACTCATTTGAAGAGGTATTAGTGTTTCATCTTTAATTGTTCTTTTAGTTTCCTATTTTAGGAGCCTTATTATCTTCTCAAGACTAAATGAGTTCCTTCACTTCATTTTCATCTTTATTCTAGAGAGTCATCCTCTAAGAATCATATCCTTAGAGATGAGATCTTTCAAGAATCTCAAGGTCATAAAGTAGGTATCCAATACCATACTTTTTTCCCTAATGAAGTAGCACTCTCTTGTCCTAGATTCCAGTTTACATGCATAAAAGCTTATTAAGGATATATATTGTAGTCTCTACTACATATATACCTGGAAACTAAGGGGTAATTATGCTATGATTCATCATTGATCAAATTATGTCACACATGATCAATTATATCTCCCTACAACTCTATTGAGTTAAGGTACATTGGGAGGATTGAGATAGGAATGACATTCCTTTCTCCATAAGGTATTCCATGATTTCATCTGATAAGTATCAGCTACCTAGATTAGATCAAATTCATTTTCAACTTCCTTTAAATTTTGGTTCTAAACCAAAAAAGTGAAATCTTTGAACATTTTAAAGGTTCTCTAGGGTGAAGGGAAGAAATCTCATATCACAAATAATCATCGAATGATATCACATATCATTAATGTTCATTATAATATAGATGATCCATATACATCAATATGTATGAGATCTTGAATACCTTGGCATCTAACACCATTCCTAGAGAAGGGTGCATTGGACATTTTCTACTTTAATACAACATTCATAATTATGCAAGATTTGAAATTTCAGACACTCTAAAGTTTCATCTCTCACTATTATATTGATCACATCAACAAATATATGTCCAAGGCTTGATGGTAGATCATTTGACAAATGATATTCATCCTCCTATTGATCTTGTTAAGGTCTAATTTTCAGTGTTAGAAATGTTAACGAACCATTCATTAATCTTCTAATTTAGTAGAGTCCTCTAGATATCAGAGTACTATATGAAATATATCCATCATAACTTTTTATGATAGGTCTATTCCAGAATTCGTGTTTATTCCCAACATTAGAAATTAACAACGAGTGTATTCTAATATCTAGATCATAGAGACATTCTATAAGACTAAGGGCTCTCCCATTGAAAATTTGAAGTATATCTATCCATTGGAGATTGTTGCAACAATTGCATCAATATCCATGTGAATGACTATTAAACCTTAAGATCAAAATTTCTAGTTTTCTAAAACATATGCAACCAATTGCAAGTGTTATAAGAAAAATGAGGTACACTTATTAGACTTCGATCTTATCAAATAAGAAAGTCAATTTCAATGATTATATGTAGATAAAGATTATCTCAATGAATTATCCAGGTCTTTCTCTAAGGATTCTAGATAGACTTGATAGTCATACAATCAATACATCAGCTTGTTGCAGTATTGGCACTCATCCAACTCTTTGGATGTCATATGGAAGTTACATAAGTACAATCAACTCTTTGACTTTCCTTCTTACTTGGATCCGACCCATGCTTCCACTACACTCCCTTCATTCATAACCAACCATTGCTTAAAAAGAAGGATCTCTTATGTTGAATTCAAATGATTTCAATATAAGAGTATTTCAACATTTATACGTGCTTCATTTAATTCATACAATATGAATATTATGCATATTCATGAATGACTAGGGTATAGATAGTAGAAGGATGTCACTCATCATATCTGCATACATCTTAACTCTTGAAGACCAAGATTCAGGTAGGTACTCAAATAATTTGAATAAATCATCTCTTATAGAGTCACCATTCTGCATGATGCAGTGAACCATGTCATTCATGATTAAATGTCAAGAGTACATATGTATGTCAGAACATCTTCTTAGATTTTTATAAGGATTATTTGACAATTGGGATCATCATCGACATGTCACGTCCAAAGAACATTCGATGAGAGATCAAGACTATAGATACATACAAACCCCTGGGTTGTAGTCCTATTGTATATTTAATTGTCATTCCTCATTATTATGAAGAAACTTGCACATTACAACCACATACATTATGTGTCCAAATGTAAGTGCAATATCTTAATCATGGATCCAATTCATGACATTTTACTGGTTATTATTGAGTATAATATTGAGTGGGTTTAATGAAGGATTATCTGAAATAAGAAATTTGTATAAATGTAATATTACTTCGATTTAGGAATTTTTATATCAAAGTTTTCTTGCCTTATCAACACTGAAAGCTCATTCCCTTTAATCACTTTCAACGTAAGAGATATACTTACCATTATATCTCAAGCAAGATCTGGGATCTCCTTCCTTATCTTTGTCACATCCCAATAATATGAGAAACGATAACTCGGATAAAAAGAAGCGGGAACACATTCTGCCTTGCAAGTCCAACTTGCATTTTCCAAATCGGTCTTTAACACCCGAGCCCACCACCCCTAAGGTGATGTTGACCCGTCATTATTTGAACCAACCATCAATAGGAATACAACTCGCTATGCACAATCCAATATCGCCCCAATGATATGAGGATCCGATATTGGGGTCACTACGCATACGTTCTTACTCTTTCGAGAAGCAAAGAGCCCGATCCAAATAGCTTGTATGCAGGAGCTGTCACTTCAGACAGGCGTCTCCGACATACAATCTCTGGCGATGGAATCCTTTGCCTTGATGAGGACCATGGATGTCACGTATGTAATCCTCCGTATCATGTTCAAATTCTAATTAATTATTATGAATAATATTCACATAATTAATTCTTTCAAGGGAAATACTACTGTATTCATAATAGAGAGTTTTAATTTTAATTGGATTCCCATTAATCTAATCACATTAAATCAATGATCCAATTAGTATCCAACAAACATTCTTTATTGTTACTTAAATTATGGTATTATCTTGAATACGTATTATTTCAAATTTAATAATTAGAAAATACATCGTGATCTCTCTAGAATTGTCCCTTCCCTACCCTTTGTCATGGCCAGTACCAACGGGAGTGGGACAGACCGCACGTGCAACCTGCAACCCCAACGCTCCCCGACTAGACACCATATCCGCCTCGGGTTAGGATAATGCCAAATTGATCATTATGTACTTGATATGATAGTTATTTTTTCAACCGAAGTTATATCATATAGTAGTAATCAAAATTATTTTGATTATAAGGAAATTTGATAAACAAATTCCCAATCCTATTCAAGCAACTTTGTTTGTTGGAGAGTAGATTGAGTAACCAATTGTGATCTAGATCATATCTAATCAATTATTGGTTAAGAAAATATAATTTAAGTAAATATCTATCAATCAAATATTTATCAATTATTTATCCATAATTATTCCAGAAAATTAATCATTAATTTCACTAATTGATTAAATGACAATCACAAGGTTCTTGATTAGGAATGTAATTTCCAGCAGCGACCTCTACTTCATAAAATCAGCATATCTTAATCAATTTAAATCCAAATCATGCAAAATAAGTTTCCATAGTTTGCTAATTTCATTTATGACAGAACATAAGTGATTCTCACTCATTTATAGGCGTTTCAAAATAGTAATTAACTCCTTAATTACGTTAAAATTCGCAATCATCGAAACAGTGGACACATGTTCACTAAAATGATCATAACTTGAGCAATCGGATTCCAAATCACACAAATTCAAATCTCACAGTTTCCTTATTTAATGAGGAAAATAATAAAAGTAATAATTTTTGTGTTTAAACAATTTAAATAGGGCCGAAAATATTCACAAAATAGAGCTGCGTGAATGAAATGCAATAAAAATTTCGCAAACCCTAACGAGCCCAAGTCGTCCTAGGTTTATGGATCGTATCCGAAACGTCCGACTATGACTCTGATACCATTTAAGGATATGGTAAGATCCTTAAGCACATCATGGAAGTGTGATAATCGCATCGTATGCGATCAGGAGCGACTAGTCGCATTAGTTGCTCGAGGAAGCGGAATTTAAAAAAAATCATGCGATGAAACCACATGATCCAAGAACACTTCTCAGATCATTTCATCTAAACAAAAAACAAGTATTAGGGTTACCTATTGAAGCATGGTTGCGATCGAGTCTCTAAACGAAGAGACCTTCTGTCTCAAGTCCGATACGACAGAGGAGACGCTTGCGAGCGCGTTGATGAAACACGTGCTCCTCGCAATCCATGTTGATGATCCAAGCGACAAATATCCGGATCTTGTGACACGAGATACAACGTCTTCTTCACGAGTGAGGTGCACCAAAGGAGGTGTAGATCCATGAGCAAACCATCCAACAGCATAATAACGATGCTGTGACAAAGGAGACTCGCTCTAGAGCTTCCATGGTGGATGGTCACAATGAGAGAGAGAGAGGACGTGTAGAGAACGAGAGAGAGAGAAATAGTTGGTGTCTCCAACTTGTATGTATGTATGTATGTATGTAAAGAAGAGCAAGTGGGGTGCCTCTCCTGTTATAATATTTTGAGATCCATGGATCTCAATCTATGGACAACACAAATCTAATGGCTCACATTGATTTGTATTTCTTTCAATGGCCATGATTTGTTGTAAAAAATAACAATAATTAATTAAATTAAATTAAAAATATATTGAATATAATTTGAATTATATTAAATCAATCTTCATTGGAAAAATAGGAAGGAGGCAAGCCTCCTTCCATAAGAACATGGGGAACGACCACTCATTCCATAAGGAGAGGGCGGTTGACCACCCTCTTCATATGGCAAGGTGGCTCCTTCCAATTTCATGAGAATCCATATCTCATGTGTATCTCCAATATTTTTGCAACAACTTTTAATTGCAAATTTATTTCACAAAAATAAATCCAATTTATTTTGTGAACATTGCAATCATACCATTGAAAGAATGTGAATCACATTCACAACCCAAAATAAAATAAAAAATACATTTTCAATTTAATGTCCAATGTGAATCCAATTCACATCAACATTTAAATAACAAATGTAAATTATAAATATCTCTCTCTTATATATTATAAATCTCATTTATAATATATATGATCAATATGGATAATACCATCCAAATTATCCATATCCTTGATAAATAAATCTCATTTAATCATCTTGGATCTCTATTCTCTTGTGCCCAAATAATATTAATCACATTCACATTATTCTCATCTTTGATAATTAAATCACATTTGATTATCTAAGATAACTATCCTTGAAATATGAATCAAAATCATATTATTCATAATAATTATATCACATGTAATTATCCATTTTCTCAATGCTCGGATACATATATCAACAATGAAATTATCTTGAACTCTTTCAAGGATAATGTGCTTTCTCCACGGATACTTGGAGATAAGGATAGGGCGATTGTATTATTCTATGCATAGTGACTTGGATATTGAGATTACATCTCAAATATAGATCTTGCGGACCTCCCATAGATGCTTGATTAAATCAAGACCGCAAATGTAATATTTTCATTGCATCTGAATAACATTTAGATAATTGTCCAATATTTGGACCAAGATCAGATTACTTCTCTATAGAGAGGAGTCACTAAAATCCAGACCCGTTTCATCACTCCCTAGGAATGGAAGCGTCATGGTTATATAATCATTTATGATCACATCACCCTCAGGTATTCCTAATACATGTACATCATGCATACTGGAAGACTCATAACAAACCTAAAGTATAAGATCAATTTTACACTGTCTACTTCAGAGTTTTACCATTAAGTTTCTCATTCGATCATTGGAGCCGGTATCGATCATATGCTTTCCAAAAGCATATATCATACCCAAGTGTTGATCATATACTTTCCAAAAGCATATATCATTCCTATAAATTTAGTCAAGCTTCCAAAGAGAGACAACCGTTCATAAAATTTGATTCTTCTCAATATCTCATGAGTGAGCTCATGTTTTCCAGTTCAGTAATGAACATGTATGATCCCTTTGAGAGATTGCATTACTCATATGCCCTTACATGCACTACAACGCCAGTGTATAGACCTTGATTAGGTCATAAACCTTTTGGTCGGCCAAATGTAGTTACTCAGACATATAGTAACACATATATCTCCGATCAGAGGATGTGTGCCTATATCGTGACAATATACGACATAAGAATTTGGTTATCTCGATCTCAATGAGTCAACTCTTTGACCTAACTTATCTAACACCTCTGAATCTCTATTCCCATGCAGAGGACCCACATCAAGAGGTCGGTTAGATATGTTATCGGAGAAAGGATTGCCATCTCCTTCTCAAGTTGGTGATCATCTCTTAATAATAATTTGACGGTGCTTGATGAGTCCTCAATCTAACTCCTTAGATATTCATCCAAGCACCATCCTCTATGATTCAACAATTGAATCATCAGTTGTATGATCATTAATATGGCCATGGTACATAAACCTAATTGTACTAAGGGGACTATTATGCAAATTATTTATTCTTCATTTTAGATCAGGGAATGATATTTGCATTGCCATTTATTGCATAATGGTTTGCCGTGGGCTTGCATGTCCAACAACATTAACTACATCCAATGTAGTTGCCAAATCTATGCAGCCAATGCTTCACTTTATCAAAATAACCATGGTGTCCTGCTTCTTGCTACACTTATCTTACATAGCACAACTATCCAACAAGAATAAGAACCTTGAGGTTGACTTCCTATCATCTAAATCTGATTTGAAATCTGAATCAATGTACCCTAACACTTGGAGGTCATTATCTCCATAAACCAAGATACATTCTTGAGTTTTTTCTTATGTACTTGAAGATGCTTTTCATTGCAGTTCAGTGTTTCTCTCCATAGTAACATTGGTAGCTACTTACCACTACCATTGCATGATAGATATCTGGTCTAGTACACATCATGGCATACATCAAGCTTCCCACAACCGATGCATAAGGGCATCTGGCAATGGCTTTCTTTTCCTCAACAGTTTGAGAATCCATCCCTTTAGATAGGTGAATACCATGTCTTAAGGGAAGGAAGCCTTTTGTGGAATTATCCATAATGAATCTTTCCAAGAATTTCATGATGTAGCCTTGTTGTGACAGTCCCAATATACTCTTTGGTCTATTTTTGGACAATTTCAATCCCAAGATATAAGAGGTGTCTCTGAGATATTTCATCTCCAAGGTATTGGACAACGGACCTTAACACTATTCATCATCCATGTATCATTGTCAACGATAAGGATGTCATCTACATAAAAGCACAATGAACATGATGGTGCTCGCACTAAGCTACTTGTACACACATGGTTCATCTGTATTCTGCAAGAAATCAAAACTCTTTATGGTTTCATCAAATTGGGTGTTCCTACTACGAGATGCATGTTTGAGCCCTTGGATGGATTTCTTCAACTTTGCATACTTTTTATTCCTCAGTTATGAAGCCCTGGGGTGCTCCATCTAGATATCCTCTTAAAGGTATCCTTTGAAAAGGTCGTCTTGACATACATCTGCCAGATGTCAGAGTCCAGGTGGGCAGCTATAGCTAGCAATGCCGTGATGGATTTAAGCATGGCAACATTAGAGAATGTCTCATCATAAACGATGCCTTCTCTCTGTGTGTATCCCTAGGCTATAAGCTATGCTTTTAAGGTATCTACCGTCCCATCGGGTCCTCTCTTTTGAAGATCCATTTTCACCCAATGAGTTTGACCCTTTTAGCTATATCTTCGAGGGTCCATACACCATTCTTGTACGTGGAGTCTATCTCAGACTTCATTGCTTGCATCTAGCTATCCTTGTCTCGATCACCCAAAGCATCATCGAATGAAGTTGAATCAACATCAAACTCATCTGATACATGGATTTCGTTCCTTTTTGGTTGTCTTACAACCCAATAACTTATTCTAGGAGGCACAATCATGTCATTTTCAATTATTTCTTCAATTTCATGATTAGGAATTTCATCGGTCCCACTAGATTCGATTAGTTCCTTAACATAATTATTTGTTGACTTCAAAGAAATTCATCTTTCAGAAATTTGACACCTCTAGAATTGTATACCTTTTGAGCCTTAGGAACATAAATTTGATATCCAAATCTAGTCCTTACATATGCAATGAAGTAGCACTCTCTAGTGCGAGATTCCAATTTACTTGCATCCATGTTTTTAGGATGGACCAAATAACCACAAATCATCAAGTTGCGTACACTTTGCTTGGTACTATACCAAAACTCATGAGGGATTTTGGGGTATAGATTTATATGGAATCTTGTTTAGGACATAAGATGCAATCTCTACTACATGTCCCCAAAAATTGAGAGGTAAGTTTGCTTTACTCATCACTGATCTTACCATGTCCAACATGATTCTGTTACATCTCTTTACAACTCCATTTAGTTCAGGAGTACCTGGAGGAGTGAGATTGGAAATAATTCCTCTCTCCTTTAGGTATTCTTTGAACTAATCTGAGAGGTATTAGCCACCTGGTCAAATCAAATCCTTTTTATCTTCTTCCATGTTTAGTTCTCAACCAAATCCATGAATTCTTTGAACTTTTCAAAGATTTCATGTTTGCGACGTAATAAGATGACCAAACCATACCATGAATGGTCATCAATAAAGATCACATAATATTGATGTCCATTTTGAATCGCGATACAAAAGGGACCACAGACATCGGTATGTATTAGATCCAATATACCATCGCATCATTAAACTTTCTTAGAGAAGGGTGCTCTGAACATTTTCTCACGAATACAATGTTCCCAAGTTGGTAAATCATGGACTTCCAGAAAATCCAAATGTCCATCTTTTACGAGTCTATTGATTTATCAACAAACACTTGTCCAAGTCTTCAATGTCAGATCATAGTTAATTGATCTCCATCCTCCCTTTGATCATTTAGGGTTTTATTATTATTGTTATCATTGATACTAACATTCAAGACGCATTCATGCATGTTTAATTCATAGAGTCCACCTTGTGTCAGAGAATCACTTGGTAAATGACCATAACGATTTATGATAAGTTTATTACAGAAAAGGAAAGTATATCCATGTTTAACAAGCTTAATAATCCAACTTCCTTCTAATCCTACGAATAAGGGTTTCAATGATGAATGCAGATTTATTATTTTCCGGAGTTGTACACTTGTCCTTCTCTAAGGACTTTACGTATTTTGGATGGTTACTTTTCTAGAATCTCGACTTATAGCAGTCATGGTAGAGATCCATCTCTGTGGTTGTCAGATGTGTTTAAGCATTAGAATATGATTAACAATTTGACCTTTCTTCTTCTCTTGGTTTGGACCCTTCTGAGATCCATGCTTCCTCTTGTGCTTCCATTTATCTTGTGAACCATTTCACCTCTAGAGGGAGATTCTTTCTTTATAATATCCCCAGGGGATTTTAATGTTGAATGAGTGTGATTCACATCTCCATGCATATCCTTTAGATTCATGAGGATATCATGAAAGGATTTAATGTCTATAATTTGCTTACGAAGCACATTAGACAATGATATAAGAATGTAGCAACGAGCGATCGAATGATCCTCATCCCACTTCTTCTTTAACTCACATGCGTCCTTTGTCTGGGGGTTCTCATACTTTACAGACGAGAGCACATACAATATATGTTATGTCTCAAGCATGGGTTCCAAATTATGAATCCAATAATTTGGGTCGGTCAACTAATTGACCACAAGCAGATAATTAAGTGGGTTGAGAGATTTGATATGAAACAAATGAAAAAACAGAATGCACATTAATATCTTTATTAAGGAGATTAAACAATTTAATATTTTTAAATCAAGAGTTCTTATTTTTTTGTACTTTTAAATGCTTTCCCTTATATGCTTTCAAAGTATGAGGCAGGATAACCAAAGGTCTCACTACGAGATCTCTGTCTCCTTTCTAATTTCATTGCACCCCAATAATATGAGAAAATGCAACTATGATGAATGAAGCGGGAACTCTTTCAACCATAGAAGTCCAACTAGTATTCTAAGTTCGATCTTTAACACCCACACCCAACACATATATGGAGTTAGTATGTTGTCGATTAAACCATCCATCAATGAGTGAATATAAATTTACAATATGTGCAATCTAATGTTGCCTCAATAATATTGGGAACAACATTGAGGTATCTATGCATATGGCCCATCTCTTTTGAGAAACGAAAAATCCAATCCATGTGAATAATCTTTTCATCAAAAATACAACCCATGGGGATGGAGTTCTCCGCAGTGACGAGAGATCATAGATTTCATCATATGACATAGTCCATATCTTGTTGAAATTAATGAATAATCTTTTTAAATCATATTCTCATGATTAATCTAAGGTATAGAGTCAAGACATATGCTCATTGTCTTCATTTTAATCCAATTAAAATAATGACACTTAATCTGTCCCAACTAGGGTTTGATCTTTTATGCATTTGATGTTACCATATAGTATAACACCCTCACGTAGTACAATTTAATGTTACAATTTTAGTTGTTAAAGTATGCCATGACTCCTCGTGCCACCTTTCATTGAAATAGGTCTAGCCATATGAGATAAACAATGCTAACAGGGAGTGCTTCCTCTGCAAATGTGGTTCCTTAAGTAACCCATTATCGTTTTCATGGGATAGACACCTTCTATGAACCAATTTGAGACAACACAATTGGTACATATTGTGCTAAGGAGATTTTGTCGATCTTTCGACTGAGTACGATAGTATATAGTAACTCTCAGATATTTTAGGAATTCAAAACTCTTTTTAGTTTCCAAAATAGTCTAGTGTAATATTCTAGACATTTTTTAAATTCAAAAGCTCCTTTTTTAATTTCAAAAGGTTTAGTGCAACGATCGAGACAATTCTTTGAATAAAAATAATTTCAATTATGAAAGATGTCTAGTGCAACAATCTAGACAATTCGTGAAATTAATCAAATTAATTCCACAATTTCTAATTGCATTATAAAAATTCAAGTGCATGATTAATCGTGACATAGATGAAATAAAAAGATATACAATTTTATTGCATATTCTAATGATTAATCTAAGGGATAGAGTCAGGACATATTCTCATTGTCTTCATGTTAATCCAATTAAAACATTGACACTTATGTAGTCCCAACTAGAGTTTGATCTTTTATGCACTTAATGTTACCATATAGTATTACACACTCATGCAGTACAATTTAATGTTCTAATTTTAGTTTTTAAAGTACGCCATGACTCCTCATGCCACCTTTCATCAAAATAGGTCTAGCCATGTCAGATAAACAATGCTAACAGGGAGCGCTTCCACTGCAAATGTGGTTCTTAAGTAACCCATTATCGTTTCCATGGGATAGACACCTTCTATGAACCAATTCGACATAACACAATTGGTACATATTGTACTAAGGAGATTTTGTCGATCTTTTGACCAATTATGATACTATATAGTAACTCTAAGATATTTTAGGAATTCAAAACTCTTTTTAATTTCCAAAGTAGTCTAATGCAATATTCTAGACATTTTTTAATTCAAAAAAATATTTTTTTAATTTCAAATGGTTTAGTACAACAATCTAAACAATTCTTTGAATAAAAACAATTTCAATTATGAAAGATGTCTAGTGCAACAATCTAGACAATTCATGAAATTAATAAAATTAATTCCACATATTCTAATTGCATTGTAAAAATTCAAGTGAATGATTAATCGAGACAAATATGAAATAAAAATATTTTCAATTTTATTTCGTATTTCTAGCATATATAAATAATGTTTTCATATACTAATTTGCAAGTTGCAACAATCACACTTCAAATTAGGATAACATCGACATAAAATTCCTTGCGACCCCTGATATTTCTAAAATATTAGGTCCAACAACTGATGTATATATATAAAATATATTTCCATCAATTTTGAGTCCCAAAATATGAAAAACTAGACAATAAGACGATATAGTCATCTTCCAACTCCTCGTATAGAGAAATCAAATTTCTCGAGGCCGCAAGATCAGAATTGCATGAAACTTTTTTGCACTGATTGGGGACTTGATTTATGACTTATTAATCACTATTTTATTATGTATATGAACTTAAAACAGTTACAAAAACTTCATAACTTTATTTATTTGGACGAAATGGGAGTCTGTGATCGTTTTTAACATCCGAATATTCTTGTGAATGTCACCAACAGTTGGTGCATCATTTGATTATGAGTCGAGACCTTATTCGTCGGGACCTAATCAAAGGATCCATGCGTGCTCAAAGACGTAAAACAGTCACTTGGGAAATGTTTCAAGCAAATACGCACTCGCCACTTTTTTTGGATCAAATTGATAAAACATTTTTTTTTCCTTTGATTTCTCCGAAATGATGAATCTTATTTTTAGGAATTGGATGAGGGAAGAATCAGAAATTTTGATTTCTGATTATGAAGAGGAAGAAACTAAAGAAAAAATCATATATACGTATCCCAAAACTATGTTTAAAAATAAGAGAGAACAGAAGCAACTTCAAAAATCGCCAAATCATTTGAATCGTTAAAACTGTTGCAAGACAATGCGCTCGATAATTTGGATGATCTAGCCGATTGTTCATCAAAATTGGATGCAATTGAAATCCTCTAAACTATGGATATTATAACACATTATTGAAGTAAATAAATAATTATTTACAACGCATCATAGAAACACAGAATATCTAGCAAACATTTTGCCAAAACAATCTTAGTTTATCGTATCAACTAGAAAATGTAGCACAACAATTTGTGCATTTAGAAATTATTAATTTTAAGGCAACAATTTCTGAAATAATTCTTGATATTCATAATTAATATAAAGAAAAAATCAAGGTAAACACTTGAAGCGTGAGTCTCTAAAGTAAGGAACCTCCCATATAAAGTGCGATCTATAGAAGTCTCTCTCATTGGCGCGGAGATGAATCGTGTTGCTTCCAATGAACCCGGATGTCGATCAAAGCAACAAGAAGAGGACTATGAGAGATTGTTACTCTCAAGACTCTTATATAGCTCAATGGGCATAAAAAACTATTGCTCTTTAAAATTATGTTGCAAAAGGGAGTGTATTGCCCTCCTTTTATACTTACACCACATGTCCAGCATGTGTGTTGTAGTCCCTTTGATTTTAAATGAAGGGCTTAGAGCAAGACATAATTCAATAAGGATCATCTGCTATTTATGTCAAATTAATACTAACTAATTAAAAATAAATAAGGGACAACTTAGCATAACTAAAAGTAGTTAAGGTTGTTGCCTTCTTTTATCTATTAATTAATTAACTTGATAATCTCATTATCAAATTTTGTGAAATTATGGAATTAGTCTTCCAAGCATATAAACCATATTCATGACCCCACAATTAAATGTAAATCTAATTTACATCTACAAAATTAATGTGAGTCAAATTCACATGATTTCATTCGTTGGAAATATTATGTAAATCATATTTACATAAATATTTATATGAATCATATCCATATAAATATTAATTATTATGAATCATTATTCACTTTAATTAATGAGATATTATTGTGAATCTTATTCACAAATAGAATAATAACTATTATTTTTACAATAGTGACATCAATAGGTATAAGTCCTAATCCAATTAGGACTCGTGAGATACAAATGCAGATACTTGGAGATAATGTCGAAGAGATCAACTATCGGTGTATAGTGACTTGAAATGTGGGTAATTATTAAATTTTAGAGTATACATTTTTTACAAAAATCAGTCTCCTACGAATGTTGAGCTTGAGTTGTATATATATATATTATCTTTTATGTATTCTATATAGTATATATACTTATTAAATCTTTCTATTAAAAAGGAAATTCAAAATCTAAATATATGACCATAAAATAAAAATTATAAAATAAAAAACAAAGAAAATTTATAAAATTAATATTTCAAAAAAATTAATAATAAAAACCGACTAAAAATAAAAAAATCTTCATAAAAACACCAAAAACACTTATTGTCTTCTTTACCGATTTTCATTGCTTATCCCATGTTCTCCCATGTTCAATACCCTATATGCAATCCCGCTCTACAACTATGCATATGCCATAATAAATTTTAACCCCTCATTTTATTGATTATTTGATTATGTGGGTTGATTGTTGATGTAGCCGAGACTTGAGCAGTCGCCTAAGCGACAATGTATCTGGTTTGTCAAATTCATTAGCAGCTCTCGATTTTTATGCTTATCACTAATAAACCTCATAAAGTCTCTAAATATTGTCATTCACTACTGCAAATAACATCTTTTACCCTTAATTTTTGTTTCGTATTTTAATTTGTTTTAATATTTTTTAATTTTAAAACAACAAAAATATTACGTACATATTGTTTTTAATTAATAAAAAATATATAAACATTTTGAAAACTTTAATAAAATTTCACTTTGTTTGTTTTTTGTTGTTTTAATTACTATATATTTTTTGTTTAAAATTCCTTATAAAAACCAATAAATCAGAAAACAGATAAAACACTAAAAAATTCATTAGAAATCACATAAAATTCATAAAAAATCATAAAATAGCTTTTTTGAGTGCTTGAAAAATTAACTTTTTGTTTATGCATATTTCTTGGATTTTTGATTTCATTTTCTATTTTTAAAAAGCAATAACATTTTCATTATTCGGTGTTATATGTTTCTGTATTATTTATTATTTTGAATACCTTAAAATTGTAAAAATCTTAGAAAATTTACGAAAACAATAGAAAAATAACAAGAGCACAAAGATGTTTATTTAACTTTTTGCTTCATATTTTTACCCTATTTTAGAAATACAAATAGAGTTGTTTTCTTTATTTCCTTTTGTTCTTTTGTTCTCTTTGTTTTAAAATTAACGATAAATAAAATAGGAAAAATAAAAATCATTAAAATATGAAATTGGAAAACTACTAAAAAATATAGAAAGTAGAATTCCTTAAAAATATAAAAAGGTAAAAATCTCATAAAAACCAAGAGTAGAAAAATTAAAAAGATCCATTTGATTTCTTTGATTTTTCACTGATTTAAATAACCCTTGGGATTTTTAGCCTCCCTGAGTTCGATCATGTACACTATAGAGGTAAATAAATAGCAAATTTTCTTTCTTTCATTTCTCTCTCATATATATCTTTGATTGAGAATATTTTTTTGTTGAGGCTTCTTTGGGTTTTGATGATAGTTCACCATGTGAATATTTTGATTAAATAAAATAAAAAACCCTAAAAAAGCTTGTAAAAAACCACCCCAAGTTCTTTGTTGCCCTATCCTTTGCTCTTAAATGTAATGAATCTGATGCATGAGGGGCAGGGGGTGTAGTCAGGACATGTGTCTGGATTTTAGATAGCATGTCAACAAGTTCCTCCAACAGCTTGGGTAGTTTATGTTTGACATGCGAGCCTACAATGAGCCATTATGCAGTAAATGATATTGCAAACCATTCCCCGATCTGAAATAAAGATTAACTAATTTGCATTATAGGTTCCTTAGTAATAATAGGGTCATGTACCATGGCCATCTTAATGAACATATAATTGTTGATTTAAATGTTGAATCATAGAAGTTGGTGCTTGGATGATATCTAAAGAGTTAGATTGGGTACTCATCAAGCATCATCAAACGATAATTAGGAGAGGATCTCCAGCCTGAGAAGAAGATGTCAACTCTTCTCTAAAGGATGATATCTAACCGGCCTCTTGATGCATGTCCTCTACATAGAAATAGATATTCAGAGGTGTTAGATAAGTTAGGTCAGATAGTTGACTTAACAAGAAAGAGATAACCAAGATCTATGCTATATATTATCACGATATAGTCATAAATCCTCTGACCAGAGACAGATGTGTTACTATATGTTTGACTATGTACATTTGGCAGACTGTTAAGTTGATGATCTAATCAAATTCTATAAACCGACGAGCTGGTGTGCATACAAGGGAATATGAGTAATATGATCTCTCAAAGGGATCATACAGTTTCATTACTGAACTGGAAGACATGAGCTCACTCATGAGATATTGGGATCAAATTACATGCACGATCGTCTCGCTTTGGAAGCTTGACTGAATTTGTAGGTTTTATATAAGATTTTGGAAATGATATGATCAATACCTGCGTATGATATATTATTTTGAAATATATAAGATCGATACCAACAACAATGATCGAATTAGGAACATAATGATAAAACCCTGAAAAAGATCTAAATAACACCTAAAACTTCGGGTTTATTCTAGGTCTTCTTGTATGTAGGATTTACGGGTATTAGGAATACTCAAGGGCGATGTGATCTTAAGTGATTGTATAACCGTGATGCTTCCATTCTGAGGGTGTCTTGAAACATGTTTGGATTTTAGTTACTCCTCTTAGTAGAGAAGTAATTTGATCTCGTTCCAAATGTTGGACATTGATATGAATGTGACTCAGATTCAATGAGAAGATTAGATTTTCATCTTTGATTTAATCAAACATTATCTAGAGGTCCCCTTGATCTGGATTTGAGATATGATCTCAATATCCAAGTCACTATACATGCAACATACAATCGCCATGTCCTTATCTCCAAGTATCCACTAGAGAAAGCACATTAATCCTCAAAGAGTTATAAAATAATTTCATTGTTGATAATTTATCCGAGCATTGAGGAAAATAGATAGTTAAATGTGATTTAATTATCATGAATAATGTGAGTGTGATTCTTATTGTTTGGGCACACGAGAAGATTCATACAATATAATTAAATATGATTTAATTGTCAAGGATATGAATAATGTTGATATCACTATCCATATTAATCATATGTATTATAAATGTGATTTACAATATATTAGAGAGAGTTAGATGTAAACAAGATTTATGAATTAAATATTGATGTGAATTGGAATCACATTGTACATTAATATGTAAATGTAATTTACATTTTATTGTGCGGTTGAATTTGATTCATAATTTTCAATGATTTTGTTTGCAATTATCACAAATGATTTGTAATAGTTATTTGGTGATATTTTATTGACAAAAGATTCCATGAAATAAGACTTAATGTAATAAGATTACATTAGGATTGAAGAGAGATTTTCTCTCTCAAATCATGGTGGTTGTCCACCATGTAAAAGGGGAAGGAGGCTATCACCTTTCCCATTACATGGAAGGAGGCTCTCTAGTCCTATTTCATTTGAGAAATTTTTGTTTTAATTGAAACTAAATATTTTAAGATTATTTACAACATATTTAATTTCTTTTAAATAAAATTGATTATTATTGTAATTTTTTTCAACAAAATCTCAACCATTGATTTGAATTAGGAGTGTGTCTCCACCATCCAATTTAGTATAAAAGTATGGGTAGACCTAGCCTTTTCTTTTACATAACGCATAAGACAACATCTCTCTCTCTACACACCAACTCTCTCTCTCTCAGCATGTGGCCATTTATATGTTGACCTAGAGAAGCTCGTAGTTGTCGCGACGTCGTTGTGTTGCTGGATCGATATCTTGTGGATCTTTTTCTTCTTCGATGAATCTTACCCATAAAGAAACGTACGATTTTGTGAGACAAAATCATTGCACTCAAATATTGGATCATCAACATGGATTGCGGGAAGCACTTGTGTCATCAACGTGCCTGCAAATGCGATCTTTGTCGGATCGGACTTGAGACAGAATAATCTTTTACTTATAGAGATTAATGATCGCAACCATGCTTCAAGAGGTATTCGTTGAATTCATTTGTGATATTTATGAAATGATTTGATAAGTGATCTCGAATCATGTGGCTTCTCTTTAAAAAAATTTAATTTCTGCTGACTCGAGCAACTACTATGACTAGTCACTCTTGATCGCATATGATGCATTCTTCACACTTCTGTGATACACTAAGGCTCAAACCCAAGCCTTCAAATGATATAACAGACCGTGTTAAAGGATTTGGATGTGATCCAAAGCCTAAGGGAAGAAGGTTTTGTTTATCAGATGCACGTGGGCTCGTTGTTTGTGCATAAGATGCATGTTTCGAATCGTTTTTCACTAAGATGAAAAGCCATTATTTTTCACATCTTGGATGGTTTGTTTGGATCATAAAATGTATTTCGAATTTCCAAATATGTCCCCGAAATTTTAGCCAAGTGTTGACACCAAAAGTGCATGAATAAGTTCGAATCGTTCCCGCAATAAAATTAATTTTGCATGTATTCACGAATATGTAATAAAATATTTTTTTCTCACTGTTTTCCCATCTCGAAACATATAATAAACACTTGTATTAAGTAGAGAATAAGACCAGCAAATAGCTCAAATTTATTTCATGAGATTCCGACTTTGTTTGCCCTAGATAATCCATATTTCGTGGAGATGGGTCGGATTATGATTAGATCATCAAATCTTCTTGCTTACTATGTTTATCATACAATGTAAACCAAGGAAATTTTGGATTTGCCATGATTAATTGATGATTAATATTTATAGAGATAATCGATTAAATATCAATCACCATTAAGCGAATGTTTCATGACAAAAACCCTATTTTATCCTACAATAGTTGTTGGACAACTATTACATGCAAAACCAAGAACATGTTGGCTTGATATGCTTAAACAATTAGGATCTCAAAAGTGTTTTACGATGCCTAATATTTCTGAATGATTATAAGATATAGTATAATTATGGTCATCAAAGTTGATCGATAAAACAGAAGTACATTAGCATTATTTTGTCTTGTTCTCAATTGGAATGGTGAACATGTCTAGTCCGGGTATGCATGCGTGGATTACTATTTAGCACCTTGCATCTCAATGAAATGCTCCCTCCTAGCATAAGTCGAGTGTACTGGCCAGATCCATTTTTGAGGAAAGAACAATATGAGTAAGTCAAGTTGTACTCTAATTATTAAAATGCAAAATATTACGTGCTTGTGAGAGCGTATACTATATGTAGTAATATAAAGGAAAACCTTATTGTTTGTTGGTTGGTTGATTGGATTGATAATTGATTTACAACGATTAAATTAATTAGATCTAATTAAAATAAACTCTCTATTATGAATAGAGATGTAATTCCCGTGGAAGAAATGATTATGTGAATATGATTCACAATAATTAATTAAAATTTAAATGGGATATGAAGGATCATTTAAATAACATCCATGATCTCCCGTCAAGGTGAAGGGTTCCATCAACATGGATTGTATGCTGGAGATGCTTGTCCGAAGTGACAGCTCATACATACAAGCTTACATGGATCAGGCTCTTTGCTTCTCGAAAGAGTAAGGTCGTATATGTAGTAACCCCAATATTGGTTTCTTATATTATTGGGGTGATATTGGATTGCACATAGCGAGTTCTATTCTTGTTGACGGTTGATTCAATTAACGACGGGTCAACATTACCTTAGTGGTGGTGGGCTCGAGTGTTAAAGATAGAATTAGGAAATGCAAGTTGAACTTGCAATGCAGAATGAGTTCCCACTTCTTTTTAAAAGTTACACTTTCTCGTATTATTGGTATGTAACAAAGGTAAGAAGGAGAACTGAGATCTTGCTTGAGATATAATGGTAACTATGATTTTTACTTTGAGAGTGAATAAGGGAACGAACTTTCAGAGTTGACAAGGAAAATATTTTGATATAAAATCCCTAATCAAATTAAAATATGTATTTATGCCGATTATCTTATTTTGGATAACCAACATTAAACCCTCACAAAACTATACTCAATAATAACTAGTAAAATATCATGGATTGGATCCATGATCAAGATATTATACTTGCAGTTGGACACATAATATATGTGGTTGCAATGTGCAAGATTACTCATAATAATGAGGAATGACAATTAGATAGATAATAAGACAACAACCTTGGGTTTATATGTATCTATCATCTTGGTCTCTCAATGAATGTGCTTTGGAAGCATAATGTTGACGATGATCCTAATTATTGAAAATCCTTATAAAACCTAAGAACATGTTTTGTCATGCATAGTTGTTCTCGACATTTAATCATGAATGATATGGTTCACTGCATTATGCAGAATGGTAGCTCGATAAGAGAAGATGTACTCAAAACATTTGAGTACCTACATGAACTGAAGTCTAAGAGTTAAGATGGATGTAGATGTGATGAGTGTCATAATTCTACTATATATACTCCCGTCTTTAACAAATCTTTGTAATGTTCATATTGTATGAATTGAATGAAGCATATATAAATGTTGAAAAACTCTTATATTAAAATCTTTTGAGTTCAACATAAGAGATCCTTTGTCTTTAGCAATGGTTGTTTATAGATGAAGGAAGCATAGTGGAAGCATGGGCCTGACCCAAGTGAGAAGAAAAGTCAAAGAGTAGATTTTACTTCTGTAATTTCCACACATATGACATCCAAAGAGTTGGATGAATGCGAATACTACAACAAGATGATGTATTGATGGTATGCATGTCTAGACTATTTGGGATCCTTAGAGAACGGCTTGGATAGTGCACCAACATATTATACATCTACATATAATCATTGAAATTGACTTTCTAATTAGATAAGATCAAAGTCTAATAATTGTATCCCATTCTTCTAATAACACTTGCAAATCGGTTGTACACATTTTAGAAGACTGAAAAATTTTGATCTTAAGGTTTAATAATCATCCACAAGGGAGTTGATGTAATTGTTGCAAGGATCTCCATTGGATTGATGGAGTACATATTTTTAGTGGGAGAGCCCATAGCCTTAGGGAAAGTCTATATGACCTAGATATTAGAATACATTCATTGTTTATTTCTAAATATTGAAAATAAACATGCATTCTAAAATAGACCTATCATAAAGAGTTGTGATGGATATATTTCATATAATAATCTATCATCTAGAGGACTCTACTAAATTATAAATAATAAATGGTTCATTAACATCTCTAAAAACTAAAAAGTTAAACCATAGAGGATCAAAAGGAGGATAAAGATCATTTGACAACAATCTAGAATAAAGCTCTGGACTTCAAGTTTATTGAGAGGATCAATAGTAAGATATTGAACTTTAGATTATCTGAAGGTTCAAAAACATATATACTTACGAATAGATACTCAAAGTAAAATGTCTGATACACCCTTCTTTGGGAATGGTGTAACATGCATAGGTATTCAAAATCTCATACATATTGATGTATGTGGATCATCTATATCATAATAAACATTAATGATATATGCTATCAATCGATGATTATTTGTGATATGAGATTTCTTCCCTTCACCCATTAGAAACCTTTGAAATGTTAAAAGATTTCACAAATTTGGGTGAAAACCAGAGTTAAAAGGAAGATAAAATGAATTTGATCTAACCAAGATACCAAGTACCTTTTAGATTAATTCAAATAATACCCTATGGAGAAAGGAATATCATTCCTATCTCACACATAATAATACACCTAATCTCA
Source organism: Ottelia alismoides (assembly GCA_037367405.1). Lineage (NCBI taxonomy): Eukaryota > Viridiplantae > Streptophyta > Magnoliopsida > Alismatales > Hydrocharitaceae > Ottelia > Ottelia alismoides. Next base: position 721,185 of record JAZKJV010003250.1, on the reverse strand, counting down.
ATAGAGTTGTAGGAAGATGCAATTGGATCATGTTTGACATGATTTCATCAATGATGAATATTACCATAATTTTCTCTTAGTTTCCTGGAATATATGTATCATATACTGCAACATTTATCCTTAATAAGATTCCATGCAAATTTAAATCTGAAACCCTCATAAGCTATGGTTTGGAACTCTCATAACCATGTCATGGATGCATGCAAGCTGGAATCTAGCATCGAAGTGTGCCACATCATTAGGAAAATAAAGGATGGTATTGGATACCTACTTTATGACCTTGATATTTTTTAAAGATTTCATCTCTAAAATATGATTCTAAGAGGATGAATTTCTTGAGAATTAAGATAAGAATGAAACAAAAGGACTCAATGAATCTTAAGAGGATAATGAGGCTCCTAAATCAGAAATTAAAAGGACAGTTAAAGATGGAACACTTATACATCTTGAAATTAGTTTGTGGGGGGTAGGACCACCTAAAGGGTATGGATTCCATGTGTCAGATAAGTATTATAATGATCTGACTTCATATGATGAAACTTCCAAGTATCATGACATGGAGAGATGGATGTTAGCAATGAAGTAAGTGGACTTCATATACAAGTGTTGTATATGCACCCTCGAGGATCCACATATAACGATGAGACCCGTTAGGTGTAAATAGGTCTTGAAAATAAAGAGGAAACCTGATAAGAAGGTAGCGAACTTCATAGCATGGTTCGTATCCACAAGAGAAGACATCGCTTGTGATGAGACTTGCTCTTCAGTAACCATGCTTAAACCCATCAGAATATTTATAACTGTAGCTAAACAACTTGACTATGACATATTCAAGATGGAAGTCAAGATTGCATCCCTCTATGAATACCTCTCCGAGGATATTCATATGAAGTAGCACCATAGCATCATAGTAGAAGAGATCAAGGTGTGCAAGCTTAAGGAACTGCATCTATTGACTCAAATAAGCTTCTAGCAGTCGAAAGATCATATTTAATGAAATTATAAAGGTTATGATTTCATACAGAATTTTGATGAACCATGTGAAGCTTAGTGGGAGACCATTGTTTCATCATGCTAAATGTAGATAAAGTCAATCATTTGGAATGATATAAGGATGATAATAATTGTTTTATAATCTGGTTTTTCAATATATTGAGATGAAAGATCTCAAGGATACCTCTAAGATATTACTTTTGAAGATGTTCAGAAGCAAAGATAAGAGGGTATTGGGACCATCACATTAGTGGTACAACTTGGACATGTTCCATTTTTTTTGTAAAACCCCAAAGAAATGCTTCCTTCCATTAAGATATGGTACTACTCAATCTGAAGGGATATCATATCAAGTGTTGATGATGCTAAAACTGCTTGCCCTTATGCCTTAGTTACGAGAAGCCTGATGTATGCTAGATGTGTATAAAAGCCAGATGTCTGCCATGTAGTGGAAGTAGTAAAATGTTACTAGTCCTAATATGGAGATAAAAACACTTGTTACAGTAATAAAACACCTTCAAAGATTATAATGCTTTCGTGATAGTGATATCAAAGTCTTATTTTCAAGAACTTAAGACTTTATAGATAGTGATCCCAAGGTCTTAACTACATATGCCTTACAAGACATAAGACTAGATCTTAGTCTAAGGAGATAGAGATATTCGGGATCAATGGTATTCTAATAGGTATAACATCAATTAAATACTGGTTATTATGACTATCTAATTATATTGTTGAAGACACTAAAATTTCTTCAACAAAATTGACTATTGGTTGCTTGACATGCAACATTCTCATTGGATGCGAGCATTGTTACTAGGAGATATGCAAGCACCATAAAAGGACTTGGCGTAGTCTCTCGGGAACATAGTGATTGGTCAGCTTAACAAGCTACTTTTCTAAATAACTTATTATTAGTGCATGAGTGTTTGTTTAAAGATTTGCCCATTAGTGGATCTTTGTGCTAGTAGGAGATTATTGGACATGCGATCCCACAATGAGCCATTATGTAGTAAATGTTATTGCATACCATTCCCTGATCTGAAATGAAGAATAACTAATTTTCATTATAGTTCCCTTAGTAAAATTAGGATTATGTACCAAGGACATCTTAATGATCATACAGTTGTTGATTCAACTGTGAATCGTAGAGGTTGTTTCTTGGATTATATCTAAAGATTTAGATTGAGGACTCATCAAGAAGCATCAAATGATTGTTAAGAGAGGATCTCTTGCCTGAAAAGAAGATGTTAATTCTTCTCCAAAGGCTAATATCTAACCGACCTCTTGTTGCATATCCTCTGCATAGGAATATAGATCCAGAGGTGTTAGATAAGTTAGGTCAAAGAGTTTACTTAACAAGATTGAGATAACCAAGACCTGCGTCGTATACTATCACGATATAAACACACATTCTCGGACTGAAGACAGATGTGTTACTCTATGTTTGAGTACATATATTTGGTAGATTGATATGTTGATGATCTAATCTAGGTCAATACACCGACAAGCTGGTGTGCATACAAGGTCATATGAGTAACATGATCTCCCAAAGGGATCTTACATGTTCATTACGGAACTGGAAGACAAGAGCTCACTCATGAGATATCGGGATCAAATTCAGTGCACGATCCTCTTGCTTTGGAAGCTAGACTAAATTTGTAGGTTCGATATATGCTTTTGGAAAGTATATAATCAATACCTAGGTATGATATAAGCTTTTGGAAAGTATATGATCGATACCAACTCCCAATGGTCTAATGAGAAACTTAATGATAAAACCCTGAAGAAGGCAGTCTAAATAAGATCTAAAACTTCATGTTTATTATATGTCTTCTAGTATGCAGGATGCACATGTATTAGGAATATTCGAGAGTGATGTGATCGTAAATGATTGTATAAAAATGACGCTTCCATTCCAAGGGAGTGATGAAACATGTTTGGATTTTAGTGACTCCTCTTAGTAGAGAAGTAATTTTATCTTATTCTAAATGATGGACTCAGATGCAATGAGAAGATTAAATTTACGGCTTTGATTTAATCAAACATCTTTGAGAGGTCCCCTTGATCTAGATTTGAGATATGATCTAAATATCCAAGTCACTATACATGGAACATACAATTACCCTATCCTTATCTCCATGTATCGGTGGAGAAAGCGTATTATTCTTGAAAGAGTTCAATAATAATTCTATTATTTATAATGTTTCTGAGCATTTAGGGAAACTGGAAGTTAAATGTGATTTAATTGTCATGAGTAATGTGAATGTGATGCATATTATTTGGGCACATGAAAAGAGTCATCCAAGATAATTAAAAAAGGTTTAATTGTCAAGAATACAAACAATGTGGATATCACTATCCATATTAATGATAAATATTATAAACATGATTTATAATATATTAGAAAAAGTTAATTGTAAATAAGATTTACGTATTAAATGTTGATGTGAATTGGATTCACTTTGTACCATTAATTGTAAATGTAATTTACCTTTTATTGGGTGGTTGGATTTTATTCATAATTTTCAATGGTTTTGTTTGAAATTATCACAAATAATTTGCAATAATCACTTGGTTATATTTTGTTGACAGAAGTTTCCATGAATAAGACTTAATGTATAAGATTACATCAGGATTGGAGAGATATTTTATCTCTTCAATCAAGTTGGTTGTCCACCATGTATATGGGGAAGGAGGCTATCCTTTCTGCCTACATGGAAGGAGGCTCGCAAGTCCTATTTCATCTGGAAGATTTTTTATTTAATTGAAAATAAATATGTTAAGATTTTTTTACAATATATTTAATTTCTTTTAAATTTAATTAATTGTTGTTGTAATTTTTTGCAACAAACCATTGATTTGATGTAGGAGTGCATCTCTACCATCTGATTTAGTATAAAAGAAAGGTTAGGCCTAACATTTTCTTTTACATAGCACATAAGACAACATCTCTCTCTCTCTCTCTATACGCCAACTCCCTCTCTCTCTCTCTCAACATTTGTTCGTCCATATGTTCACCTAGGGAATCCCGTAGTCACGCGACACCATTGTGCAGAAGGATTGACTACTAGTGGATCTTCGTCTTCTTCGATACATCTGACTTGTTAAGAATACATTAGAATTCATGAGATGAAATCAAGAGACACCAAGCATGGATCATCAACATGGATTACGGGAAGCATGTGTATCATCAACGCGCCCGCAAGTGAAATCTTCTTCAGATCAGAAGTGAGACAGATGAATCTCTTACTTTAGAGATTAGTAATCACAACCATGCTTCAAAAGTATTCCTTAAACTTGTTTTTTATATTGATGAAATTATTTGAGAAGTGTTCTCGAATCATGTGGTTTTATCTCTTTCAAAAAAATTTAATTTTAGCTATCACGGGCAACTAGTATGACTAGTCGTTCTTGATCGCACATGCTTTCATGATGCGCTAAGGCCCAAACCATAACCTTCAGTTTGGACAAGTTCTCCTAGTCAATGAATTTGTGGATCTGGTCTACTTTCTTATTAATATGTTCGTCCGTTGTGAGTTTTGCTGTAAATATCCCCATGTCAAAGCTCTGGTTGGTGGACAGATTGATTACAGTCTTCTTTCCTCATTCTTTTAATACGAGTGTCAAGGGGTTGGGTAAGTATATCCGGCTAGTGGTCTGTGAGCAGATTGTGTCGGCTAACTTCTCGAACACCTTCCAGACGATGTCTTTATATCGGCTCCTATAGCTTCCTTCATAAGAAGCACTTACAAACCCTTGCATCTCATAGTTTAGATCCCTGAGAAGATTTTGGACAAACATCATCTTATTAATGCCATGCCCTAGGATTTTTCAAATTAAGTACTTAAATCTCTCCCAAGTCTCATGAGATTGTTCATTGGGAAACTAGGTAAAACTTGTAATCTTGAACCGCATTTGGTTAATTCTACTCACTAGGCAGAATTTAGTCAAAAATAGAGTCTTGAATACAATCCATGTTGAGACCACCTCCCTAAGATTTCTCTTCCAGTAAGTAGCCTTATTTGTTAAGGCAAATGGAGAGGCTCTCAACCGAATGTAGTCTTGACTAACCCTAAGATGGAACAATTTATAACAAACTAGCTCGAAATCTCAAAGAAAAGTATAAGGCTCTTTATTGTCGGGAGAAATGTGAGGAAATACAAATTATATTCAAGCACATCCTTGGGAGGTAATGGTCTCAGCTAGTTGTAATCATCGTGTTGGACATGTGAGCCCACAATGAGTGTTGGCACGGGATTTTTGGGCTTTTGAATATTGAGAATAAACATGATGTCATCGCAACCCAAATAATCCCTTAACAAAAAATTATTTACTTCTCAAACTAAATTAATTACAAAAATGTAGGAAGAGAAAATTTCTATTTAATTAACGTGTATATCAACTGGATCGAACTCAAGGAGGCTACAAATCTCGAGGGTTATTCTAATAATTTAAAAATCAATTAAAAGAAAGTGGGAATTCAAGTACTAACTATCTTTGTTTTTTTGAGAGTTTTATCTTTTTAATTTTTTTATTTCTATTTTTTCTGATGTTTAATTTTTATTGGTTTTTTAGTTTGCAAAAATTTTTTAAAATATAGAAAAAATGCTTAAAAATGTCATTTTTTAATTCGATATATCTCTATTGTTTTTATTGTTTTTTGCATTATTTTTTTGAATTTTTAATATTTTAAAAATGAATAAAAATAGAAGAAAAATCAAACAATGAGAATGAAGGAATTGTTTTCAATTTAAAAATATCAAACAAAAGCAAAAATTATTGAATTTATTTTTCCCAAAAACTATGATGAATTATTTACAATAGGAAGTGAAATAACAATTTTTGGAATTTTCTAAAATTTTCTATGATTTTTTAGATTTCTAGTTCTTTAAAAATAATTAATGTGTGAAATTTGCATAAAAAAATAAAATACACAAAAATAAACCTATTCTAATTTTTTTGGAAATTTTGATGCAATATTCACTTTTTTATGAATTTTCTAATCAATGAAAAATGTAATGTTTTTTATTTTTTAATTATAGCAAATAAAAATAAATTACAATGAAAAAGTTATATTATGAAGAGATATACAGCAGGAGCATACCTTGAATTTTGGATAATTTATTGAGCATGAATAACATTTATTTTAATAAAGAAAGCATGCAAACAGAAGTATGGAAATACAAGGACTTAAAAGTAATTATTCAAAATTTTTACATTAAGATATAAAAAAATAAAAATGCGGGGAAAATGCAAAATACCTAGATGGAGGCATGCATGCGACTTAAATGGAGGCGGGAGATTATTTGCAAATTCAGGAAAACCAAAGGCTTTATTGAAATTTGCCCCCAAAAATAGTATTAAATTAGGGTTTCTTCGTTCTTGCATGCCCTAGCCCAAAAACAGAAGGGGTACCACCCCTTTGCTTCTTCGATCCCAAGTAAGGTGGTAGTGATGTTGGACGCGGAGGGATAGATCGGCAATGGCAGAGATCTAAGGCAGCAGTGCAATCGTTCTTCTCTAGCGATGGAGATGGTACAGGGCACGCCTATGACAGTTGTAGAGGGGCTGCTTCGAGGATGACGGGTGCGATCAGTGTTGTGGATCTGTGCGATTGTTGTGGCGATATAAGCGGCTCCAGACAACGGTGGATGGATCTGCGATCTGGAAGGATGTGATGGAGCTTCGTTCTCGTGCAGAGAGGATCGAGTGGAGGAGGTCGCTCCAACCGGAGATGATTGGCGGATGATGTTGATCGGGGGCTCCAGGCCGAGGGTCGATGTTCAAGGATCCATTGTGGCGTTGTTGACGGAGGTCGACGCTTGTTGGTGGTGGTGGAGCTCGCAATCAGAGATCAGCGAGATGGCAGGCGGAGCTATCTCAGAGCTTGGATGGGAGGCGAGTGCTAGGGGTGCAGCTCAAGACGGTGGAGTGGGTTTCTCCAGGCGACAATGGATTGTCGCCCAAAAAATATTTTTGTTGTAAAACAGAAGCTGATATTCTTTCTGTATTTTTTTATTTTTGCAATTAAATCAAATGACAATGTTGACTCGAGCAAGATGGCTCGGTCAAATCAAACAACAGTTAGGTGAATGGATGGTTCCGTTGTTCGGTGAGGGATTGGAACCATGTCTCTGGCCACCGTACGTGGTCAGAGGTGAGAGATCTTGAGAGATAGAACGTGAGCAAGTGTAGTTCGAGATGTGGATGTGAAATTAGAATCGGGGGCGGATCAAATCGTGATGAATAATGATTAGCAACTATTAAATATGATTGGGGATTAAAAAAATGACTATGAAATAAAAACTAAAATAAAACTTAAAAGTATCTAGATGAAAGATTAAAATGAGAAATAAAATGGTTTTCACCATGGAGTGGATAAATGCCAAGATGGCCTCGATGAAGGCCGATTCGTTGTCACCGGACGACTCGGAGGCGGGGCACCTTTCTTTTACAAGGTTGCTCGGAGAATAAGCTCCTCTCCCAAAGGATTGATCAAGTGGAAATGAGGGAAGAGGAGCCAAATAATAATAATAATAATAATAAATTGGAATTTCAAAATTTGAATGGATAGAAAAAAGGAAGGATGTTAATGGTGGAAATAATAAAATATATTAATAAATAAAATAATTTTTGAAATTATCTTAATTAAAATAATAATCAATACCAATAACTTAATGAGCCACCTTAATGGTAGGTTAATTAAGGAATTAATTAAGTTATATATCTATGATATATTATTTATATAATTAAAAAAATAAATTATTTTTGTCACTTTAATAATTTAAATAATAAATGTTAATTAATTATTTATTTTCGTGTGGTTATTTCAGGAAAGTAATTATATACATATAATATATATACATATGGTAAATAAAGAAATTTATTATTTTATGTTTAATTTATAAATTTTATTTTTATTTTAAATAATTTTAGAAAATATTTACAATTATGTATAAAAATAAATATAGATAAATATATAAAATAAATAAATGGTAAAATTGCAAAAACAACCCAGAAAATCATCTTTCAAACGTAACTCCAAAATTTTGAAACCACTACCACTTTAAAGATAATTTAATTTAGAATGTGATGGAAATGAGTTTGATTCAATTCAAGTTCATATGGAGCAAGAATTGTTATTTTAATTATCGCTTTACTAATTTTTCTGAGTGTGGTTACTTTTATTTTGTACATCATTTTATTTTAAAGTATTTTTATTATTTAGGAAACATTTTTATTTATAATTTCCGTTAAAAAAATATCCAATTTCAGGTCAAATTATGGGAAAATAAAATAGTGTATGTTTTTGTTGAGCGATGATCTTCGAGGATTGCTTATTAATGATATAAATTTGTCATTGTGATCCCCAAAATTCCCAGCTCAAACAAACAAATTTTTTTCTTCTCAAGCTACAAAATTAATCACAAGAGAATAATGAAGCGAGAGAATTTTTTGCTACTTATTTACCAGTATATCTACAGGATCGAACTCAGGGAGGCTACAATTCCCGAAGGTTATTCAAATAATCAAAAATCAACTAAAAGAAAATGGGAATCTCAAATGCAAACTATCTTGGTTTTTTATGAAATTTTAATATCTTTTTATTTTTATCTATAATTTTTTTATTTTCTGAATTTCAAATTTTTAGTGATTTTGGTTTTTGAAATTTTTTTATTTTCAAAAATAAGGAACAATATGCACAAGGGAAGAAATACACACACCACACTTTTTTTTGTATTTTTCAAAATAGTTCGTAATGTCCATAAAATTATAGAAAAATATTTTTGGGTTTTAAAGACTTTGAAATGTTTTTGGAAATTTTTGTAGAATTTCCAGTTGTTTTTGTATTTTTCTAAAAATGACATAGTGGCAAAAATGATAAACAATGCACAATTTGGAGTAGTTTGCAACTTAAAAATATTTTAAGTGCCCAAAACTCCTGAAGATTGTTCTTATACTAAAATATAGACAAATATCTATAAACAGGAAGTGAAATCATGATTTTTAATTTTTGTAGAATTTTTTGTGATTTTCTAAGATTTTCGATATTTTCCATTTTACGGAGGTTTTGAAAAGAATTAATATGCACGAAAATTGGACATGAATTAAAAGACTATAAAATAAATCTAATCTATTTTTTTTGGAATTATTAGAGCAATACTCAAATTTTTGTGAATTTTTGAATTTCAGGAAGATAAGATGACATTGTTTTTTATTTTTTAATAATAAGAAATGATGATAAAATGAAATGCAAAAATTGTACAATGAAGATACACAAATCAAGAGTCTAAACTAATTTTTTTTAGATTTTTTTGAAAAAAATGCCAATAACTATTTCAATGAAAAAAACACAAGAAAATAATAGTCTGGCTCTCAGGGAATGACATGTAAATAGTTAAATGTTTTTGAATAAGAGAATAACAAAAATAAACTATAGGGAAAAAGAATGCAAATTACCCACTAACACGTGCCATGCACATGATTGGCTCTGGCTGGCGGGACTTCTTTGTAATTTTTAGAATCACGAGGGACATGATTGTAATTTTTGCTCCAAAAAAATTAGGGCTTCCTACTTTCTATGTTCTCTTTACGTAGCAGAGGAAAAGGGGCCAAGGGGAAAGAGAGGTTGCGTGCCACCCCCTTTCCTTCCTCTCCCAAAGCGACGGGCGGTCTCGGTGGTGGACTGATGGTGGAGCTCCTGCAGTAAGGCGAAGGGCAGTTCTCGAGGGCTCGCTCATGGCGGAGCATGTGGGTGCTGGCAAGGAGGGCAGTGGTTGCTTCAGGCGACAGTCCAAGCGGTGGAGGCGTAGAGAAGGACAACTGTCGGTGGTTGGCGGCAGGCCCGTGCTGCAAGAGGTGGTGCCAGCCGACGATGGTTGTGAGTGTTGTGCGGGTGAGATGAGCGACTTCGCACGAGGTCGGGAGGCAGATCTCGTTGGCGATGGAAGTGTGTGCAGGCAGTTTGAGGTGGCTGGCAGCAGGCCCGCGTTGCGAGGGGCGGTACCTGCCGACGGTGGGCGGCCCGCGCGAATGGGCGCACAACCGCTATTGCCCATAGATTTTTTTTAATTTTTTAATATTTTTTCTAAAATTGAATAGAAGAAACTTTTTTTCAGATTTAATTTATTTATTTAATGGTTTTTTATTTATCAAGCAAAATAAATGTTAGAAAGAAAGGAAATATATTTTTTTGTTTTTTTTTATTTTTTTATTTATAAACAAAATAGGATGTGAGCATGACGAATTGATCCCAGAATAAAAATGGAAGATATGAATGGGGATTTGGTGAAAAATGAGTAATGTTTTCGTGTCTCCGACCACCGTATGTGGCCAGAGTTGAGAGATCATGGGGGATAGAACGTGAACATGGAGAGATCGAGAAAATGAGATGAAAAGTCAGAATCAAAGGTCGATCAAATCGTGATGGAAATTCTAAGATCTATAAAAAATGACAACGGGAAAAAATGCAAAAAAAAACTACGATTAACCTAGATTAGAAACAAGAGAAAAAAATGGATCTCACCTTAGGAGCGAAAAAGACTGTGATCGCCTCGACGAAGGCCGACTCTTTGTCACCGGACAGCTCGGAGGCTAGGCACCCTTCTGTGACAAGCTAACTCTCGGAGAATAGACTCCTCTCACCAAAGATTGATCAAGTTGAAATGAGGGAGAGGGAGCCATATTAAGATAAAGAATGGAGTTTGAATTTTTGAATTTCTGAATGAAGATATGAGATAAGAGAAAAAATTGAAATGAGATAAAGTTAAAAATATTTACAAAAATTATTTTTTTTGTATTTTCATCACTTTATTAAATTGAATAAAAAAATATTTTTTTATTTTTATGGTGGTTATTTAAGAATAGCAACTATATAAATATAATATATACATATAGTACGTTATATAAATAGTTAAATAAGGGGACTAGTTTTTTTGTTTAATTTTTTTTAATTTTGTTATTTTTATTTAAAATAATTAGTAGAAATATTTATAAATATAATATGTACAAATAAATGGTAAAATTGCATTAACTGCCCTAGAAAATCAACATTTCAACCGTAACACCAAAAATTATGAAATCACGGCCATTTTAAATATAATTTAATTTAGAATACAATGGAAGTGAGTTTGGTTCAATTTGAGTTCATATGGAGCCGAAATTGGTCTTTCAATTATCTCTTAGTGGCTTTTTTCCCTAGTGTGGTTGCTTTTTTTTACATGATTTTATTATGTAAACATTTTTATTATTTATAAAACATTTTTATTTACAACTTTTGTTTTGAACATTATTTTATTTGAGGTCAATTTATGTACAAATAAAATAGTGTAAGTATACAAATATTTACTACAAACATTTTTTTTCCGGATTTTTTTATTAGGGACCCTATCCTTCCTACTTTATTCTTGCTTGATCAGGTCAAGTCTTGACATTCTCTCAGGGTTCGGTTCAGCATGTATCTATTACATATATATAGTCTTCTTTTTTTTTCTTTTCTTTATTTTTTATATATTTTTTCTTTTCTTTATTTTTCCTTGCTTTATTTATTCATCTATTTTAAGTTAAAATGGTAATAAGTGTACAATATTTACACACAGACGCAAGTTAGTAAGAATATGGAGTTAGTATTATATACAGATGTTTTATAAGGAGTTTTAAGCTAAAATAAATGAATAAAGATGATGAATTATAGATTCATCATCCCCTATGCTTTACCTTTGATAGTCCCTTAGCAAACACTTATTTGAAAGAATAAGTGAATAAAAAAAGAAATAAAAAATAAAGAAATTAGGACAATATTGAGTATTAAACTTATCTTCATAAAATTGTAGTATGGAGCTCTATCAGACCTTTGGATTGTTAATGTGGCGGAACCTTAATCGGAAATTGATTTGAACCTAATAGCCTCTAAGTTCCATAAGACTCTTATTTAGGTCTCCTCAACAGTCAGGTAATAACAAGTCTACATACATAAATTCTTATGACTATGACTCTACTTGTACGGTGTAAGTGAAATATAACTCTTCATCTCAAAAGTAGCAAAGACTCAGCCTCCCTATAAAAGGTAACTCTAGTCCCCCGATCTAGCAACTCTTTACTCGAGGAGTGGGGATATTCCCTTCTAAATTCAATTACAACCAGCTTAAGTAGAGGATACAGAGAAAACAATGGACGGTAACCAATGCAACTACCTATTCTTGGATGCATGACCAGTGTAGCCAAGTCATCCAACTACAAGTTACAAAAATTTGACGTTGAAGCTATTATTAATTTTTTTCTTTATCCTTGAATATACATTCAGGCAGGCATTTTACATTCCAATCAGGCCTGTCCACTTTTGGAGATTCTGCATTTTCCTTTCCCGTATTTTTTTCTTGAAAATATATACAAGGTGCAACATGTATATAAGGAGTTTTTCCTCTTGAGCTAGTAGACTATCCCTCTTTTGAAGCGTTATTACATCCCCACAACATCCTATCTTTAGACCTCAATGCTACTGGATCAGGTTGAGATGCACAACCCTCCCTAGAGGAAGACGAGAGTTTCTGCCTAGATGTACTACCCTCGTATGCTACTCCAAGCCAAAAGATTCTGCCTCCTCACTACCTCCTTCATGAAGAGCTATGTATAGAGTGCTTGTCCAAGATAAGTCACGGTCTGAAAGAATCATGTATGTGTTGTTAAATGTTCTATTTAGACTGATCAAGATGACATGTGAACATAGTCTTTTGGACTCAAAGAATTAAGTCGGTAGGACCTAAAAAGTCTTAACTCCATTTCTTATAAGGTTCCTCTGAAATTAAGTGGATTAAGGCCCAACTGAGCTCCATTCTTCAATTTTATTCCAGACTTACTTTAAATGTCAATACTATCCTGAAAATGCATATGCAAATGCAAGAAGTATGTGCAATGCAAAAAGATAGCATATTTTTTAAACAATTTTCTAATTTTGAACCTTTTTATGGGTTTTTGGAAAAGAAAGGAAAAATGATGCACATGCAAAAAGTGTTTTTTTGTTTTCTTAATGGAACTTTTTATAGATTTTTGATTTTATAATTTTTTTTCCAAAAGTAAAAAGGGTTATTAAAATGTATACAAGTATATACAAGGATTTTCTGTTTTGTTTGGTTTTTGGGTTTTTTTTGTTTTTTGTTTTGTTTTTGTTTTGTTTTTTTTTTTGTTTGTTGTTTTTTTGTTTTGTTTTTGTTTTTATTTTGTTTTTGTTGCTTTTTTGTTGTTTGAAGGTGATAAAAGTCTATATATACACACATGTAGATTTTATGAATTTATATACATATTCCCAAAAATAAACATATTAGAAGTACGAGTTATGACTAAAGTATATATAATATATACGAGACCCCCCATACTTAGCTCGAACTATGTCTTCATAGTGATAAGAAAACGACAAAGGAAGACATAACTCATGCTAAGTATAGAAAAGTGAGAAGACTCCTATGCTACAATGACTCAAAGAGGAAATGAAAAGAATAGAAGTCAGTAATCCCCCCTATACTTAGGATCAAGTAATACTAAGTATAGAAGACTATACAAAAGGGGAAAACCGATGCAGAGAATGTACAGACTCAAAAATAAAACAGACGATATGGACAACATCACCCCCTATACTTTGGGTAGAGTATCCCTAAGTATAGGCAACAACAAGAGTGATGAACATGACAAATATGAACAACACAAATCATTCACCCTCCTATACTTAGGATAAAGCAAATCATAAGTATAACATATACACACACACAGAAAAGGGGTGAATGATAAAATGGGAGAAGTAAGAATGAAACGAAATGATATACAAAAGGAGTGGATGTACAAAGGTCAAGAAGGCTGAAAGCAAACCTTCTTGCGGGAGTGAACCTTCTTGCGGGAGTGCTGGGTTATGGATCTGACAAGGTATAGGTTGATTTTGGGGTTATCATTAGACATAAATTGGTTAGGATCGACCAAGAATGTATCCTCGGCAGTCTCAGAGTGTACATGCACAAATCTGTTAGTGAAAGTAGTGTGGTCATGTCCTACTTGGGAAGCCTCCCAAATATCAAAATAAAAAGGCTCGAAATCATTATCAAAAAAAGTATGATCGATTCCAGCCTCTACTGGATCATCATCTTTATCAAAAGGCTTAAATTCCTTTATAAATACAATCAAATCAAATTTGGCCTTATCGATCTCATCTGAATCAGGGTGAATAGGAACAGACTCATCAGTGAAAGTAGTCAAATCATGTCCGCCTTGTCTAGTCTCAGAGTCTCCCTTCCACTCTAGGGTGTCTATTGTGTAAATCCTACGGATCTCATCAATGCATCATCGTGTACTAGAAGGGGGAACTCCAAGGTCTATGCTTTCCAATTTTTCCTCCTTGAAGAGGAATTGTTGGGTCTAAGTATCGTCCATCATATAACAAGAATCTCTGATATTATCGTCAAGGTCAAGGTCCTTTGGGTTGGTGACATAGGCATACTCTCATAGAATGCAGGTCTCTGGTCAGTAATGGGTGTAGTGGTCAACACATCGCTCCCTACATCAGAACGGAAGCGAATTTCTCCTGATCCATAAAAGGTCATCCCAGGATGATTGGAGGGTGCTCCACAGGGGTGGAGGTCTCCATGTGCAATACGACAAAATCAGAAGTAAAGTTCATGCCATGAATAAGAATGACAACTTTTTCTATAATACCCTTCAGCCTATTGATAGATCCATTAGCAAATTGAACTATCATCCTGGTTTTCTTGAGGGGCCCAAGATGAAGAGACTGTACCATAGAGAAGGGTATTATATTGATTGACAAATCGTCGTCAAGGAGAGTGTATTACAAGAGTAGTCAGATATGGAGTAACTCATAAGAGGTGTGGTAGTGTTCCCTTTCTTAAAATGTGGACGGTGAAAGATGGCATAGGTAGTGGCCATGGTCAAGATGTGATGCTGTGACGCTCAGATCTGCTCCTCCATTTACTTTTCATGTGTTGAGGAGAAGATAAATGGGTCATGGCCTAGTGAAGTGGGGCTTTAATGATCTCGTGAATGGTGGCCATCATTTCAGGTTCAGTCAATATTTTTTGAATTTTTGGACCTCCTCCATACAAGGGAGGAGATCAGAATCAACAAGTACATGAGGACTGCCAAGAGCAGTCTGTACAGTGGTATTCGTGGGGTCAAAGTTGGGACATGTGGTGGATTACTGTGTGGGAAAATGATTTGTCATGGGTGCCATCTCCTCACAAAATGAATCAACAATGTGTCTCCCAAAATTCCTTTTGGATTTTTAAAATTTTCTCATTTTTTTATATTTTAGGCGATTGTAAGCTCTCATGATTAGCCTCAAGTGAATCAATATCCTCAAACAGTAGAGCAGTGTTCTGGCTCCTATTTATGTTAAATAGATTACTAATCCTCTAATTCATGTGCTCATCATCTGGTTCAAGGTCTCAAGTGTGGACATCATGAAAGTGACTCCAAAATCACAGGGTCGGCTGAGTGGAATGAGGGTGGGTGAGAATCAGAGTCCGATTCCTGAAACAATGGGTTAGGCAGATATGCACAAAAATCAGGAAGAAAGTCCTGAAAAAAGGAAGGTGGATCGGTTGGAGGGTACGAGGGGTCCGCGAAGATCAGATTAAAATAACTATAGTCAGCCATCTCCGAAACAAAAGAAAGGATCGGGAGAGCACGGGGGCCAAGTCAAAAGATATGGAGAAAAAGGCACAAATGCATAGAAGGATCTAGTATGCACACAAGAAATCAAACACAAAACAAACCCCCAGTTCACCAACTCAATGCAATGTGAAGATCGTGATGGTTCAGTCAATTATCTTGTCAATTTTTAGAGTTTGGTGAGAATACAATCTATCAGAGTAGTTAAAGCAAGTTGTTAGGAACCCAGTGCTCCAAGGAGACTATCCCGATCTCACTACTAGTTATTCCCAGCCAGTATGGGTGTGGACCGTTTACTGTCTACCTGATCTGCCCACTCTGCTAAGGAAATCTCAGACCGATTACCGGCTACCCGGTGAAGTCGTCATTGGAGAACAACTAATCACAAGACAATAGTCTGAAGAGATTTCGGGCATGGTTCTATCCTAGTGTGTGGGTCGCTCTCTAGTTGCAGATAAATCAAACAAGATGGGGGTTACTCTCCAAAACAATTATTTTTCCTTATGTTTATTTTAGGGTCGAGTTTTCTTTAGCAGTCACGAATTTTACGTAGTTATCACTTGGTTTGAATATTTTCAATGAATTACTTATCGAATGTCCAATTTCCTTTTTAACTTATGTGAGTGAAAACAAGGAAGGAGATCGGAAATACCAATGTGCGATAAAGCACAATGATGCATGCAGGGGTTAGAGATGCATACCTTGTCGCCAGCAATCTACATGCAGGGTGATCCGTGCATAATTTAAATACAGAAAAATAAACTAACCTATATGCAAATGCAAGTGAACTGTCCTAATCAATAGCTTCTATTAACAGGAAAGAACATGTTAATTTGACTAATTCCAATTATGCTCTATTCTATAGGTACAAAATTTATTGTTTAGGACTTTTGGACCTAATTAATTACCTGGCTCAAGCAAATTATTAAAGAAAGAAATAGGTAGCTCACGAAATCCCATGAAACAAAGAAAAATAAGGCGATGAAACAAAACCGGTGAGGTCCTCTAAGTGCACCGGCACTTGGTGAAACAGACCACACAACAAATGAATGTTTGTTTATAAGGGTTCAAATGCTAGAAAATAAATAAATAAATAAGTCTATTTTTTTTCTGGGTCTCCTTCAATTCTTCTTCTCCTTCTCTCACATTATCATGTGGCTTGGTGAAGAATCAAGCCTCCTTCGCTTCGCTTGTGTGCTTCGGCTCTCCTAGGATTACCTTCTTCACTCTGCGGGCCCTCGCAAGAAAAAAAAAGAAAGAATGTGTAAGAAACGCAATTATCAAATATGATCAAGAAAAAATGAAATAAATGCAGTAATATGAACATTGGAGTTAATGTGGAAAAATATAAACAAATATGTACAACCAAGAATAGCAGGTCGAAACAGAAACATAACTACCCTCGTCGTGCCTCCCCGGCAACGGCGCCATTTTGTTGAGCAATGATCTTCGAGGATTGGTTATTAATGATATAAATTTGTCGTTGCGATCCCCAAAATTCCCAGCTCAAACAAACAAATTTGTTTCCTCTCAAGCTACGAAATTAATCACAAGAGAATAATGAAGCAAGAGAAATTTTCGCTACTTATTTACCAGTATAGTAATAGGATCAAACACAGGGAGGCTACTTTTCTCGAGGGTTATTCAAATAATCAAAAATCAATTAAAAGAAAAAGGGAATCTCAAATGCAAACTATCTTGGTTTTTTTGTGAAATTTATTGTCTTTTTATTTTTTTAGTTTGTTATATATTATTTTTCTATTTTCTGATTTTCAAATTTTTTATGATTTTGATTTTTGCAATTTTTATTTTCAAAAATACGGAACAATATGTACAAGGGAAGAAATACGCACACAACACTTTTTTTGTATTTTTCAAAATAGTCAGAAATGTTCAGAAAATTATAGAGAAAATATTTATGGGTTTTAAAGGCTTTGAAATGTTTTTGGGAGTTTTTGTAGAATTTTCAAATATTTTTGTATTTTTCTAAAAATCAAACAATGGCAAAAATGACAAACCATGCACATCCTGGAGTAATTTACAACTTAAAAATATTTTAAGTTCTCAAAACTACTGGAGACTATTTTATGCTTAAATGAAGATAAATATCTACAAACAGGAAGTGAAATCATGATTTTTGGATTTTGTATAATTTTCTATGCTTTTCTAAGATTTTTGATATTTATCATTTTTTTGGGTTTTGAAAAGAATTAATGCATGAAAATTCGATAAGAATTAAAAGACAATAAAATAAATCTAATCTATTTTTTGGACATTTTAGAGAAATATTCAAATTTTTATGAATTTTTGAATTTTAGGAAGATATAATGACATTGTTTTTTTATCTATAGTAAATGATGATAAATTGAGATGCAAAATTTGTACAATAAAGAGACACAAATCAGGGGTCTAAAAAATTTTTTTTGAGAATTTTTTGAAAAAAAATCCAATATATATTTCAATGAGAAAAGCAAAAGAAAATAATAGTCTTGCTCATAAGCACTGAAATGTGAATAGCTAAATGTTTTTGAATCAGAGAATAATAAAAATAAACTAGAGGGGAAAATAATGCAAATTACCCACTAACAAGTGGCAAGCACATGATTGGCTCTAGCTTATGGGACTTCTTTGTAATTTTTAGATTCACGAGGGACATGATTGTAATTTTTGCTCCAAAAAAGTTAGGGCTTCTTGCGTTCGGTGTTCTCTTTGCAGTAGAGGAAAAAGGGGCAAAGGGACAAGAGGGGTTGTGCATCACCCTCTTTCCATCCTCTCCCAGAGCGGCAGGCAGGCTCATTGGCGGACTGATGGTAGAGCTCCTACAGTCAGGCGCAGGATAGCGCTCAAGGAATCGCTCGCGGCGGAGCATGCGGGCACTGGCGAGGAGCGCGGTGGTGGCTTCAGGCGACGGTCCAAGTGGTGGAGGCGGGGAGCAAGACATCTGTCGGTGGTTGGCGACGGGCCAGTGCTACGAGGGGCGGTGTCGATCGACAATGGTAGTGAGTGTTGTACTGCTGAGATGAGCGGCTTCACGTGGGGTCTGGAGGCAGAGCTCAGTGGTGATGGAAGTGTGTGCGGGAGGTTTGAGGTGGTTGGCGTCAGGCTCGCTCTACGAGGGGCGGTGTCTACTGACGGTGGGCAGCCCACGCGAAGGGGAGGCGCAGCCGTTGCTACTCATAGATTTAATTTTTTTTAATTTTTTTAAAACTATAACAGAAGATTTTTTTAATTTTATTTATTTATTTATTGTTTTGTTATTTATCCTGCAAAATAAATGTCAGAAAGAAAGAATTTTTTTGTTATGTTTTTTTATTTTTTAATTTATAAACAAAATAGGATGTGAGCATGATGACTCGATCCCAAAATCACAACGGTAGATGTGAACAAGGATCCGATGAAAAAATGAGGAATGGATCCGTGTCTCCGACCACCATGCGTGGCCGGAGTTGAGAGATCGTGGGGGATAGAACGTGAATGTGGAGAGATCGAGAAAATGAGATGAAAACTCAGAATCGGAGGTGGATCAAATCATGATGGAAAATCTAAGATCTATAAAAAAATGATAACGGGAAAAATGCGAAAAATAAAACTATAATTAACCTAGATTAGAAACGAGAGAAAAAAATGGATCTCACCTTAGGAGTGGAAAAGATCGTGATCGCCTCGACGAAGGCCGACTCGTTGTCACAGGACGGATCGAAGGCTAGGCACCTTTCTGCGACAAGATAACTCTCGGAGAATAGGCTCCTCTCACCAAAGATTGATCAAGTTGAAATGAGGGAGAGGGAACCATATTAATAAATAAAGAATGGAGTTTGAATTTTTGAATTTTTGAATGAACAAAAGAGATAAGAGAAAAATATTTTGAAATGAGATAAAGTTAAAATTAATTAAAAAAATAATTGTTTTTGGTATTTTCATCACTTTATTAAATTGAATAAAAAAATTAATTTTTTTATATTTTTGTGGTGGTTATTTAATAATAGCAACTATATACATATACTAAATCCATATGGTACATTATATAAATATTTAAATAAAGAAATTAGTTTTTTGTTTTAAAATTTTAATTTATTTTTAATTTTATTTTAATAATTATTAAAAGTATTTACAAATACAATATGTATAGATAAATGGTAAAATTGTAAAAACCACCCTAGAAAATCGATTTTTTAAGTGTAACTCCAAAAATTATGAAATCACAACCATTTTAAATATAATTTAATTTAGAATACAATGGAAGTGAGTTTTGTCCAATTTGAGTTCATATGGAGCCGGAATTGGTGTTTCAATTATCGCTTAGTGGCTTTTTTCCAAGTGTGGTTACTTTTATTCTGTACAAGATTTTATTGTGCTAACATTTTTATTTACAACTTTTGTTTTGAGCATTATTTTATTTGAGGTCAATTTATGTATAAATAAAATAGTGTAAGTATACAAATATGTACAACACACATTTTTTCTGGATTTTTTATTAAAGACCATATCTCCCCCTACTTTATTACTGGTCGATCAGGTCAAGTCTTGACCTTCTCTCAGGTCTGGGTTAGCCTTTATCTATTACATATATACAATCTTCTTTTTTTTTCTTTTCTTTATTTTTTTATATTTTTTTCTTTTCGTTATTTTTCCTTTATTTATTTATTTTAGGTTAAAATCATAATAAGTGTACAATATTTACACACAGATGCAAGTTAGTAAGAATATGGAGTTAGTATTATATATAAGGTGTTTTATAAAGGATTTTAAGCTAAAATAAATGAATAAAGATTATGAAATGCAGATTCATCAGTTTTATACAAATATACACAGAATAAATGAAAAATATTTACAAATTATTTTTGTATTTTCCTATTAAAGACCCTATCTCCCCCTACTTTAATCTTGGTCAATCAGGTCAAATCTTGACCTTATCTAAGAGTTCGGGTCAGTCTGTATCTATTACATATATACAGTCTTTTACTTTATTTATTTATTTTAGGTTAAATTAGTAATAAATGAACACTATTTACACACATATGTAGGTTGGTAAGAATATGGATTTAGTGATGTATGCATGTGCTTTATAAGGGATTTTAAGCTAAAATAAATGAATAAAGATGACGAAATGCAGATTCATCACGTCCTATGCTTTACCTTTGCTAGTCCCTTAGCAAGTGCTTATTTGAAAGAACAAGTGAATAAAAGAAAAATAAAAAAATTAGGACAATATTTAGTATTAAACTTATCTTTATAAAATTATAGTATGGAGCTCTGTCAGACCTTTGGATTATGTGATGGAACCTTAATGGGAAATGGATTTAAAACCTAACAGCCTTCAAGTTCCATGAGACTCCTATTCAGGTTGCCTCAACAGTCAGGTCAAAACAAGTCTACATACACAAATTCTTACGAGTGTCAATCTTTACTTGTATGGTGTAAGTGAAATATAGCTCCCCATCTCAAAAGTAGCAAAGAAACAACCTCTCTCAACAAGGTAACTCTAGTCCCCCTGTCTAGAAACTCTTTCCTCGAGGAACGGGGATATTCCCTTCTACGTTAAAGTACAACCAACTCAAGAAGAGGAGATGGAGAAAAGAATGGACGGTAACCAGTGTAGCTACCTATACTTGGATGCATGACCAGTTTAGTCAAGTCATCCAGTTGCAAGCTTACAAAAAATTGACTTTGAATCTCTGATTATATTTATTTTCTATACTTGTATATAGACTCTGGTAAACATTTTACTTTTCAATCATGCATGTCCACTTTTGGAGACTCTACAATTTTTTCTTTTTTTGTTGAACATATATACAAGGTGCATCATGTACATAAGGAGTTTTTCCTATTGAGCTAGTAGGCTATCCCTCTTTTGAAGCATTATTGCAACCCCACAACATCTTGTCTTTAGATCTCAATGCTACTAGATCAGGTTGAGATGCACTACCCTCCCCAGAGGAAGACAGATATTCCCACTATTTGTTACATACCCGTATTCTACCCCAAGCCAAAAGATTCTGCCTCCTCACTACCTCCTCCATGAAGAGCTACATGTAGAGTGCTTGTCGAAGATAAGCCATGGTCAAGAGGAATCATGTGTGTGTTGTTAAATATTCTACTTAGACTAATTAAGAAGACATATGAGCATAGTCTTATGGACTCGAAGAATTAAGTCTCAAGGACCTAAAAAGTCTTAATTCCATTTCTTATAAAGTTCCTTTGAAATTAAGTGGATTATGGTCCAACTTAGCTCCATTCTTCAATCTTATTTTAGACTTAATTTAAACGTCAATATTATACTGAAAAATGTACATATAAATGCAAGAAATATATACAAAGCAATTTTTTAGAGAGACTTTTTTAATAAATAATTTTTTAAGAGAAAAAGGGTTGGTAAAATATATAAAAGTATATACACGAATTATACAGATTTTTTAAGAGGATTTTTTCAATTCTTGTTTTGTTTTAGTTTTTTTATTTTTTTAATTTATTTTTTTATTTTATGTTTTTTAAGATGGATGGTGGCTAAAGTTTATCCACAAACGTGGATTTTACGCATTTGTATACATATCCCAATAATATACAAAAAAATAATCACATTTTTAAATGTACGAGTTAAGTGTAAAGTATATGTACAATAGATATGACACCCCCTATACGTAGCTCGAACTATGTCCTCATAGTGATCAAAGAGGTGCAAAGGAATACATAACTCGTGCTAAGTATAGAAAAGTGAAAAGACCACTATACAACAATGACTCAAAGAAAAGAAGAAAAGAATAGAAGTAGGTGATCCCCCCTTTACCGAGGATCAAGTAATCCTAAGTATAGAAGATTGTACAAAAGGGAAAAACTGAGGAAAAGAATTGACAGACTCAATCGCTCGTCTTGCCCCCCTATACCTAGGATAGAATAGTCCTAATTAAAGAATATCAACAAGTTGGTGGTCGATAGATCAGAAGAATAAAAACACAAAAGAGAAGATGTGAACAACATCACTCCACCTTTAATTAGGGTAGAGTATCTCTAAGTATAAGCAACAACAGGAATGATGAACATGACAAATATGAACAACACAAATCATTCACCCCCAATGGGTGAATGATAAAACCAAAGAAGAAAGAGTGGAACGAAAGGATATACAAGAGGTAGTCAGCTCATGTATTAGACCTACAAGATGGAATCAAAGGATCATCATCTGATACCACAGATATAGAACAAAAGACGAACAGGAATGTATCATGATCTAGATATGACATCAGCAACTGTCCGTTCACAACAAATGGTTGTGCGTCCGATGACAATCCAGATATGACAATACTCCCATTATCACACACAGCTCTGACAATGAACAATTCATGACCATATGCTTTTCAATTTCCTGGAAATAACTTCAACTTAGCACCAAATAACCAAACTTTCTGATCAGGAAAGAAAGTCTCCTTCGAATGTGTTTATAATGCCAACACGTGACTTTCTCCTTATACATGAGTGAGTTATCATATGCAGAGTCTCGAAATTCCAATAATCTGTTCAAATCCAACTTCCTATTCTTTCCTACCTTCTCATAATCAATATTGCATACATGGAGTGCCCATAAAGATATGTGAATTAACTCCACTAGCTGGTGGCAAAGCTTTCCATACACCAATCTGTATGGAGACATACCCAAACGAGACTTGTACGTCATCCGATAAGTCCAAGGAACTGAATCAAGAATCTATGGCCAGTTCTTCCTATCTGGACGTACAAGTTTTTGCAATATCGTCTTGATCCCTCTATTTGAAATTTATGCCAAGCCATTATACTGAGGGTGGTAAGGAGACGCAACTCTGTGCTCAATGGTGTACTCCTTCACAAGCTTCTTTACTTATCTATTAATGAAATGGCTTCCCCCATCTGAAATTAGTATTTTTGGAATCTCGAACTACACAGTAATGTGGTCCTTAAGAAAGGAACAAACTGTACCACTATCTGCGGCTCGGGTAGGGATATCCTCCACCCATCAACTAACATAATCCATGGCGAGCAGGATGTACTAAAATCCCTCACTGACAGGAAATGGGCCCACGAAGTCTATGCCCCAAGCATAAAAAACATCAGAGATTTGTATGTATCTTAGGGGCATGGTATCTTTGGAGCCAACGGTTCCTCCCATTTTCTAATAGTCAATACAACCTCGAACATACTTTGTGGCATCCTTAAGCAATGTGAGCCACAATAGACCACTTTGTAAAATCTTTGCTACCATGTGGTTCACCGAATGATGCCCACCATATTCTAGTTTATGACAGTGCTTAAGTACGTTGGTGTGTTCCTCCTAAGGATTGCATCTTCTCTAGATACAATCTACACCCTCACAAAAAAGGTATGGATCCTCCCATTGGTAATAATGAACCTCCGACAGAACTTTGTCTACCTTGTACTCCGGCCAATCTTGTAGAACTTTCTTGGAGACAAGATAGTTCACAATATTAGAATACCATGGGAGTGAGTCCACAGACAAAATGGCCTCTTCTAGAAAGGTTTTATAAATAGGGATCATGTTCTACTTAGAGGTCTCTGCATCTGTGATACGAGAAAGGTGATCTGTCACAACAATTTTCACTCCAGGTTTATCTCAAATCTCTAAATCAAACTCCTGGAGAAGAAGGATCCATCTGATAAGGCATGGTTTCGCATTCTTCTTTGCCTGTAAGTATGATATGAAAGTGTGATATGTGTATACTATAATGTGGGAATGAAGGAGGTAAGATCTGAATTTCTCTAGCCCAAACAAAACTGCTAACATCTCCTTCTCTGTAACTGTATAATTTCATTGTGCTTCATCCAAAGTCTTGTTAGCATAATGTATAGCAAATGGTATCCCGTCCCTTATCTGTCCTAAAACAGCTCCAACTGTGAATCTGAGGCATTCGTCATGTTCTTGAAAGGAAGAGACCAATCAAGTGGTTGTAGAACAGGATCACAAGTAACCATATCGTTCATTTGATTGAATGCAAGGATGACTTTCTCATCGATAATAAACTCACTCTCCTTGCACAAAAGCACAGTAAAAGGCCTGGCCATCTTGTTGAAGTCCTTTATTAATCGCCTCTAGAATCCTATGTGTCCCATAAATGACCACAACTGCTTCAAATTCTGTGGTGGCTCTAACTTGTAAATCACATCAATCATAGCCGGCTCAACCTCCATACCATGTTTGGGGATGACATGGCCAAATACAATCTCATTAATCACATAAAAGTGACTCTTCTCCCAAGAGAGCACTAGGTTTACCTCACAAAAACGTTTAAGAACTCGGTTTAAATGAGCAAGACACATGTCAAAACTATCCCGTAGACCGAGAAATCGTCCATGAAGACCTTAAGGAAACTACCCACCATTATAATTTAGAGTCTTTGAAATCTGCAGTATGGTCACAGCCTGCTACAGACTGTTCTGCCCTCGCTTCATCTGATACGACCTTGGGCTCACTGACCAAGTCCATTCTAACCTTGCCATTGTTTGAGCTAAATGTGATCTTTCCAGACCCATAATTGACCACAAACGTAGCAGTGCGCAGGAAAGGCCGACCCAATGTAAGCAGGGTATGGAGTAACGGAGCGTGTGAGTCCATATCAAGGACAACAAAATCAACTAGAAATTTCATTCCATGAACCCAAATTATAACATCTCTAACAGACCTCGGGGCTGCTTGATTGATCGATCTGCAAACTGAAGGATCATCCTTGTATCTTTCAATGGACCCAACCGAATTCTTAAAGCAATGAGGAGGCATGTGGTTGATGGAGGAACCGCTATCAAGAAGAATTCGCTCAAAAGGTTCGTCAGTAATCTCACATCTGATGAGTGGTGCTCTTTTGTCTGTCTTCTTCTATGGTATTTTGGTGATTGCTGCAACAACAACCATGGAGAGGACATGTTTTTCAACTTGCTGGCGTCTGGTAATGCGGTTTGAATGATGCTAGTTTGTACAATATTCTTTCAAGCCTTTCTTCACTATAGCATGTACTTCATGGATTGCATTAATGGTAATTCAATAGTCAAGTTTTACAGAATATCCACAACTCCCTGATTAGATAATGCACCTTTTCATTTTGCAATTTTTTGGATTTTTCAATTGCTTTAGGAAGCGAAATATTTACAGAACTAAAATCAAAAACATTTTTCTTATTTATAACAAAATTCTTGTTAACAATATTATGTACAACTGGATCACAAAAAGAGGTACGAATTCCAGTGTTAGGTGGATGTCCAAAAGATGCAGTTTAGCTCCATCAGCTGGCTCTAGATCGACTGCGGATGCTGGCTCCTTCATTGTTGGCACAACTTTGCTTCATTTGTGATTTTCTTTTTCGGCCTTTTCTTTTTGCTTATTTTTTGGTCTTTTTCTGCATGATGATGGAAGCTGGTTGTTGAAGGTATGGCTCCTCCTCCTTCTTCGTCCTCACAAGGACATGAACCTGGCACGACTGATGCAGAAGATGATGATTCACCCAATGAAGATTTATTTTTCCGTTTGGTTGTCGTAGACGGAGGCAAAGTCCAACCGCTCCTGAGAGTGATAGCATTTGCAAAGACAAAATCACAATTATCTAGCTCTACAGTCATAGACGGGACTTCACTTTCTACATGCTCTTTACGCTTAAAACTATTAGGGTTGGCTTCGACCTAAGCCCAAATTGGTTTTTTGGTGGTCGTCGGGTCATTTAGCTTCTCAGTCATTTCAGTTAGGCCCTTGACCAACTAGGCTAGAAAATCGAGGCTCGAGTTCGTAGGAACCACCTCAGAAGGTGCAGAGTGCTGATGGGCCTGATAATGCAGAGGTTGGTGGTGCTGGTTCTGATACTGAAGACGTTAAGGTGGTGGAAGCTGAAATTGATGATGGGGATGAGGAGGGTACTGCTGATGAGGGGCAGCCACGTTCGAATGATGCAGCTGATACTAGCGGTACGACGATTGTTGCTGATATTGTTGGTTTTATCTCCAAGGCTATTGATATGGTGAAGATTGATGGAATTGAAGCTGAAGTTGTAAGGACTACATGAATCTCCCACCTTGGGGCTTGTGATAAGGTCGATTGGCCGAAGAATGAAGCTGGTGGTGTCTGCTAGGATGGGCAAGTTACGTGTCATTTCTCCAGACACCATTAACTTCCTAAATTAGAGGAAGTTGAGGGAAATATGTCTCACAAGGATACTAGAATTCTGGTTGATAGACAACCATTTGTTGTTGTGACAGGGCCTGCTCGGGAGCCTGCATGTAGTATACGTGTCGGACGGCTGGTTGCTGGGAACTCGGCTGAGGCTGTTGATGCGGTGCTAGCTCTTCCTTTTGCTCAACTAGAGTCTCTATGGTTGGTGTCGTCGACTAGCATGCATTGATGGTGCCAACCAGTAGTTCCAGTTGCCTGGTAATCTAGTCCAACTTATCCAGATGTTGTGTCCTCTGTTTGATCACAACAAGTTTCTCAAGATCTTGGGATCATTTTTCAATTATATCCACCTTAGAGAGATGGCTCCCAATGATGTTGAGATTGGAGCTCTCATCTCTCTCTACCTCACGAGATGCTTCCATGTGAACTGGCTTTTCGAGGACCTGAGGATGTCTTTGATAAGTATGTGATGAAGAGAGGACATCCTCTCCCTTAATCATTTCTTCAAATATCTGCCATCACATCTTCATCCTTGTTAAAGTGGGATCCCCCACAGGTAGCATCGACTATTCTTTTGCTTTCTACATTCAACCCCCCAAGAAGTGTTGGACCAGGCTAGTACTCAGTAAATCGTGATGATGTCACTTATCTTGTAGGTCCGTAAATCACTCTCAAGCTTCATGGACGGACTTGTGGGTGTCTTGGGAGAAGTTGTTGATCCTAGATCGCATTTAGTTGAGCCGATCGAGATGGTAAAACTTGTGAAGGAACACAGATTTAATTTCCTCTTAGGTCGTCACGACCTTTCGCAAAAGATTGACCTAATAGAGGGCCTTGTCTTGTAAGCTAAATGGGAATGCAGCCATCTTCACTACATCTAATTGGATGTTAGGGCAATAGGTCATTCTGCAAATGCAAGATAATTGTTGCAGGTGAATGTAGGGTTCCTCATTGGTGTTCCATTGAAATGAGGGAAGGAGTGCTAGGAACTGGGGCTTGAGCTCGAAGTGAGCATGGACCTGAGGGATGCGGATCCATTCGGTCATCTGACTGTCTTCCAGATCATATGTCTCTTTTAGCGTTGATTTCAGGTTCCCATTCCCTGGTTCCTTGTTGATGAGTCCGAAATTGCATTTGTTAAAAAGATGTGTGTATTTATCATGTGTAAAAAGTAATGAATGATGTTGTCGTTTTGTTGTACGCGGCAATCAGAATCGGTCAAGAGAATAACCACACAAAATATTTGTCAATTTTTAATGAATGCAGTTTTATGTTTATTTTACATGGGCAAGTCCCAAGGTCGAACACAAGGAGGCAAAAGAACAACCTAGAATTATGTCTATCAAAATTCGTGCGCGATTTTCGAAGCGATCTTTTTTTGTATTTTTTTATCCAATTAAAGACCCAGAATGCAAATTTGGCCTATTTTAGGGACTAAAATGTCAATTACATTCAAACGATGACCGAAAAATATGAGACTTCACCACAATGCAAAATATGATGAAATGAATGCACTGTAAATTTTTTTGGAATTTTTGTATGCAATATGAATTTTTTATGAATTTTTAAATGCAAACAAAATGAATTTCAATATTTAATTATAATAAATATCAAACCTACTTATTTTCTAGGGATAAAATTATCTGAGATCTATCACTAGGTGATGTATCTCAGAAAATCCTAAACCTCAAAAATGTGAGATTTAATACCTATTAAAAATCAAACATTGAAATATGCAAAAATGATTTTTACAGGGCAATCTCAATCTATGCATGCAAATGAAAATCTTTTTGGGCACAATGTCAAGCACAATTAATTCTACAATATGTGATTTTTCAGGAATTTTTAGAGCAACGGTTAATCAATGGCAATTTTAAGAGCACAAAATGGGCCAAAATATGCAATTTTCTAGAAAACAATTAATTATTAATTAACCATCGATCACAAAAATATCCACAATATGTCAAACTGTAGAGAATTATATGAGAAACATCATGCTATTTTTTGATAAAAAATAATGCAATAAAGAGGTCCAAAACTATGGGGGATTACAGGGGTATTTATGCAATAGTTTAAAATAAATAAAATGCATAAGAGGGGCTATTTTGCAATTACCAAGCATCTGGGGGATTTCTCACAAAATTCCCAGAGGGGGACCTTCGAGGGGGGCTTCTGCAACTGACCCAGTGGGTCACATGCAGCGCACGTGACCCCTGGGATGACGTTCGACTAATGACGCACCCCCCCACCCTCACGTGTACAGCATGTGGCGGGGAGTCTCGGGCTTGACCCGGCTGCGATAGCGGCGGAGGACGAAGGGCCGGTTGAGGCGGAAAGGGGAGTGATCCGGCTCTGGTGTCTCCTGGCGGTTGTCAAGAGCCTGGCAATGGTTGATGTCATCGTGGAGGTTGAAGACGTTGTCGGAGGAGGAAGCTGACGTTGCGGAGGTGGCGGCGATGAAGATGGTTATCGCAAGTTGTAGGCTCGATGGAGAAACTTCGGAGCTGCAGTAGGTCGTCGGGAGGTGGTTCGCCGTGGACCTGCAACGAGCCAGATCTCGGATCTCATCAATGGCGAGCCCATGTGCTGTCACCACCGGGCTCGGCCTGGTGTTATCGGCAGATTAGAGAACGAGGGTTGGCGATGCTTCTTTTATAAGATAGAGGTATGGCTCTCGATGGAAGGGTTTCGAAAATCACGGGGGATGATTGAGAATCTGCGGCGCATCGAAGATTGAAGGCTACCGGCGAAATCACGGGAAACGAAGGTGAAGAAGATCTGAAGCGGTGGTTGAGATCGGATTCGAGATTCGCGAGCGGCGGGCGGTGATTTCGGGATGGGGTACTGGAGGTAGACGATGACTGTGGGCCGTCCGATCGGTCGAGATCGGACGGCCCTTGTGACGACGTGTGGCAGCCAAAAGAGGGAGAGAGGGGGAGCACGTGCAGTGCGCGTGCCTGGGCGGCACGTGCCTTGCACGTGCATGGGCGTTTATATTTTTATAAAAACGCTATAACAAAAGGCCAAAAATGGATGTCTTGTGGCGGCCCCAGGGGCTGCCATGTGTCAGCACCAGAAAATTCAAAAAATAAATATTTTGTAAAATGCAAAATAAATAGCAAACGACCTCGGATTGAAAATGTTTCTCCATGAAAATTATTCGTCTCGATGAGATCTACAACTTTCATGAAGACATAAAAACCAAAATCGATCAAATGCACAAAGTGATATTTTTGGGGTATCCCAAGTACATAGAATACCTTGATTTTTGGGTTTATTATTTTTATATCATTTTTAAACCAGATAAAAATCTGAAAAAATATGGTAAAATCAAATATAAATAATTACACATTAATCTATTTTTTTGTATTTTTATTAATTAAGAAAAAGATGAAATAAAATAAACTAAGAAAAAGACTAATTTTGTACAAGTGGTTAGTGAAGACTCGGACTCAACTTGTTTCTTTGATTTCAAGCTCAATTTGGATTTGATTTTTGCATATTTTAATAAAACTTTCATTAACGAATACAAATGAAAAAGAAAAGAACTAAAATAGGTTAGTTATGTACATAAAATAATAGGTCAAAAACCACTAAAATGCAAAATGTACAAAAGAGGCCCAAAACCCAACTTTCACATATGAGTTCTGATTTACTTGAACTTGGTTTTATTTTGAAGGTAATTGAATGTACATTAGTTTAAAAGTGAGTAGGATTAAAACAGACATTGGATGGGGAAGATATGAGGTTTTTAGTCCGGAAATCCTGAAACTAGGGTTTGGGTTTGAGGTCCACTTATTTGGGTTAGTGATTTTTTTGTATTTTTTATTTATTCTTGTTAGTGATTTGTACACAGTGAGGTGGTTTTGGGTCATTCGGAGTTAGCCTGAATGAGCCAAAAATCAGGGAAAGTTTGGCTATTTACAGGTCAATTTTGGATGACATTTTTGGCTTCTTAATTTGTGCAGAAATTAGTGCTAAAATGCAATTCTTATGAAAACATGCATGAATGCTAATTATGCAGAATAAATGCGGAAATGTTGTTGATTTTGAGGGATTTGAGCTTAACAAATGAGATTTAGAGTGATGAATCCGAGATTCATCATCCCCCTATACTTAAACCATGCTCGTCCCTGAGCATCAAAAAGAAATGCCATGAAGTGAAATGAGATTGGGTTCCATACCAAGACCATGAGCTGAAGGTGAAAGTGAAACTAGACTTGCCCTTTGGATTATTAGCGTGGCGGAACTTCTGTGAGACATAGAATCTTAAAATCAACGGCCCTCAAGTTCTACACATCATTACTATAGTTTCGGCTCAGAAGTCATCTTAGATCAATCCTCTTCCCAAAGTATACCCTATGAACATTGAATAATCGACTCATGTGTGTGAAAGGTTTTAGCTCTTTCCATCCAGAATGCCGGACTACCATGCTCCTCTCCTCTCCAGTAACTCGTCCTCGGGGAGTCAGGTATTTCCTTCTAAGGTCTGTCGCGCTGTGTTCACAATCGAATTGGGGGAGAAGATAGAAGAAGGGAAAAAGAACAGGAGGGTGTCCAGCGTAGTCACCTCTCCTTGTGAAGATGGCCAGTGTAGCCGAGTCTCCACCAAGATCTGCATGTTTCTTGAAGCTTGGAACTTTTTGGTCAGATTTTATTTGGTAGTTGCTTCTTTGTATTTGAAATTTTTTGTGGTACTACTTGGATCTTGTTGTGCCCCTACGGTTATAGAATCTTTTTGTTTTTGTACAGTTTTTGGGGTCTTAGAAAAATTTGTGCCTAGCTGTCCATCCATTTCCGAAGCTTTATTTCAACCCGTACTCCGGTCTTTATATTTCCACGCTACCAGAAAAGAAACTCACATAGTCTTCCAACATCCCGTCTGAGTTGAGCTAAGTGCATAGTGTGAGAGTACAAATTAATTCTCTATTCCAGAGTTGTATCCAGAATGAAGAGACCAGGTTAGACACTAAGAGTCAAACGCTGCACATTGTCATGTGGAACTCAAAGAATTAAGTCAAAGACTTGAAGTTCTTAAAATCCTATTTCTCGGTGAAGTTCCTCTGAAAATTAGGTGGATTAAGGTCAAGTCCAGACCACTCTCGATTTCTGCTCATAACTCGGTTCAGAACCCAATGACTTTTCACAGATGCAAATGAATGTGATGCTGGATTAAGTGCAGGTGTGTGAAATACAGACACATTTTTTTATTTTTTTATGCAAGGGATTTTTGGGTTTTTTTATGCAAAAATGAATAAGAAGCCATTTTTTTCAAAAATTTTGGGCACAGTCAGTGTTAGTAGCAAAACTCTTTTTCTTTTCTGTTTTGTTTTTTTGTGTGTTTGTTGTTTTTTTTGGTTTTTTGAATTAATACCCACCCCGTAAATACATATAGACTTACGCGCAAGTACGAGATATGGATAAAATATATACGAAGTATATATACAGACCCCCCCATACTTAGCGAGTGTAGTGTCCTCAGGGCACAAGAAGCGGAAAGAAGACATAGCTCGGGCTGAGCGTAAGAGAGTGAAAAAGGAAAAGAACAAGATATACAGGTCCGCCCCCCTATACTTAGGTTGTGAACAGACTGAGTATAGAAGAAGGGCAAAAAAAATGAAGTGGTTGGGATATGTGAATGAGGAGAGTATATACAGGTAGGCGTCAGTTCCCCCATACTTAGGCTTTGGTCAGCCTAAGTATAGAAGAAGGGTGGAAGTGAGGCGATCGGGAGAAAGAGTGTGATGATGGAGATGGTATATACAGATGGCATTGGTCCCCACTATAATTAGGCCTTGTCCTAAGTAGAGGAAGAAGCTATACAAGGAGACCGATGTTGTCGGGAGGGAGGGTGGGTAGCCGATGATTAAGGCGGTTTTCAGCGGATCTTCTTGTGAGCCTGCGATGGGAGATTGAAATAATGAGATGGAGATGAAGCATATGATTCCCAACTATTATCAGTGTCATCCTCAGAAAAATCATGATGGATAGTGGATGAAGTGTTTGAGTCAGATGAAAGATATTCATCATCGGAATTATCCTCAGAGGAGTAGTATTCGAAAGTGGACATACTCCAAATACTCTGGTCTTTTTGTTTCTTCAGTTCTTTCCTCAAAATTCGTTCCTTTTTAGGATGAAGCGGTTTGTCCTCAAATGAATACTCAAAAGCACCAGTCTCAATCAGCTCATAAGAAATAATTCCAGTGTACTTGAAGAGGGCAGGAGTATCAGCTTTTGATGAATAGTTGTTAGGAACGGGAGTTGTCCAACGAGAATCGAATTTTGGATCCTTGCGAAGATATGGCTTTATAGCTGCCAAACAGATTTCACTCATGTAGACTACCTTTTCCAGACCTGATGAGGGATCATCAGCTGATTCCTCTTCCGAAAGGTCAAAGGTGACTCTCTTTTCTTGTTTTGTGAAGGTGTCGGTTCACTTGAGTATCCATACGAGTAGCCATTGGAATTCTTCTCCTTGGTCGGTGTTCATCCTGCGTGTTTGTTCTTAGTCTTTTGAATGTTGATGCACTCTCGATTTGGGATGATTTGGTCAAGATATTCAGAGAAGGTTGAACCTAGTTGCGACCAAGCATATGTCTCAGGATCGTAGAAGAAGGATTTGTCTATTTTGAGATCCGCGGGGATTGAAATACTGGGAAGAGTTTCTGCATGTTCATTCTCAATTGATTTGACATTGGAGCATTCGTATGTCAAGTTGATGTGATCCATGTAGTCAGAATAGGTTGACCCATGGTGTGCCCATGCATAAGTCTCCGGAACATATGATTCATGTACACGATTCTCCATGGTGAGTGTAGCTGGGAAAGGAGCAAGGGGGAGATTATCTAAACCAATAGTCTCATCAACAACCACTATCTCAGATGTAGCAGCGGGGTAGGGCTCTTCTACCTTTTCATGGTTGCAGCAATCGGGGACTTCATGGGTTTCCTCAGAAGATCATGGTTCCTCAAAGACAGGGTCAGATCTAAGTGCTTCCAATGCTGTGAAATTGATTTCCAGAGTCTCACAATCAATAATTGCCTTAGCCAATGCTAAGAATGGCTTTCCGAGAATAATTGGAGACTGGGAGAATTCTCCTTGATGCTTAATATCAATGATCGTGGATTCTACTTTGAGCGGAGCACCTTGGAATGTCATGATGACAGAAATGATTCCTCTCGGCCGCTTTATCGATCGGTCAGCCAATTAAACAATCTCTCGTATTTTCCTGATCGGTCCGAGTTTGAGTTCGTGAAATATAGAGGTCGGGAGGATATTGTTCGCTGAATCGTCATCAATCCGAGCATGGGTGAAAATTGTATCTTTGATTTCACAGTCAAATCTGGGCAACCGCTTCACTATGTGGCTTTTGGTTTTTCTCCTCAACACCAAGGAGGAGGTCATTGACAAGATATATCTTTCTATCTTTGTTCTAATCCTTCCTGACTTTTTGATCATTAATTTGTCCATTACAAATCCTTTAAGGTCAGGGAAGTGTTCAATGGCCTTTATAAAGGGAAGTTCAAACATCAATCTTTTCTCCAATGCTTCCCGTACACTAGGATCCAAATTCTTCTGATCTTCTTCAGCCTCTATTTTTATGATTTTTTTTTCAATTTTTTTAGTGTTTTTGAATATTTCCATTTATTTGGTATTTTCTGTGTGGTGTGGTGATGTAGTGTGTTCCTCAGATGAGAAGGGGCTTTGATGTTCAGAGTATGAGTTAAAGGCATAGTCATTTCTAGGGGAATAATATGCAGAAGTGTCGATGTCAGAATCATCCCTAGGTCTTTGAATATCCTCAAAATTTTCAATCTTAGATCCAATCATTTACGCATTCATTCTTTTGTCTGAGCCACCAGAGATTGAGATTAATCGATCAGTAAATTTTTAAAATCTATCCTCCATTAATTCAAATCTTTTATTTATCCTCGAAATATCATCCCCGAAATTCCGTTCATGATGAATCATGGGAGCAGTCAATGTGTGTTTTTGCGATTCAATTCTATTTTTCTGTATGTGCTGAGAGGAGAGTTTCTTCGAATATCCGACATATGATCATTATTTTCTGAAAATTTCTCCTCAAAAATTATGGAAGGAGGCTGCTCAGTGTAAGGGTTCGGCGGGAATGTGTATGTCTCATACTCAACATGCCGTGACTCGGGCATGTCATCCTGGTTTGAGTAGAGTCTACTTCCATTGTCATGATTGATCTTATCCTCGAATAATGGGGTCATACATGGTGCATACGTGTCGATCTCATCCATGTGGTCCTCTGTATGTATAGGCTGATCAAATGAGTGATATTCAAGTTGGTCAATAGGGATTTGATCATTGTAGTCAATCCAACGCTGATGATCATTAAGTGAGGGTCTTTCCATCTAGGTTTGGTCTCTTGGCCAATCATGAGATTCAAAGATATTTTGATCGTGAAAGGGCTCATTAGCGAGAAACCGAGAATAAGACGGTTCGGTCCTAGATGGTAGGTGGTCATGTGCGGTCAGATGATTCGAGTAGGAATTGAATGAGGGGGTCGAATTCATCTGCGGGTGAAAGTCTCCCACAAATGTTGGAGGATTATTGAAAGAAGAGGATGTAGTTGATTTGGGTCTAATCAAGACAAATTCATTTTCATAGTATAGCTCTGATGGATTCTCGGATAATTGCTCGGCCATTTTTGAAATGATTTAAAGGTTTCATGATGAGGATTAAATCAAGAAAGGAGAGAGATGGGATAGTCAAAAGAAAATTTATCAAATGTATGGCTTTTGATCTTCAATATCAGTTCACGAACACCAATGCAAACACAAATCAAATCCCAGGTTCACCAACTCACACAATGAAGCCATAAGAGTTTGGCTATTATCTTTTAAATTTAATTGGTGACAAGACAATCTTGGAAAATAATTAAGCGAGCTGTTAGGAGCTGAAATTTTCGTAATGACTGGCCTGAATTATTATGACTAGTTGCACCTACTTTCAGCCAGTATGGGAGTAAGTACGGACTGTAGAACGGCTACCCGTTACTTGAGCACGGAGCCTTACGCAGTGTCCTCTAAACCACCCACTCTGCTAAGGAAATCTGAACCGTTTACCGGCTACCCGTAGATCCTCACTAAGAAGTAGCTAATCATTTTTGATAGAATCAGTAGTCAATATGAAAATTCGGGTTTGGGCTCTAGCCTTACGTGTCGCCTCTCGCTCACTAAGAAAAATAGAAACATCCAAGGTTGGGGTTGCTCTCCCGCAAAAATTCTTGATTTTATAGGTTATTTTGATCAGCTATAATTAACAGTCTCAATTTTAATTAGGTGATCACTGAAGAATTTAAATGAGCACAAATACACGTCTACCGTCCAGTCCCAATCTCCTTTTAAAATTATGTGACAAAACAAGAGGGAGGAGTTCGGGAAAAATCCGATGCACGCGAAAACAATGATGTATGCTTAGTTAGAAGACTTACAGTGAATCCTCGAAATCTCCATGTGGGATGCAATACTGGAATTAAAAAATTATTCTATATGAATGCAAGCCGATGAAAAAATGCACCTAGTAGGAAGTTCTATTAGCGGGGAAGAAACGAGTTGAATTTGGCTAAGTTTGAACGATCGATGTGCGTCTCGATTAATTCTGATGTGTGGCTTAATTCCTATGAGCACAATAAAAAAATAAAAATGCTTTGAGAGCTGTGTGTGCAGGTCTATCCTAATCGCCACTTAAGTTGGGTCCCACCCTCACCGGAGAGTGAAACAGGCCACGACACACCACAGAAAAGTTCAGAGTCTTTTTACGCACGTGAGAGTCCAAACGGACACTGTTGTAAATAAGAAATTAATTACAGAAATTAAAATTTGCAGAAATTAAAAACCTAGAATCTATGCTCTCTCACGACTTGACTCGATCTTAATTTATTTGCGGCTTTTTCGAAAGTCGGTGAAGATGCTCTGGTTTCTGAAAACCCGCTCCACAGACGCTGGGTACCTTGCAAAAAAAATAAGAGAGAAAATGTAAGAGAGTGAATAAAAAATAATCAAAACTAAAATGAGAAAAATAAATGCTGAAAATAAAATAAAATAAAATTGCAAAAAAAAAAAGAATTTACAATGATAAATTCGGGATCAGACTACCCGAATGCGGAAACCCGAACAAAAATTTTCAAAACACAAAACTAAGTCGTTTTCCTCTCCGGCAACGACGCCATATGACGAGTCTGGAATCACGCTTGTTAAAAAGATGTGTGTATTTATCGTCCGTAAAAAATAATGAATGATTTTGTCGTTTCGTTGTAGGCGGCAATTAGAATCGATCAAGAGAATAATCACACAAAATATTTGTCAATTTTTAATGAATGTTGTTTTATGTTTATTTTACTTGGGCAAGTCCCAAGGTCGAACAGTAGGAGACAAAAGAACAATCGATAATTATATCTATCAAAATTTGTGTGTGGTTTTCGAGGAGGTCTTTTTTTGTATTTTTTTTGCAATTAAAGACGCGGAATGCAAATTCGGCCTATTTTAGAGACTAAAATGTCAATTACATTCAAATGATGTCCGAAATATATGAAGCTTGGCCACAATGCAAAATATGATGAAATGAATGCACTGTATTTTTTTTGGAATTTTTGGAATCAATATGAATTTTTGATGAATTTTTAAATGCAAACAAATTGAATTTCAATATTTAGTTATAATAAATATCAAACCTACTTATTTCAAGGGATAACATTACCTAAGATCTATCACTAGGTGATGTATCTCAGAAAAATCCTAAACCTCAAAAATGTGAGATTTAATACCTATTAAAAATCAAACATTGAAATAAGCAAAATGATTTTTACAGGGAAATCTATGCATGAAAATGCAAATCTTTTTGGGCACAATGTAAAACACAATTAATTCTACAAGATGTGATTTTTCGGGAATTTTTAGAGCAACGGTTAATCAATGGCAATTTTAAGAGCACAAAATGGGCAAAATATGCAATTTTCTACCAAAAAATTTATTATTAATTAACCATAGATCACAAAAACATCCACAATATGTCAAACTGTAGAGAATTAATTGAGAAATATCTTGCTATTTTTTTTATAATAAAATAATACAATAAAGAGGTCCAAAACTGTGGGGGATTACAGGGGAATTTATGCAATAGTTTAAAATAAATAAAATGCAGAAGAGGGGCTATTATGCAATTACCATGCGTTTGGGGGGATTTCTCGCAAAATTCCCAGAGGGTCACGTACGCAGCATGTGTCCTCTGTCCTTGGACTGGATGGCGAATAGGGGTCCTTCAGGGGGGCTTCTGCAAATGACCCAGCAGGTCACGTGCAGCGCACGTGACCCCTGGGGATGACGTTCGACTAATGACGTCCCCCCCGCCCTCACATGCACAGCACGAGGCGGGGAGTCTCGGGTTTGACCCGGTGGCGATAGCGGCGAAGGACGGGACGGAGGGCCGATCGAGGTGGAAAGGGGAGTGGTCTGGCTCTGGTGTCTTATGGCGGTTGTCGAGAGCCCGGTGGTGGTTGATGTCGTTGTGGAGGTTGAAGACGTTGTCGGAGGAGGAAGTTGATGTTGTGGAGGTGGCGACAATGAAGATGGTTGTCGGAGGTCGTAGGCTCGATGGAGAAACTCCGGAGCTGCAGCAGGTCATCGGGGGGTGGTTCGCCGTGGACCTGCAACGAGCCGGAGCTCGGATCTTGTCGATGGCGAGCCCAGGTGCTGTCACCACCATGCTCGGCCTGGTGTTAATGGTGGAATAGGGAACGAGGGTCAGAGGTGCTTCTTTTATAGGATCGAGGGGTGGCCATCGATGGAAGGGTTTCGAAGATCGCGGGGCATGATTGAGAATCTGCGGTGCATCGGAGATTGAAGGCTGCCAGCGAAATAATGGGAGACGAAGGCAGAGAAGATTTGAAGCGGCGGTTGAGATCGGATTCGAAATTCGTGGGCGGCGGGCAGTGATTTCGGGATGGGGTACTGGAGGTAGATGATGACTGTTGGCCGTCCGATCAACCGAGATCGGATGACCCTCGTGACGATGTGTGGCAGCCAAAAGAGGGAGAGGGGGGAGCACGTGTAGTGCGCGTGCCTGGGCGACACGTGCCTTGCACGTGCGTGGGCGTTTATTTTTTTTATAAAAACAGTATAATAAAAAGGCCAAAAATGGCTGACACGTGACGGCCCCAGGGGCCGCCACGTGTCAACACTAGAAAATTCAAAAAATAAAGATTTTGTATAATGCAAAACAAATAGCGAAAGACCTCGGATCGAAAAGGTTTCTTCATAAAAATTATTCGTCTCTATGAGATCTACAACTTTCATGAAGACATCAAAACCAAAATCGATCAAATGCACAAAGTGATATTTTGGGGTATCCCATGTACATAGAATACCTTGATTTTTGGGTTTTTATAATTTTTATGTTATTTTTAAACCAGATAAAAAATCGGAAAAAATATGGTAAAGTCAAATATAAATATTTACACATTAATCCTTTTTTGGATTTTTATTTTTTAAGAAAAAGATGAAAAAAAAATAAACTAAGAAAAGAATAATTTTGTACAAGTGGTTAGTGAAGACTCGGACTCAACTTGTTTCTTTGATTTCAAGCTCAATTTGGATTTGGATTTTTGCACATTTTAATAAAACTTTCATCAAAGAATACAAATGAAAACGAAAAGAACTAAAATAGGTTAGTTATGTACATAAAATAATACGCAAAAACCACTAAAATACAAAATGTACAAAAGAGGCCCAAAACCCAACTTTCACCTATGAGTTCCGATTCACTTGAACTTAGTCTTATTTTGAAGGTAATTGAATGTACATTAGTTCAAGAGTTAGTAGGATTAAAACGGACACTGGATGGGGAAGATCTGAGGTTTTCAATACGGAAATGCTGAAACTAGGGTTTGGGTTTGAGGTCCACTTATTTGGGTTAGTGATTTTTTATATTTTTTATTTATTCTTGTTAGTGATTTGTACACAGTGGAGGTGGTTTGGGCCATTCAGAGTTAGCATGAACTAGTTAAAAATCAGGGAAGTTAGGCTATTTACAGGTCAATTTTGGCTGAGATTTTTGGCTTCTTATTTTGTGTAGAAATTAGTGCTAAAATGCAATTCTTATGAAAACATGCATGAATGCTAATTATGCAGAATAAATGCGGAAGTGCTGTTGATTTTAAGGGATTTGAGCTTAATAAATGAGATTTAGAATGATGAATCTGAGATTCATCACTTGTATGGATCCTCACGAGGTATTTCTCCACCTCATCTTCCTACCAATCTCTTCCTCATGTCATTCATCATATCTTGGAATGCAGCCTATGCGAGTTCCTACTCCGTTAGTTGTTGTTATTGTATGGCTTGGATTGAATCCAACAACTGAGCATTCACATGGTTCTGATCGAGCATCTGATTCTGCTCTAATTGGGGTGGCTGCTGCCCCTTACCCTTCCCTGTAGGAGCCATCTCTTGATTTGAATATGAGGAAATGAGTTCTGGATTGAGATCCAGGATGGACTTCTATCTGAAATATGAGAGAATCTCAATCAAACCACTTGAAATTGAACATCATCTACCATGATGAATATAAGATTAGGGTCAATCCCAGATGGTTGTGAATGGAGTAAAAGATGTAAACTAAAATCGACCTCCATTTGCAACAGGCGGAAGGAGGACAAGAGTGGCCCCCGATTTTATCGAGATAGAGGGTAGTGAAAATAAAACGAGGAATATGGAGGTTGATTCGTAAGATCCAAATTGGGTTTTCAGGAATCGCCTCGAATTATTGACGATACCGAGTCCATGGAATCAATGTAGGTGTTAGCGGAGTCCCGATTAAACCATCTATGGATCGACATCTTGAAGTAAGAGGAGATCGATGCAAGAAGAAGGATGCGATGATCAACAAGGAATAAAAGGAGTTTAAAACAAAAGAAAGGCTCAAAATGAGCAGGGGTCAAAAGGGAAAACACATGATAAAATTTACGAAGGTGTGTGGGACTTGATCTTTGAACTTTAATCTAGAACCATAAAAACACAATACAAATTTGGGTTCACCAACTCAACACATGTGAAGCCATAAAGAATAGTCTATTTTTATCTTTTCAATTTTAGAGTTGTTATTTCAGCCATATCTTGTAACAAGTCCTTAGCACGCTAACCCTATAGGAGCGAGAGTACTGCTAGAAAAGTATATCATACTTGTCCTCCTCCTTTGTAACCTATAGTCTACACTTTTTGAGGTCCTTGTAATCCTTTTTGGATCCCTACTCAGCCACAGAAATAGGGAGAATGTTGATAGGTGAAACCACTACTTAAGACCTCGCTCGTAATGGAATCACCCGTGAGCGTGCAATGACCTACTCGGATGTAAACAGATGAGCCAGACAAACCTGTGAGGGTGTGGCCTAATCTCAATTCTTTGGATCAAGTCGATGTTCCAGGAAAGATGGGAACATCATCGATGATAGGGCCCTACTCGTTCACGTATGATAAAAGCGCCATTACTTCGAAAATCCAGGCAATACACAAGGTAGTTACAGACAAGGTTTTTGGCTCTAATCCTTAGCATCTCGAGCCTCGCTCATGGGAGGGATTTCGGTCCCCTCCTAAGGTACCTAAAAACAATGAGGGCTTTATGAACCCAAGGCAACGAAGTCCGTAAATGATTTTAATTAAGGTCAAAGGTTAATTAGCAGTCCCCTTCTTGTAGATTTTTTGGTTTTCACTTTTTTTGGATATTTTGCATA
Organism: Ottelia alismoides; assembly: GCA_037367405.1. Lineage (NCBI taxonomy): Eukaryota > Viridiplantae > Streptophyta > Magnoliopsida > Alismatales > Hydrocharitaceae > Ottelia > Ottelia alismoides. Next base: position 679,627 of record JAZKJV010003250.1, on the reverse strand, counting down.
CAAGCGCTATTGAATATGCATTTCATCATCTTTATTCATTTATTTTAGCTTAAAATACCATATAAAACACATTTATATATTAACAAATCCATCTTCTTTCTAACCAACATCATTGTGTAAATATTGTATATTTATCACTATTTTAACCTAAAATGAATAAATAACGAAATAAAGGAAAATTAAAAAAAATAAGAGATTTTATATATGAAATAGATATAGGCTAAATAATACCCTGAGAGAAGGTCAAGACTTGACCTGATAGACAAGGAATAACGTAGTGGGAGATAAGGTGTAATTACTAGAAAATTTAGAAAATTAACTTAACAACAATATATTCATAACCAATACAATATTATACATTCTTTCATTATTTTTTAATAACCAAATCCTTTATAAATAATAATTATTTAATCTTGTAATTTGTGAAAAATTCACTTGTAAATAATAAAGATAATTACAATTAAACTATGTGTATATTATGTAAATAACATCACTCTCAAAAAGCCACATAGCTCAACTTTCAAGAACAATATTTCCCCATCTAAATTCCAAATTCATCAAACTCACTTTCATTGTACTCCAAATTAAATTTATCTTTAAAATGAAGGTGATTTCATAAAATTCAGAGTTAAGGTGTGGAATTTGGCCAATTGGGGTATTATTGTATATTATACTTGTGTACACTATGTATAGTATTTAATCAATTGTTTCTTTGTACGTATTTGTGAATATTGTACTTTTAATTACTAGTAATTAATATATTTAACTCATATAAAACATAAATAAAAATCACAAAAACAAAATAAATAAAAAAAATCATGTATTTATTGTATATGTATCACCATGTATATATTGTACTTATACTTATTTAATTAACCCAATAAATTAACTCTTAAAAATCAAATAAAAATATAATTAACATCCTTGTAAAATATTTTAAGTAAATAAAATATTAAATTATGTATATATGTATATAAATAAATAATTAAAAATCAAAGTCTTGCATATATTGGTATACATACTTGTAAATAACCCTCTGTATTTATTTTAGCACTTGTAAATATATCATTTAATTAATTAAATATTGCCAAAACTAACTTTAATCTATTCATAGCATTTTTTATTTACATTATGTAATTAAATAAATTCATTTTCAATTTTAATTCAATTAATTTACATTTTTGGCCTTTTTTATCATCTAGTGTATTTTGTCCTCATCCTATGCACGATCTGATTGGTCGACCCGAGTTTGTTGACCGAGGACAACTGGTTGGTCTACACCTACCCCCCACCGACTCCACCATTTTTCATTACTTCACCTAATTTTCACGTGCCCCTAATCACTAACTGCCTTCGAATCCTTTCAAACTTATCTGATGCTATTCATCTAAGGAGCGATAGGAGATTGCAGCCAGCTTCGTAGCCGTAGGGATTGAGAGAGCCAACCACTGAGAGAGCTTCACTTTCAACATCATCTTCTTCTTCATTGTTGAGAACCAGTGTAGCAACACCTAAGTATGGAGTTTCACCATCTTCATCTTCACCACCACTACCATCTTCACCAGTTAGATGTTGTTCACCATCAACACAAAGGGAGAACACACTAGTTGTGGATTCTTCTTCTACATCAGTAGAAACAGAACATCCTATTTTAGATTTTATTTCTCCTTCCTATGTTTTGGACAACACAGTATAAACTAATTCTAGTTGTCCCATTATACATGAGGATTCTCTTTTGAATAATCAAAATGTGCATTTGAATGTTTCTTCTGATTCTGTGACATTTCCTTCTACTTTAAATAAAATAAAGAAAATCCAAAAACTAAAAACATCTTTGTCTGATCCTGGAGTGGTTGAGATCTTACATAAAATATTTTTAGAGATGCCAACTCCTCAAGGCCATGGAGTACATGCTTGTAGTGAAAAAGGGAATGAAAGAAGCATGTACCCAAAATCGTCAAACAAAGTAGAACAAACAAAGGAAAATAGAAAAACATATCTTGACCATAGCCACAGTTTATGCCATCAGCAACCTCTCGCCCAAAAAGAAAGATAATGAAGCACCTCACATTTGTTGCCATGTTTTTGATCAAGAATTTAGCCGCACACTCCTCGATAGCGGTTCCTCCAATAATCTCATGCCATCCTCTCTACTCATTGTGCTTGGGTTAGGACCCCTTAGATTGATCATGTTGATCCTTTAGTTTGTTTATAGATCGATCGAGAGGTAGAGGGGCATTTTATAGGTCATTATTGTAACAGTGTAGGGAATGAAATTCCCTGTTGATTTTGTTATCATGGATATAGACACATATACACTATTACTCCATGCCTCGATCATACTAGGTCGACTGTTCCTCTGAACGGTCGAAGTAGTAGTTGATTACAGTACTGGAGAGATCACCTTTCACTCTCAGAGTGACAGAGTGAAAATAGAGACGATCTCTGATCTTGGACCATCACCTCCACCAGAAGCTAATGAGAGACAGAAAGTTACACCAGATCCTGAGGACTGTGATTTTCTTGCCAAATTTAGAGAAATAGATCTTTTACTGATTCCATTGATGCCCAAGAGTTACTTTCCTAGATGGAATCTTCAGAAAGCACGGTCGGCATGAGTTCCCTTGTTGATCCTACTGATGTCTTTGCTGATGGGCATTTTGAATTGATTTATGAGGATTAGTCTGAGTTTTTGGAGGTACCCTCTGATATTCCTTTGACACATCATCTTGAGACTACTGATGATGTACCTCCTTCTGAGAGTTCTGAGGTATAGATATCTAAGGCACATGCTGAGTTTACTGACATATGCTCTGATGAGACACACCTTTCAGAGATTAATGCTAAGACATATGAACCCTTTTTTATGAGATTACTAAGGATTCAGAACACCCTGGTCAGCCATTCCTTTTTTAGCAGAGTTCGTTGCAGATCTTTCTATAATTTTATTTGTTGAGTTATTAGTATCCACGATGGTCAGTTCATAGAGTACAGATCATATACCTTCTACCAGTGCAGTTACAGAGGTCACTACAGAACTGATTCAGACCTCGCATGAGCTCAAGGCTTTACCATCAACGTTGAAGTATGCCTTCCTTATGGTAGCCCCTCCAAATGTTTCCGGACATCCACATCTCACAGTTGATCGATGAACAAGAATCTTGCGTGCTAGAGGTTCTTGAGAGAAATCCCAAGGCCAATGGATGGAATATTTCAGATCTGTGCGGGATTAGTCCAGCTTTGTGCAAGCATCATATCTACTTAGAGGATGACATTAAACACTCCCATGTTTGTCAGCGCCGTCAATCTGAATCTGAGGGGGTCGTCATGAAAGAGATAAGGAAAAGGTGTGATGTTGCCTTTAATTATCCCATTTTGGATTCCAAGTGGGTCAGTCCGTTACACGTGGTCTCGGAGAAATCCAGGATTACTATTGTGAAGAATCACCGTGGTGAGGAGATTCCGACCCGTGTACCTACTTCATGCCATGTCTGTGTAGATTACATGCGCTTGAATACCTTTACCAAGAAGGATCACTTTCCACTACCCTTTACTAATCAGATTATTAAGAGGTTGGTAGGGAAAGAGTTCTTTTGTTTCTCGGATGGGTACTCAGGGTATAACCAGGTTGCTATAGCTCCTAAGAACTAGGAGAAAACTACTTTCACTTATCTATTTGGTAACTACTCCTTTAGACAGATGCCTTTTAGATTGTGTAACACCGCTGCTACATTCCAAAGGTGTATGTTGGCCATTTTTGCCGACATGGTGGGTCATTTCCTTGAGGTCTTTATGGGCGATTTCTAGGTCTATGGTGATTGTTTTGACACATGCCTTGCTCATTTTGACAGAGTCCTTCAACGTTGTTGTGAGGTAAACATAGTGTTGTCATGGGAGAATAGTCACTTTATGGTGACTAATGGGACTGTATTGGGCTACTCATCTCCAAACATGGTATGGAGGTTGATCCAGCTATGATCAATGTGATATCAAAGCTAGAGCCGCCACAAAATTTGAAGTAGTTGAGGTCATTTTTAGGATACGTAGGATTCTATATGCGATTCATTAAGGACTTCAGCGAAATCGCCCGACCTTTAACTGGGCTTCTATGCAAGGAGAGTGAGTTTGTTGCTGATGTGAAGGTCCTCCTTCCATTTCACCAGATGAAAGAAATGGTTACTAGTGCTCCTGTCCAAGAACCACCTGATTGGTCTCTCCCCTTTGAGATCATGACGGCGCGTCATACTTTGCAGTTGGATCTATTTTAGGGAAGAGAGGGGATGGGATACCATTTTTTGTACACTATGCTAGAAAGACTCTATATGAGGAACAATGGAATTATACAATGACAAAGAAGAAGATGTTAGCAGTTGTGTTTGGATTAGAGAAATTCATATCTTACCTCCTTGGTTCCCATGTTATTGTGTACACGGATCACACTGCCACTCGGTATTTATAGGTAAAGAAGGATGCCAAACCCCACCTTATCAGATGGATCCTTCACCTCCAGGGGTTTGATTTAAAGATTCGATATAAACCTAGAGTGAAAAATGTTGCGGCAGATCACCTTTCTCGCATTACAGATGCAAATACTTCTGAGAAGTGCATGATCCCTATTTCTGAGACCTTTCCAGATGAGACAATTTTGTATGTTGACTCACTCCCACGGTATACTGATATTGGGAACTATCTTATCTCTAAAAAAGTTCCACGAGATTGGTCGAAGCACAAGGTAGATAGATTTCTGTTTGAGATACATTTTTTCCAATGGGACGATCTGTACCTATTTCATGAGGGTGTAGATTGTATCTGGAGAAGGTGCATTCCTCAGGTTTGATACACCAGTGTACTTGAGCACTGTCATAAATTAGAATATGGAGGGCATCATTTGGGAAAGTGCACGGCAGCAAAGATTTTACAGAGTGGTCTATGGTGGCCAACATTATTTAAGGATGCTACATAGTATGTTTGAGGTTGTATTCACTGCCAGAAGATGGGAGGAACCGTTGGTTCCAAAGATACCATGATCTTGAGATATATAGAGATTTATTATGGTTTTTATGCTTGGGGCATATACTTGATGGACCCATTTCCTGTTAGCCATGGATATCAGTATATCCTGCTTGCCTTGGATTACGTTAGTCGATGGGTGGAGGCTATTCTCGCCCGAGCCGATGATAGTCATACAATGTGTTCATTTCTCAAGGACCATATTTTTACATGGTTCAGGATTCCCAAGATACTTATTTCAGATGGGGGAAGCAATTTTATTAATAGAGAAGTCAAGAAGCTTGTGAAGGAGTACACCATTGAGCATAGGGTTGTGTCTCTTTACCACCCACATACTAATGGCTTGGGTGAGATTTCAAATATGGAGATCAAGATTATATTGCAAGAACATGTACGTCCAGATAGGAAGAATTGGTCCCAGATTCTTGACTCAGTTCTATGGTCTCATTGGACAGCGTACAAGTCATCATTGGGTATGTCTCCCTACAAATTGGTGTATAGAAAGCCTTGCCACCTGATAGTAGAATTAATTCACAAGTCATTATGGACACTCTATGTATGCAATCCTTATTATTAGAAAGCAGGAAAGAATAGGAAGTTGGATCTGAATATGTTGATGGAATTTCGAGATTTTGCATATGACAAATAACTCATGTATATGGAGAAAGTTAGGCATTGGCATGAAGGACACATTAGAAGAAAGACCTTCCCCCTGATGGAAAGTATGGTTGTTCGATGCTAAGTTGAAGTTATTTCCACGAAAATTGGAAAGCAAATGGTCAGGACCATTGATAAATCCCATATTTATTAGCTTAAATCTATATATTTATCTCCTTTACTTAAGTTAATAGCATGATTCATTTACTTATTAACACTAATTACTAACTACTGTGTTGTTTATAATTGATAATAATTATTATATATTAATATAACTCTATTATAGTATATTATTTTTTGCATTTATTTATTATTAAAAATCAAATAAAAATTAGAATAAAATTGTGTATAAATAAATTAATATAAAAACAAAAAAAATCCAAAAAAAAGCAAAAACAAAACTAAAGAAAAATGTTTTATATAGTGTTTAATAGTATTTAATTTTTATCTATGTATAAATGACCTCTGATCTCTGACTTCTACATGAAAGTTGTAGATCTCATCGAGATCTACAACTTTCATGCTTACCACTTTTCCTAATTCAGCCTCTAATTAATTCTTTCCTAATTAACTTTGATTTATTAAATTTCTCTAACTTCTGATTAGGCTACATGGCACCTTCAGATCGTGCCACATGGCCCGCTCCTTTGTCGCCAGCCGTCTCCATATAGGTTGTCTAATCAATTCCTAATCAAACGCATCCAGGTCATCAGTTTGTACTTCAATCTGAACCACGTCATCTGTTTGATCAAGTGGATCTCATCCTTCTAGCCGTGCCCAAATATGGGCCGTTGGATTTTAATCCAATTGTTCAGATGTCTTCTTCACCCTTTAGCAGTTACGCCTATCATCCCAAACCACCATCTTCGCCTATTTATCCCAACCACCTCCAGATTATTCTGGACTGACCATCACCACCCTCGTATCCTCCTCTCAACCACCTTCCATGCCATATCCTTAACCACTCCCAAAGCCCTAACGTCCCAATGTTGGGTGTAGTTGGAACTCCCACAAAAACCATAGGAAACCACCTTCAACTGTCACCCCTCCGCCTTTAAAAAGCCCTTCGCCGCTTCAAGTGGCGGTCGTCCACTGCTACAAGGACCAAGCCTAGTGTCTCTCCTTTACTCCGTGACAGGGAGACGAAGGATCGACAATGCAACGATGACTTTGGCCGTGGTGAGACCAATGGCTGAAGTAGCCATGTTATGACCTTTAATGCGACCGTTTGAGCTTTGCGCACAGCTAAGCGCATTAAGAGACGACCATGAAGATGAATAAGCTTCAATCCCAAGCCTTACACTCCATGCTTCACCTGTAAGATTCATATATCTTAGGTTTTTCTTGATTTTATTTGATTTTCCTGCCTTGTATATAAATCTTCTTGCAAATCCATTATGTGAACTACCTTCATCTTGGCTCTATCACTCACACTAAAGGTCATGTTCTTTGTTCTTTGGTTCTGTCGCACCCTATCACTTCAATTCATCTGCTTCTACATGTAGAGGAACATGCAATAGGGCTTCATCTTTTTCATACGACCCAACCCTTCATCTCGCTTCACTCATGCACACACATACACACACTTTAATGCTTCGGTTATACAATGTTAACACTTTCAGGTTGAAAGTAGCTTCAATGACCGAAATCTCAAGATCTCATCTGATCTACAACTTTGCTTCAGCTATGTCTTCACCTTCTTCGGTATTTAGATGCTCGCGAGCGTTCGCCGATGTCATCCCATCTTCGTGAGATGCTCTTCAATGACCACCATTTGTTAGAATAGCTTGATGTGCATGGCAGAGGAAGAAGTTGGTAGCCAGGTCCAAGCCTTGTAGCCACCACAACATGGTGTAGCTCTGAGGAGGAGACAACACAATTGTCGTTGTATCACGCCTAATTGGGCATGATCTAACGGCTGAGAGGTGTCCATGTCAATACTCTCGAGCCTGAAGCCTTGGAGCCATCCAACCTGCACACCAAACCACAGAATGAAGCCACGTGGCCTGAGCCACGGGACACTAATCGAGCCTAGGACCATACGTGCTCTGTGCGTACGAAGTTGGGCAAATTGCGTTTTCATCTAGCTGGTTTACCTTATTGTAAAAACACACCCGCCTAGGGGGCAATTCATAATTTGATAGGATGATTTTTAATAATTGCATTTCACTCCCTCCAGGGACCAGTTGGTTATGTTTTATATTTTGTTTTATCACATTTATGCCCCTGGATTAAATGGTTAATATCTTGAGTATATTATATTTATGTCATTTCAATTTCATTTTGACCATCGTGTCACTATCTTTCATCTGGTTATATTTATTCATTTAATGTCTAATTAGTTAATTAGAGATGAAATAAATGCTTTTATTCATATTAAAATGGAATTTGATTTTGAATTCCTCGCTCAATTCGATGTTGATCAAATAAAGAAATTGCTTATAACTGATTGATAATTTTAGGGCATATTAGGGAGTATGATTTTGTCATTATTCCTAACATGTATTATTGTGTTTAAAATCATATTTCATTTCATTCATGCATGCATAAGTGATGTCCATTTACCTTGCATTATTTTGCTTGTATTCTTTGTGTGTTTTAACCTAAATGAACTATCAATCGCTTATATTTAATGACCTGAATAATTGTAGTACGGCTCGTGTCCTTGAGTTCGACCCTGGACTTCCCAAGTTATAAATTTAAGATGAGAACATTGTCACTGAGATTTCTCTTGGTTCTGTATAGAAAGCTAAGTGTCCATGCTACAACAGATTGATTTTAATACATGCATTTAGCGCTTCATCAGATGGCACCATTACCGAGGACACGACTTCATTATTATAATTATTTAGGTTTTATGTTTTGGTTTAGTTGATTTTTATTTTATCTAGATCAATCCCATATTTTTGATATTTTATGCACTATTATTTATGTTTCAATAATCATCGATATGTCTAAACTTTTCTCTTCTGTGGCAGGGAAGCCCGTTCGTCGAGGATGCTTGTGGATAACGAAGGCATGAAGCTCGGAGTGGAGTTCTCGTTGAGAAGAACTGCATAAGATGACATCTTGTTTTTCGAGGATTATTATGTCATATATATATATATATATAATTTGGACTAGACTTTATTATGTTTGTGTATGTCAAGTCTGTTTCACCCACGCAGGGTGGGACTCAACTTGAGTGCCCGATTTAGGATCCAGGCACACGGCTCATAGAGTTGATTTCGATATATTACCTTAAGTGCTTGTATCGTAAGTTAGGGCACACTAACTCTTCTTATGAGATTCCCTCATCTCTAAGATTCACGAGACACATGTAATCTTTGTTTAATTTAGCCCAAATGAATTGATTATCTGCCCACTGATAGACGCATGATTAGGTGTGGATTTCCATTGATTTGCATTCATTTAGTTAAATTTTACATTCAGTCTAGCTTATGTATGAAGAGAGCTGGAGCCACTATAAGTATTTCTCTTGAGCATGACATCATGATTTCACGTTTGCATGATTTTCCCCTTTCTTGATTGGTCACTTCGGTTAATATGGAAAAGGGATTGGACGGTAGATGATGACTTATGTGTTCAGAGATTTAATTCAAGTTGTAATCTAATCTATAAAAATTGGACTGCTAATTCAAGTTCATGTAAATAAAATGAAGCTAATATTCACCTTGTTTTTGGGAGAGAAAACCCTGCTTTACTTGCAGATATATTCATTCGTTGAGAGGTGAGGACATATCCCTATGATAAATCCCAAACCCTAATTCAGACTGCTCGTAATACACACGAATTTAGTATTATCACCTATAAAAGCGACAAGATAATTGGACCATATTTATGGTCTTCACTAGGTATGTTGGTGAAAATTGGGTGTGTTTTGATCTTGTTTGATTCTTCAACCTCCCGAAAATCCGAGGATCCTTTATTATCTCCTGAGATTCATCATCTTGAGATTCAACTAACATTGATCCCTTCATCACTAATCTTCCTATTTTTTATATTTAGGCCTATTTTCAGCCTAAGTATTGGGGGATCCAATTTCGTTCTGATTGTTCCCCTCAGGTAACCTAGTTTTTAATTCATATCTTTATACTTAAGCTATTTCCCAGCTTAAGTATAGGGTGACCCAAGTCCTTATTTTCCTCTTACTAATTGTTTACTCATGATGCATCTGTGATTCTTGATTCGATTTGTGCATATTCTTTTATACTTAGCATGAGCTATGGATTCATTTCACTTTGTAATATGAGGACATAGCAAAAGCTAAGTATAGGGGGGTCTAATGTATATATTACATATATACTTTAGCCATAGCTCATTTAAATTTTTTTCCAATAAATAAGGTTATGGGTATGATATTACATTTTTGAACTGATTTATGTACAAAATTTTTTGAAAATAATTTTTGAAAATTATATTATTTGACATGGTTTTAAAAATGTTTGACAAGGTTTGTGAAAATACAGCTTGAAATGTTTGGAAAATCATTTGTAAAATATTTTGGAAATCTGCATATTTATGTGACATTGTTTTGAAAAATGTTTTACTTAGGCTTGAAAAATGGGATTTTGTTTGTTTTGAAAAATCTTTGTAAAGTGTTTGGAAAAATTCTATACATATGCGACAATGTTTACAAAAAGGTTTTCAAAAATCTTTTTCAAAGCTAAGGGTGTAAATGAGTCTAATCAATTAACCCTCTAAACTTAAAAAAATGGAAACAACAAAAAGATTAACTTATTAATTAGTGATTCATTCTTGACACTTACACTATGCACTCAAGGCTTGAGACGATCTTTAACACTTGGTTTATGGAGTCTCTAAACTTAGAGTTATCATATATTAATCTTTAGGGTCTTGGACTTAAAAATCCATACTCTCCTAGTTGGAAGATATGCATGCTATATCACATGCTTAATCTCCCTTAAAAAGAATTTGGCTTTCACTCTCATGCACGACAGCAATGATGATTGAGATGAGTCAAGGTATCACTAAGGAAGCTGGGATTGGAAGTTTGAGTTGGATTTGATCTATATGATGCTCAATGATGGGATAAGATTAATGACGGCCAAGGGTTGAAATATCGGTTTCGGATATCATCTCGATACCCTGTCGATACGAAATTTCATCAAAATTTCGATGACATTTCGCCCATATCGACCACCATTTGTGAAGAAATGACCAAAAACTGCCATCATATCGCCATTTCACTCGAGATTTCGGTTCCTTGTCGAAACCAAAATTTCGCCGAAATTTCGACGAAATTTCGTAAAATCTGAAACCATGATGACGGCTTCATGAAACTTGAGTGTCAGCATCTTAGCCAGAATGGGACTTGTTCTCATGTTATCTTTTGATCAAACCTAAAATGCTAGGGTGTGATGACATTAATTAATGAATTGATCTGTGTGCACCAATTTATTTGGGAAAAGTAGTGGAGCTAGACAAAAACAAAGAAAAGATAGAAATAATGAATGAAAAGCTCTCACCCTACAAAGATAAAAATCAAAGAGATACCACCAAAGGCAAGTGCTCCCAACCATTTCAAAGTGTCCACTTGGACCATAGCTACTAGGACCAGGAGTCGGGCTAGCACCCACAAAGGAATCTGCGTCGTAAATACTACATGTTTGGGTGTAGAAGATATAATAGATACTCAAAAAAGGCACACCCCGGTGTATTCCTAGGAAAACAAGTGCAAACAACTCCAACTTCTCCTGACAGACAAACTAATTGGCTAAATCAAAATAAAAATATGTTGCATTTTAGCACTAGAGAGAGCCCTGTTCCAAAGAGAGGAAGAGAAAATAAGTACACAATCTTATATCCTCTATAATATTGCCTTCCATCTGTCCTTTTAAAGTCTTGCAAACTAAAGAAAAGGTGGATTGAGGCAAGACTAGATTTATTCCCTATAGTTGAGGGTTGGGTCCTTAGGAGAGCTTCCAAGATTGGAATTATTGGTGATGTTTTGATTCTACTCTCTTGTTGCAGTCAACACTAAGTCATTTTCCTTATATTTATATGTACAATTGAGAGTCTGGCAATTAGAAGAGTTGAATTCCTTTTGATAAATACTTGGATCAACTCAAAGTTTTAGGATTCCTCAAAATTTAGTGTTCTAGGTCAAATCAAGCCTTGTAAACTCACAAGCACAAGCTAGGAAATTCACTAATTAATCTAACTAATACTTTATTAGCTCGAGGACGAGCTTAGCTTAAGTATAGGTGGGTGATAAATCCCATATTTATCAGCTTAATTCTATATATTTATCTCCTTTATTTTAGTTAATAACATGATTCATTGACTGATTAACACTAATTACTAACTATTGTGTTGTTTATAATTAACGTTATTTATTATATATTAATATACCTCTATTATAGTATATTATTTTATGTATTTATTTATTTTTAATAAAAAATAATGTAAAAATTAAAATAAATTTGTGTATAAATAAAGTAATATAAAACAAAAAAATCCAAAAAAAATAAGAAAAAAGAAAAATTAAAGAAAAATGTTTTATATAGTGTTTAATAGTATTTATTTTTTATATATGTAAAAATTACATCTGATCTCTTTGACTTCTACATGAAAGCTGTAGATCTTATCAAGATCTGCAACTTTCATGTTTACCACTTTTCCTAATTCAACTTCTAATTAATTATTTTCTAATTAAATTTGATTTATTCAATTTCTCTAACTTCTGCTTGGGCAACGTGGCACCTTCAGATCGTGCCATGTGGCCCACTCCTGTGTCACCACCCATCTCCATAAAGGTCATCTGATCGATTCCTAATCAAATGCATCCATGTCAATGGTTTGTACTTCAGTATGAACCACTTGAACCGCTTGATCAAGTGGATCTCATCCTTCCAACCGCACCCAAATCTAGATTGTTGGATTTTAACCCAACGGTTCAGAGGTCTTCTTCAAACTCTGGTAGTCGAGCCTCTCATCCCAAACCACCATCTTCAACGATTTATCCCAACCACCTCTGCATTCTTCTCGACCAACCATCACCACCCTCGTATCCTCCTATCAACCACCTTCCACACCAAATCCTTAACCACCCCCAAAACCCTAACGTCCCAATGTTTGCGTTAGTTGGAACTCCCGCAAAGACCATAGGAAACCACCTTCAACTGTCACCCCTCTACCTTCAAAAATCCCTTCGCCTCTTCAAGTGGCGGTCGTACCGTTACAAGGACAAAGCCTGGTGTCTCTCCTTTTCTTCGTGACAGGGAGACAAAGGATCGACGATGCAATGACGACTTTATCCCTGGTGAGACCATGGCTGAAGTAGCCATGTTATGAACTTAAACGTAGTCGTTTGAGCTTCACGCACGGCTGAGTGCGTTAAGCAATGACCATGAAGATGAATAAGTTTCAAGCCCAAGACTTGTACTCCATGCTTCATATGCAAGATTAAGATATTCTTAGGTTTTTCTTGATTTTATTTGGTTTTCCTGCCCTGTATATAAGTCTCCTTGCAAATCCATTATGTGACCGACCTTCATCGTGGCTTTGTTACTCACATTGAAGGTCATGTTCTTTGTCCTCTAGTTCTGTCACACCCTATCACTTCAATTCATCTCCTTCTACATGTAGAAGAACATGCAACATGTCTTCATATTCTTCATATGACCCAGCCCTTCATCTCGCTTCACTCATGCACGTACACACTTCAATGATTCAGTTATACAATGTTAACACTTGCAGGTTCAAGGTAGCTTCAATGACCGGAATCTCAAGATGTCCTATGATCTGCAACTTTGCTTCAGCCATGGCTTCACCTTCTCCGACATTTAGATGATTGCGAGCGTTCACCCATGTCATCCCATCTTCGCGAGATGCTCTTCAATGACCACCGACCATCAGAAGAGGTTCAGGAGCATGGCAGAGGAAGTAGTTGTTTGCTGGATCCCAGCCTTGTAGCCACCGCACACGGTGTAGCTTTGAGGAGATGACATAGTTGTCGTTGGATCGCGCCTAATTGGGCACGATCTAACGGTTGAGAGGAGTCCACGTCGATACTCCCGAGCTTGAGGCCTTGGAGCCATCCAACCCGCACGTCGAATCACAGAATGAAGCCACATGGCCAGAGCCACGGGCCGCTCACTGAGCCTAGGAGCGCGCATGCTAAGCGTATATGAAGCTGGGCAAATTATGCTTTCATCCAACGAGTTTACTTATTGCAAAGACACCCCCGTCTGGGGGCATTTCATAATTTCATAGGTCGATTTTTAATAATTGCATTTCAGCCCCTCCAATGACCGGTTTGTTATTTTTTATGTTTTGTTTTATCACATTTATGCCCTGGAGTACATGGTTAATATCTTGAGCATATTATATCCGATTGATGTGATTTCAGTTTCATTTTGACCCTCATGCCACTATCTTTCATCTGGCTATATTTATTCTCTGAATTGATGTTTATCCGATTAATTAGAGATGGAATAGATGCTTTTATTCATATTAAAATGAAATTTGACTCTGAATTACTCGCTTAATTGGATGTTGATCAAATAGAGAAATTGCTCAAAACTGAGTGATAATTTTAGAGCATATTAGGGAGTATGATTTTGTCATTATTCCTAATGTGCATTATTGTGTTTAAAATCATATTTTGTTTCATTCATGCATGGATATTTGTTGTGCATTTACCTTGCATTATTTTGCTTGTATTGTTTGTGTGTTTTGATCCACATAAATTATCAATCACTTAACCTAGATATTTAATTACATGAATAATTGTATTATGGCTCATGTCCTTGAGTTTGACCATGGACTTCCCAGGTTATAAATTTAAGCCGAGAACATCGTCACTGAGATTTCTCTCGGTTCTGTATGGAAAGCTAAGTGCACATGCTACAACGGATTGATTTTAATACATACATTTAGCGCTTCATCAACCATTCATTATGAGAGCTGTGCATGACAATGGTAGTATTGTCATATCTAGTTTGTCAGATGACGCACAACCATTTGTTGTGAACAGACAGTTGCTGAAGCCATATCTAGATGATGACACATTCCTGTCCGTGATTGATTCTATATTTGTGGTATCATACGATGAATTTTTGACATCTTCCGCGTCTGATACAAGTGCTCATTTTCTCTTGTACATGTACTTTCGTATTATTCCTTCTTCTTCTGTTTTTATCATTCACCTCTTTCTCTGTGTGTGTGCAATACTTGGGATGTTCTCTGTCCTATGTATAGGGGAGGTGAATGACTTGAGTTGTTCATATTCATCCTATTTCATCACTCATGTTGTTGCTTATACTTAGGGATCCTTTACCCAATGTATTTGGGGAGTGGTGTTGTTCATACCATTTTTTGTATTTTTATTTCTTCTGATCTCTCGCTTGTCCTTTAACTTGTTGATTTTCTTTTTCTATAATTAGGGGTCTTTCACCCTAAGTATAGGGGAGGACAAGTCAAGGCATTATATTTGTTTATTCTCTTCCTTGGTTTTCTCTGTTTGTACGATACTTAGGTATATTTGATTCTAAGTATAGGGGGGATCACCGACTTCTCTCATCTTCGTCTATTCTCTGAGTTGTAGTTGTATAGTATTCTTTTCACTTTTTCTATATTCCTTTGTAGCTCTCTGATCACTATGAGGACATAGTTATAGCTAAATATAGGGGGTGTCATATATATTATATATATACTTTAGCCATAACTCATGCTTTTATTAATAATATGGCTATTATACTATGGGATGTATATATTCGTAAAATCCGCGTGTGTATAATACCCTTAATCAATTATCCTCCTGTAAATAAAATTCTTTATAAAACTTGTATTTAAAACTTGTATGTAAAATCTGGTATAAAATTTATATAATTCTTGTATCTTCATGTATATATTTAGCTTACTAACTTTTTTTCTTTCTTTAAAAACCAAATAAAGATGCTTAAAATCAATAAAAATTTTCAAAACCCTTTGAAATCTTTTTCAAAAATATTTTCCTTTTTTAATTCTTTAAAAAATGTTTTGTATATACTTCTTACATCTACGTCTGCATTTTTCATAATAGTATTGACATTTAAATAGGTCTGGAATAAAATTCAAAAATGGAGCTTGGTTATGACCTTAATCCAGAACCTTATGAGAACTGGAGTATGGACTTTTCAGGTCCTAGCGACTTAATTCTTCACGTCCACGAGACTATGTTCACATGTCATCTTGATTACTCTAAGTAGAATATTTGATAACACACACATGATTCTTCTAGACTGTGGCTTAACTTGGACAAGCACTCTACACGTAACTCTTCATGGATGAGGTGGTGAGGAGGCAGAATCCTTTGGCTTGGGGTAGCACACGTGTTTGTAACAACTAATGGGAACATTCGTCTTCCGCTAGGGAGGGTAGTGCATCTTATTCTGGTCTAGTGGCATTAAGGTCTAAAGACAGGATATTGTGGAGTTGCAATAATGCTTCAAGAGAGGGATAGTCTACTGGTTGAAGAAGAAAAACTCCTTATATACATGTTGCACCCTTGTATATATTATGAAAAAATGCAAAAACTCCAAAAAAGTGGACAAGCCTGATTGAAAATAAAATGCCTGACGGAGTATATAGTCAATAAGCAAGGATGAGCTTCCAAGTCAAATTATTGTGAGCTTGCAGCTGGATGACTTGGTTACACTGGTCACACATCCAAGGATAGGTAGCTACATTGGCTATCGTCCATTCTTTTCTCCATCTCCTCTTCTTGAGCTAGTTGCACATGAATATAGATGGGAGTATCTCCGCTCCTCGAGGAAAGAGTTTCCAGACTGAGGGACTAGAGTTACCTTGTCGAGGGAGGTTGTTTCTTTGATACTTTTGAGGTGAGGAGTTATATTTCACTTACACAATATAAGTAATGATTGATATTCATAAGAATTTGTGTACGTAGACTTGTTCTGACCCGACTGGTTGAGGCGACTTGAATAGGATTCTTGAAGAACTTGAGGGATGTTAGGTTTGAAATCTGTTTCCCATTAAGGTTCCTCCACATTAATAATCCAAAGGCATGATTGAGATCCATACTGCATTCTTATGAATATAAGTTTAATACTCAATATTGTTCTAAGTTCTATATTTTTCGTTTACTCTTCTCTTTTTCTTTTATTCACTTATTCTCTCATATAAGTGTTTGCTAAGGGACTAGCAAAGGTAAAGCATAGGAGGAGGATGAATCTGCATTTCATCATCTTTATTAATTTATTTTAGTTTAAAATCCCTTACAAAACACAAGTATATATATATATCAATAGATCCAACTTCTTACTAACGAACATCCTTATGTAAATATTGTACATTCATCATTATTTTAACCTAAAATAAATAAATAAATAAAAGAAAAAAAAAGAAAATAATATATTGTGTATATATATGCAATAGATAAAGGCTAAATCAGACCCTGAGAGAAGGTCAAGAGTTGATCTGATCGATAAGGAATAAAGTAGGTGGAGATAAGGCCTAATTACCAGAAAATTCAAAAAATAACCTCACTTAATATACATAACCTGCAAAATATTACATGTTCTTTCATTAATTTATTCAACACGAAATCCTTTAAAAATAATCATTATTTCTTCTTGAAATTTATGAATAAAATCCTCTTGTAAATATTAAAGATAATTACAATCAAACTATATGTATATTATGTAAATAACATCACTCTCAAAAGGCCGCAAACCTCGAATTCCAAGATAAATATTTTCCACATCTTAACTCCAATACCATCAAACTCACGTTCATTGTACTCCAAATTAAATTATCTTTAAAATAGAGGTGATTTCATATAATTCAGAGTTAATGTGTGAAATATGGTCAATTGGGGTATTATTGTATATTATACCCTTGTACACTATGTTTATTATTTAATTAATTATTTCATTGTAAATATTTGTGGATATTGTACTTTTAATTACTTGTAAATAATATATTTAACTTATATAAAACACAAATAAAAATCACAAAGTCAAAAATCAATAAAAATAAAATCTTATATATTGTATGTGTATCACCACGTATATATTGTACCTATACTAATTTAATTAACCCAATAAATTAACTCTTAAAAATCAAATAAAATCATCATCAAAATCCTTGTAAAATATTGTCAATAAATAAAATATTATAATATGTATATATAAATAATAAATTAAAAATCAAAGCCTTGTATATATAGGTATACATACATGTAAATAGCCCTCTATATTTATTTTAACCCTTGTAAATATATTATTTAATTTACTAAAAAATGCCAAATTTAATTTTAGTTTATTCTTAACATATTTCATTTACATTATGTAAAAAAACAAATTCATTTTTCAATTTTTAATTCAAATAATTTAAAAAAACATTTTTGGCCTTTTGTCGTCTGGTGTATTTTGTCCTCGTCTTAGGCGCGATCTGATTGGTCGTCCCAGGTATGTTGACCCAGGTCAACTAGTTGGTCTACACCTACCGCCCGATGACACTGCCATCCTTCGTTACTTCACCTAATTTCCACGTGCCCCTAGTCACTAACCACCTCCAAATCCTTTTCCAAACTTATCGCCCATTCACCCCTCTCGCTCGCTAGACCCTCATCTCCGCTCGACTCGCCTCTGATCTCGCCTATTTTCAAATTCAAAAACCATCGAATTTCATCTTAAAAATGTCACTCCAACACCTATGGAGACTATTTTATCCGTCCTTGACCCATATTTGTTCCCGCGATCGGTTCGTGGAGATAGATGTGGTGACAGAGCAACCACTCTTCGGTGGAGTGCGAAATTTCGAGTAAAGGTTGAGATACACTTACGTCGCTAGAGTTCTCCGCTGCATCTCTGCCTCTCTACCATCAGCCGTATATCGAAGGCAATTTGCTCTCTTTTTTTCTTCTGTATGTATCTTAGATAGTGCATTCTCAATTCATCATTCAACTTGTGATTTGTTTTCATTCTAATCACTCAAATTAGGTTTACATCATACAACCCTGATCTGCATGATCGGAGGAGATCTGATCATCATTGAACCTTCTTGATGAAGGATATGGGATAATCCTCAAGTGCATCACAGAAGCGTGAGCATCGTATCATATAAGATGAAGAACGACTTGTCGAACTAGTTGTTTTACGCAGCAGAATTTAAAAAAAAAATCATATGATGAAACCACATGATCCAATAACGATTCTCGGATCGTTTCATCCAAAACCACATCAAGTATATAGGAATACCTCTTGTAGCGTGATTGACCGAGTCTCTATGAAAAGAGACCTCCTGACTCAAGTCTGATCTTCAAAGAAGATGCTTGCGAGCACGGGGATGAGTCATGTGATCCTTGCAATCCAAGATGTTGATCCAAGCGCAGGATCTCCGGATCTCATCGCACGAGATCGAACACCTTCTTCATGAGTGAAGCACTCCAAAGAGGATGGAGAACCGAGAAACGTCGAGGCGGTGACACAGTGGCGAAGCGACGACGATACAACCACCAATGGAGGAGAGAGAGGAGATGGCATGTGGAATTAATGAGAGAAGAGAGCTTAATGTATCTCAATTGCATAACCCTAGAGAGCAAGGGATGCCTCTCTATTTCTAAGGTTTTGGAAGTCCATGGATCACAATCCATGGGACACATCAAATCAATGGATGAGATTGATTTGTGTTTATTTCGATGATCAAGATTGTTTTGGTAAAAACCAGCAACTAATAATTTAATATAGATTAAATATATTTGATAAATCAAATATAATTCAATCCCAAATCAAATCAATCAAATATGGAGACATATGCATAGAGATTACATCTCCCCATGGAGATTGGTAGGATGGCTACCAACTTCCATATAGGACTTGGTAGTCGTCCACCATATCTCATGATGGAGGCAATCTCATGCAATCTCATGAGATTGCATTACTCCATGAAAATCTCCAAGATTTTTACAATAACTTTTGTTGTAAATTATTCTACAAAAATAATTCATAATTAAAATTGAGAATATTGCAATCCTGCCATTGGAAATTTGTGAATCACAATCCCAACCCAAAACAAAAATAATTTGCATTTTCAATTAATTATACAATGTGAATCCAATTCACACCAATAACTAATTAACAAATATAAACTATAATAAGCTCTCTCTAATACATTATAAATCACATTTATAATATATTATGAATAACTGGATATTGATATCCACATTATTCTTATCCAAAATAATTAAATCACATTTAATTAAATTGGATAATTATCTACATGCATCAAGATAATTAAATCACATTTAATTATCAATCTATCAATGCTTAGATATAATTCAACAATGGAATTATTCCTGAACCATTTCAAGAATAATGCGCTTTCTCCACAAATACTTGGAGATAAGGACATGGCGATTGTATTGTTCCACGTATAGTGACTTGGATATTGGGATCACATCTCAAATCCAGATCTCATGGACCTCCCACAGATACTTGATTGAATCAAGGTTGTAGACCTAATCTTCTCATTGCATCTGAATCTTATTCAGATCAATGTCCGATACATGGACTAAGATCAGGTCACTTCTCTACTGAGAGGAGTCACTAAAATCCAAACCTCTTTCATCACTCCTTCGGAATGGAAGTGTCATGGTTATACAATCGTTTATGAGCACATCACCCTCTGGTATTCCCAACACATGTACATCCTGCGTACTGGAAGACCTATGGTGAAACCCAAAGATATAGATCAATTTTATAGTGTCTTCTTTAGGGTTTAATCATCAAGTTTCTCAATCTTGGTCATTGGGAATTGGTATCGATAATATGCTTTCCCAAAGCATATATCATACCGTCAAATTCTTGTCATACTTCAAAAGCATGACGACCATGCATGGAATTTTATCAGTCCCAATACCTCATGAGTGAGCTCATGTCTTCGGTTCATATGTGACCCTGTATGATCCCTTTGAGAGATCGTATTACTCATATATCCTTACATGCACACCAGCTCGCCGGTGTATAGACCTTGGTTAGGTCATCAACCTATTGGTCTGCCAAATGTACATACTCAGACATATAGTAACGCATCTGTCTCTGGTCAGAGGATGCATGCCTATGTTGTGATAGTATTCAACATAGGTCTTTTGTTATCTCGATCTCGTTAAGTCAACCCTTTGACTTAACTAATCCGACATCTCTGAATCACTATTCCCATGCAGAGGACCTGCATCAAGAGGTCGATCTGATATCGGCCAAATGAGAAAGGATTGCCATCTCATACTCAGGCTGGAGATCATTACTTAATAATCATTTGATGGTGCTTGATGAGTCCTCTATCTAACTCCCTAGACTATTCATCCAAGCACCTGCCTCTATGATTCAATTAATGAATCAACAGCTGTATGATTATCAAGTTGGCCATGGTACATAACCCTTATTGTATAGAGGGACCTTATAGTGCATTTACTCATTCAATCTCAGAGAGGGAGTGAAAAACAATCAATAACTTTTATTGATAAATCATTTATTATAATAACATTTATTGCAGGAATGGTTCGCCTCGAGCTTACATGGCTAACAATATCCCACTAGCCCTTAGAACCATTCAGGAACAATCCTTAAACCCATACTCATTACAAGATAGTTGAAAACCTTCTGTGTTAGCGGTTTGGTAAGAGGATCAGCAACGTTGTCGGTAGAGGCCACTTTGGTGATGATGATATCACCATGCTTTTGAATATCCCGAATGATGTGGTATTTCCTTTCCACGTGCTTGCTCTTTTGATGCCATCTGGGTTCCTTCGCCTGGGAAATGGTTCCCATGTTATCATAGAGTAGCGGGATGGGAGTATCAGAGGAAACTACCCCAAGCTCCAGGATGAACTTGCGTAACCACACTGCCTCCTTTGTTGCATCTGATGCAGAAATGTACTCGGCTTCTGTTGTTGAATATACTGTAGTGTCTTGCTTCTTGCTTCTCTAGCTTACGGCACCACCGTTCAATAGGAATATAAACCCTGATGTCGACTTCCGATCATCAATATCCGACTGGAAGTCTGAATCTGTATGTCCCAAGACTTGGAGATCACCATCTCCATAGACCAAGATGTAATCTTGCGTCCGTCTTAGATATTTGAATATGTTCTTTACTGCATTCCAGTGTTGCTCTCCGTAGCAGGATTGGTAACGACTTACCACTCCCACTGCATGGCAGATATTTGGCCTAGTACACATTATGGCGTACATTAAGCTGCCTACAGGTGATGCATAGGGGCATCCAACCATGGCTTTCTTTTCCTCAACAGTTTGAGGAGCCATCCCTTTAGACAGGTGGATACCATGTCTTAAGGGGAGGAAACCTTTCTTGGAACTATCCATACAGAATAGTTCAAGAATCTTCTTAATGTACCCATGTTGTGACAATCCCAATATCATCTTTTCTCGATTTCTGAACAACTTCAGACCTAAGATGTAAGAGGCTTCTCCAAGATTTTTCATCTCAAAGGTATGGGATAGCCAAATTTTCACACTGGTCATCATCCATGTATCATTCCCAATGATAAGGATGTTATCTACATAAAGCACGATGAACACAATGGTGCTCCCACTAACCTTCTTGTACGCACAAGGTTCATCAGGATTTTGCACAAAATCATAACTCTTTATGGTTTCGTTAAATCTGATGTTCCAGCTACGAGAAGCTTGTTTGAGCCCATAGATGGATTTCTTCAGCTTGCATACTTTGCCATCCTCAACTATGAAGCCCTGGGGCTGCTCCATATAGATATCCTCCTCTAGGTATCCATTGAAGAAAGCCATCTTGACGTCCATCTGCCAGATATCATAGTCAAGATATGAAACTATAGCTAGCAGTGTCTTGATGGATTTAAGCATAGCCACAAGAGAGAACATCTCATCATAATCAATGTGTGTAGCCTTTGGCTACAAGACGTGCCTTGAAAGTCTCTACTTTCCCATCAGGTCTCCTCTTTCTCTTGAAGATCCATTTATACCCAATGGGCTTTACCCCTTTAGGTGGATCCTCTAGGGTCCATACACCATTCTTATGCATGGAGTCAATTTCTGACTTCATTGCTAGCATCCATCTATCCATGTCATGATCCATGAGTGCTTCATCAAATGAAGCAGGATCATTGTCAGTTTCACTTGACACATGGAATCCATACCTTTCAGGTGGTGCAACCACCCTCGAACTTCTTCAAAGAGGTATGGGTGTTTCATCTTTATCTATCTCTTCGGATTCTAGCTCAGGAAGCTCGGAATCCTCAAGGGATTCAACGATTTCCTCTACTTCACTTTTGTCTTGACCTTTAAGAAAATCAACCTCCAGAAATTTCACATTATATGAGACAAAAACCTTTTGGGTCTCAGGGTCATAGAGCTGGTATCCAATACCATCTTTAACATACCCAATGAAGTAACACTCACGAGAGAGAGATTCTAGCTTACTTGTGTCCACGTTCTTCGCATGGACCAAGCGACCCAAAACCCTCAAGTGATTGACACTAGGTTTGGTTCTGTACCAAATCTCATGAGGAGTCTTAGGTACAGATTTGCTAGGAATCTTATTCAGGATATATATTGCAGTCTCTACTACATATCCCTAGAAACTAAGTGGTAAATGTGCTTTGCTCATCATTGAACAAACCATATCCATGATAATCCTATTGTGTCTTTCAACAACACCATTAAGTTGGGGAGTTCCGGGAGGAGTGAGATTGGAGACAATTCCATTCTATTTAAGATATTCCTTGAATTCATCTGAGAGGTACTCACCACCTCGATCAGGTCGAATCCGTTTAATCTTCCTATCGGTTTGGTTCTCAACCAAAGCTTTGAACTCTTTGAACTTTTCAAAGATTTCATATTTATGACGTAAAAGGAAGAAAAACCCGTATCGTGAATGGTCATCAATAAACGACAAATAATATCAATAAACATTTCGGGCTGCGGTACTGAAGGGACCACATAGATCGGTATGTATTAGGTCAAGACTACCTTCACATCTTATAACCTTGTTACGGAAATGCATCCTAGTCATTTTACCTCGAATGCAATGTTTGCAGGTAGGTAAAGATTGAACCTATAGAAAATCCAAAGGTCCGTCCTTTATCAATCTATTGATCTTATCAACAGATAAATGACCAAGCCTTTGATACCAAATCACATTTGAATGATTTCCATCCTCCCTGGATCTTTTAAGGTTATTATTATTAGTGGTAGTAACATTCATGATACATTTATCAATGCATAATTCATAGAGTCCACTGGAAGTCAAAATACCATCCGTAATATATATATCATAATGATTTATGACTAATTTATTACAGAAAAGGAATGAATATCCACTTCTAACAAGTTTAGATACAGATATCAAATTCCTTCTGACTTCAAGTACATAAAGACACTCTTTAAGTACTAAGACTCTACCACTAGAAAATGGTCGTCGACAGGTCCCGACAGCGACTGTTGCAACACTTGCATCAGATCCCATTTGGATGACTATCTCCCCTTCTTCCAGATTCCTAGTATCCTGAAACAAATGCAACAAATTGCATACATGAACAGAAGCACCGGAATCTACAACCCAACTTCCTTCTCGTCCAACGAGAAAACTAGTTTCAATGATGAAAGTAGATTTCATACCTGTTGGGGCTTTACCTTTGTCGACTGACTTTAGGTATTCTGGGCAGTTACGCCTCCAGTGCCCCGACTTCTTATAGTGGTGACAGACATCGATTTTCTTTGACGCTATCAATGTGGATGCATTGGAAGATGAGCCAACGCCTTGACTCTTCTTCTTTCTCTTCTGGGCCAAGCCCTTCCGAGAACCTTGCTTTCGACCGCACTTCTCTTTGACTTGTGCAACCATTGCACTGCCAGAGGGACCATCTTTCTTCATGACATCTTCTGCAGACTTTAATGCAACAAGAAGTCCAACGTTAGTCAAGTCCAACTTATTCATGTGGAATGAAACCAAGAAATTATTGAAAGACTTGGGCAAGGACAGCAAAATGAAGTCAGCTTACATGACTGCATCCATATTTGCCCCACGGGTCTCCAGCTCAGACAAGTACCCAAACATTTTGAGTACATGTTCTCGGACTGAAGTCCCTTCCTGCATCCTGCAACGAACGAGTTCTTTCATAATATTGTAATGCTGGGTGCGGTTTATGTCACCCAACAAGTCCTTTAGATTTTGCATTATTTCCTGGCATGTGCTCATCTCCACATGTTTCTTCTGAAGAACATTGGAGAGTGAACCCATGATGTAGCATCTAGCCAAGACATGATCTTCATCATACTTGTCATTGTATTACTTTTCTTCCTTCGTTTTAGGACTTTCATGCTTGTCTTCTGTGAGTACATAACTTATGCGCTCAGCCGAGAGAAAAAGTTTCAAATTACGGATCCAATCTGAATAATTTGATCCAGTCAACTGGTTGACCTCCAGAAGCCTGCTAAGTTGGTTCATGGACTTCATTTTCTAAAATTAAGAATGCATTAAGTTAGAACATATAATTATATATTCAAATTTATAACATTTGATTAAGACATTTTAAATCAAATTACTCTTGCTTTGTCAACTTTCAAAGTTCATTCCCTTAATCACTTTCAAAGTAAGAGATACACTTACTGTTATATCTCTAGCAAGAACTGGGATCTCCTCTTTATCTTTGTCACATCCCAATAATATGAGAATTTGTGACTCCAATAACGAGAAGCGGGAACACATTCCACTTTGCATCTCCCAATTCGATCTTTAACACCCGTGCCCACCACCCCTAAGGTGATGTTGACCCGTCATTAATTGAACCAACCGTGAACATGATTAGAACTCGCTATGCGCAATCCAATATCGCCCCAATAATATGAGGATCCAAAATTGGGGTCACTACGCATACGACCTTACTCATTCGAGAAGCAAAGAGCCCGATCCAGATGTGCTTGCATATAGGAGTTGTCACTTCGGACAGGCGTCTCCTCCATACAATCCCTGGCGATGGAACCCTTCGCCTTGACGGGAGACCATGGATGTCACTTATGTGATCCTCCACCTCATATTCAAATTTTAATTAATTATCATGAATCATATTCACATAATTAATTCTTCCAAGAGACATACACATCTATTCATAATAGAGTGTTTTTAATTGGATATAAATAATTTAATCACATTAAATCCATTATCAATCCAATTCAATCAAAAAACTTGATTTTTACTTGAATATATATGGTATTATCTCAAAGTATGTATTAATTCGAATTTTAATAATTAGAAAAAAATACACCTTGATTTCTCCGGCTTTATCGAGTCCCTACACGCTGTCATGGCCAGTACCGATGGGAGTGGAACAGACCGCACATGGTGCAACCTGCTACCCCAACGCTCCCCGACTAGACACCATATTCACCTCAGGAAAGGATAATACCAAATAGATCATTGTGTACTTGAGATGATCATCGGTTATTCAATCGAAATTATACCATATAGTAATAATCAAAACAATTTTGATTATAAGGAAATTTGCTAAACAAATTCCCAATCCTATTCAAGCAATTGTTTGTTGATTGTGTATCCAATTATGATCTAGATCAAATCTAAGCAAATTTATTGGTTGATATCATATCAATTAAGGAAATAATCATCACTAAATATTTATCAAATATTTTCCATATTTATTTCAT
This sequence comes from Ottelia alismoides, assembly GCA_037367405.1. Classification (NCBI taxonomy): domain Eukaryota; kingdom Viridiplantae; phylum Streptophyta; class Magnoliopsida; order Alismatales; family Hydrocharitaceae; genus Ottelia; species Ottelia alismoides. The sequence continues at coordinate 653,276 of JAZKJV010003250.1, read as the reverse complement.
AAAATTAACAATTAATTTCACTAATTGACAATGACATGGTTCTTGATTAGGAATGTAATTTGAGCAGTGACCCCTACTTACTAAAATTAATATATCTCAATCAAATCAAATTGAAATTACGCAAAATCAGTTTCCAAATATTTCTAATTTGATTTATGACAGAAACTAAGTGATATTTCATAGGCACATCAAAACAGTAATTAACTCCTTAATCATGTTAAGATTCGCAGTTCCCGTAACTATGGATACATGTTCATTAAAAAGACCATATCTCGAGCAAACGGAATCCAAATTACATAAACTAAGATCCAATGGTTTCCTTATTTATAGGGGAATAAAATTCAAATAAATATTTCGTGTTTAAACATTTTAAACAGGGCTGAAATTACTCATTAAATAGAGATGCAAAAATTGAAATGCGACAAAATTTTCGCAACCTAAACGAACCAAAGTCATCCTAGGTTTACGGATCGTATCCAAAATCTTCAACCTAAGGCTCTGATAACACTTTAAGGATATGGGATAATTCTCAAGAGCATCACGGAAGCGTGAGCATCGTATCATATACGATGAAGAATGACTAATCGGACTAGTTGTTCTATGCAGCGGAATTTTAAAAAATTTCATATGATGAAAACACATGATCCAATAACGATTCTCAGATCGTTTCATCCAAAACCACATCAAATATATAGGAATACCTCTTGTAATGTGATTGATCGAGACCTCTTGTCTCAAGTCCGATCTTCAGAGAAGATGCTTGCGAGCGCGGGGATGAGTCGCGTGATCCTCGCAAACCAAGATGTTGATCCAAGCGCGGGAACTGCTGATCTCATTGCACGAGATCGAGCACCTTCTTCATGAGCGAAGCACTCCAAATAGGATGGAGAACTGAGAAACATCGAGGCGGCGACGTAGTGGCGAAGCGACGACGAGTCTTCTCCTCTAGGGGTTTGGTGGACGGCCACCAATGAAGGAGAGAGAGGAGATGGCATGTGGAATTAAGGAGAGAAGAGAGCTTGATGTATCTCAATTGCATAACCCTAGAGAGCAAGGGATGCTTCTCTATTTATAGGGTTTGGGAAGTCCATGGATCACAATCCATGGGACACATCAAATCAATGGATGAGATTGATTTGTGTTTATTTCAATGGTCAAGATTGTTGATAAAACACAAAAACTAATAATTTAATTTAGATTAAATATATTTGATAAATCAAATATAATTCAATCCCAAATCAAATCAATCAAATATGGAGACATATGCATGGAGATTACATCTCCCCATAGAGATTGGTAGGACGGCTACCAACTTCCATATAGGACTTGGTAGCCGTCCACCATATCTCATTGTGGAGGCAATCTCATGCAATCTCATGAGATTGCATTACTCCATGAAAATCTCCAAGATTTTTACAACAACTTTGATGTAAATTATTCTAAAAAAATAATTCATAATTATTTTGAGAATATTGCAATTTTGCCATTGGAAATTTATGAATCACATTCACAACCCAAAACAAAAATTAATCTACATTTTCAATTAATTATACAACGTGAATCCAATTCACACCAATAATTAATTAATTAATATAAATCATAATAAGCTCTCTCTAATACATTATAAATCACATTTATAATATATTATGAATAATTGGATATTGATATCCACATTATTCTTATCCACAATAATTAAATCACATTTAATTATATTGGATAATTATCCACATGCATCAAGATAATTAAATCACATTTAATTATCAATCTCTCAATGCTTAGATATAATTCAACTATGGAATTATTCTTGAACCCTTTCAAGAATAATGCGCTTTCTCCGCAGATACTTGGAGATAAGGACATGGCAATTGTATTGTTCCACGCATAGTGACTTAGATATTGAGATCATATCTTAAATCCAAATCTCATGGTCCTCCCACATATGCTTGATTGAATCAAGGCCGTAGACCTAATCTTCTCATTGCATCTGAATCTTATTCAGATCAATGTCCAATACATGGCTAAGATCAGGTCACTTCTCTACTGAGAGGAGTCACTAAAATCCAAACATGTTTCATCACTCCCATGGAATGGAAGCGTCATGGTTATACAATCGTTTATTATCACATCTCCCTCAGGTATTCCCAACACATGTACATCCAGCATACTAGAAGACCTATGATGAAACCCAAAGATATAGATCAATTTTATAATGTCTTCTTTAGGGTTTAATCATCAAGTTTCTCAATCTTGTTCATTGGGAATTGATATCGATCATATGCTTTCCCAAAGCATATATCATACCTTCAAATTCTTGTCATGCTTCCAAAGCATGATGACAATGCATGGAATTTGATCAGTCCCAATACCTGATGAGTGAGCTCATGTCTTCCGGTTCATATGTGAACCTGTATGATCCCTTTGAGAGATCGTATTACTCATATGTCCTTACATGCACACCAGCTCACCGGTGTATAGACCTTGGTTAGGTCATCAACCTATTGGTCTTCCAAATGTACATACTTAGGAGATATAGTAACACATATGTCTCTGGTCAGAGGATTCTTGCCTATGCTGTGACAATATTCAACATAGGTCTTTTGTTATCTCGATCTTGTTAAGTAAACCCGTTGACTTAACTAATCTGACACCTCCGAATCACTATCCCCATGCAGAGGACCTGCATCAAGAGGTCGGTCAGATATCAGCCAAATAAGAAAGGATTGCCATCTCCTACTCAGGATGGAGATCATTACTTAATAATCATTTGATGGTGCTTGATGAGTCCTCTATCTAACTCCTTAGATATTCATCCACGCACGAGCCTCTATGATTCAATCAATGAATCAACAGCTGTATGATTATCAAGTTGGCCATGGTACATAACCCTTATTGTAAGAAGGGACCTTATAGTGCATTCATTCATTCAATCTCATAAAGGGAGTGAAAAACAATCAATATGTTTTATTGATAAATCATTTATTACAATAATATTTATTGCAAGAATAGTTCACCTCGGGCTCACATGGCTAACCCCTGACTATGCCAAAAATTTTGCCGACCTTTCTCCATCTCGTCCACCTTCTGAACACCTTCAGATCTTCGTAGATTTGGAGTTCATTCTCCACTCTGGCCACACCTCACCGGAGACTCCCATTCATCCACCTTCTCCCATGTTCTCGACATAATTTTTTAGCCGGAAGCCTCGTCCGAGCATGCACTTTAATTTGTAGGGTTTGAGAGCATAGAAATAACATATGATCAAGGACAGGAGGTTCTTGGAGCAAGCTTCATTCATTGCCTTCTAGATCCCTTACGTAGTGATCTCACGAAAATACAAGATGCACAACAAATGTGGAATCCCAAGAGCTTGGATTTGAGGCCGATTTGATAAGGAATAGAAATTAGACAAAGGAGATTCAACCATATCAAGATCGTTGTATCCCTTCTTAATCCCAGTTCATCCAGATCATCTCAGGTCCGTCAGATCATGAACACCATGTCAGATTAGATTGGGACCGTTGAAGTTGCCCCAAAGCTCGATCGTAGATTGAAGATCCATATATGATGGTAACCCTTCACGCATGATAGATCCCCAGTCGTCCGATCAGAAATCTAGTGCATCAGAGCCGCCCGAGCCTCCACATAAATTATGGGTAAATTTGCACCCCTATCCCTGTCTCTGATTTTATTTACAATCAAGTCCCTTTGTGGACACTTGTTGTTTTTCCTTTATTTGAACATTTGCTTTTTCAGCCTTAGTGTTTATTTTATTTGCATTTTAATCATGTTTGAATTGCAACACGTGCTTGCGACATGAGCATTGGGTATTTTGCAATAATAGTTCGGACGTTTTAAGTTATTATTTGGACCTTCCAATTATTTTATTCACAATGAGATCCAGTCCAGTGATACACATATGCCCGTACACATGACTATTTTAGGCGACTTGAATAGGATTCTTATTGAACTTCAGGGCTGTTAGGTTTGAAATCCATTTCCCATTATGGTTCCTCCACACTAATAATCCAAAGGCATGATTGAGATCCATACTGCATTCTTATGAATATAAGTTTAATACTTAAAATTGTTCTAAGTTCTATATTTTTCGTTTACTCTTCTCTTTTTCTTTTATTCACTTATTCTCTCATATAAGTGTTTTCTAAGGGACTAGCAAAGGTAAAGCATAGGAGGATGATGAATCTGCATTTCATCTTCTTTATTAATTTATTTTAGTTTAAAATCCCTTATAAAACACGAGTATATAAAAAAACCATCTTCTAACTAACCAACATCGGTGTGTAAATATTGCATATTCATTACTATTTTAACCTAAAATAAATAAAAAAGAAATAAATGAAAAATAAAGAAAATAAGAGATTGTGTATATGCAATAGGTAAAGGCTAAATTAGACCATGAGAGAAGGTCAAGAGTTTATCTGATCGACAAGGAATAAAGTAGGTGGAGATAAGGCCTAACTACCAGAAAATCCAAAAAAATAGCTTAACACTTATATATACATAACCTCCAAAATATTACACGTTCTTTCATTAATTTATTCAACACCAAATCCTTTAAAAATAATCACTATTTCTTCTTGAAATTTATGAATAAAATACTCTTGTAAATAATAAAGATAATTTCTATTAAACTATATGTATATTATGTAAATAACATCACTCTCAAAAAGCCACAAAGCTCGACTTTCAAGATAAATATTTTCCACACCTAAACTCCAATATCATCAAACTCACTTTCATTGTACTCCAAATTAAATTATCTTTAAAATAGAGGTGATTTCATAAAATTCAGAGTTAATATGTGCAATTATACCAGAGTTATCCTCAAAGGAATAGTAATTGAAAGTAGACACACTCCAGATATTCTTATCTTTTTGTTTCTTCAGTTGTTTTCTCAGAATTCGTTCCTTCTTGGGATCAAGCGGTTTGTCCTCGGATGAATACTCGGAAGCACCGGTCTCAGTCAGCTCATAAGAAATAATTCCAGTGTACTTGATGAGGGCAGGAGCATCAGCTTTGGATGAATAATAGTGAGGAACAAGAGTTATCCAACGAGAATTGAATTTTGGATCCTTACGCAGATAAGGTTTTAGAGCTGCCGAGCAGACCTCACTCATGTAGTTTATTTTTTTGGACCTGATGAGGGATCATCGGCTGATTCCTCTTCTGGAAGGTCAAAGGTGACTTTTTTTCTTGTTTCGTGAAGGTGTTGGTCCACTTGAGTCTCCAGATAAATAACCATTGGAATTCTTCTCCTTGGTCGGTGTTCGTCATGCGTGTTTCTTCCTAGTTTTCTTAATGTTGGTGCACTCTCGATTTTGGATGATTTGGTCAAGGTATTGGGAGTAGGTTGCCCCTGTGTGCGACCATGCATATGTCTCAGGATCATATAAGAAACATTCTTCAATTTTTAGATCCGCAAGAACTGAAATACTGGGGAGAGTCTCTACATGTTCGTTCTCAATTAATTTGATGTTGGAGCATTCCTATGTGGGGTTGATGTGATCAAGGTAGTTAGAATAGGTCAACCCAAGGTGTGACCATGCATAAGTCTTCGGATCATATGATTCATATACTTGATTCTCCATGGTGAGAGCAGCTGGGAATGGAGCAAGGAGGAGAGTCTCTAAACCAATTGTTTCATAAACAATCGCTATCTCTGATGTAGCAACGGGGTAGGGCTCTTTACTGCTTGGTGGTTATGACTATCGAGGACTTCGTGGGTTGCCTACGAAAATCGCGGTTCCTCAAATACTAGGTCAGATTGAAGTGCTTCCAATGCTGTAAAATTGATTTCCCGAGTCTCACACTCAAGAGTTGCCTTAGCCAATGCTAAGAATGGCTTTCCGACAATAATTGGAGACTGGGTGATTTCTCTTTGATGCTTAATATCAATGATCGTGAAATCCACTTTGAGCGGAACACGTTGAATGTCATGATGACAGAAATGGTTCCTCTTGGCTGCTTTATCGATCGATCAACCAATTGAACAATCTATTATATCTTCCTGATCGGTCTGAGTTTGAGTTTGTGAAATACAGAGGTCGGGAGGATATTGATCGGTGAATCGTCATCAATTCGAGCATGGGTAAAAATTGTGTCCTTGATTATACAGTCAAATCTGGACAATCGCTTCACTATGCGGCTCTTGGTTTTTCTCCTCAACACCAAGGAGGAGGCCATTGACAAGATATGTCTTTCAGTCTTTGTTCTTATCCTGCCCAACTTTTTCATCATTAATTTATCCATTACAAATCCTTTAAGGTCGGGGAAGTGTTCAATTGCCTGTATAAAGGGAAGTTCAAACATCAATCTTTTTTCCAGTGCTTCCCGTAAAGTAGGATCTCAATTCTTCAGATCTTCTTCAGTCTCAACTTGTATGAATTTTTCAGGATTTTCGTTTTTTTTGGGTGTTTTTAAATATTCCATTTTTTGGTATTTTCTGTGTGGTGTGGTGATGTGGCGTCTTCCGTAGATGATAAGGGGCTTTGATGTTCTGAGTAAGAGTCAGAAGCATAGTCATTTCTAGGGGAATAATATGCAGAAGTGCCACTGTCAAAATCGTCCCTAGGTTTCTGAATATCCTCAAAATTATCAACATGAGATCCAATCTTTTCCTCATCCATTTTTATATCCGAGCTCCATGAGAGTGAAATTAATCGGTCGACAAATTTTCGAAATCTATCCTCCATTAATTCGAATCTCTTATTATCCTCAAGATATCATCCTCAAAATTCTGTTCATTATCAATCATGGGAGAATTCGGTGTGTGTGTCTTTGCATTTGAGATTCAATAATTTCATCTTCCATTTTCCTGTAAGTGCTAAGAGGAGAGTTTCTTGGAATATCCGATATATGATCATTCTTTTCTGAAAATTTCTCCTAAATAATTATGGAAGGAGGCTACTCAGTGGAAGGATTTTGCGGGAATGTGTAGGACTCATACTCAACATGCCGTGACTCAGGCATGTAATCCTGGTTTGAGTAGAGTCTACTTCCATGGTCATGATTGATAATATCCTCAAGTAATGGAGTCATACATGGTACATACATGTCGATATCATCCATTTGGTCCTCTGTATGTATAGGATGATTAAACGAGTGATATTCGGGTTGGCCAATGGGTATCTGATGGTCACGGACAATCCAACGTTGATGATCATTAAGTGCGGGTCTCTCCTTATGGTTTAATCGGTTTTGGTCTCTAGGCCAATCGTGACGTTCAAAAGTGATTTGATCTTGATGTGGTTCATCAGCAAGAAATCGAGAATAAGATGGTTCAGTCCATGATGGAAATTGGTCGTGTGTGGTTGACTGATTTGAGTAAAATAATTTTGAATTCAATGCGAGAATCGGATTCATCTGCAGGTGAAAGTCTCCTGCAAATGTTGGAGGATTATTGAAAGAAGAGGGTTCAGTTGATTTGGGCCTAACATAGATAAATTATTTTCATAATATAGATCAGATGGATGCTCGGACCATTGTCCTGTGTTTGTGAAAGAAGATCGATGATGATGAATCGTCATGGTTGATCTCGGTGCGATTGCACGAGATAATGAAAAGAAATTTTATCAAATATGAGGCTTTTGATATTTGAAATCAGTTCACGCACACCAATGCAAAAACAAATCAAACCCTAGTTTCACCAACTCACACAATGAAGCCGTAAGAGTTCGGCTATTATCTTTTCAATTTTAATTGGTGATAAGATAATCTTGGAAAGAATTTAGCGAGTTGTTAGGTACCAAAAATTTTCCTAATGACTGTCCTAAATTCTTACGACTAGTTGCATCTACTTTCATCTAGTATAGCAGCACGTACGGACCGTAGAACGACTACCCGTTACTTGAGGACGGAGCCTTACGTAGTGTCCTCTAAACCACCAACTATGCTAAGGAAATCCGGACCATTTACCGGCTACCCGTTAGATCCTCACTGAGAAGTAGCTAATCATTTTTGGTAGAATCAGTAGTCAATATGAAAATCCGGGTTTGGGCTCTAGCCTTAAGAGTCGTCTCTCGCTCACTCAAAAAAATAAAATAATCCAAGGTCGGGGTTACTCTCCTGCAAAAAATCTTGATTTTATGGGTTATTAAAGTCAGCTATATTTAGCAATCTCAATTTTAATTAGGCGATCACTGAAGAATTAAATGAGCACAAATGCACGTCTACCGTCCAGTCCCAATTTCCTTTTAAAATTATGTGACAAATCAAGAGGGAGAAGTTCGGGAAAAGGCGATGCACGCGAAAAACTATGATGTATGCTCAGTTAGAAAACTTGTAGTGAATCCTCGCAATTTCCATGTGGGATGTAATACAAGAATTAAAAAATTTATTCTATATGGATGCAAGCTGATGAAAAACCACACCTAGTAGAAAGTTCTATTAGCGGGGGAGAATTGAGTTAAATTTGGTTAAAATTGAACGATCTATGTGTATATCAATTAAAGTGAAGTGTGGCCTTAAGTCCTATGAGCACAATCAAAAAAATTAATATGCTCTAAGAGCCGTATGTGCAGGTTTATCCTAAGCGCCACTCAAGTCGGGCCCCACCCTCACCGAAGAGTAAAATAGGCCACGACACACCACAGAAAAAGTTCAAGGTCTTTTTACACATGCGAGAGTCCAAACGGACACCGTTGTAAATGAAAAATTAATTATTAATTATAGAAATTAAAAAGTTGTAGAAATTAAAATCCTAGACTCTACGCTCTCTTACGACTCGACTCGATCTTAAATTAATTGCGGCTTTTTCGGAAGTCGGTGAAAATACTTCGATTTCCAAAAACCGCTCCACGTATGTCGGGTACCTCAGAAGAAAAAGTAAGAGAGATGGTGTAAGATAGTTACTCAAAAATAAATCAAAAAAAAATAAGAAAAATAAATGCTGAAAATAAATACAGGAAAAAAATGGAATTTACTGTGAAAAATTCTAGGGTCAGACTACCCGAATGCGGAAAATAGAACGAAAATATTCAGACAAAAAACTAAGTTGTTTGCGTCCCCGGCAATGGCGCCATCTGACGAGTCCGAAGTTGCACATGTTTAAAAATGTGTTCTTCATGGATTGATCGTTCGTGAAAAATAATTTGCGTGTCATTTCATTGTAGGCGGCAATCAAAATCGGTCAAGAAAATAACCATAATTATTTTGTCAAGTTTTATTCGCATGGTTTTATGTTTATTTTACTTGGGCAAGTCCCAACGTCGAACATAAGGAGGCAAAGGAACAACCTAAAATTTTGTTTATCAAAGTTCGTGCGTGGTTTTTGAGGCATTTTTTTTAATTTTTTAATGCAATAAAGGATGCAAAATGCAATTTTAGCCTATTTTAGGGACTAAAATGTAAATATCGATCAAACAATATCCGAAAAATATGAAACTTAGCCATAATGAAAATTATGATGAAATGAATGCACAGTAATTTTTTTGAAAGTTTTGGATGCAAGATGAATTTTTTTATGAATTTTTAAATGCAAACAATGTGAATTTCAATATTTAATTATAATAAATATTAAACCTAATTATTTTCAAGGGATAAAATTATCTAAGATCTATCACTAGGTGATTGATCTCAGAAAAATCCTAAATCTCAAAAATACTAGATTTATTACCTATTAAAAATTAAACACTGAAATATGCAAAATGATTTATACAAGGCAAACTCTGCATGCAAATGCAATTCTTTTTGGGCACAAAGTTAATCACAATTAATTCTACAATCCATGATTTTTTGGCAATTTCTAGGGCAACGGTTAATCAATGACAAATTTTAGAGTACAAGATGGGTAAAATATGCAATTTTCCACAAAACAATTAATTATTAATTAACCACAAGTCACAAAAATGTCTATAATATGCCACGTTGTAGATAATTAAATGCGGAATAAAATGCTATTTTTGGATGATTAAAATAGGGTAATGTAGCTATCCAAAATAAAGGGGAAAGATAGGGGTATAACTGCAATTACAATAAATAAATAAATATAAAAATACAATAGGGGGACCTAGGTGTAATTACTGATAAAGACAGGGGCCTCTTGCAAAATTTCCAAAGGGGAACGTGCTACGCACGTGCCCCTGGTTGGCGGGGGTGGTGGCGCAAATAGGCGAAACGGTAGGGGCTTCTTCACAATTGTCCCGCGAATCACGTGCAGATCACGTGTACTGGTAGGCTCAGATTGAGGTTTGACTCGGGGCGTCCATATGGCGATCTAACGTGCTTCGAATGCGGCCCGAGGCTCTAGTTTAGATAGCCGGTTCGATTCTAGGCTAGTGTCAGATCTGGACCGTCAATGAAGATTGGATCTAACGGCTGAGAATACGGCGATTGTAGATGGTCAAGATTCTTGGACCCTTCTTGATCGGACGACAGGAGGTGGCTGACACACGGCCGGCATGCTTCGGTGGAGAGGCGGAGCGGCGGAGCTCCGATGGAGAAAGTGGCTGCATGGCGTCGACCGGGAGGTACCGTCAGTTGTGAAGAAGGTCGGAGTTGCTACGACGGGCTGACGTTGACGATGATGTTGGCTGGAAGCTTGCAGTGGTCATTGAAGTCGGAGATTGGAGACGTCGCTGTCGGAGATGGTTGATGTCGGGCCTAGTGGCTTGAAGGTCAATGAAGTAGTTGACGTAGGTGTTGGTGAAGACGACGTCGATGCGTTGTCGGAGAAGAAGGAAGTTGAGGCAGGTAATAGGCTCGATGACCAAGAGCTGGAGCTTGACAGCGACGGTCGGAGGGGAGGCTAGGCTATGGGCTGCGATGAGGCCCAAGACCTCAGATCTTGCCGGAAAAGTATGGCGGCACTGTCACCGTTGTCATTTCGTCAAGGTCAAGGCTATCGGCGGATGGCAAAACAAGGAGGCGACAACATTCTTTTATAGGATGAAGAGGCTGCCAGAGATTGAAGGGTTTGGCGGGATTTCATGGATTTGATGGGATTCGATGGGATCCGACAGAGGATATTTGATTGGGGATCGAGGATCGATCAGACGAGGATTCGATGAGAGGGCGATTAATTCAAAGTTGGAAGGCAGTGGAGGAGGGATTGTCTTCAGAGATCGCAGGATGGCGGTGCCAGAATGGGAAAGGCGCTAGGAGGTTGATGAAGGGGCCGTGTCATCCAATCGGCTGAGATCGGACGGCCAGGAGGTTCACGTGTGGCGGCTTTGGATGAAGGCAGCAGGGCACGTGCGTGGCACGTGCCTGGGAGGCATGTGCGACGCACATGCATGGCTTTTTATTTTTTATTTTTTTTTTAGAAAAAACGAATAATAAAAACACGAAAAATGGCTGACACGTGGCGGCTCCAGGAGCTGCCACGTGTCAGCACCAAAAAAATTTAAAAATAAATACTTTGAAAAATCTAAAATAAATAGCAAACGACCTCGGATAGAAAAAGTTTCTTCACGAAAATTACTCATCTCGATGAGATATACAACTTTCATGAAGACACTAAAACAAAATCGATCAATTGCATAAAGTGATATTTTTGGGGTATCCCATGTACATAGAATACCTATTTTTTGGGTTTTATAATTTTTTTATCATTTTTAAACAAGATAAAAATCTGGAAAAATACGGTAAAATTAAAGATAAATATTTACACATTATTCTATTCTTTTGGATTTTTATTAATTAAGAAAAAGAAAAAAAATAAAAGTTGAAAAAGACCAATTTTGTAGAGATAGTTAGTGAAGATTTAGGCTCAATTTGTTGCTTTGATTTCAAGCTCAGATTGGATTTGGATTTTTGTGCATTTTAATAAAACTTTTATCAAAGAAGACAAATGAAAAATAAATAAAATAAATAGGTTAATTATGTACATAAAATACTAGGTCAAAATCAGCTAAAATACACAATGTACAAAAGAGGCCCAAAACCCAACTTTCACATATGAGCTCCGATTCACTTGAACTTGGTCTTATTTTGAAGGTAATTGAATGTGTATTAGTTCAAAAGTGAGTAGTATCAAATCGGACACTGGATGGGAAAGATATGAGGATTTTAGTTTGGGAATCCTGCAAATAGGGTTTGGATTTTCGGTCCACTTATTTGGGTTAGTGACTTTTTTTGTAATTTTCTTTATTCTTGTTAGTGTTATGTACACAGTGGAGTTAGTTTTGGGTCATTCGAAGTTAGCATGAATTAGTTTAAAAATCAGGGAAGTTAGGCTATTTAAAGGTCAATTTTATTTGAGATTTTTGGCTTCTTATTTTGTGCAGAAATGCGTGTTAAAATGCAATTCTTATTAAAACGTGCATGAATGCTAATTATGCTGAATAAGTGAAGAAATGCCAATGATTTTGAGTGATTTGAGCTTAATTAATGTGATTTAGAGTGATGAATCTGAGATTCATCAACAGACTATCCACAAAGCTTGGATTATATTTTTATTGTGATCCTACTCTTTCAAAGTTTAAAATTTGTGTAAAATACATATGCATATCTGGATGTGACCTATAAGTCGAGTTATTCGAAGTCGCTTTGAGTGGGATGGTTTTTCTTTACGAGGTGACATTTCTTAATGGATGTTGTTAAGCAGGAAGTTGTTTATACTTGTGGATTTTCACAACTGTTTCTTGTACACTTTCTCTATACATTTCTAGTAGTTATTTTATATATGTACTTGGCACTTTGCTCATAAACCTATTTGCATGAATTCAACATGTTTGCAGGAGCAACAACCATAGTGATAGGCGACACGTGGTTGACTTTGTTGCAACTCTCTTTTGTGGTACACCGTGTTCCTATTCTTTTGTGTCTTTGTACTTGCACTTACATTTTGAGAGACATGATGGTGATGTATACATGTGTCAATATTTGCATGGTGATGTATCCATCTTCCTATACATCTACGACATTGTACAAAATTTTTGTGGACATGATGTTATGAATCGAAAAATAAAAATAGATTGGAGAAAATGTGGTTATTCTTTCTTTACAATTGTCCTACATGTTTTTCGAAACTTTGTATTTCGAATGTGGAATCATATGTTGTGGATGTGTATTTACTGAATATCTGGACCCTGGGGTAGTCACAAGATGCATGCTTTTCATAATCCAAGTTGAAGATCCAAGTTGTGAATCTTATGATCTCGTCACACGAGATCCGATGTCTTCTTCGCGGAAGAGGCACACGGAAGGAGATGGAGATCCATGAGCAATCGAAGCGACGGTACAATGGCGTGGCGTTGACAGCAACTCTCTCTAGGGCACAAGGGTGATGACCACTAAGAGGGAGAGAGATGGAGCGCGTACAAAGAAAATAAGAGAGAGAGAGGGACTTCCAAAGTGTTGTTTTAAGAAGAGCTAGGGTTGACTCTTCTTTTAAAGTATTTTGGGAGTCCATGGATCACAATCCATGTGAAACATAAAATCAATGGTTGATATTAATTTGTGTTTCTATTTAATGGTGATGATGTTGTTGTAAAAATACAACAACAAATAATTAATTTAAATAATATTAAATATAGAGATAATATCAATATAATTAATTTGATTAAATAATTAATTAATCAAGGGATAAGTAAGGTGGCGACCCACCTTCCACATATGGTGGGGACGGCTACTTGACCAAGTCTAGGTGGCCCTCCACCATCCACATATGGAAGGTAGTTGCCCTTCCAATTATGTGAGATTAATTAATCTCACATAATCCCTTAATTATTTACAACAACATTTCTTGTAATCTAATTCACAAAAATAATTCCGAAATAATTTTTTAAATATTACAATCATGTCACTAGCTGACCCTACTTGATTGGGGGAAAAGGCTTTATTGTTGTTGTTGTGTTGCAATCATGTCATTAAATAAATGTGAATAATATTCACAACCCAAAATAAAATGTAAATTGTTTTTCCAATTAATTTCCAATGTGAATTCACTTCACATCAAAAATTAATTTGAAGAAATACTCACATTAAGCTCTCTATAATATATATTAAATCACATTTGTAATATATATATACAAATAATATGGATAGTACTATCTACATTATTCATATACTTGATAATTAAATCACATTTAATTATCTTGGAACATCATTCTCATGTCTTTAATTGATATGAATCACATTCACATTATTTATGGTAATTAAATAACATTTAATTATCAACATCTCAATGCTTAGATACTTAATTAAACAACGGAATGATTCTTGAAAGATTTCAAGAATAATGTGCTTTTTCCGCGAATACTTGGAAATATGGACATGGTGATTGTACGTTTCACGTATAGTGCCTTGGATATTGAGATCACATGTCAAATCCAGATCTCGAGGACCTCCCATAGATGCTTGATTAAATCAAGGCTGTAGATCTAATCTTCTCATTACATCTGAATCACAATCACATCAATGTCGAATACTTGGACTAAGATCATATCACTTCTCTAATAAGAGGAGTCACTAAAATCCAGACATGTTTCAACACTCTCTCTGAATGGAAGTGTTATGCTTATACAATTGTTAATTATCACATCACCCTCAGATATTCGTAATACCTATAAATCCTACATACTAGAAGACCTAGAATAAAGTCGAAGATATATATCAATTTATACTATCATCTTCAGGGTTTTATCATTAAATTTCTCATTCGGTCATTGGGAGTTGGTATTGATCATAAACTTTCCAAAAACATATATCGTACTTACAAATTCTTGTCTTGCTTCCAAATCAAGATGACCATGCATGAAATTTGATCGATCCCAATACCTCATGAGTGAGATCATGTCTTCTGATTCAGAAGTGAATCTGTACGATCCCTTTGAGATTTCGTAATACTCATGTGCCCTTGTATGGACAATTGCTCGTCGGTGTATAGACCTTGATTAGGCCATCAACCTATCTGTCTATCAAATGTACATACTCAGACATATAGCAATACATCTGTCTTCGATCAGAGGATGCATTCCTATATCGCGACAACATACGACATAGGACTCGGTTATCTCGATCTCTCTAAGTCAACTCTTCGACCTAACTTATCTGACACCTTCGAATCTCTATTCCTATACAGAGGACCTGTATCAAGAGGTTGGTCAGATATCCACCAAATGAGAAAGGATTGCCATATCCTACTCAGGTCAGAGATCATCTGTTAACAATCGTTTGATGGTGGTTGATGAGTCTTCAATCAAAGTCTTTAGATATTCATCCAAGCACCAGCCTCTATACTTCAACAATTGAATCAACAATTGTATGACCATCAAGATGGCCATGGTACATAACCCTAATTATACTAAGCGACCTTATAGTGCATTAATTCAGCTATCCTCAAATAGGGAGTGAAAAAAACCAATAAAATTTATTAATATATCAAACATTACAATAACATTTATTATAGGAATGGTTGTCCTCGGGCTCACATTGCTAACAATCTCACACTAGCCCTCAGAACCCTTCAGGTACATCCTTAAACCAATAATCATTACATGCTAGTTGAAAACCTTTTGTGTCAAAGGTTTGGTAAGCGAATTAGAAACTTGTTGGTAGAGGCTACCTTGGTGATAACAATGTCACCACGCTTTTGAATCTCACGAATGATGTGGTATTTCCTTTCCACATGCTTTCTCTTTTGATGCCATCTAGTTCCTTTGCCTGAGCTATGGCTCCCGTGTTATAGTAGAGTAGCGGTATGGTAGTATCAGAGGAAACCACGCCAACCTCCAAGACAAACTTGCGCAAACACTTTGCCTCCTTTGTCATATCTGATGTGGTAATGTATTCAGCTTATGTTGTTGAATCGACCGTAGTGTCTTGCTTCTTGCTTCTCCAGCTCACAACACCACCGTTCAATTGGAACACAACCCCTGATGTCGACTTTTAATCATCAATATAACTCTGGAAGCCAGAATTTGTGTATCCTATGACTTGGAGATCACCATCTCCATAGACCAAGATGTAATCTTACGTCCATCTTAGATACTTGAAGATGTTCTTCACTACATTCCAGTGTTGCTCTCCATAGCAGGATTAGTAACGATTTACCACTCCCAGTGCATGGCAAATATATGGCCTTGTGCACATCATGGCATACATTAAGCTTCCTACAGCTCATGCCTAGGGGTATTCAGCCATGGCTTTCTTTTTCTCAACACTTTCAGGAGTCATCCCTTTAGATAGGTGGATACCATGTCTTAAGGGAATGAAATCTTTATTGAAGTTATCCATATGGAAATTCTCCAATATCTTCTTAATGAACCCATGTTGTGATAATCCGAATATCCTCTTTTCTCGGTTTTTGAATAGCTTCAGACCCAAGATGTAAGAGGCTTCTCCATGATCTTTCATCTCAAAGGTATGGGATAGACAAATCTTAACAGTAGTCATCACCTCTTTATCATTTCCAATGATAAGGATGTCATCAACGTAAAGCATGATGAACACAATGGCACTCCCACTGAGCTTCTTATACACACATGGTTCATTAGGATTCTGCACAAAATCATAAATCTTTATGGTTTCGTCGAATATGATGTTCCAGCTATGAGAAGCTTGTTTGATCCCATAGATGGACTTCTTCAGCTTGCATACTTTGTCTTCCTTGGTTATGGAGCCCTAGGGCTGCTCCATATAGATATCCTCTTCGAGGTATCCATTAAAGAAAGTCGTCTTGACGTCCAAATGCCAGATGTCATAGTCAAGATATGCAACTATGGCTAGCAGTGCTCTGATGGACTTAAGCATAGCCACAGGAGAGAGTATCTCATCATACTCGATGCCTTCTTTCTATGTGTAGCCCTTGGCTATGAGCGTGCCATGAAAGTCTCTACTTTCCCATCGGGTCCCCTCTTTATCTTGAAGATCCATTTACACCCTATGGGTTTTACCCCAATGGGTGGATCCTCTAAGGTTCGTACACCATTCTTATGCATGGAGCCAATTTCTGACTTCATTGCTTGCATCCATCTATCCATGTCATGATCCGCAAGTGCTTCACACAATGAAGCTGGATCATTGTCAGTTTCACCTGACACATGGAATTCGTACCTTTCAGGTGGTGCAACCACAATCAAACTCCTTTGAAGAGGTACATGTGTTTCATCTTCATTTACTTCTTTAGTTTCTAGTTTAGGAAACTCAGTATCCCCAGGGGATTCAATGAGTTCCTTTACTTCAATTTTGTCTTGACTCTTTAGGAATTCCTTCTCCAGAAATTTTACATCTATAGAGATGAAGACCTTATGAGTCTCAGAGTCTTTAAGATAGTATCCAATACAATCCATAACATACCCAATGAAGTCGCACTCATGAGTACAAGTTTCTAGCTCACTTGCATCTACATTCTTTGCATGGACCAAGTAACCCCAAATCCTTAAGTGTCTAACACTAGATTTGGCTCAATACCAAAGCTCATGAGGAGTTTTAGGTACAAACATGCTAGGAATCGTGTTCAGGATATATATTGTGGTCTCTACTGCATATCCCAAGAAACTAAGTGGTAAATGTGCTCTACTTATCATTGAGTGGGCCATGCCCATGATGTCATGTTGCGTCTTTCAGCAACACCATTAAGTTGGGGAGTTCCAGGAGGAGTGAGATTGGAGACAATTCCTTTCTCTTTAAGGTATTCCTTGAATTCATCTGAGAGGAACTCACCACCTCGATCAGATCGAATCCATTTAATCTTCCTATTGGTTTGGTTCTCAACCAAAGCCATGAACTCTTTGAACTTTTCAAAGGATTCAGATTTATAATGTAATAGGAAGATAAACCCGTATCACGAATGGTCATCAATAAACATCAAATAATATCGATATCCATTTCGAGTCACGATACTGAAGGGACCACATACATCAATATGTATTAGGTCAAGAATACCTTCGCATCTTGTAACCTTGTTACGGAAAGGTGTCCTAGTCATTTTATCTCGAACATAATGTTCACAGGTAGGCAAAGATTGAACCTATAGAAAATCTAAGGGCCCATCCTTTATCAATCTATTGATCCTATCAACAGATAAATGACCAAGCCTTTGAAGCCAGATCACATTTGAATGATTTCCATCCTCTCTGATTCTTTTAGGATATTTATTAGTGGTAGTAACATTCATGATATTTTCATCAATGCATGATTCATAGAGTCAACCAAAAGTTAGAACACCATCTGTAATGTATTTATCATAATGACTTATGATAAGTTAATTACATAATAGAAACAAATAACCACTTCTAACTAATTTTGATACATATATTAAGTTCCTTTTGACATTTGGAACATAAAGACACTCTTTAAGTACCAGGACTCTTCCACTAGATAATGATAGTCTGCAGGTCCCAATGGTGACTGCTGCAACACTTGCATCAGATCCCATTTGGATGACTATCCCCCCTTCATCAAGACTCTTAGTAACCTGAAAAGATGCAACAAATTCCATACATCAATAGAAGCACTAGAATCGATGACCTGATTACCTTCTCGTCTTATGAGAAAATTAGTTTCAATGATGAAAGTAGAATTCATACCTGCTGGAGCATTACCTTTGTCAGTAGACTACAGGTAATTTGGATAGTTATGATTCTAGTGCCCCGACTTCTTGTAATGATGACACACATCGATCTTCTTTGATGTCACCAGTATGGAAGCAGTAGAAGATGAGCCAATACTTTTACTCTTCTTCTTTCTCTTCTAGGCTGGGCCTTTCTGAGATCCTTGCTTCTGACCATGTTTCCCTATGACCTGTGTAACCATTACACTGCCAGAGGGATTATCTTTCTTAATTACATCTTCTACAGACTTTATTGAAGACAATAGCTCAATGTTTGACAAGTTCAACTTGTTCATGTGGAATGATGCCATAAAGTCATTAAAAGACTTGGGCAGAAACAACAGAATGAAGTCAGACTGAATATCTGTGTCCATATCTGCCCATAGAGTTTCTAGTTCAGACAAGTAGCCAAACATTTTGAGTACATGTTGTCTAACTGAAGTCCCTTCCTGCATTTTGCAGCGAATAAGCTCTTTCACAACATTATAACGCTGAGTTCGGTTGGCATATCCGAACATCTCCTTTAGATTCAACATTATATCCTGGCAGGTCTCCATCACCACATGTTGCTTTTGAAGCACATTAGAGAGAGATCCCATAATACAACATCTGGCCAATGTATGATCTTCATCATATTTTTCATTGTTTTTGATATCTTCCAATGTCTTAGGGTTTTCAAGCTTGTCCTTGGACAACGCATAGGATATGCTCTCTGTAGATAGGACAAGATCCAAATTACAAATCCAATCAGAGTAATTTGGTCTGGTTAATTGATTGACATCCATAAGCCTACTGAGTGGGTTCATGGACTTCATTATCTAAAATTAATAATGCACTATATTTTAATAAATAACTAATTATATATTCAATTTTAAATCTTTGATTAAGGATTTTTAATCAAATTAATCTTAACTTTTCAACTTTAAAAGTTTACTCCCTTAATTACTTTAAAAGTAAGAGATATACTTACCATTGTAACTCTAGCAAGAACCAGGATATCCTTTTCTACTTGATTGCATCCCAATAATATGAGAAACTATAAATTGGGTAAAAAGAAGCAGGAACACATTCTGCCTTACAAGTCCAACTTGCATTCCCAATTCGGTCTTTAACACCCAGGCCCACCACCCCTAAGGTGATGTTGACCCGTCATTAATTGAACCAACGTCAACAGGATTAGAACTCGTCATGCATAATCAAATATTGACCCAATAATATGAGGAACTGATATTAGGCTCACTACGCATACTGACTTACTCTTTCAAGAAGCAAATAGCCCGATCCAGATGTGCTTGTATGTAAGAGCTGTCACTTCGGACACCAACATACAATCCCTGGCGATGGAACCCTTCACCTCGATGGGAGAACAAGGATGTCACTTATGTGATCATCTACCTCATATTTAAATTTTAATTAATTATTATGAATCATATTCTTATTATTAATTCTTCTAAGGGAAATACTACTCTATACACAATAGAGTATTTTTATTTAGATATAAATAATTTAATCATATTAAATCAATTACCAATTCAATTTATTCAACCAAAAAATAATTTTTGATTGTTACTTGTCAGGATGATATAATATTAATAAATTATTCTAATTTTAATAATTACAATAATGCATCTTGATTGCTTCAAGGATTATCCTTTCCTTACCCGATGTTATGCTAGTACTGACGGGAGTGGGATAGACTGCTCACGGAGCAACCTGCTACCCCAACGATCCCCGACTAGACACCATATCTGCCTCAGGTCAAGATAATATGATTTGATCATTTAGTATTTGAGATGATAATTGGTCTTTCAACCAAAGTTATTCCAATTAATATTTATCAAAATCATTTTGATTAATATTATAAGGAGATTTGCTAAACAAATCCGCAATCCTATTCAAGCAACAATGTTTTGCATATAGAGATTGTCCTACAACTATTGTAGGATGTACTAGGGTTTTCATAAAACATGTCTTCAATGGCCTATGGTGATTAATCAATTATTTTCATAATTATTAGACATCATATTTAATATGGGAAAATTCAAAATTTCCATGATTTACATTGAATTATAAAAACATTAAGTAAAGAGGTTTGATGATCTAATCATCTTCCGACCCATCTCCACTAAATATGGAATATCTAGGGTAAACAGAGTCAGTATAACACGAAAGAAATTCGAGCAGTTTGCTGGTTTGATTATCTACTTAATATAAGTGTTTATTTCATGTTTCATTACAAGAAAATAGAACTTAAAAATAATTATCTTATATATCCGTGAATTCATGCAAAATAAATTTCCATAGCAGGAACTATTCAAATCATTTTCATGCACTTTGGTAACAATTAAAGGTTACCATTTTTATGACATATTTAGAAATTCTAAATACATTTTATTAGCAAAAAATTACATCCAAACAGTGAATAAATAGTAGATTTTTATTTCATCAAAATTCGATTCGAATCTTGCATCCAATGCAAAAACAATGATTCCTGCGCATCTAAAACATTAACAATGATCGCCTAGGGTTTCAGATCATATCTAAGACCTCAACCTAGCTCTGATATCGCATGAAGGATATGGATAGATCCTTAAGCGCATCATGGAAGCATGATGATAGCATCTTATATGATCAGAGCGGCTAGTCGCACTAGTTGCTCGGTGCAGCAGAATTTAAAAATTTTAAATGTGATGAAACCACATGATCCTAGAACACTTCTCGGATCATTTCATCTAACCACACGTAATATGTAGGATTACCTCTTGAAGCGTGGTTGCGACCAAGTCTCTAAACCCAGAGACCTCCTGTCTTAAGTCCGGTCTGACGGAGGAGACGCTTGCGAGCGTGTTGATGAGATGTGTGCTCCTCGCAATCCGAGTTGAAGATACAAGCAAAGAATCTCTTGATCTCATCACATGAGATCCGATGTCTTCTTAATGAGCGAGGCACAATGAAGGAGACGGAGATCCATGAGCGGTCGAAGCCGCGGCACAACAACATGACGTCGACAGCAACTCTCTCTAGGGCACAAGGGGGATAGCCACTAAGATGGAGAGAGATGGGGCATGTACAATGATAATGAGAGAGAGAGACTTCCAAAGTGTTGTTTCTAGAAGAGCTAGGGCTGCCTCTTCTTTTTAGTATTTTGGGAGTCCATGGATCACAATCCATGTAAAACACAAAATCAATGGTTGAGATTGATATGTGTTTCTATTCAATGTCCACCATGTTATTGTAAAAAAATAACAACAAAAAATTAATTCAAATCAATAATATCAATATAATAATTTGATTATATCAGTAATTAATCAAGGGACAAGGAAGGTGGCAATCAACCTTCCTTATATGGTGGGGACGGCCACTTGACCAGGTCAAGGTGGTCTTCACTATCCACATATGGAAGGTAGTTGCCCTTCTAAGGTTTCAGATTTATGCTGTAATAGGAAGATAAACCTGTATCACGAATTGTCATCAATAAACAT
This sequence comes from Ottelia alismoides, assembly GCA_037367405.1. NCBI lineage: Eukaryota > Viridiplantae > Streptophyta > Magnoliopsida > Alismatales > Hydrocharitaceae > Ottelia > Ottelia alismoides. Next base: position 631,283 of record JAZKJV010003250.1, on the reverse strand, counting down.
CAAATAATATCGATATCCATTTCAAGTCACGATACTGAAGGGACCACATTACATGAATATGTATTAGGTCAAGAATACCTTCACATTTTGTGACCTTGTTACGGAAAGGTGTCCTAGTCATTTTACATCGAAATAATATTCACAGGTAGGCAAAGATTGAACCTGTAGAAAATCTAAGTCCCATCCTTTATCAATCTATTGATCCTATCAACTGACAAATAGTCAAGCCTTTGATGCCAAATCACATTTGAATGATTTCCATCCTCTCTAATTCTTTTAGGATTTTTATTAGTGGTAGTAACATTCATGACAATTTCATTAATGCATGATTCATAGAGTTAACCAGAAGTCAGAACACCATCCGTAATATATTTATCATAAAGACTTATGACAAGTTTATTACATAATAGAAACAAATATCCACTTCTAACTAATTTAGATACATATATTAACTTCCTTTTGATATCTTGAACATAAACACTCTTTAAGTACCGTGACTTTTCCACTAGATAATGATAGTCTGCAGGTCCCAATGGCAACTGATGCAACACTTGCATCAGATCCCATCTGGATGACTATCCACCCTTCATCAAGACTCTTTGTTTCCTGAATAGATGCAATAAATTCCATACATGAATAGAAGCACTGGAATCGATGACTCATTTACCTTCTCGTCTTATGAGAAAATTAGTAAAAATGATGAAAGTAGAATTCATATTTGCTGGAGCTTTACCTTTGTCAGCAGACTTCAGGTAATTTGGATAGTTATGATTCCAGTGTCCCGGCTTCTTGTAATGATGACACACATCGATCTTCTTTGATTTCACCATTATGGAAGTAGTAGAAGATGAGACAACACTTTACTCTTCTTCTTTCTCTTCTAGGCTGGGCCTTCCTGAGATCCTTGCTTCTGAACATGTTTCCCTTTGACCTGTGCAACCATTGCACTACCAGAGGGATTATCTTTCTTCATTAAATATTCTAGAGACTTTATTGAAGCCAATAGCTCAGCATTTGACAAGTTCAACTTGTTCATGTGGAATGATGCCATAAAGTCATTAAAAGATTTTGGCAGAGACAATATAATGAAGTCAGACTGCATATCTGCGTCCATATTTGCCCATAGATTTTCCAGTTTAGACAAGTACCCAAATATTTTGAGTACATGTTCTCTAACTGAAGTCCCTTCCTGCATTTTGCAGCGAATAAGCTCTTTCACAACATTATAACGATGAGTTCGGTTTACATATCTGAACATCTCCTTGAGATTCAACATTATATTCTGGTAGGTCTCCATCTCCACATGTTGCTTCTGAAGCACATTGGAGAGAGATCCCAGAATATAACATCTGGCCAATGTATGATCTTCATCATATTTTTCATTGTATTTGATAACTTCCAATGTCTTAGGGTTTTCATGCTTGTCCTTGGACAACACATAGGATATGCTCTCTGTAGATAGGACAAGATCCAAATTACATATCCAATCCGAGTATTTTGGTCCGGTCAATTGATTGGCCTCCAGAAGCCTACTGAATGGGTTCATGGACTTCATTATCTGAAATTAAGAATGCACTATATTTAAATAAATAACTAATTATATATTCAATTTTATATCTTTGATTAAGGATTTTTAATCAAATTAGTCTTAACTTTTCAACTTTGAAAGTTTACTCCCTTAATTACTTTCAAAGTAAGAGATATACGTACCACTACATCTCTAGCAAGAATCGGGATATCCTTTTCTACCTTAATTACATCCCAATAATATGAGAAACCATAAATAGGGTAAAAAGAAGCAGGAACTCATTCTGCCTTGCAAGTCCAACTTGCATTCCCAATTCGGTCTTTAACACCTAGGCCCACCACCCCTCAGGTGATGTTGACCCGTCGTTAATTGAACCAACATCAACATGATTAGAACTCATCATTCATAATCAAATATTGCCCCAATAATATGAGGAATCGATATTGGGGTCACTACGCATACAGACTCACTCTTTTGAGAAGCAAAAAGCCCTATCCTGATGTGCTTGTATGCAAGAGCTGTCACTTTGGACTCCTACATACAATCCCTGGTGATGGAACACTTAGCCTTGACGGGAGACCATGGATGTCACTTTTGTGATCTTCCACCTCATATTTAAAATTTAATTAATTATTATGAATCATATTCATATAACTAATTTATCCAAGGGAAATACTATTCTATTCACAATAGAGTATTTTTAGTTGGATATAATTAATTTAATCATATTAAATCAATTACCAATCAAATTTATTCAACCAACAAAGAATTTTCGATTGTTACTTGTAAGGATGATTGATGAATCCACGATTCATCATCTCAATATCTTGATCTTAGCAAAATCCACGAGTAAATTACCTAATAAATATATATAAAATCCATAAAATAAGAAAATGACTCTTGTAAATAAAATACATTAATTATTGTATATAAGATTGTACAAAATGAATTAACAATAAAAAGCCACAAAATCACAGGAGTTTTATACATGTAAATAGCACAAAACTTCATGTATTTTTAATAATTTCATTTCAACTTATTTTTGGCTAATTCTTTCTCCAACTTGTTCATAACAATGTATATAAAAATACAAAACAAATTTTACCTCAAATAAATGCTCCTAGATCCCAAAGAGAAAAAAAAGCCGTAAAGACCAACTTTCAAGCCAAATTCCCGCTCCGTATGAACTCCAAATTCATGAAACTCACTTTTAAAGTTCAACTTAGAAAATTATCTATCCAACGGAAGCGCTTTCACTAAAATCGGAGCTCATTTGCAAAAGTTGGGTTTTGGGACCTAGATGTACATTGTATATTATGTATATTCATTCTTTCTTCATTTTTTATTTCATCTTTCTTAATTATTAAAAATACAAAAAAAATATGGTTGTGTTGTATTTTGATTATACTATTTTACTGTATTTTTTCATTGTAAATATCTCTTATCAAAAAGACAAAAAAAATACATATTAGAAAAGCAAACAAAAAATGTACATGTTGTATGTATTCCCTTATAAATTCCCCACTATTTTTTTCATTCTTTATATATTTTTTTGTATTTAAAGTAGCCTACATTATTTCATTTTATTTATTTAATTATTTTACATTCTCTACAATAACCACCAATTCAACTCCATTATTCCACCATTTTTCCAACTTCCCATTCAACTCCATAAATAATTCAACCTCCCATTCAACTCCACCACTTTAATAACCTCTCATTCCATTCTCTGTATATACATCACATCCTCATCAATTTGCACTTGATCCATCTTTATGTGAGGAGAGCCTAGTTCTCAGAGTTGAATCGGTGACAGCGACACAACCGCGGTCGAGCGACGACGGCCCTCTCTTCGATGAGATCCGTCGGTTTTTTTGGCCAACATCGCAACCACATCCGTGCGTTGCTCGAGCTCATCGCTCGTCGACGGTTCGAGCGAAGACCGTGCTCTCGTGAGCACATCATAGGCGACCGTCCAGCTTAGGTAATTTTATTTTCATCTTGTTGTCGTTATTTTTATCTTTGCAATTTTTTTAGTCCATCATATTGTCATCCATATACCCACATTTGTTCCACATCATCTTCTACATCATCACATCAATTTTTTTCCATCATGTGCATCCCCTAATTAACAAAACATAAAAAAATATAAAAAAATTAAAACAAAAAACGTTTTTTTGTTTATCACAGCACAAAAGAAAAAAAAAACAAAAAAAAGAACAGAGGTGGAGCAACAGCTCCAAGGCCACCGCCCCACCTCCCCATCGTCATCGCCGGCGCCCCCGTAGCCGACCGCATCACCACCAGCCACCCGCGGGGTTGGCGCCACCTCAGCGGCTGCCGCACGCGACCCCTCTCCTCCGCACGAGCTCCACCATCGCCACCACCAGTGGCGGGCCCGCGCCTCCAGCCCCGCGGCCACCCGCCTCATAGGAGCTGAGCATCGCGTACGCACCTCCGCGTGTCGGCCGGCCTCCGTCTCCGCCCTCGCGCCGCGCCATCGCGGCCGCGCCGTTGTCCCGCATCGCCACCCATTTTGGGTTTCACTTCCATCATGCAACCAGGGAGGAAGAAGGTGACTTATTTTTTTATTGTAAAAATTTTATTTATAGTTTCTCTAATCACAAATAGGTCCTTGTATAAAGTTGTTTGTTTATTTTGCTTTCTGTATTTGCACAGATATCCCTGTGTGCTCAATTAAATTTGGACTTCAATATTGCATCCTTTTATTCAATAGAAAATGTCTTTGTATTGAGCAACTAATTGTCTACATGCTGAACATTTATTTATATTTTTGTGAATTGTGGGTAATTATTTAAAATTGTCTAACTGAAAAATTGGATATTTTACCTGTTTTGAGCACTTAAATTTATATCTCACACACGGTTGCTCTAAAAATTCCACAAAAATTATATATGATGCCTTGAAGAGTGTTTAACTTACTTCTAAATTTCATCCAAAGTGGAGTTGTCTTATGCCTAAAATAAATTGTAGAGTGATTTTAATATTTGATTTTTAATTAAATCCACATACGTCATTTTCGTGAAATTTCAAGTCTCATGTATGCCACATGAAAATACCTACTTGAGATAATTCGCACTCTGATAAGTTTGTCATTATGGATTTATTAGAAATTATTTACTCACTGTCACTCTGTTTTCACTAAAAAATCCATAAAAAATTCATAATTTGTCAAAAAAATTCCAAAAATATTACTGTAGCTTCCGTGCATAATGTTTTCATTCCAGTAATTTTTTCATCATTTTTACTTACTGTTTGCGTGAAAAATTGTGAAAATACCCATAAAAAGTGTGTATTTTTTATTGTTGCATTATAACCCCGAAAATACAAAAAAAATATGTTTATTGCTCATATCTGGATTAGGATTTTAGGAAAAATATAATTTGGCTAAATTGAATTGATTTGACATTAAAATGACTTTGGCCTTGTTGTGTGTCTTCTTAGTGTCTTAATTCAGCCGCATTTGCCTTTCACCTTTGTTTTTGCATTAAAAAATATATTTTAAAAAAATCGCGTGGAAATCTAGATCTAAACTTTCGAATTAACCCTAAAGTTGTTCCTTTGCCTCCCTGAGTTCGACCCCGGACTTGCCCGGGATATAAATTAAAGCTGAGACACTCTTCACGGTGATTTTCTCTCGGTTCTGACTGATTCGCTAAGTACACGTGCTACAACGTGCATGAATTAAATGCGTATTTAGTGACTCGTCAGATGGCGCCGTTGCCAGGGTGGCAAACGATTTAGGGATTAATTTAAAAATTTGGATTTAGATTTCATTTATTCGGGTAGTCAGACCCCCGAGCCACTTGTAATTAATCCATTTTCCTCGCAATTATTTCTCTTCATATTTTTGTATACATTTTGTTTTCATCTCTCTAATATAAATCTCATTTTTCTTGCGAGGGCCTGGTGGACTTGGAGTGCATCGGAGGTCGACGGACGTGACGTGTGCCAACTGCTGAAGAGCTAGGAGAATTTATTTATTTCGAGAGAGCTTTTGTAAATTTTTGTAATTATTTAGCTTGCTCCTTTATAGCGGCTCTTATTTGAGAGCTCGCGTCTGTAAAATAGACTTGGACATTATTTGTGGTGTGTCGAGACTTGTTTCACTCTCCGGTGAGGGTGGGGCTCGACTTGAGTGGCGACATTAAGGATTAGGCACACGGTAGTATAGCATCAAATTTATTTGTGCCCATTGTAAATTAGGCCACACATATCTTAGAAGATTCACACATCCTATAAGATTCATAATGAGACGCACATAGACATGTACTACTTATCTCAAATCAAATCAATTCTTCCCCGCTAATAGTATACTGTTTAGGTGTGGTTTTCTCGATCTGCATGCATTTAGTGTAATATTTACAAATTATGTCCTGCATAACGCATGTAGAGTGCTGGGATTCACTGTAAGTATACCTTCTTCTGAGCATGCAACATAGTTTCTCGTTTGCATTCTGATTTCTGATTCCCCTCTTGTTTTACAACTTAAGGTCAAAAGGAACCTGAGACTGAACGGTAGACATGCTTGTGTGTTCTTATAAATTTCAAGTGATAACCTAACTTTAAAATTGGGACTGAATTGAGCAGGTCGGTTTAAATAATTGGAATAAAAAGAACCCATGTTCTCGGGTGCATAAAGCCCTCATTGTTTGTTCTACTTGCAAGTGAGAGAGACGACCCTAGGATAGAGCCAAGCCTGGATTTCTTACTTAGTACTGGTTCTTTCTTTTTACACGATTAGCTACTTTTCAGTGAGGAATACGGGAAGTCGGTAAACGGTCCAGACTTCCTTAGCAGAGTGGGAGGTTTTGAGGACGCCTTAGTCCTCAAGGAACGGGTAGCCGTATTTATACGGTCCGTACTTACTCCTATGCTGGCTGAAAGGAGGTCAAACTTGTCGTAAGAACCGGGCCAGACTGTAGGAAAATACGGGCACCTAACAGCTCGTTAATCTTTCCAAGATTGTATTCTCACCAACTAAAATTGACAAGATAATTAGGCCGAACTCTTATGGCCATCACGTGTTGAGTTGGTGAAATTGAGGGTTTGAATTGTGTTTGTATTGTGTGAGTTCACTCCGCACATTTACGTGCATCGTAGAACTAGCACCTCATTGAATATCGTGTTCGAATCGGTTCTTTTGACATCGAAGATGGCCGATTGGGAAGATATTTATTCGGACTTTGCAAATCTCCCGTTGAACCCTTCAAGAAGTACGTCTTCACAGGTCCATGCGGAACTTGGACCAACCTGTACTCATGACCCTCTTGAGCCCAGGATCACCCACTCTCGGGATGGTTACTCTCAAACTATTCCATTTCTTTCTTCCCTCCTCACCGAGGAAGACCTTCGCCTTAGTGAGAATATCTTGATTCATAAATCCTCTTATAATCAAGAACACCTTGTTGATTCAGGACCGAAAGAAGACACAAGAAAAATACCTCCAAAGAAGAAAGAAGAGGAAGAAGAGAACCATGAAGACCCGTTGAGAATGGTACTAGACAGATTAGCTGCATCTAAGTAGCAACACACACTACTCCGAGCTCAGCTAGGACAACTAAATGTTGGGTTCGAACCACCAATGGATGCGGCGTACAACCCTGGACAATATCAAATTCATAACTACTTGAGTCCGATCGAACCCAATGTTGATTTTGAGTTGAAGCCGTACTTTCTGAACCTGCTGCCACATTTTGATGGGAATTCATCTGAGGAGCCACATGCATTCCTAAGGGACTTTGAGCTCATCTATGCTAACCTCAAACATCATAAAGTTAGCCAGGATTATATTAGGCTCAAAGCTCTTCCATTTGCCTTGGGTGGAAATGCCGATTACTGAGTGAAGAATCTTGGAATCACCGTCACCACTTATGCCCAGTTCAAGGACCTGTTTCTGAAGAAGTTCTACCCGTTGAGTAGAACTAACATGATGAGGACGCGAATTACGAGTTTTTCCCAATTACCCCATGAAGCTTTTTGTGATGCTTGGGAAAGATTCAAGGACATCCTGCAGAAGTGTCCCTGTCATGGACTAGATGACAACATCTTGGTCCAATCATTCTTTACTGGTCTCATCCCTGAGATGCAGGGTTTAGTGAGCGCTGCCTGTGGAGGCAACTATACATCACGAGGAGCAGATACCGTTTGGAGGGTATTCGAGCAGATGGCTGAAACTAGCCGCTCACAGATGGCCAGCAGGGCCTATACACCATCCCCCAGTTCACTCTCATCTGGAGGGGGAAAATCAGTTGTTGTCGATCTCTCTCAGGACGTTATCCCTAGCATGGGACTCCTTACTGACAAGCTTACTGTAGTCGAGAGGATCGATAGGAGGATTGATGAGTTAGACCAGAGTGTCTCCAAACTTCCAAAACAGATGGAGGAGTTGACTGAGAAGGTATCTAAGATAAAGATACCTGCCGTGACTGCATCCGCTGCTCCCGTTTACCGAGTTCACCATGTTCAGGAGTAGTTGGTGTCAGGGCAACCCCAGCTGTGGGAGCAAGACCAATCGTACACCCACTCTTTCTAGCATCCACCTCCACTAGCAGAGATAATTCAAGAGGAGCCTCCACCGGTTTGGGAGGTGAATGGAGTATGGTATACTGAGGACTCTGCCAGGCAGGGAAGTTTGGGAGACCGACAGACCTACCAACATCCCCCAACCTTTCACAACACCGCATTCACCTCCGCACCACCTCCTTCACAGCAGAGCCCTGGATTCCAGCCACCCTGCCAGCAGAGGCAGCAATACCAGCAGTATGGCCGATAGGGCCATTACCAGGCGGGCCAGTAGGACCCACAATCTCAACAAATACCCCAGCAGCAGCAGAGGCAGTACCGTGGCCAGCAGGGCCAGTCTTCCCATTCTTCTTCCCAGTCTTATCCACTTCCTTCATCGTCTAGTCCCGTGGATATACAACAGCAGATACTCGACGAGCTCCATTCCTACAGGAACAAAATTCATGACTTACGGGTGGATGTCAACCGCATGTCCAGATGGTGAAACGAGCAGACTGCACCCTCTACCTCAGTTCTAGCCCAAGTTCAGGCTAACCCCAATAGCCTGAACCAATCTAGTTCTCAACAGCACTTTAGTCAGGTATACTATTAAGCATCTCCTAGATCTAAACATGAGATTCTTTCGTGTGACGAGGCTAACCACATGTCACTCAAGAGCGGAAGGACCGTGATCGTACCTGACCGGGCGAGGGACACGAGGAGGGGCATCTCTGGAGCTCTACTTGAGGAGTCTTCAGAGGACGAGGAGGAGGGGCAACATATTCCGGAGCCCCGTCAGCATCATTCGAGGATTTCTACTCAGGGAACCGAGAGGAGAATGAGAGCACGTACGCAGCATCAGCAGCATGGATACTCTTCATAGTCTACGGAGGACCTTGCATCTCCGGTTGTGGTGGATACCACTCCAGCTTCTATTCCACAACCTATAGTAGATAGTTTTAATTTCGATCCCATGTTGCATCAAATAGATTCATGTATGAAGAACTCTGTTTCAGTTAATGCCAAGAATAATCTTTCAATTCATGATTAAGACTCTTCATCTTCTGTTTCCCTAGCTTCAATCCCTTTCCCCCGTGCTCTTACGGTAGGAAAGCGCATCAAAAAGATTCAGAAAGATGACCCCGATATGGCACGGTTTTGTAAAGAAAACATCACTGTAAAGGTGCCATTTGATGAATATGTGGCTAACCATCCTGCATTCCAAAAATACCTTAAGGTGAGATGCACACCTACAAGGGTTAGCAGGAAGAAAGATAATCGAAATATAAAGACACATGTCTTATCAGTAGCCACAACCTATTGTCTCAAGAATCAGACTTTACCAAGGAAAAAGAGAGACATGGGTGCTCACTATGTGGAGAGTCATATTGACGATATTGCGTTTGCACGCACACTCTTAGATAACGGTTCTTCGATCAACTTACTTCCCTTAGCCTTATATCAGAAATTGGAGTTGGGACCACTTCGCAAATCTAGAGCTTTACTCCAATTTGCAGATCGTTCAGTGAAGAGACCTAAGGGAGAAGTGAAGAACATCATTATCTCGATTGAGGGGCAGAACTATCAGGTTGATTTCACAGTATTGGACATGGAGACCCCCAATCATTGGAGATAATCTCAGATCATTCTCGGACGGCCCTTCCTTAGGACCGCAGGCGCAGCTTTTGACTATGGTACGTGAATGATGAAGTTCCGTTCTCCAGGCGGAGCGGTGAACCTTGAGATGAAGCAAACCAAGTGTCAACGATCCGATTCAGAGAGTAGTACAGAGTACTCATCTTCAGAGGCAGATTGCAGTATGATTAGCACAGTTGGGATTTGGGGACAGATTCCTTCAGGACAGAGCGAGTCCCTTTCATCTGGAAAGGGTATAGTGGATGATGCAGTTTGCCAGGTGTTGTCTGATCTTGTGAGAGATGCATCTACCTATTCTCATGATGACATAGAGATCCAGCCGGATTTGTCAGTTCCATCCCCTTCGGAACGATCAAGGGACATAGATGATGAGTCAGACGCGGCTTTGGCCGAACTACCGCATTTCTTTGGCGATCCGACTCCCTTTACTTCTGAGTTGGTGGTGAGTACTACTTAGCTTATCCCACCTTCATGCAGCACGGAACCAGATTCAGATTCAGTTCAGCCAGATTTGATTGATGATACCACATTGCCAGAACTGAAATCACTACCTCCAACACTAAAGTACGCCTTTCTTGCAGGACCCAAAGAGAGATATCATGTCATCATTAGCTCAGACTTGACTTTAGAACAGGAGTCTAGGTTGTTAGAAGTCTTAGAGAGGAACTGCAAAGCAATAGGCTGGACAGTGTCGGATCTCGTGGGCATCAATCCCGCTCTCTGCTCGCACCACATTTTTACTGAGGATAATGTGAGACCTTCTCGTGAGTTCCAGAGAAGACTTAACCCCAAACGGGAAGTGGTGAAGAAAGAGATTGAGAAATGGTGCAAAGCATGGTTTATATACCCTATTTCTCACTCCAAGTGGGTGGCCCCACTTCATGTTGTCACGAAGAAGTTGGGAATTCAGATGGTCACCAACGAGGAGGGGGTAGAGATCGTGACACGAGTACCCACGTCGTGGCGCGTCTGTGTCGACTACAGGCGCATGAATGCTGCGACCAAGAAAGATCACTTTCCCTTGCCTTTTATTGATCAGATCTTGGAGAGACTCGTAGGGAATGAGTTCTTCTGTTTTCTTGACGGGTACTCAGGCTACAACTAGGTGGCCATAGTCCCTGAGGACCAGGAAAAGACCACTTTCACATGTCCATTCGGTACTTATGCTTTCAGGCGCATGCCATTCGGGCTCTGCAATGCCCCAGTCACATTTCAGAGGTGCATGATCACCATATTTGCAGAGATGGTGGGAGATTTCCTGGAAGTGTTCATGGATGAATTCTCGGTCCATGGTGATTCTTTTTATACATATTTAGCGCACTTGGACCGCGTCCTCATGAGGTATAGAGAGGTGAATCTGGTACTCTCCTGGGAGAAGAGTCACTTTATGGTGACGGAGGGTATCGTGTTGGGGCATGTCATCTCCAAAAGGGGAATGGAGGTGGACCCTGCCAAGGTGGAGGTGATCAAGAAACTCGATCCACCTACCAACGTGAAGTCAGTGAGGTCTTTTCTAGGGCATGTTGGATTCTATAGAAGATTCATTCAGGATTTTTCAAAGATCGTCCGCCCACTGACTGAGATCTTAGGGAAAGACACAGAGTTCGTTGTAGATCATAGGTGTCTGGAGGACTTTGAGCTCTTGAAGAGGAAGATTTGTGCCTCGCCTATTCTACAAGCTCCCGACTGGTCTCTCCCCTTTGAGATCATGATTGACGCTTCAGATTTCTCTATAGGAGCTGTGTTAGGACAATGGTGAGAGGGAATCCCGTTTGCGATCCATTACGTGAGCAAAGTATTAGGTCCTACACAGAAGAATTATACAGTGACTGAAAAGGAAATGCTCACTGTAGTATGGGCCCTCGAGAAGTTCAGATCATATATTTTGGGCTCTAAGGTGACAATTTATACTGATCACATAGCCATTCGATATTTAATGGAAAAGAAGGACGCGAAGGCGCATCTTCTTAGGTGGATTTTACTCCTCCAGGAATTTGATTTGGAGATAAAAGATAAACCTGGAGTGAAGAATGTTGTGGCTGATCACCTTTCTCGGATTGAACTTAAGGATTCTCCTGATTATGAGAGGATTAGAGAGACCTTCCCAAATGAGTCAATTTGTGTTATTGACTCACTCACGTGGTATGCCAACATGGTGAACTATCTTATCTCCAAGTAGGTTCCCCATGGTTGGACTAGGAGCAGCATTGACCGACTTAAGTCGGATTCGAGAAGATACCACTGGGACGATCCTTTCCTTTTCTTCGAAGGACCGGATTGTGTTTGGAGAAGGTGTATTCCTCAGGAGGAATACCAAAGTATCTTCATATATCGTCATTCACTTGAGGCTGGAGGACACCATTCGGGAAAAAGAACCGCTCACAAAGTACTTCAATGTAGATTATATTGGCCGACCTTGTTTAGAGATGCTATTGATTTTGTACGGTCGTGCCCGATCTGTCAAAGGATGGGAGGGACTGTTGGACAAAGAGATGAGATGCCCATGCAACCGGTAATTATTTGTGATTTTTTTGATGCATGGGGCATAGATTTTATGGGTCCCTTTCCCAACAGCCATGAACATGAGTATATATTGTTGGCGGTTGATTATTTATCCAGGTGGGTGGAGGCTATCCCAACCCGAACTGCAGACAACAAGACTGTCTGTAAGTTTGTGAGAGACCATATTATTGCTAGGTTCGGGGTGCCAAAAGTTTTGATATCTGATGGGGGTAGCCACTTTGTGAACCGGGATATGAGATCTTTAGCTAAGGACTATGGATTTGAGCATAGAGTTACTAGTCCTTACCACCCACAGTCCAACGGCATGGCAGAGGTTTCAAATAGTGAGGTGAAGAGTATTTTGTAGAAATTGGTTTGTCCCGATAGGAAGAACTAGTCTCAGCTTTTGGACCAAGTTATGTGGGCCTATAGGACAACCTACAAGACACCATTGGGTACTTCACCATTTAAAATGATCTATGGCAAGCCATGCCATTTGCCCGCAGAATTGATTCATAAATCCAAATGGGCAATTAAGAAAATTAACTGGAGTTGTCACCTAGGGAAGCTTTGTCGAGATTTGAACTTGAACGAGGTCGTAGAAATCCGAAACAGGGCATATGACAACAGCTTGATTTATAAGGACAAAGTAAAGAGATGGCATGATCAACACATTAGGTGCAAAGACTTTGTCCCTGGACAAAAGGTATGGTTGTTCAATGCCAGGTTGAAGATGTTCCATGGGAAGCTCAAATCTAAATGGATGGTTCCCTTTGTTGTTAAGAAAGTGCACGAGAATGGAAGTGTAGAGATAGCTGATCTCACAGATGGTGCACAATCTCATGTGGTGAATGGACAACTGTTGAAGCATTTTGTTGATTCGAAAGAGCAGTTAGTCCAAGTCGAGGTCATCAACTTCATACAGAGTGAGCACAGAGTAGATACACCAGATTACTCGTCATGAAGATGCAGCATCAAGATTCGACATCTTAGAAGATTCATTGCTCTTGTACATTCTCCCTTCTTTGTATATTCTCCAGATCACATTGGTTCTCACACTTAATCCTTCCTATACTTAGGCTGACCAAGGGCCTAAGTATAGGGGGAACCGATGCCCGCCATGTGTATATACTCAACCACGTCTTCTCTTGACTTCGTCCGCCCCATTTTTTGCTCTTCTTCTACACCTAGGCTGACTAGAGCCTAAGTATAGGGGGCGGATCGACTTCTATACTATTTATTACTTTAGCCATCCTACGCTTAGCACGAGCTATGTCTTTTTCTCTCTTCTTGTGCCATGAGGACATAGCACATGCTAAGTATAGGGGGGCGTGTATATATTACATATATACTTTACCCATAGCTTGTACTTTCACGTATTTTTGTATATATTATACAATAATTATGGGGTGAAAAAAATTTTCAAAAAAAATATCTTAAAAAAACCTTTTCAAAAAAAAAACTTTTTTCTAAAAAAACTCTTTTTCCTTATTTGCTAAAAAAACTTTTAAAAAAATCATCTTTAAAAAAACTTTTTCAAAAAAAAGTCCTTTCTTATTTACCTATTGTTTTAAAAAAACTCTTGAAAAAAAAAAGAAAAACTTTTCTAACAAAAAACTTCTTTGCCTTTGTTTGTCAGAAAAAAAAATTTGAAAAAAAAACTTTTTCTAAAACTTAAAAAAAATCAATCATAAAAAAAACTAAAAAAAACTAAGTAATAAGTTAGTTTAATCCCTGACACAATTCACTTTCACACAAGACTAGTGATGTTCAAGAACACTTGGTTTATGAGGTCTTGATATTTTGAGTTAAACGGCCTGAGTCATTAGGGTCTTGGACTTAATTATTCGCATTTCCCTAGTTTGAAAGATTTGCGTGCTATATTGCATGCTTAGTCTCTACCTTAAGAATATGATCAGCACCTCACATACACGACTGCAGTTATGATGAGATGAGTTGAAATTTCACTTGAGGAACTGGGATGAGGGATTTGAGTTTGGACTTGATTTGATGATGCTCGAGGATGGGATAAAATCAATGAAGGCTTCATGAAACCTGAGTGTCAGCATCTTTAGCCAGTATGAGAACATGGTTCTTGTACTATCTCTTGATATTTACCTATGTGCCATGGTGTGATAAAATAAAAAAATGTTGATCAGTGTGCGCCAACTCTTGGTAAAAGCAGTGGAGCTAGCCAAAAATACTACAAAGCAATGAAATGATAAAGAAAAGCTCTCATTCCACAAAGTCAATTATCAAAAGAGCTTCCACCAAAGGCGAGCGCTCCCAACCATTTCAAAGTGTCCACTTGGACCACCGCTATTAGGACCAGGAGTCGGGCTTGCACCAAAAAAGGGCTCTGCATCGTAAATGCTACAAGTCTGGGTGTAGAAGGTACGATAGGTACTCAAAAAAGGCACACCCCGGTGTACTCCCAGGAAAACAAGTGCAGACGACTCCAACTTCTCTTGACGGACGCACTGATCAACACCAAAATAAATGCGTTGAGTAATAAGGCACTCGAGAGGATCCTTGTTCCAATGAGAGGGAGAGAAGAAATGACACAATCCTATGCCTTCCATCAATTGGCCTTCCATCTACACTTTTAAGTCTGACAACTAAAGAGACTGTGGATTGGATGCAAGAAATGATTTATTCCCTAGTGTTGAGGATCGGGTTCTTAGGAGAGTCTGTTGGACTGGAACCTTGGGTGACGTTGTGACTCTACTCTTGTAACTACGGTCAACACTTAAAGTCATATCCCTACTATATATGTATACAAAGAGAGTCTGATGATTGGGAAAATTGGATACCTTTTGACTAGAGCTTGGTTCAGCTTAGAATTTTAGGATCTCTAAAACTAAGAGTTCTTGAATGGTTCAAGTCTTGTATTCACATGCACAGTCAGGGGTTAACCCAACTTATTCATTCTTTATTTGCTCGAGGACTAGCAAAGTTTAAGTATAGGGGGGTGATGAATCCACGATTCATCATCTCAATATCTTGATCTTAGCAAAATCTACGAGTAAATTACCTAATAAATGTATATAAAATCCATAAATTAACAAAATGACTCTTGTAAATAAAATACATTAATTATTGTATATAAGATTGTACAAAATGAATTAACAATAAAAAGCCGCAAAATCACAGAGGTTTTATACATGTAAATAGCCCAAAACTTCATGTATTCTTAATAATTTCATTTTCAACTCCTTTTTGGCTAATTCTTTCTCCAACTTGTTCATAACAATGTATATAAAAATACAAAAATACAAAACAAATTTTACCTCAAATAAATGCTCCTAGATCCCAAAGAGAAAAAAAGCCGTAAAGACCAACTTCCAAGCCAAATTCTCCCTCCGTATGAACTCCAAATTCACCAAACTCACTTTTAAAGTTCAAGTTAGAAAATTATCTATCCAATGAAAGTGGTTTCACTAAAATCGGAGCTCATTGCAAAAGTTGAATTTTGAGACCTAAATGTACATTGTATATTATGTATATTCATTATTTCTTCATTTTATATTTTATCTTTCCTAATTACTAAAAATACAAAAAAATTATGGTTGTGTTGTATTTTGTTTATACTATTTTACTGTATTTTTCCGTTGTAAATATCTCTTATTAAAAAGACAAAAAATACATATTAGAAAAGCAAACAAAAAATGTACATGTTGTATGTATTCCCTTGTAAATTCCCCACTATTTTTTCATTCTTTATATTTTTTTGTTGTATTTAAAGTAGCCTACTTTATTTAATTTTATTTATTTAATTATTTTACATTCTCTACAATAACCACCAATTCAACTCCATTATTCCACCATTTTTTCCAACTTCCCATTCAACTCCATTAATAATTCATCCTCCCATTCAACTCCACCACTTTAATAACCTCTCAATCCATTCTCTTTATATACATCCCATCCTCCTCAATTTGCACTTGATCCATCTTTATGTGAGGAGAGCCTAGTTCCCAGAGTTGAATAGGTGACAGCGACACAACTGCGGTCGAGCGATGACAACCCTCTCTCCGGTGAGATCTGTTGGTTTTTTGACCAACATCGCAACCACATCCGTGCATTGCTCGAGCTCATCGCTCGCCGTCGATTCAAGCGAAGACCGTGCTCTCGTGAGCACATCATAGGCGACCGTCCATCTTAGGTAATTTTATTTTCATCTTGTTGTCGTTATTTTTATCTTTGCAATTTTTTTTGTCCATCATATTGGCATCCATATACCCACATTTGTTCCACATCATCTTCCACATCATCACATCAATTTTCCATCATGTGCATCCCCTAATTAACAAAACATAAAAAAATATAGAAAAATTAAAACAAAAAGGTTTTTTTTGTTTATCACAGCACAAAATAAAAAAAACAAAGCAAAAAAAAAGAACGGAGGTGGAGCAGCAGCTCCAAGGCCGCCACCCCACCTCCCCATCGTCATCGCCAGTGCCCCCGTGGCTGGCCGCATCACCACCAGTCGCCCACGTGGTTGGCGCCACCTCAGCGGCCACCGCGCGCACCCCCTCTCCTCCGCACGAGCTCTGCCATCACCACCACCAGAGGCGGGCTCGCGCCTCCTGCCCCGCGGCCACCCGCCTCGTAGCAGCTGAGCACCGCGCGCGCACCTCCACGTGTCGGTCGGCCTTCGTCTCCGCCCTTGCGCCGCGCCATCGCGGTCGCGCCGTCGTCCCGCACCGCCGCCCATTTTGGGTTCCACTTCCATCGTGCACCCAGGGAGGAAGGAGGTGACTTATTTTTTTATTATAAAAATTGTAAAAATTTTATTTATAGTTTCTCTAATCACAAATAGGTCCTTGTATAAAGTTGTTTGTTTCTTTTGTTTTCTGTATTTGCACAGATATCCTGTCGTGCTCAATTAAATTTGGACTTTAATATTGCATCCTTTTATTCAATAAAAATGTCTTTGTATTGAGCAACTAATTGTCTACATGCTGAACATTTATTTATATTTTTGTGAATTGTGGGTAATTAATTAAAATTGTCTAACTGAAAAATTGGATATTTTACCCATTTTGAGCACTTAAATTTATATCTCACACACGGTTGCTCTAAAAAATCCACAAAATTATATATGATGCCTTAAAGAATGTCTAACTTACTAACAAAATTTCATCCAAAGTGGAGTTGTCTTGTGCCTGAAATAAATTGTAGAGTGGTTTTACTATTTGATTTTTAATTAAATCCACATACGTCATTTTCATGAAATTTCAAGTCTCCTGTATGCCACATGAAAATACCTACTTGAGATAATTCGCACTCTGATTAATTTGTCATTGTGGATTTATTAGAAATTATTTACTCACCGTCACTCTATTTTCACTAAAAAATCCTTAAAAAATTCATAATTTGTCAAAAAATTCCATAAATATTACTATAGCTTCCTTGCATGATGTTTTCATTCCAGTAATTTGTTCATCATTTTTACTTACTGTTTGCGTGAAAAATTATGAAAATACCCATAAAAAGTGTGCATTTTTCATTGTTGCAATTTAACCCCGAAAAATACAAAAAATGTGTTTTTTGTTCATATCTAGATTAGGATTTTAGGAAAAATATAATTTGGCTAAATTGAATTGATTTGACATTAAAATTAGTTTGGCCTTGTTGTGTGTCTTCTTAGTGTCTTAATTCAGCTGCATATGCCTTTCACCTTTGTTTTTGCATTAAAAAAATATATAAAAAAACCGCATGGAAAACTAGATCTAAACTTTCGAATTAACCCCAAAGTTATTCCTTTGCCTCCCTGATTTCGACCCCAGACTTGCCCGGGATATAAATTAATGCCGAGACACTCTTCACGGAGATTTTCTCTCGGTTCTGACTGTTTCGCTAAGTACACGTGCTACAACGTGCACGAATTAAATATCGTATTTAGCGACTAGTCAATGATATAATATAAAAATACAAATTATTCGAATTTTAATAATTAGACAAATACATCTTGATTACTTCAAGCATTATCCTTTTCATACCCGATGTTATGGCCAGTACCGACGGGAGTGGGACAGACTACTCACGGAGCAACATGCACCCCAACGATCCCCGACTAGACACCATATCCACCTCATGTCAAGATAATATGATTTGATCATTTAGTATTTGAGATGATAATCAGTCTTTCAACCAATGTTATATCAAATAATATTTATCAAAACCATTTTGATTAATATTATAAGCAGATTAGCTAAACAAATCCGCAATCCTATTCAAGCAATAATGTTTTGCATATAGAGATTGTCCCACAACTATTGTAGGATGTACTAGGGTTTTCACGAAACATGTATTCAATGGCCTATGATGATTAATCAATTATTTTTATAATTACTAGACATCATATTTAATCCAAGAAAATTCAAAATTTCCTTGATTTCCATTGAACTATAAACACATTAAGTAAAGAGGTTTGATGATCTAATCATCTTCCGATCCATCTCCACTAAATATGGAATATCTAGGGCAAATAGAGTCAGTATAACGCGAAAGAAATTCGAGCGTGTTTGCTGGTTTGATTATATACTTAATATAAGTGTTTATTTCTTGTTTCATTACAAGAAAACATTACGCAAAAATAATTATCTTACAGATCTGTGAATTCATGCAAAACAATTTTCCATAGCAGGGAACTATTCGAATCATTTTCATGCACTTTGGTAACAACTAAAGGTTACCATTTTTGTGACATATTTAAAAATTCAAAATATATTTTATTAGCAAAAAATACGTCCAAACAATGCATAAATAGTAGGTTTTTATTTCATCAAAAGTCGATTCGAATCTTGCATCCAATGCAAAAATAATGATTCCCGCACTTCTAAAACATGAACAATGATCACCTAGGGTTTCGGATCATATCCAAGACCTCAACCAGGCTTTGATACCACATGAAGGATTTGGATAGATCCTTAAGCGCATCATGGAAGCATGATGATAACATCTTATACGATCGGAGCGACTAGTCGCACCAGTTGCTCGGTGCAACGGAATTTAAAAATTTTAAATGTGATGAAACCACATGATCCAAGAATACTTCTCGGATCGTTTCATCTAACCACAAGTAATATGTAGGATTACCTCTTGAAGCATGGTTGTGACCAAGTCTCTAAACCAAGAGACCTCTTGTCTCAAGTCCGGTCCGACGGAGGAGACACTTGTGAGCGTATTGATGAGACGTGTGCTCCTCGCAATCCGAGTTGAAGATCCAAGTGACGAATCTCTTGTTCTAATAACACGAGATCCGATGCCTTCTTAACGAACAAGGCACATCAAAGGAGACGGATATCCACGAGCGGTCGAAGCTGCGGCACAACGACATGGCGTCGACGACAACTTTCTCTAGGGCACAAGGGGGATAGCCACTAAGATGGAGACAAATGGGGCATATACAATGAGAATGAGGGAGAGAGAGAGATTACCAAAGTGTTGTTTCAAGAAGAGCTAGGGCTGCCTCTTCTTTTATAGTATTTTGGGAGTCCATGGATCACAATCCATGTGAAACACAAAATCAATGGTTGAGATTGATCTGTGTTTCTATTCAATGGCCACGATGTTGTTGTAAAAAAATGACAACAAAAAATTAATTTACATAAAATTAAATATAAAGATAATATCAATATAATTAATTTGATTAAGTCAATAATTAATCAAGGGACAAGGAAGGTGGCAATCCACCTTCCTCATATGGTGGGGACGGCCACTTGACCAGGTCAAGGTGGTCCTCCACCATCCACATATGGAAGGTAGTTGCCCTTCGAATTATGTGAGATTAATTAATCTCACATAATCCCTAAATTATTTACAACAACATTTGTTGTAAATTAATTGGCAAAAAAAATTCAAAATTAATTTTGTGAATATTGCAATCAAGCCATTAAATAAAATGTGAATCATATTCACAACTCAAATAATATGTAAATTGTATTTCCATCTAATTTCCAATGTGTATCTAATTCACATCAACAATTAATTTGAAGACACTATTTAAATCAAGCTCTCTTTAATATGTTATAAATCACATTTATAATATATATACAAATAATATGGATAGTACTATCCACATTATTCATATAATTGAAAATAAATCACATTTAATTATCTTGGATCATTATTATCATGTCTTTAAATAATATAAATCAAATTCACATTATTTATGATAATTAAATCACATTTAGTTATCAACATATCAATGCTTATATACTTCATTCAACAATGGAATTATTCTTGAACTCTTTCGAGAATAATGTGCTTTTTCTGCAGATACTTGGAGATAAGGACATGGAAATTGTATGTTCCACTTATAGTGACTTAGATAATGAGATCACATATGAAATCCAGATCTCAAGGAACTCTCATAGATGCTTGATTAAATCAAGGTCGTAGATCTAATCGTCTCATTGCATCTGAATCACATTCAGATCAATGTCCCACACTTGGACTAAGATTAGATCACTTCTCTAATGAGAGGAGTCACTAAAATCCAGACATGTTTCATAGATCCCTAAGAATGGAAGTGTAGTGGTTATACAATTTTTAATGATTACATCACCCTCATGTATTCCTAATACCTGTACATCCTACATAAAGGAAGAGCTAGAACAAACCCGAAGGGTATAGATCAATTTATACTGTCATTTCATGGTTTTGTCATTAAGTTTCTCATTTGGTCATTGGGAGTTGGTATCGATCATATGCTTTCCAAAAACATATATCATACCTACAAATTCTTGCCATCCTTTGAAAGCAAGACGACCATGCATAGAATTTGATCGATCCCAATACCTCATGAGTGAGCTCATGTCTTCCGATTCAGAAGTGAATATGTATGATCCCTTTGAGAGATTGTATAACTCATATGCCTATGTATGCACACCATCTCGCCGGTGTATAGACCTGATTAGGTCATCAAGGTATGGGTTTGCCAAATGTACGTACTTAGATATATAACAAGACATCTGTCTCCGGTCAGAGGATGCATGCCTATATCGTGACATGATACGAAATAGGACTTGGTTGTCTAGATCTCGCTTAGTAAACTCTTTGACTTAACTTATCTGACACCTTCGAATCTCTGTTCCTATAGAGAAGACCTGTTTAAAGAGGTTTGTCAGATATCTACCAAATGAAAAGGATTGCCATCTCTTACTCTGACCAGAGATCATCTCTTAACAATCATTTTACGATGCTCGATGAGTCCTCAATCTAACTCTTTAAATATTCATCCAAGCACCAGCCTCTATGATTCAACAATTGAATCAACAGTTGTATGATCATCATGATGGCCATGGTACATACCCCTAATTGTACTAAGGGTGGACCTTATAGTGCATTCCTTCAATTAATCTCAGACAGGGAGTGAAAATAAACCAATAACTTTTATTAATATCAAACATTACAATAACATTTATTGTAGGAATGGTTCACATCAGGCTCATATTGCTAACAACTTTTTCCTTCCCAGAGGATTCGAGGATCGTGGCTTGAGGGAAGCCACCAGTTGAGGACAGAGCTATTAAGGAGAGACCACATGATGATGAGAGACGTACAAACGAGAGACATGATCTCGCTTCGTATATTACTGAGGGTATTTTAGACACATTGTAATAGATGGGCTTATGTATCAGAGAGTAGTGTAGAGACCAAGATGAGCTTAGAGCTGAGATCACTGCGTTGAGAGAAGGAGCCGGGAACCTCCCACTACCTGCTGTGGTTCTCGCTACATTGACAAATGAGTATGACCCGGGAGCTAGGATGTTACACCTTTGGTTTTGGTTACCACTGAATCAAGGGTCATACAAGCTTAGACCGTACTTCATTTCACTTCTTCCCAAGTTCTATGGGAGCACTTCAGAGGATCCATTTACCTTTCTATAACACTTCGAGATGATATGTGGTATGGCTAGTTATCTAGAAGTTACGTAGGAGGTTATACACATTAGGCCTTCCCCTTTGCCTTAGCAGATAAGGCACTTTACTTGTTGAGTAACTTGGGGAGAAAGATATCTACATGGGATGATCTAAAGTCCACATTCCTCCATAAATACTTTCCTCTAGGATGAACTAATATGATGAGGAGTCAAATCTTCAATTTCGCATAGCTTCCCCATGAATCATTCCCTGAAGCATGAGATAGATTCAAAGATTTGAGTGAGAGATGCCCTCATCATGAGATACCTTTAAATGTGCTTGTTCGAAATTATTTTGGAGGACTCCACCCGAATATAAAAAGGCCTAATGAGCACCACAAGTGGAGATAGTTATATGAATAGGGATGTTGAGTTAGTTTGGTCCATATTTGAGGGGATGGTAGAGAATTCATGTGTAGTTGACTCCACTCGGTCATTCTAGAAGGGTCCACAACTACCACACAACCGAGAGCATCAGAAGGTAACTCATGTTTTTTTATTATGATTCATGATATGACATGGGATTCATTAGTTAGAAACTAACCTTAGTCGATGTGATTTAGAAGCAAGTCCAAAAACTATAACCGCTGCGAGAGTTGGAGAAACTCTCATCACTTCTTTAATAGTTGAGTGATTTGACGAAGAAGGTGACTGAGCTGTAGTTTCAGTACCAGCAGTCCTGTCCTTCTTCCACTTCCCAGTCCATATAGAGATCTTTAGCCGCTCCTCCCACCCATCATATTCAGTACATTTAGAGCGAGCTGGTACTTCCTATTGAACCTCTATAGTTTGATTGGCATGAGGATCTATCCAATGCCAATATGAGTCAGATCACTAACCTTGGAGATGATGATGTTGATTCTCATTTCACTCTTGAGATCAAAGGGATATTGTACGCTTGTGTTCAGTCAACATCACATTTTACTCAGAGCATACACCACCAGCAGCAGGACCAACATAGTCATCCACAGTATGGACGTCCACATTATCATCATCATCATCCTTACATGTGGCAGCAATCTCACCAACATACCTATCAAAGACCACATTTATACCAGTATCCTGTTACATATTCATAGACATATCATCACCACCAGCAACAACAATCTTCTTTTACACCACAGAGGCCTCCTCAACCTTTTACACCACAACAACACCCTCCTAGGTAGGAGAGAGTAGATAGCCAGGAACAACACACTGAGTCAGAGATATCTTCACAGTCCCTAGCACTAAATCAGATAATGGATATGATTGGCACACTCCAGAGTACGCATATGAAAGAGATGGAGCGGGTTAACCGTCATCTGGATGAGTTAATAGTTCCCAAGACCACTCTCCCATCTTAGCCTCTGATGAACTCGAACAACAAGAGGCAGCACACATATCAGGTAGACACCACCACATGTATGGATACTTTTCATAAATTTTTATCTAACTTCATTCATCTCAGGAGCGATAGATCACCACAAGCACCTAATCGAGAGGCAGAGAGGGCACATGATGAGGAGAGAGAGCCGACCATGATGATATTGAAAATACACATTATGAAGCTAAGGAGGAGGACCATCACGATGAGGACCAGCACGATGTCCACCATGATGACATTCAAGGGAGTAATGTAGAGGCAATTTACATGGACATAGGCGAGTCAGATGATGATACCGTGCTAGACCATGCAGACACTCTTGATGCAGATTTTCATTCTCTCATTTTAAAGAGATTTATACAGACTTCTGAGACTCTTGATGTACACACCCATTCCTTTGATGATAGAAACAAAAATGTTGATTTTGTTGTTCCTGAGTGTGTACCATTTCATGATGCTTTGTTTCATAAAAAAGAAAAATTCCAAAAAGAAAGATGGTGTTACTCCAGAGACTGAGCGATTATTGAAAGATCACATCTTTTTGGAAATCTTGTTCCATGATGCCTTGGACCACTTCCCTGCACTCAAGCAATAATTGAAGAAAAGATGTCCCACGCATAGGAAGAAGAGATCACGTACAAAGAAGCATGTTTCGACCAAGGCCACATCTTGTGCTATACATAACAAATTACCAAAGAAGAAGAAAGATTCAGGAGCACATTATGTCAGATGTGAGATTTCTCATGAAGCATTCGATCATAGTCCATTAAATAACAGGTCCTCGATTAATTTGTTACCATTTTTTTTACATTATAAGCTCGAGTTAGGTCCTCTTTACAAATCCCTCACAATATTTCAGTTTGCTGATAGACTTGTAAATAGACCTAGGGCATTTTGAGGAATGTTATCGTGACCTTGTAGGGCTTGTAGTTCCCAGTGAATTTTACTGTCCTGGACATGGATTGCCCTACATAGTTATACCTTACCCCAACTATTATTGAGAGGACTTTCTTGGAGACCGCGGAGGCTCTCTTTGATTATGATACAAGGAAGGTATCTTTTCATGCTGAGGGTGAAAATGTACAAATAGAGATGGTGAGAGAATCATCGACTTCCAGTGTCGCGTCTTCTGTTAGTTCAGATGTCCTGAGTTCTTTAGACACTTGCAATTACATGGATGAGGTTCATTTTGATGACCTTGAGAGATATCGGGTAGAGACATGTGATATCCTAGATGAGGATTGGTCCGAGACTATAATTAGTTGTTCTTCCAATGGTACACTATTTTTAGAATGGAGGATGAGCAGATGGAGAAGATACCTGATGATATTATTGCTCACATTTCAGATTTTAAGAGTTCACATAATTGTTCCACTTCAGATGAGCTAGAGACTGATTTTCGTTTAGCTGACTTATTTTCCACTAGTCACTCTGAGGATGAGCACAACAGCGAGTTGGATGATGTTTTCGACATCTTTTCTAGTTTGACTTTGGAGCATATTGAGATGGTGGATAACCATATTGGATATACATCTACCACCACATAGATCCCAGTAAACATACAAATGAGGATACGATAGTGACAGATTCCACCTTGCCAAAACTGAAGACCTTGCCATCAAATATGAAGTATGCTTTCCTTGTGGGTCCACATCGACAGTTTCTGATCATTATCAGCTCATGTTTGACCAAAGTGAAATAATCTCGTCTAATGGAGATTCTGAAAGAAACTGTAAGGATATTGGGTGGAATATATTTTATCTCCGAAGGATAAATCCAGTTTTGTGCTCCCAACATGTTTATCTCAATCATGACAACAGACCTTCTAAAGAGTTTCAACGCAGGCTGAATCCGATTTTACGAGATGTTGTAAAGAAAAAATTTATGAAATGGTGCGACGTAGGGCTTATTTATCCCATCTCAAACTCTGAATGGGCTAGACCATTACATGTTGTCTTGAAGAAGTCGGGAATTCATATGGTCAAGAATGAGAGTGGAGAGGAGATTCCAAAGAGAGTAACCATGTCATGGCGGGTATGCATTGATCATAGGAAATTGAATGCCGCAATGATAAAGGATAACTTCCTTTTGCCTTTTATAGACCTGGTCATAGAGTGGTTGGTAGGGAAGGAGTACGTTTGTTTCCTTGATAGTTACTTCGGATACAACCAGATTACTATTTCTCCTGAAGATCAGGAGAAGACAACTTTCACATGTCCCATTCTCACGTATGCTTTTAGACGGATGCCTTCGTATTGTGCAATGCCCGAGCTACATTCCAGAGGTGCATGCATGCCATCTTTGCAGACATGGTGGGAGATTTTCTCAAGGTCTTTATGGAAAATCTTTCGATCTGATGGTGAGTCCTTTGATGTTCGTTTAACCCACCTAGACTAGTTCTTCAGTAATGTTGTGAGGTGAATCTGATTTTGTCGTGGGAAAAGATCCATTTTATGGTTACAAACATGATTATATTAGGGCATATCAACTCCAGGAGAGGTTGATAACTGAAATCTATCTTGCGTTTAATTAAGAAACGTTTCGGTATAGAGAACCTCAAAGAAAGATCCGATTGATTAAACAAAAATACGATAAAATAGGAGAGAGAGAAAAGATGAAGTAAAGAGTCGGCTCTCTCATATTTTATCTTTAAAACTAATTATTTATCCAGGTAAGTTTTCATGGGTCAAACTCGAGGAGGTAGAAAAAAAATACTATGGCTTTTGAGAAGAAGAGGAATTTCATGATTTTTATTTCTTATTGACAAAGGAAAGAAACCACTCAAAACAGATACAAATCTCGAAAAAACAAAACGAGTAAAATATGCGACAAAAATTTATTAAAAATATCAAGAAACCTCACTAGGGTATTTATGTAACTACCTTTGAAAATTTGATGAAAAATAAAGTCAAAAAGAGGTCGAAATTTAGCCTCCAGTACAGGGGAAGAAATGCAAGAAAAATAAAAGAATCTGTTACAAAAAAGTCATTGTCCTTAGACTTAATTGAAAGGAAAACAAATTTTATTGCGTTTAGGTCCCTGTGTAGGGACCTAAATGCAAATTCTGGAACTTCTGGAGCACTGGTGAAATTCTGGAGTGTCTTGGGGTTTATGTTCCAAATCTTCCACTGTTTCGACTGAGCGATCAGGATTAGAAGTAATGCGATGATCTTGGCCGCTCATTTCAGCCACGTGTCAGCAATCTGTATGCCTGGAGCTCTTGAATGTTCTTACCCCTTCTGACGCACGATGACGACCAGGCTTCTTCTCCGAATTATTGCTGGCGAAGGGCTGCGTGGATCGACCTCATGCATGCCAGAGGGGTGCCTCCTTCACACCTCGAGCTCGACTGGGGGTGAGAAGGCAGCCAGGATGGCGACGATGGCCTCGAGACATTGACGAAGGTGTATCCTGTGCGTGAAGGTCGCCTAGGTTTTGGAAAAAATTACCTCTTGATTATTCGATGCATGAAAGACTCTGGATGTGTGGTTTGTTGCTCCAGATGTGTGAATTAAACTGCAATGGATGGTTTGTTGCTCGATTTCTAATGAGATTGACCAAAAATGTGAAGATTGCAGTTCATGATAAAGTTCCAAGAATAGGATTTGTAGCTCAAAATAGGGTGCGATTTGGTGTGAATTGAAGATGGAATCGAGTCACAACAATAGTTGGATGATTAACCTATCTAATTGGGTAATATACTAGACTAATCAGACACAAATAATAAGGGATTAAAAGAAATGGATGAAGGAATGCACCTGTGAAATGAGGTTGTATGAACCTCTATCTTTGCTCTAGAGTTCGGACTTCTTGGAGCTGTATGCGATGGTGGCAGCGATGCAAGGTGATTGAACGCCTTGGAACTTCTCCTCCATCGTCTCCTCTTCCACGTAGGGCGGGCCTCGAGCCCTGTCACAATCGGGTTGAGGCAGAGACAAGCTAGGAAGTTGGAGGTCGACGACAACTAGAACTAGAAGTTAGGAACATTAGGTTGCAAAGTGGCGATGTTTAGGGGATTTTATAGGAAGATCGAAGGAGAGCAAGGTGGAGATCTAGGGCTAGCTTGAATAGTGGTTGTTAGGAGATGGAAATGGAGGGTTTAGATTAGGTGAAGAAGTTAGGAGGGACGCATGAGAAATTGGTGAAGTTAGCTCTTTGGAACTGAACCAACGATATGAGTTCTTGAAGAAGAAGGACCAGGTGCTGACACGTGTCAGCACCTGGTTGGCCGGTATCCAGAAATTCATTATAAATAGATATTAAATTGTAAATAATGTCATTTCAAGTTGGTATAAAAATGAAAAATGTAAATAATTATTTATCTAAATTATGGCATAATGAGTAATTATAAATAATATATGATTTATTAAATATAAATATAATATTAATAATTAAATATAAATAATACTTTGATAATCAGGTAAGTGATTTTTAATTTAATAAATTAATAAAATTAAAACATTTTATATTTTATTAATTAATAAAATGATAAATAAAGTATTTATGAATTTTTTATGGATTTTAATAAATTAATTTAAATATATTAATAAATATGGATATAAGTTATGTAGTTCAATTTTACCAATAAATTAGAGTTTTTGATCTATTTAAAATAATAAATAATGTCAGAAAATTATGAAATAAATAATAGTTTAAACTATAAGATCAAAAAGTAATTAAAAATTATAAAAACATTAAAAACTATAAAATAATGTGTTCTAGATAAAATAAATAGCCTAGAAACCCGGTTATGATTAGGTCCCAAAACTGACTTTTTGCAAACAGACTACAATTTTGGTGAAATCACCTCCATTAATTAGATAATATTATTTTATGAACTTTAGTGGTGAGTAAGGTGAATTTGGAGTTTGTATGAGAAAGTTATGATGTCCAGAAGTTGAGATTTTGACAATTTACAAATTGAATTTCTTGGTATATGTACTAGATAATATTTTTAACTTATTTTTATATTTTTCTGTACATTTTTAGAAGTAATTAGGAAAATAGTTTGGTGAAAAATATTTTCAAATGAATTAACTAAAAATCATTGAAGTTTTGATAATTATTTGATAAATAGTGAAGAGTGTAGGATTAATTATTTTGTTATTGTTTTCTTTCCTTATCTCCCCCTTCTTACTTGTTTGCCGACCAATCCATGCTGACTTTGTCTCGGGGGTTGGGTTATAAATATATCTTTCAGCTATTTTTATTTTATAAGTCATATTGTACATATATACATATCTACGATCTGCCTTCTTTTTGTTTTCTTTATTTTTATTCTTTTATTTATTTACATGATTTTGATGCATAAAAGTGTATTTATATTCATGAGTGTGTTTTTATTAAAAGATGGAAATTAATGAGTATTTACATGTATTAGTTAAGGGTTTTAAGACAAAATGCAGAAAGAGTGTTAATGAATGATGGATTCATCAACCCCCTATACTTAAAATTTGCTACTCCCTTAGCAAACATTTATTTTAAAAAATAAGGGAAAAAAGAATGAATGAATTTGTTTTCCTAAACCAATTCATGAGAACAGATAAAGGACCGAGCTCGATCGTGCCTGAAACAAGCATTTTATCGGAGCCTTAACTAGGATTAGGATTTTAATCTCAACAGTCCTTAAGTTCCATAAATCCTTATTTAAGTTCACCTCAACAACAAGTTCAGATCCACTTATTCATATCGCTACCTCTATCAAGATTGAATTCAATCTGTACTGTGTGTGAATTGTTTTAGCTCTTCTCGCTTTAAAAAAGTGAAGAAACCGCCCATCCGAATAATACACTCCCATTGGTTCCACATCCATCTACTCTTTCCTCGAGGAGGGGGGTATTTACTTCTAAGGTAAGTTCATGTTGTGTCCACAGTCGAATATAGAGAGAAAGTAGAAGAATGAGAAAAGAACTGGAGTGCTACCAATGTAGACACATCTCCTTGTGCAGCCCATCCAGTGTAGCTTAGTCTCCACTAAGATGTGCAAGCTTTTTGTTGGAAGCTTTGACCATTGTGGTCGTATTTGTATTTGTGGATTCTTCTCTGAATTGGCTTTGTAATGTTGCTTGCACTGCATCAATCTTTTTGTGCCTCGACAGATATAGCATCTTTTCATTCCGTCCATTTTTTGAGGTCTTGGAAAAATTGTGCGAGCAGATCCTTCCCTCATCCGAAGCATTATTTCGACCCCAATCTCTCCCGTCTTTAAACGTCTGTGACAATAGACAAGTATGAAAATGCACCACTAAAATGGAATGCCCTTCGCAACCCCATGCAAGTCGAGCCAAGTGCAAAGTGCATGTGTCCAAAATTGGTTCACTGATGAAGAGTTGAACGGATGACACCAAGTATTCTACTTAGGCACATTTAAGTTGACTTCCCAAACATGGTCTCATGGAACCCAAAGATTTAAGTTAATGACCTGAGTCTAAATTCCAGTTCCTAACTATGCTCCTTACAATGAAAGTTAAGGCCATAATAACACTCCATCCTTTAGACTATTTCCAATCTTTAGTTTTAGAAATCAAACTTATTCTGAAAATGCTAATGCAAATGCAACTATGTTTTTGTGAAGTATATTTTCTGAATTTTACTCATTTTTATGGATTTTAAGGTTTTTTTATTTTTTTGGATTATAGGACTTTGTATTTGTTTATGGGGTTTTCAATTTTTATAAATAAATCCTTGTACAAGAATTTTACAGGATAAATTACATATATTTTATTTGGATTAAATAACTAATGTATTTTACAAGTTTTATATACAAAGAATTTTACATGGATCAAATAAATTTTACACATATTTTAATAAATAGGATTTTGAATAAGTATTATAAATATTTGAATACATATTTTAAATTAAGAAATTTAAATAAGGATGTTAGGCATATTTTACTTATTTATAGAGATTTTATAAATAAATAATAAATAAATAAATAGATGGATTTTAAATTAACCCTCACACAGTTTTTATGGATTTTATAGATATAGAAAATACATAAAAATACGAGTTAAGGATACAAATCTATATAAAAAATATACGCACCCCTATACTTAGCTTGTGTTATGTCCTCATAGTGTCAAAAGAGAAAAAGGAGGACATAACTCGTGCTGAGTAAAAGTGGGTGAAAAAGAATAGATGATGTGAAGTCAATCACTCCTCTATACTTACGATCTAGTCATCGTAAGTAGGTGACTGAGGAAAAGTAATATACAAACGAAGGAACAAAAGGAGAAAGAAAAACAAAATCAACAAAATCACTCAGTCCCCCCCTATACTTAGGATGAGGAATCCTAAGTATAGAAATGGATGTGGCGAAAAGTTAGGGACCAGTGATTAAAGTAAAAGAAAGGAAAACAAAAGAAAAGTAAAAAGAATAAAATTGAAATGCGAAAATTAGCGGGCAATCGGTCCCCTATACTTAAGATATGGTATCCTAAGCATATAAGACGAACAAAAAATGGGGATGATTGTGGACTACAAAGAATATATAGGTGTTGCATTCCAGAAAAATCGAAAGGCTCACAGGTCTCTATACATGATGAAATGAAGTGGAAGAGTAGTCATGCATCCTGTACAAAGTAGATCACCTCACCATGGGCCAGATGATCAATAGTCTACACAAAGTGCTTCAGCATCTGCCCATTCAGCACGAATGGCTCTGCACCAGGTATCAAATCTAATATAGCAATACTACCATTGTCATGCACCATTCTGAATATGTATGGTCCTTCCCACTTTCTCTTTAATTTGCTAGGAAAAAATTCTCAATCATGCATTAAACAACCATACTTTCTGCCCAGGAACAAAGATCTTGTGTCGAATATGCCTATCATGCCATTTCTTCACTTTGTCCTTATAAATGAGGGTATTCACGTATGCCTGATTTCAAATCTCTACTAGCTCATTCAGATCTATCTTCCTCTTGGCTCCTACTTTCTGCATGTCAAGTCAAATCTCTCTGATAGCCCATTCGGATTTGTGCATGATTTCTACGGGCAAATGGCATGGCTTCCCATAAACCAGTCTAAAGGATGAAGTATCTAAGGGAGTTTTATATGTAGTACGATATGCCTAAAGAACCCGATCTAGAAGCTATGACCAGTTCTTCCTATCCGATCGTACTAATTTCTGAAGAATGGATTTCACCTCCCTATTTGAAACTTCAGCCATGTCGTTCTTCTATGGGTGGTAAGGAGAAGCTACTTTGTGATCAATGCCATAATTCTTCACTAACTTTTTCACCTCCTTATTAATGAAATGGCTACCCCCATCTGAAATGAGAATACGTGGAATACCAAACCATGTAATAATATGTTTTCTCAGGAACCTGCACACTGTCCTTCTATCAGCGTCTCGTGCGGGTATAGCCTCCACCCATCTACTAACATAATCCACAATGAGAAGAATGTACTTAAAGCCATTGCTGGAAGGAAATGGTTCCATAAAATCAATGCCCCATGCATCAAAGATCTTGCAAGTTATACAGATCGCATAGGCATCGCATCTCTAGCACTAACCGTCCCTACTGCTCTCTGTCAATCCGAGAAACTCTTCACAAATGTGCAAGCATCTCTAGTAAGAGTCGGCCAAAAAAATCCGCTCTGAAGCACCTTCTGCGCAGTCCTCTTCCTATAATGATGTCCTCCTGCCTCTAAGGAATGGCACAGAGTGACGACACTATTGTATTCCTACTGAGGAATACATCGCCTATAAACACAATCCAGTCCCTCACGAAAAAAATCGTATCCTCCCGATGGTAGTATCATGCCTCAGAAACTAGCCAGTCGACTCGGTCCTTCAGCCAAACCTGTGGATTCTTCTATGTAATACGAAAGTTCACTTTATCTACATACAATGGAAGCTCTGTAACTGTAAATATACTCTCATTTGGAAATTTCTCTTCAATCTCTGGTGTGCACTCATCAGAAGGCTGCTCTATCAGTAATCGGGAGAGGTGATCAACTACCGCGTTCTTTACTCAAGGTTTATCTCTAATGTCCAAATAAAACTCCTGAAGTAAGAGTATCCATCTAAGAAGGCATGCCCTAGCATCCTTCTTCTCCATCAAAAATCTGATAGGTGAATGATCTGTATACACTTTAATCTTTGAGCCAGGAAGATATGATCTATATTTATCCAACGTGAATACCACTGCCAACATCTCTTTCTCTATCACTATATAATTACGTTGAGCATCATATAAAGTCTGGCTGACATAATGGATAGCAACATGAAGTCCATTCCTCCTCTATCCTAATACAACCCTGACTGTAAAATCTGAAGCATCCATCATGATCTCAAAGGGAAGAGACCAATCAGGTGGCTGTAGGACAAGAGCACTGATAATCACCTCTTTTAATGTGAGGGAGGCATTAAGACATTTGTCATCTAACAAGAACTCGATGTCTTTACCTAATAATTTAGTGGATCGGGTAAACTTAGATAATTCCTGGATGAAGCGTCTATAAAAGCCAACATGCCCAAGAAAAGATCGTGTCTGCTTGATGTTGGATGGTGGTTCGAGACGCTTGATGACATCCACCTTGGTAGGGTCAACCTCCATGCCTCACTTGGAGATGACATGCCCCAACACGGTCCTGTTTGTAACCATAAAATGGCTCTTTACCCAAGATAAAGCGAGATCTACCTCACAACATTTCCGAAGAACCTGGTCTAGGTATGCTAAACAATGGTCAGAAGACTCACCATAGACTGAAAAATCAACCATAAAGACCTTGAGAAAATCACCAACCATGTCTGGAAAGATGTCAAGCATGCACATTTGGAATGTAGAGGGGACATCGCACAAACCAAAGGGCGTCCGTCTAAAAGCATACGTGCCGAGGGACATGTGAAGGTGGTCTTCTCTCGATCTTCAGGAGCAATTGTAACCTGGTTGTATCCAGAGTAACCGTCAAGGAAACATAAGTACTCCTTCCCTGCCAACCTCTCTATGACTTGGTCTATAAAAGTAAAAGCGAAGTGGTCCTTCTTCGTTGCGGCGTTCAATTTCCTATAATCAATGTACACCCGCCACGATGTGGTTACTCTCTTTGGAATATCCTCTCCACTCTCATTCTTAACCAACTGAATTCCTAACTTCTTCAGGACAACATGTAATGGGCTAACCCATTCAGAGTTGGAGATGGGATAAATAAATTCTGTGTCGCACCATTTCATAATCTCTTTCTTGACAACATCTCGTAGAACAGGATTTAGCCTATGTTGAAACTCTCTAGAAGGTCTGTTGTCATGATCAAGATAGATATGATGAGAACACAAAGTAGGATTAAACTGGCGGTGATCAGATACAGTCCACCTAATAGCCTTGCGGTTAGAATCATCATTAGATGAGATTCTTGCTCTTCGGTCAAATATCCGCTGATAATGACCGGAAACTGACGATGTGGACCCGCAAGGAAAGCATATTTCATGTTAGGTGTCAATGTCTTCAGTTCTGGTAAAGTAAGATCTGGCTCTTTTGTAACCTCATATGTACGTGTAATGGGATCTGTTCTGGTGGTAGACTTGTCTGCAATATGGTTATCCACCATCTCAATATGCTCCAAAGTCAGACTACAGAAGATGTCTAAAACATCATCCGACTCGCTAATGTGCTCATCTTGAGAATGACTAGAGGAAAATCATTCTGCTTAATGGAATTCACTCTCTAAATCATCTGAAGTGGAGGAACCATGTAAACTCGTTGAATCAGAAACGTCTGCAATAAATCATTAGGGATCTGCTCCATGTGATCATCACCATCCATGCTGAAATAAAGTGTACCATTATAAGAACTTCCAATTGTAGTCTCACACCCATCCTCTACTAGGATATCGTGGGTCTCTACTCGATACCTCTCAAGGTCGTCAAGGCAAACCTCATCCATGTAATCACAAGTGGCTAAGGAACTCAAGGCATCTGAACTGGCTATAGATGGGACATTGGATGTGTATGATTCTCTCACCATCTCTATATGTACATTTGGCATGAAAAGATACCTTCCCTGTATCATAATCGAAGAGGGCCATTGCGGTCTCTAAGAAAGACCTCCCAGGAATGATCGAGGTAAGGTGCAACTATGTAGGGCAATCCATGTCCAAGATAGTAGAGTCCACTGAGAAGTGCAGGCCCTGCACGGTCACGATAACTTTCCTCAAAATACTCCTAAGTCTCTTTACCGATCTATCAACAAACTGAAGGATTGCGCATGGTTTGTAAAGAGGACTAAATCGAACTTTTCGAGTAAACAAGATGGTAATAGATTGATGGAGGAACCGTTATCTAATAGAGTGCGATTGAATGCGGCATGTGAAATCCCGCATCTGACATAATGTGCTCCTGAATCCTTCTTCTTCTTAGGTAATCTATTCTGAATTGCGCAGGATGTGGCCTTGGTCAAAACATGCTTTTTTGTACATGATCTCTTCTTCCTACACGTGGTACATCTATTCTTTAGCTGTTGCTTGAGCGTAGGGATGTGATCCAAAGTATCATGGAGTGGAATCTTCAGAAAATTGTGATCTTTTGATAAACGACCAGTTTCTAGAGTGAAAACATTATTTTTGGATTTTTTTCTTTCTTTTTCCACATAAAGCATCGGAAAAAGGAACAAACTCAGAAACAAAAAATCTTTTTTATTCAAATGGGGATCAGCATGTACATCGAGAGTCTCAGAAGTATGTACAAAACTCTCTAGAATGGGAGAAGGAACATCTGCTTCGGGAGTGTCTACATGGTCTAGCATGGTATCGTCATCTGATTTGCCTATGTCCATGTTAACTGTCTCGGCATCGCTCCCCTCTCTCTAGTCATCAAGCTGTACATCACACTGATCCACATCCTCATGGTGGTCCTCCTCCTCATCATAAAAATGTGTATCATGGAACGACTCTCTCTCCTCATCACGTGCCCTCTCCTTTACTCTATCAGGTGCTCGTGGTGATCTACCGCTCATGAGACGAATGATGTTAGATAAAAATTCAGGAAAAGAGATCGTACATGTAGTGGGTTACCAAATCTGAGTGCCTCCTCTTATTATTCGGGATCATCTGAGGCTAGGATAGGAGAGACATCTTGGGTGTTGTTAACTCATCCAGACGATGATTAACACAATCCATCTCAGTATTGTATGTGATTTGGAGCATGCTCAACATGTCCATGATCCGATTCAATGCCAGGGCCTATGAAGATATCTCAGACTTAGTGTGGTGACCCTGACTATCTACTCTCTCCTGCCTAGGAGTATGCTGTTGTGGTGCGTACGACTGAGGAGATCTCTATGGTGTGTATGAAGACTGTTGTTGCTGATGGTAATGATGTAGCTGTGAATGGGCAGTGGGGTACTGAAATGAAAGTGGTGTCTGATATGCATGCTGGTCAGATTGTGGTGACGTATAATGAGGACGGTGCTGGAAATGTGGACATCCATGCCACGGATGATTGTAATGCCGTTGATAGTGGTGGTGTACGCTCTGAGGAGTAAACTTTGGTGAAGATTGAATCAGAGCGTACCACATCCCGTTTATTTCAATAGTGGCTTGATAATCAACACCAACATATCTAGGGCTGGTGATATGGCTTTAATTGGCGTTGGACGGATCCTCATGCCAATCAATCTGTGGAGTCTCAATAGGCTATAACGGCTCACTCTGAACAAATTGAATCTGACGGGTGGGAGGAGTGGGTAAAGATCTCCGAACAGACTGAGAAGTAGAAGAAGAACATGACTTCTTGTACTGAAGCTGCAAATTCATCACCTTCTTCGTCGTATCGCTCAACCGTTGGGGAAATGATGAGAGTTTCTCCAACTCTCGCAATGGCTGTAAATCCTGAACTTACTTCTGAATCACGTCGACTAATGTCAGTTTCTCACTAATAAATACAATGTTGGACTGTGATTCAGACTCTGAAGCATGCACCACCTTTTGATGCTTACGGTGGTGTGGTGGCTGCGGGACCTTCTGGAATGCTTGAGTAGAATAAACAACTCGTGTGTTCTATGCTATCCCCTCGAAGATGGACCAGATAGACTCGGTATCTCTATTCAAATAACTACCTCTACGTGCATCACTTACTAGGTCATGTACATCTGGATGGATTCCTCCAAAATAGTTCCGCACTAGCACCTTTAATGGTATCTCATGATATGGGCATCTCTCAGTAAGATCCTTGAATCGATCCCATGCCCCATGGAATGATTCATGCGGTAATTGCATAAAATTGGAGATCCGACTCCTCATCATGTATTATTTGTCCTAGAGGAAAATATTTACGCAGGAATGTGGACTTCAGATCGTCCCATGTAGATATCTCCCTCCCCAAATGACTAAGTCAGTAGAGCGCCTTATCTGCTATTGCAAAGGGGAAGGCTTTGAGGAGAACAGCCTCCTGCGTAAATCCTGGATTGCTAGTTGTACCACAAATCATTTCGAACTGCTGTAAAAAGGTAAATGGCTCCTTTGTAGAATTCCCGTAGACTTGGGAAGCAAAGAAATAAAGGACGATCTCAGCTCGTATGACCCTTGATTCGGTGGTGTGTGAATCCAATGGTGTAGCATCCCGGCTCATGGGTCATACTCATCTCGTAATATCATGGGAACCACGACATGCAGTGGTGGGTTCCTGGCTCCTACTCTCAGTGCAACTTTCTCAGTTCTCAGCTCATCTTGGACTCTATAATGATCTCTGATATGTAGGCTCATCTGCTGCAGTGTATCAAGAATCCCTGTAGTAATATCTAAGGTTGGATCAGGTCTATCATCTGTGTATCTCTCCCTAGTCTGTCGATCCTCAGCTAATATGTCTTCAATTGGTCCCTTCCCTCCAGGCATGGTCTTTAAATCCTCTGGGAAGGAAAAGGTCTCATAAGAACTCAGTGAGAAATGTGTTGTAGAAATAGACGAAAGTTTGAGGCGTGGGTCTGCCTTAACAGAAGGGCTGTGAAGCGAGGGAGTCTGGGTCTGACTCTCCTTGTGACAAGATGGGATCAACTGGGGAAGAGGGTCATCCAGAGTCTGTAAAGAGGTACGATAAACGATGGATCGTCGAAAGCTCACGAAGTTTCAGCGTAAAATCCGTCGAGTCGTCATCTTCGATGTCAAAATAATATCGGGAGAGAACACGATGTCAAGTTAAAACATCATGGGTGTGAAGGTGTATGAGATGCGGTATAACACACACCCTGCATACTAATGCAATGTAAGCTCAAGTTCACCAACACAACCTAGTGATGACCGTAAAAGTTCGGTCATTTATATTTTCGGTTTTAGATTTATTTGACAATCAGGTCTTTTCACAGATTAACGTGAGCTGATAGGTACCTGAAATTTCCCCAAAACACAATTCTGAGTTCTAACAAGAAATCACCTATTCTTAGCCAGTATGGGAGTAAGTACGGACCGTTTCTAGCTACCTGTGTTACTTGAGGACCATGCTTTTGCGGTGTCCTCTAAACCTCCCACTCTACTAAGAAAATACGGACCGTTTCCGGCTACTCGAGAGTCCCCACTGAAGAGCAAGTAATTAAGTGTATGAACTATGTAGTATCCTGAAAGAAATCCAGACTTTGGCTCTACCTTAAGTGTTGTTCCTCACTCACAGATCTGGAGAGTACCTGCAATTCGTGCATTGGGGATTGCTCTCCCAAAACAAATGAATCCTTACATTTCATTTTAGGTCAAATAATATTAGCAGTCCCGCTTTTAATTTTTGGTTATCTCTTTTTTTTGGTATTTTCAGAGAATCGTCTAATAATTTTTTTAATACAAAATAATCATGCACCTAGGTTGCGGGTCCTAAAACCAGCTACGAAGGTGCAAATAGAAAAAAATCAAAAAACTTAGCAAGCACGAAGCCTCGAAAAAGTCGTAGAAAATCGTCGAGAAAAACGTGATGCGAAAAACCGCGGCGGGTGCTTTGTTCCCCCAAGTGCACGGCACTCGGTGAAACAAACCTCGAGAAAGGGAGGGAGGAAGGTAAAAGTTAGGATGCCCTTATGGGGTCCCTTATAAGAAAACAGAAAAATGGGCAAATGGCCTTATAATTTTGCAAAATACAAAAAAAAATTAAAACAATTATGCCAGCTCGCTCTGCCCTCTGCAACTGACTCGTAGAGAAAGAGTCGGTCTCTGCACTTTCAACTGATTCGGCTTCCGAAGAAGCCGACTGATCCTGCAGGCCCATTAAATCTCGTTAGCAAAATACACAAAAAACAGTAAAAATACAAGAACACGAAAATCATAAAAATCAAAGAAAATCTGTGAAAATCGAAAAAGCCGTAAAAATTATAAAACAAATCGAAAGAAAAAAAAATAAGAAAAGCAGAAAAACCATAAAAAATATTCAATGAGAAAGAAAATTCACAAAAAATTTTCAAAAACCGTAATAAAGCTAATGCCTCTCCAGCAATGGCACCATTTTGATAATTGAAATCTGACCTGCGATTAATTAAGAAACGTGTCGGTGTAGAGAAACGTGAAGATAGATCCGATTTATCAAAAAAAAATCTGATAAAATAGGAGAGAGAGAGAGAAAAGATAAAGTAAAGAGTCGTCTCTCTCCTATTTTATCTTTAAAACTAATTATTTATCCAGGTAAGTTTCCATGGGTCGAACTCGAGGAGGTAGAATAGAAATAATATGGCTTTTGAGAAGAAGAGGAATTTCGTGATTTTTATTTCTTCTTGACAAAGGCAAGAAACCACTCAAAATGTATACAAATTTAGAAAAACCAAAACGAGAAAATACATGAAAAAAATTTATGAAAAATATCAAGTAACCTGGCTAGGGTATTTGTGTAACTACCCTGGAAAAATTGATGAAAAATCAAGTCAAAAAGAGTCCAAATTTAGCCTCCAGTACATGGGTAGAAATGCAAGAAAAATAAAAGAATCTGTTACAAAAAGGTCCTTGTCTAAGTACTGAATTGAAAGGAAAATAAATTGTATTGCGTTTAGGTCCTTGTGCGGGGACCTAATCGCAAATTCTGGAACTTCTGGAGCACTGGTGAAATTTTGGAGCATCTTATTGTTTATGTTACAAATCTTCCACTGTTTCAATTGAATGGTCAGGATTAGAAGTAATGTGATGATCTCGGCCGCTTGTTTCAACCACATGTTAGCAAGATGTATGCCTAAAGCTCTTGAATGCTCTTCCTCCTTCTGATGCGCATGACGACCAGGCTTCTTCTATGAATTATTGCCGATGAAGGGGCGCTTGGATCGACCTCCTGCAGGGCCAGAGGGGTGACTCCTTCACCCCTCGAGCTAGCTTGGGGAAGAGAAGGCAGTTAGGATTGCGGTGATGGCCTCGAGACGTCGATGAAGGTGGCTCCTGTGCGTGAAGGTCGCCTAGGTTTTGGAAAAGCACCTCTTGATTATTTTTTGCATGAAAGTCTCCAGATGTGTGGTTTGTTGCTCCAGATGTGTGAATTAACCTGTAATGGAAGGTTTGTTGCTCAATTTCTAATGAGATCGGCCAAAAATGTGAAGATTGCAGTTCAAGATAAAGGTCCAGGAATATGATTTGTAGCTCAAAATAGGGTGCGATTTAGAGTGAATTTAAGATAAAATCGAGTCACAACAATAGTTGGAAGATTAACCTATCTTAATTAGGTAATTAACTAGACTAACCAGACATGAATAATGATTAAATGAAATGGATGAAGCAATGCACTTGTGAAATGAGGTTGTATGAACCTATGACGTTGCTCTACAGGTCGGGCATCCTGGAGTTGTACGCGACAGAGGCGGCGATGCAAGGCGATCGAACGCCTTGGAACTTCTCATCCATCGTCTCCTCTTCTAAGTGGGGTGGGCCTCGGGCCCTGTCACGGTCGAGTTGAGGCGGAGTGAAGCTAGGAAGTTGGAGGTCAACGACTACTGGAATTGGAAGTTATGGATGTTAGGTTGCAAAGTGGCAATGTTTAGGGGATTTTATAGGAATATCGAAGGAGAGTTAGGTGGAGATCTAGGGCTGGCATGAATGGTGGTTGTTAGGAGATGGAAATGGAGTGTTTAGATTAGGTGAAGAAGGTAGGAGGAATGCAGGAGAAATTGGTGAAATTAGGTCATTGGAACAGAACCAACGATCTGAGTTCTTGAAGAAGAAGGCCCAAGTGCTGATACGTGTGAGCACCTGGTTGGCAAGTATCAAGAAATTCATTAGTAAATAGATATTAAATAGTAAATAATGTTATTGTAAATATGTATAAAAACAAAAATGTAAAGAATTAATTTATCTAAATTTTGGTATAATTAGTTTTTATAAATAATATATAATTTATTAAATATATAAATATAAATAATACTTTGATAAATAGGTAAGTGATTTTTAATTCAATAAATTATTAAATAATATGCCATTTTTATATTTTTATTAGTTGATAATATTATAAATAAAGTATTGATGAATTTTTTATGGATTTTAATAAATTAATTTAAATATATTAATAAATATGGATATACGTTATGTAGTTAAATTTTTCTATAAATTAGAGTTTTTGATTTATTTAAAATAATAAATAATATAAGAAAATTATGAAATAAATAATGGCTAAACTACAAGATCTAAAAAATAATTAAAAATTATAAAATCATTAAAACTATAAATAATGTGTTCTAGAAAAATAAATAGCTCAGAAACCCAATTGTGATTAGGACCCAAAATCATTTTTTTGCAAATAGACTCCTATTTAGTGAAATCGCCACCATTAATTAGAGAATATTATTTTATGAACTTTAACATTGATTAGAGTGAACTCAAATTGAACTCAAATTGAACCAAAACACTTCCATTGTAGTCTAAACTAAATTATCTTTAAAATGGTTGTGATTTCATAATTTTTGGAGTTACGGGTGAAAAGTTGGTTTTCTAGGGTGGTTTGTGAAATTTTCCCATGTATTTGTACATATTGTATTTTGTAAATATTTTTACTAATTATTTCAAATAAAAATAGAAAATTTTAAAACAAAAAAATTAATTAATTTGCTTATTTACCTATGTAGATAATATCATATATGTATATATCATATGTATATATTTAATTTTCTTAACTAACTACCATAAAAAAATCAACATTTATTTTTCACGTAAATAATGTGACGAAAATACAGAAAATAGTTAATTTTTATAAATATTTATCTTGCTAATTTATCTCATTTCAAAATGTTCTTCTCTCTTATCTCTTATTTTCATCCACAAATTAAAAAATTCAAACTTCGATCCCATTCTATCTATTAATAAGGCTCCTTCTCCATTATTCCAATTTGATCAATCTTTGGTGAGCGGAGCCCGATCTCTGAGAGTCTTCTTGCCACAGAAGGGTGCCTAGCCTCCAAGCCGCCTGATGACAGCGAGTCGGCCTTCGTTGAGGTGGTCAAGGTCTTTTCCGCTCCTAAGGTAAGATCCATCATTTTCTTCTTATTTTTCATCTAGATCAACCTTAGTTCAATTTTTCACATCTTTATTTCGTCCTCATTTATTTTTTCTATATCATAAAATCCATCATGATTTGATCTGCCACCAACGTGAGTTTTCATCTCGCTTTCTAGATCTTTACGCATTCTTTTCTACCTCACACGATCTTCCACCTCCGACCACGCTTGGTGGTGTGAGATCCAGTTCCATCCACCATTTTCCTCGGAACCGCACTCATCCACATCTTCCGTTGTGATTTTAGGATCGAGTCATCATGCTTACATCCTAAGTTGTTGATAAATAAATAAATTAATTAATTAATAAACAACAATAAAATAAAATATTTTTTTCCTTCTTTCTAACATTTGTTTTGCAGGATCACACAAAAAAATAATAAAAAAAATAAAAATTAAAAATTTAAAAACCTCATTATTTATAGTTCAGTTTCTAAAAAAAATAAATTTAAAAATGATCTCTAATACATTTGCAAACATTGAATAAAAAAAAGATCCGCACGCGACCCTCCAGTCGTGTCGCCTCCACGGCCGCGCGCATTCCTCGGCCGACCGACCGCCATCAACTTCCGATATCCTCCCTCCATCCTGGGTGGAACGCCACCTAAAGATCACCATCGTCATCACCCGCCAGTGTCGCTTGACACGGTGGAGCCATACCTCCTTCTCGAGCCAACAACCGCGGATCTCGCGACGCCCGCGCGCGAGACTACTTCATCGCTAGACCTATAGCTACCGTCTAGGAGCCACACTACCACCGTGCGCGGCACAGTTGCCTCCGCTGGCCGTTGAAGCCATTCTCTAGTGCCACCCTCTACCGCGACTTCGACTGCCAACTGTCGTCGATCTGAAGCCCCGACCACCGACTGCTGTCACATCGCCAGTGCCAAGACGGCGTCACCATGCCAACGTCACCGCAGCGGACCCTCCAACAGACCACAAGGCGCATACGTACCTCTCCTCCAAAAGCCATCTCCGACACCACCTCCATCACCGCCAGCTGCACGACGTGACGTGACCCCATGTGCATCCATCTTGAAGACGAGCGATGACGGCGTGCACTTGTAGCCCTTGACTTGCTTAACAAGAGAACGAAGGAAGACAACCCTAGGGGTTTAAAAAATTATATTTTGAAAAACATCAGACAAACCCCCAAAGGTTTTAATATTTACAAAGAAGCCCCTACCAGATCCCTATCACGTGCGTCACACGCCTCTCTTGGGTAAATCGTCATTTTTCTCTGCAAATTTATTTATGTTATATGTTGATGAACAAACTTTGAATATTTGCAGTCTAGTCTCTGACTTCCAAACCTTTATTTTGCTTGTTTTTCTTATTTAAATGTTCTCCTTGGTCAATAAAAATTCCAAAAATCATGTTATGCTTCTAATGTGCTTATCATTTTAGCATAAATTTCTCATTGCATTTTGTTATCATTTGTTATTATTAGAAAATCAAAACATTGTCTTTTTCTCTTCCTGAAATTCAAAAATTAAAAAAATTTGAATATTTCTCTAAAAATTCCAAAAAATAGATTTATTTCCTTCCATTGTCTTTTTAATTTCTTTGCAAATTTTGTGCAATTACTCTTTACAAAACCCAAAAATTTGAAAAACATCAAAAATTTTATAAAAATCATAGAAAATTATACAAAAATGAAAAAAATCATGATTTTATTTCTGTTTATAGATATTTGTCTCTATTTCATCTTAAAAATAGTTGCCAGGAGTTTGGGCATTAAAGTATTTTTAAGTTACAAATTACTCCAGGTTATGCATTGTTTATCATTTTTACCATTGTTTTTTCAGAAAAATACAAAAACACCTGAAAATTATACAAAAATTCCCAAAAATATTTCAACATCTTTAAAACCCAAAAATATTTTCTCTGGATTATTCTGAGCATTTTTTATATAACTGAAAATACAAAATTGTTTGGTATGCGTCTTTCTTATCTTTTGCATATTGTTCTTTATTTGAAATTAAAAAAATTGTAAATTTAGAATAACTAAAAATTTAAAAATCAGAAAATAAAAAATAGATTACTTGAATAACCCTCGGAAATTGTAGCCTCCCTAAGTTCGATCATGTCCACTATACAGGTAAATAAGTAGTAAAAAACTTCTCTTGCTCCACATTATTATTTTGTAATTATTTTGCAGCGAGAGAAGAAAAAATTTTTTGTTTGTCGTGGAATTATTTGGGGTTAACGACAACTTCATATCAATAATTAATTCTCAAAGATTCCTGCCCAATAAATTGGCACCGTTGTCGGGGAGGCACGTCGAGGGTAGTTAGGTTTCTCTTTTGAACTGATATTCTTGGTTGTATATATTTGTGTATATTTTTCCACATTCACTCCATTGTTCATATTCACTATTTTATTCATTTTTTTTCACTACTTATATTTGATAATTGTGTTTCTTACACACTCTATTTTCTTTTTATTGCGAGGGCCCGCGGAGCAAAGGAGGAGATCCTAGGAGAGCTGAAGCACCTAAGCGACGTGGAGGCCGCTTGATACTTCACCGAGCTGCAGGAAAGCTGAGAGGAGGAGGAGAAGAATTGAAGGAAACCAAAAGAGAGAGAGAGAGAAAGAGAGAGAGAGAGACTTTTTTATTGTAAACTGACATTCATTTATTGTAGGGTCTGTTTTGCTAAGTGTGGGTGCACTTGGGGGACCTCATCGATTTTGTTTTCATCGCCTTATTTTTCTTTGTTTCCCGTGGATTTTATGAGATATCTATTGATTGTTTTAATTAATTTGCTTGAGCCAGGTAATTAATTAGGTACAAACACCCTAAATAAGAATTTCTGT
This sequence comes from Ottelia alismoides, assembly GCA_037367405.1. Lineage (NCBI taxonomy): Eukaryota > Viridiplantae > Streptophyta > Magnoliopsida > Alismatales > Hydrocharitaceae > Ottelia > Ottelia alismoides. The sequence goes on along the minus strand of JAZKJV010003250.1, from coordinate 586,524 downwards.
ACCTATAGAATACAACGTAATTGGACTTAGTCAAATAAACCTGTTCTTGCTCGTTAATAGAAGCTATTGTTGGGACGGTTCACTTGCATTTCCATATAGGGTAGTTTATTTTTCTGTATTTCAATTCTGTACGGATCACTTGCATGTAGAGTGATGGCGACAAGGTACGCATCTCTAACCCCTACATGCATCATTGTTTTTAATCGCACATTGGAATTTCCGATCTCCTTCCTTGTTTTTACTCACATAAGTTAAAAAGGAAATTGGACACTTGTTATGTGATTCTTTGAAAATATTTTAACCAAGTGACAACTGCCTAAAATACGGGACTACTAAAGAAAACTCGACCCTAAAACAAACACAAGGAAAAATCATTATTTTGGGGAGAGTAACCCCCTCATTGTTTGGTTTGTTTGTAGCGAGAGAGCGACCCGCACACTAGGATAGAACCACGACCGAACTCTTTTCAGACCACTATCTTAGGTGAGTCGTTCTTAAGTGAGAATCTCTCTGGTAGCCGGTAAAGAGGCACGTGCATGGGGCTTCGGGCCTCACGCTCGGCAGGCGATGGATGGTGTTGAGAGGTGAAGGAGGGCCGTAGGGGGCTTCTGGGCGATGGTGGCGATGAAGAACGTGATTGATGTCGATTGTTGTAGAGGCGTCGACCGTCCTCTAGCCGACACACAGCCAAGGGGACGGTGGAGAGGCAAAGGCAGAGGCAGGGCTTCGGCGCTGCGGAAGGGCGGCGATCAGCGTGGCTGGAGACTGTTGAAGCCGGGAGGCGGTGGTTGATTAAGATGAACTAGGCGTAGTTGGTTGGAGAAGTGTTGGTGCTGGTGGTGTTGACGAGCATCAAAGTCGTGCTGGAGGTTGACGTTGTTGTCGAAGACGAACGAAGTGGTAGGCTCGATGGCCAGGAGCAGGAGCATGAGCAGAGCAAGCACAAAGCTGCAAGTTGCGACAACCACAGGGGGTAGCATCCATATCTCGTCGGAGAGGGGAGGTGTCTTCATGGCGCTGTCACCGCCACGAGGAGACCAGTAGATGCAGCCGACGGATGATGGCGTTTGGGGGTGGCGGCATTCTTAAATAGGGGATGGGGTCTTGGACGGCGATGGAAGGTGCTCACTTGGAGATTCGATTGGGTTTCGTCGGGGATTCGTGGAGATCGAAGATTGATCTGGGACGAGAGGGGATTGGTGATTGAAGACGAGGATCGTGACGACGTTTGCTAGATTCGCGAAGATCGGCGATGGGCGAAATTGAAGGGCGGCGACGAAATCGGGGGAGGCGGCGTCGCTTCCAAAGGGGGAAAGGTGGGGGTGGAAGACAAAGACCGCAGGACGTCCGATCGGTCGAGATCAGACGACCCTCCATGTGACACGTGGCGATAATGAGAGAGGGCGGCAAGGCACGTGCGTGGCACGTGTATGTGAGGCACGTGCGACGCACGTGCGGGCTTTTTATTTTTATTTTTTTAATTTTTTTTTATTAAAAATGAATAATAATAAGCTCAAAAATGGCTGACACGTGGCAGCTCCAGGAGCTGCCACGTATCATCACCACAAAATTCAGAAAATAAAAACTTTGTAAAAAATAAAATAAATAGCAAACAATCTCAGATCGAAAAAGTTTCTTGAAAAAAATTGCTCGCCTCGATGAGATATACAACTTTCATGAAGACATCAAAACCAAAATCGATCAATTGCACAAAGTGATATTTTTGGGGTATCTCATGTACATAGTATACCTTGATTTTTGGGTTTTATAATTTTTTAATAATTTTTAAATCAGATAAAAATTCGGAAAAATATGGTAAAATTAAAAATTAATATTCACACATTTATCTATTTTTTGGATTTTTAAGAAAAAGAAGAAATAAAATAAAACACGAAAACGACCAACGTTGTACATGCAGTTAGTGAAGACTCAGACTCCGTTAGTTTCTTGGATTTCAAGTTCAGTTTGGATTTGGATTTTTGCGCATTCTAATAAAACTTTTTCCAAAGAAGACAAATTAAAAAGAAATAAGCTAAAATACGTTAATTATGTACCTAAAATACCAGGTCAAAATCAGCTAAAATACAAAATGTACAAAAGAGGCCCAAAACTCAACTTTCACATACGAGCTTCGATTCACTTGAACTTGGTCTTGTTTTGAAGGTAATTGAATGTACATTAGTTCAAAAGTATGTAGGATTAAAACGGACACTGGATGAGGAAGATATGATGGTTTTAGTCCGGAAATCCTGAAACTAAGGTTTGAGTTTTTGGTCCACTTATTTAGGTTAGTGATTTGTTGTATTTTTTATTTATTCTTATTAGTGATATGAAAATAGTGGAGGTGGTTTTGGATCATTTGGAGTTAACATGAATTAGTTAAAAATCAAGGAAGATAGGATATTTACATGTCAATTTTAGTTTGGATTTTTGGCTTCTTATTTGTGCAAAAATAAGGGATAAAATGCAATTCTTATGAAAACATGCATGAATGCTAATTATGCAGAATAAATGAAGAAATGCTGATGATTTTGAGGGATTTGAGCTTAATTAATAAGATTTAGAGTGATCAATCTGAGATTCATCACATGTGACGTCCTTAACAGATTGAATTGATCGGGTAGCCGGTAAACGATCCGCAATTCATACTGGCTGGGAAAGATCTAACTTTGGGATTGGGCTAGTCTTCTAAGAGCATTGAGGTCCTAACAGCTCGCTTTAACAGTTCTGATATATTGTATTATCACCAAACTCTAAACTTGACAAGATAATTGACCGAATCTTCACGATCTTCACATTATGTTGAGTTGGTGAACTGGGGGTTTGTTTTGTGTTTGATTGCTTGTGTGCATACTAGATCCTTCTGTGCATTTGCACCTTTTTCTTGCATAACTTTACTTGACTATCGTGTTCTCCCAATCCTCATCTTTTGTTTCAGAGATGTCCGACTAGAGTTATTTTAATCCTATCTTCGTGGACTTCTTGCGCTCTCCAGTCGATCTACCTTCCTTTTTCCAAGAGGACTTTCCTCTTGATTTTTGTGTATATCCACCCAAATCATTATTTCAGGAATCGGACGATGATTTTCACCCACCCTCATTCCACTCACCTGACCCTGTGATTTTGGAGTCACCATTCATGGTGTCCACACTTGAGAACCTGAACCAGATGATGGAGCATATGAATTCGAGTATTAGCAATCTATTTAACATAAATGAGATCCAGAATGCTGCTCCACTAGAGAATATGGATTCACTTGAAGATAATCATGAGACCTTGCAATCTCCCAAAATACAAAAAATAAGAAAATTTTAAAAATCCAAAATGATTCTGGGAGACACATTGTTGATTCATTTTGTGAGGAGAGGACCCAAATGCCCGATCATTTACCCACACATCTATCCACCACATGTCCCAACTTTGACCCCGAGGATTCCACTATACATACTGCTCTTGGCAATCCTCGTGTATATGCTGATTCCGATCTCCTCCCTTGTATGGAGGAGGTCCAAAAATTCAAAAAAAATGTTGATTGAACATGAAGTATTCGCCACCATTCACGAGATCATTAAAGCCCCACTTCACCAGGTCATGACCCATTTGTGTGCTCCTCAACATAAGAAGAGAAAGCAGAGGAGCAGATCTGAGCGTCACATCTTGACCATGGCCACTGCCTACGCCATCTCTCACCGTCCACATTTTAAGAAAGGGAACACTGCCACACCTCTTGTGAGTTGCTCCATATCTGGCTATTCTTGTGATAACACTCTCGATGATGGTGGTTTGTCGATCAATATAATACCGTTCTCTATGGTACAGTCTCTCATCTTGGGCCTCTCAAGAAAACAAGGATGATAGTTCAATTTGCTGATGGATCTATCAATAGGCCGAAGGGTATTCTAGAAAATACTATAATTTTTATTCAGGGCATGAATTTCACTTCTGATTTTGTCGTATTGCCCATGGAGACCTCCAACCCTTTGGAGCACCATCCAATCATCCTGGGACAGCCTTTCCTCGCTTCTGCAAGAGCCGTTATCGATTATGGATCAGGAGAGATTCACTTCCGTTCTGATGTAGGGAGCGACATGTTGATCACTACATCCACTACTGACCAAAGACCTGCATCCTATGAGAGTGTGCCAGTGTTAGACAACCTCAAGGACATTGAACTTGATGATAGTATCCGAGATTCTTGCTGTATGATGAATGATACTGAGACCCAAGAATTCCTCTTCAAGGAGGAAGAATTGCAAAGCATAGACCTTGGAGTTCCCCCTTCTGGTATGTGGAAATGCATTGTTGACATCTGCGAGATTTACATGATAGACACCCTAGAGCAGAAGGCAAACTCTGAGACTAGACAAGACAACCATGATTTGACTACTTTCACTTATAAGTTCGTTCCTATTCACCCTGATTCAGAAGAGACCGATAAGGCCAACATTGATTTGATTGCTTTTATAAAGGAATTTGGGCCTTTTGATAAAGATGATGATTCAGTAGAGGCTCGTCAGGCTGGAATTGATCATACTTTTTTTGATAATGATTTCGAGCCTTTTTACTTTGATGTTTGCGAGACTTCCCAGGCAGGACATGACCACACTACTTCCACTAACCGATTCTTGCCTACATACTATGAGACTAGTGAGGATACATTCTTGGTCAATCCTAATCAGTTCATATCTAATGATAATCCCAATATCGACCTACACCTTGTTAAATCCATAACTCAGCGGTCCCGTAAGAAGGTTCTCTTTTGACCTTCTTGACCTTTGTACATCCATTCATTTTATATATCCTTTCATTTTAATTCTTTCTTCTTTCGTTTTATCATTCACCCCTTCTTCCATGTGTGTATATATGCTATACTTAGGATGTGCTTTATCCTACGTATGGGGGGTGAATGATTTGTGTTATTCATATTCATCTTGTTCATCACTCCTGGCGTTACCTATACTTAGGGATACTCTACCGTAAGTATGGGGGGGTGATGTTGTTCATACCTTTTTTTTTAGTCTGTACATTGTCTGCATCAGTTTTCCATTTTTGTACAGTCTTCTATACTTAGGATTAGTTGATCCTAATTATAGGGGGATCACCGACCTCTATTCTTTTCATTTTCTCTTTGAGTCATTGTAGCATAGGAGTTTTTTCACTCTTCTATAGGGGTTTAAGGTATTATATTTTGGAAAATATCAGATAACCCCCTGAAGGGTTTCATATTTACAAAGAAGCCCCTACTAGAGCCCTATCACATGTGTGGCACGCCTCTCTTGGGCAAATCGTCCTTTTTCTCCTGCAAATTTATTTCTATTATATGTTGATGAACAAACTTTGAAAAGTTGCAGTCTCTGACTTCCAGACCTTTATTTTGCTTGCTTTTCTTATTGAATTAAATGTTCTCTTTGGTCAATAAACTTTCCAAAAATCATGTTATGCTTATGATGTGCTTATCTTTTTAGCATAAATTTTTCATTGCATTTTGTCATCATTTGTTATTATTAACAAATAAAAAATAATGTCTTTTTATCTTCCTGAAATTCACAAATTCATAAAAATGTGAATATTTCTCTAAAAATTCCAAAAAATTAGATTTATTTCCTTCCATTTTCTTTTAATTTCTGTGCAAATTTCGTGCAATAACACTTTACAATACCCAAAAAAATGAAAAACATCAAAAATCTTATAAAAATTACAGAAAATTCTACAAAAAATCCAAAAATCATGCTTTCACTTCCTGTTTGTAGATATTTGTCTCTATTTCATCATAAAAATAGTTGTCAGGAGTTTTGGGCACTTAAAGTATTTTTAAGTTGCAAATTACTCCAATCTGTGCACTATTTATCATTTTTACCATTATTTGATTTTAAAAAATACAAAAAAGTCTGAAAATTATATAAAAATTCCAAAAAATATTTCAACGCCTTTAAAATCCAAAAATAATTTCTCTAGATTTTTCTGGGCATTTTTGATGTAATTGAAAAAATAAAAAAAGAGTTTGGTGTGCGTCTTTCTTATCTTGTGCATATTGTTCTTTATTTGAAATTAAAAAATTTACAAAATTAAAATCACTAAAAATTTGTGAATCAGAAAATAAAAAAATAGAAATAAAAAATTAAAAATTTAAAAAGAGAAAAAATCCACAAAAACAAAGGATAGTTTGCCTTTGAGATTCTTGCTTTTGTCTTAATTGATTTTCCAATGATTACTTGAATAACCCTCGAGAATTGTAGCCTCCTTGAGTTCGATCCTGTCCGCTCTACATGTAAATAAGTAGCAAAAAAATCTCTTTCTCCACATTATTTTTTTGTTATTATTTTGCTGCGAGAGAAGAAAAAAAATTGTTTGTTTGTCGCGGGATTATTTAGGGATAACGATGACTTCGTATCATTAATAACCAATCCTCAAGGAACCTGTTGAGTCAACAATCATGGATTCATCAGAGGCATCGAGGTTTACCCTTCTAAGGTGGATGTCATCAAGAATCTCGAGCCACCTACCACCATTAAATAGTTATGGTCTTTTCTAGGGTACTTTGATTTCTATCAATGATTCATTCAGCATCTCTGTAAGATTGCCCGACTGTTAACTGAACTATTAGGCAAAGACATCCAGTTCTTGGTAGAAGAAAAATGTCTCAGTGCCTTCCTCACATTGAAAGAGATGATTATCAATGCTCCTATCCTACAACCACTTGAATGGTCTCTTCCCTTCGAGATCGTGATGGATGCTTCAGATGTTGCAGTCGGGTCGTATTTGGATAGAGGAGGAATGGACTTCCTGTTGCCATCCACTATGCCAGCTGAACTTTAGATGATGCTCAATGCAACTATACATTTATAGAGAAAGATATGTGTAGCAGTGGTATTTGCATTAGATAAATTGTATTTTCTTTGTTTGAAAATCACAGTTTAGATGGATCATTTAGCTTTCATATACATGACGGAGAAGAAGGATGCCAAGGCACGCCTTCTTAGATGGGTTCTTTTACTTCAGGAGTTTGATTTGGACAAAAAAGATAAACCTAGGGGTAAAGAACATGGTAGCTTATCACCTCTCCCCTTTACAGATAGATCAACATTCATATGAGTACATGTCAGAGACTGCAGAGAGATTTCTAGACGAGAGTACCTTTGTAGTTACAGAGACTCCATGATATGCAAATATATTGAACTTTCTAGTTACATGGAAGATTCCATAGGGTTTGTTGAAGGAGCGAGTCGACAGGCTAGTTTCTGAGGCACGATACTACCATTGGGAGGATTAGATTCTTTTTCTTGAGGGACCTGGTTGTGTCTACAATAGTTTCTGAGGCATGATACTACCACTGGGAGGATCCGATTATTTTTCTTGAGGGACCTGATTATGTCTACAAGCGATGTATTCCTTAGAAGGAATACAGTAGTGTCCTCACTTTGTGCCATTCCTTTGAGGCATGGGGACATCATTTAGGGAAGAGGATAACACAAAAGGTACTCCAGAGCAGTTTTTGGTGGCTGACTCTTACTAGAGAATGCATGCACATTTGTGAAGGGTTGCCCAGATTGTTAAAGAGCGGTAGGGACAGTCAGAGCTAGAGATGCAATACCAATGCGACCTGTTATCATTTGTGAGATCGTTGGCATGGGGCATAGATTTTATGGGACCGTTCCCTTCGAGCAGTCACTTTGAGTACATTCTTCTCGCCGATGATTATGTTAGTAGATAGGTGGAGGCTATACCTGCACGAACCGGTGATAACTGGATAGTGTGCAGGTTCCTGAGGGAACATATTATTCCATGGTTTGGTATTCTATGTATTCATATTTTAGATGGGGGTAGCCACTATATTAAAAAGGAGGTGAAAAAGATAGTGAAGAGTTATGGCATTAATCACATAGTAGCTTCTCCTTACCTCTCACAGACGAACGTCATGGCAGAAGTTTCAAATAGGGAGGTGAAATCCATTCTTCAAAAATTAGTACAACCGGATATGAAGAACTGCTCCTAGCTTCTAGATCGGGTTCTTTGGACATATCGTACTGCATACTAGACTCCCTTAGGTACTTTTCCTTTCAAACTAGTTTATAGGAAGCCATGCCATTTACTCGTAGAGATCATGCACAAATCTGAATGGGCCATTAGAGAGATTTCACATGAAATGCAGAAGGCATGAACTAAGAGGATGAGCTAGTAGAGATTCGAAATCAGGCATACGATAAACCCTCATTTTATAAAGACAAAGTGAAGAAATGGCATGATAGACACATTCTCACAAGATCTTATTTCCTGGTCAAAAAGTATGGTTATTCAATGCACGATTGAGATTTGTTCTTGGCAAGTTAAAAAGCAAACTGGAAGGAATGTATATAGTCAGAATGGTGCATGATAATAGAAGTATAGCTATATCAGATGTGTCACCTAGTGCAGAACCATTCATTGTGAATGGGCAGACGTTGAAGCACTTCATGGAGACTACTGATCATCTGGCCTGAGTTGAGGTGATGTACTTTATATAAGGCTCATGACTACTCTTCCACTTCATTTTGTCCTGTATAGAGACCTGTGAGCCTTTCGATTTTCGGAGTACACCACCACTTCTATATTCTTCAAAGTCCTCAGTTATCCCCATTTTTTGCTCGTCCTATATACTTAGGATACCATATCCTAAGTATAGGGGGACCGATTGCCCCTTTATTTGTGTTTTCGATTTTGTTCTTTTTTACTTTTCTTTTGTTTTCCTTCCTTTTACACCAATCGCTGGTCCTTAGTTTTTGGCCACACTCTTTTATATAGGTAGGATGCCTAATCCTAAGTATAGGAAGAACCGAGTGATTTCATTGATTTTGTTTCTCTTTCTTTCTTTTATTCCTTCCTTTGTATATTCCTTACCCTCAATCACCTCATTTTTGTCTTCCACTGTACTTATGACGACCATATCGTAAGTATAGGGGGATGGGGTCGACTGACTTTTATTCTTTCATTCCTTTTTACCCACTTTTACTTGGCACGAGTTATGTTCTCCTTTTTCTCTTTTGACACTATGATGACATAGCACAAGCCAAGTATATGGATGCAAATTTTTTTTTTGTATATACTTTTGTCCATAACTCGTACTTTTATGTATTTTCTATATCTATAGAATCCATAAAATGTGGGTAAGGGTTAATTTAAAATCCATATATTTATTTATTATAAAATCCGTGTAAATAAGTAAAATATTTTTAAAATTTTCAATTTAAAATATGTATTTAGTATGTATAATACTTATTTAAAATCCTATTTATTAAAATATATGTAAAAATAATTTAATATGTGTAAAATTCTTTGTATATAAAATTTGTAAAATATAATAATTATTCAATTCAAATAAAATATTGGTAATTTATTTTGTAAAATACTTATACATATACTTGTTTATAAAATTTGAAAAATCCATAAAAAGTAAAAAGTCCTAAAATTCATTAAAATTACAAAATCTTTAAAATCCATAAAAATGAGTAAAATTAAAAAAAAACTTCACAAAAACTTGGTTGCATGTGCATTAGCATTTTTTATAATAATTTGGCTTCTCGAACTAAAGATTGGGAATAGTCTAAAAGGTTGGAGCTCGATTATGGCCTTTAACTTTCATTGTAAGGAACCTAGATAAGAACTGGAATTTAGACTCTTCCGTGTTTGGGAAGCAACTTGAGCTTGCATAAGTAGAATACTTGGTGTCATCCATTTAACTCTTCATCAGTGAACCAATTTTAGACACATCCACTTTGCACTTGGCTCGACTTGCATAGGGTTGCGAAGGGAATTCATTTTAGTGGTTCATTTTCACCCTTGTCTAGTGGCACGAACATATAAATACGGAAGTTGTGGGGTTGAAATAAAGCTTCAGATGAGGGAAGGATCCGCTGCCATAATTTTTACAAGACCCTAAAAATGAGAAGAAAAAAATGTTATATCTGTCAGGGCATAAAAGATTGTTGCGATGCAAGCAACATTACAAAGTCTAACGAAAAGAAGCCACCAAATAACAAATATGGCCACAATGGTCCAAGCTTCCAAAAGCCTGCACATCTTAGTGGAAATTTATCTACATTGGCTGGGATTCACAAGGAGATGTGACTACAGTGGTCACACTCCAATTCTTTTCCCATTCTTCTACATTCTCCCTCTACTTGATTGTGGAAACAACACGACCTGCCCTTAGAAGGCAATCCCCCCTTCTCAATGAAAAAAGTAGCTTGATGAGGAACCGATATGAGTGTATTATTGGGGTGGGTGGTTTCTTCGCTTCTTTAAGAAGGAAGAGCTAACACAATTAACACACCATATAGATTGAAGTCAAGGTTTATAGATTTAATGATATGGATAAGTGTATCTAAGCTGGCTATTGAGGTGAACCTAAAAAAGTATTTGTGGAACTTGAGGGCTATTGATATTAAATTCCTAATCCTAGTTAAGGCTTTGACAAATGCTTGTTTTAGGCCCAACCAAGCTCTATCCTTTGTCGGTTCCCATGAATTAATTTAGGAAAATAAATTCACTCTATCTTTCTTTCTTTTTCCCTTATATTTCAAATAAGTGTTTGCTAAGGGACTAGTAAAATTTAAGTATAGGGGGTTGATGAATCCATGATTCATTAATGTTCATTCTGTATTTTATCTTGAAACCCTCAACAAATACATGTAAATATGCATTAAATATCATCTTTTATCAAAAGTATACTCATGTATAAAAATTTCATTTTAAGCACTAAAATCATGTAAATAAATAAAAGAATAAAAAAAGAAAATCAAAGAGGACAGACTGCAAATATGTACATATGTATAGTATGACTAAATTAAATATAAATACAGTTGAAGGAAATATTTATATGACCTAACCTCCTAGACCAAGTCAGCATGGATTGGTCTACAAACAAATAAGTAGGGGAGATAAGGAAGAAAACCTCAAAAAGATTTAATTATTCACTTTACACATTAATCATCATTAACCCAATAATTACCAAACCTTTAATGATTTTTAATTAATTCATTTGTAAATATTTTTCACCAAACTCTTCAACTATTTATTTCTGTGGAGTATAAGGTGTATGCGCCTATTGTATTGTAGCAGGGTAAATTGATCCTGGAGGAGATCCATTTACCCCATCCAGTGTTTAGTCCCACATCATCCAGTAGTGGGACTTGCAGGCTCTGGAGAGGCTATATAAGGAGCCCCAAACCTCCTGTATCCATTGAGAAAAAGTAATGCATAGCATGCCCCGTTGAGGGCTTCTCCCGTGGTTTCATCCCGCTCCTCACGGAGTAGGGTTCCACGTAAAAATCCCGTTCTTCTTTTATGTTTATTGTTTATCCATGTTTACGCTTCTGCTTCCGATTTTCTATCATGGTATAAGAGCGGGTCGATTCTTGAGGATTTTTTTAGTTCGAGATTCGAGAGTTTTTTGGGTTCTCTGGAACCCTAGCATTCCTGTAAGAGATTATTCAAGTTTTTTTTAATTCCGTGAAGATCTGTTCTCCACTGTTCTTCCGATCAAGCATCTCCTGATTGGAACTGCTCTAGGGTTTCTGTTCTTCATATTCCAGTTTTGCTCCGTCTGCATTCAAGATCTTGTTCTAATGTTGAAGATAGTCACCAGCCCCCGCTATCACGCCTCCAGGCGGAAATAAACACACGCAGGATCGAATAATCCTATATGTGCCATCTCCATTCTATTCATAGATCAAAGAAGGAGATGGCGACACTCGCAGCAACGAAAAAAAAATTTTTTGAGGCGGCGCAGATCAAAACTTATGGTGATGCATCGCTACACCCCTCACACATGACACCCTTCTCATGCGGCTTCTCCAGCTCGCGCAACACGCTTCCAGGCGACCTCGATCCCCTTGCCAACCCCCAGATCTCCTTGCTCGAGGCTCCAGAGAAGAGAATCTCCTTGCAATGCTCCAGTTGTAGGCGCTCAACACCGGCCCCGATCTTCTATCTCCTCCCTCCGAGAACTTGCACACGAAACATCAGGGCGAGCGGCACTCCAAACGACACTGTGGCGCTTCCCGATGCCGCAGCAGCCACTAGGGCTCCAGGCGGAGCCCTCCTCCATGCGCCATCACGCTCCCAGGCGGACCCCAGGGGCGGCACGTACCCGCGCGATCTCCTCAAAACCCCTCCGCAGATCAGAAGGCCGCAGGTGATGAGCCCCTCTCTTCCCTCTCCAACCTCGTGGCGCCCCTCTCCTCCTTACGTCGCCAGACATCTTGTCGCTCCATCGTCTTCTCGCGCGCAGGCGCATCACAATCGTCGGCATCAAAGCCTCCAAATCCAGCGATCCCACGCCGCCCCAGTCCACCTCCATGCTCTGCATCAGGCACACACCTCCCTCTCTTCTTCCTACACTAGTGGCGCAAGTCGATGCCCAACAAGGGGGCGGCGGGGCTTTTAAAAAAAATAAAAGGGGGAAAAGGGTTCACGTGGGAACCCTAGTGACGTTCAGCCGTTGGGCCTGTTGTGCCCGATGGCTATTTAAAAAAAATGATGTAAAAGCTTTAAGTGGTGGAAGGTCTTGTTGGACCAGTTTGTTAAAGAGAGAGAGAGAGAGAGATGAGGGGGGCTAATACTTCCAGGCCCAAAAGTAGATCACGAGATATTGTTATAAAAAAAACAAAAGAAAAAAAAGGCGCGTACAAGAAAAAGCCGTACGCATGATAAAAAAAATTCATTGAAAGAGTCGCATACAAAGAAAAGCCGTATGCATTTTAAAAAAATATGCAAAGAAAAAAAAGGCCGAAAATTTTTTTTATCAATATCGGCTAAGAGTTTTTCATGTTGTTTTTCCCCCATTCTATCTTGTCTTCTCCCAACTTAGTCGATGTTCATTTCCGACAAGTATGGGAGAAAGGGGGAGTATATGTAGAGTCACAGGTCTGTTCATGATCCAGATTCCAGATTCAGATGCCAGTCTCCAGACCAGCCAGTTGATCAGACTCTACAGTTTAGTTTCAGACTCGACGATCATTGTTTCCGAGTCTCCAGTTTCAGACACGCACAAGTGTGCGGTCATTGTCAGATGAGCATATGTTGCCATCGTTTGTTCGAGGTCCCCATCATTCTTGTTATTTCGGCCAGAGTTTTCATGTGAGCCATAGGGACTCCAAAGTAGAGGACCATTCCCTTGAGGGCAAGGGTTTTCATGTGGTATCATAGGTACACCAGAGAAGTGCACCATTCTCTGAGACAGATGGGAGAGACCCACTTCTCCGACGAGGAGACTTCAGGCGCAGTTCAGACTCGATGGTCAGATTCCGAGTCTTCAGTTGACACACACTCCAGCCCGTTCGTCCTCCTCACCTGCACGGCATGAGAAGCAACATCCTCAATTGCAGCAATGTGCGTATTGGGTTGATATTATCCGTAGTGTCTTGTAACGTTGAGTTGAGTTTCTGTCTGTTTGTCCAAGCTGAGCATTGCATGCTCCAGCTTGAGGGGGGAGTGTTGGAGTATAAGGTGTATGCGCCTATTGTGTTTTAGCAGGGTAAATGGATGCTGGAGGAGATCCATTTATTCCATCCAGTGTTTAGTCCCACATCATCCAGTAGTGGGACTTGGAGGCTCTGGAGAGGCTATATAAGGAGCCCCAGACCTCCTGTATCCATTGAGAAAAAGTAATGCATAGCATGCCCCGTTGAGGGCTTCTCCCGTGGTTTCATCCCGCTCCTCACGGAGTAGGGTTCCACGTAAAAATCCCGTTCTTCTTTGATGTTTATTGTTTATCCATGTTTACGCTTCCGCTTCCAATTTTCTAACAATTTCTAAAATTCATAGAAAAATATAAAAATCCTAAAAAGGTCCAACTTGGATATATGTCAAGAAATCCAACTTTTAAGTTGTCAATTTATCAACTTATGACCACTGTAACTTCTTCATACGAATTCCAATTTCACTCTACTCACTTTGAAGTTCATAAAATAATATTCCCTAATTAATGAATGTGATTTCTCTAAAATCGAAGTCCGTTTGCAAAAATTTGATTTTGGGACCTAATAACAAATGGGTTTCTGGTCTATTTATTTTATTTAGAACATATTTTTATAGTTTTAATAATTTTATAATTTTTAATTATTTTATTGATCTTTTATTTTATACACAAATTATTTCAGAATTTTTTGACATTATTTAGTATTTTGAATAAATCAAAAAACCCTAATTTATAGATAAAATAAAACTATGTAACTTATACCTGTATTTATTTATATATCTAAATTAATTCATTAAAATGCATTAAAATTCACATACATCTTATTTATTATTCTATTAATTGATAAAATAAAAAAATAGCATGATATTTATTACAATATAAAAATCAAAAACAAAATTATATTTATCAAGTTAACTAGATATTTATTTATTAATAGTAAACTTATAGTTCATTAAATATTTATTATTTATAAAAATAAATTATCTAAAAGGTAATTTAAATATATACACTTTTCATTTTTATATTTTTTAAAGAACTTTAATTAATATTTATTAACTAAATTATATGTTTCAACCAACCAGGTGTTGACATATGTTAACACTTGGTTTGTCTTCTTAAAGTAGCAATTGTTGAAGAGTTGTTACACCAGCCTCTTTTCTCCTAATTATTCTCGTCAATCCTAAAACCCTAAACCTAATCTTAACCATTGTTCTTCTACACCTCATCACCCTAATACTCGCTAGCCCTCCGATCATCTCTAACCTCTTATCAATTTACCTATTTAATGATCCAAAGATCATTCATAATAATTAACTCTTCCCTTTCTAGAACTAACTGGCTGAGCACCTATCTTCAACCTCCAACTCTGGTCAACCAAGGAGGTGACAATTCCACATGGCCGCCTCACATGGAAGCTTGGTGACCGGAGGAGGTTCCAATACCCTGTGTTGGTCTTGAATCGACGCCTCACGTGCCACCGAGCTCTGGGAACGCCACCCTGTAGAGCAAAGACCTAGAAGGTCTTACACCTTCTAGTTCCCAAGTAACCCACTACTCCCCTTTATCATTTCTTCGTTATTCATTCCCAAATTAGTGACTTTAATCACATCATTAGCTATCTGAATCACCCAATTTTGATTCACAGCATCAAATCCTCCTCAATTCTATCCTAATTCTTTTAAATTTTATTTGATAAATCACATTCTTGGAACTCTTTTCTTTGACCTGATGTCCCTTTAACAAATTGGATGATTCTTAAGGAATCAAGAACGAGCAATTTCATTGCAGGTATGGCATCATCTCTGGAGCATCCATTTTCATCTGGATACCTTCTTATTCACTGGCAGAATCATCAGGCTGCAACATATGTTTTAGTTCATCATTGCCTTCCAGTTTTTGGGTTCGTACGCTAGAACATTCGTCCTACAGGTTCTTCAGTTGGAGTTGGGACACCTTCTTCTTTGACCCTGCTCCAAGTAGGAGCGCTCGAGAGGGTAAGGAATACACTCTCCGGCCCCACCTCCAAACAAGATAGCTGCGGAGGAGCTCAGCCAAGCCTCCATCATCGCCGCCGCTCCAGGATTTTGAGGAATAGTGGGAAGAACACCCACTATACAGTTGATCAACACGTGTCGAACACCCACTATACAATTGATCCACATGTATCTTTAATGGACGAACCAAATCGTGCAGGAGTCTTTTAATCCTAGCCACTAAAAGCCCAATCATATGGAGAATTTGCTAATTGACCCTTGCTGCTTCGGGAAAATTACTTGTGCTCCAGTATTCTATAGTATTTACATTTAGGTCCCCGTATAGGCACCTAAGTGTAAGATTCCAGACTTTTTCTTACAATTAGTTCCCTAAGCAGGGACCAAATTTAAAGAGTTCATATCTTTTTGCTTGTATTTTTTACAAATTTCTATTTTGACATTTGACTATTTTGGACATTGTGGACCCTTAGACACTATGACACCATCGTTGCATATTTTTTTACATTTTATTTGCTTCCAATTTTGAGTATTTCCTCGCTCTTCTTTTTTTGACTTTCTTTCTTGATTTTCAATTCATTTTGTTTTATTTTTGAGTGTTGTCTTCAAGCCCGTTGCTCGAGTCACTTTATGTACTCTATAGGATCATCTATATTCCATATTATTTCACCTACTATATTTTTATAATTTGATTGAAAAATAACCTCTTTGAAAATTAAATAAAAATTAGAAAAATTAAAATATAAAAATAAAAAAGAAAGAAAGAATTTTATCACGAATGAATAAAAGAAAAAGAAGCTAACAAATATCACAAAAAAATATTTTCCACTAGGATTTTGTGAAAGACTTTTTACCTCCCTTTGTTTGACCTAGGAACACTTGGATAAATAAATAGTAAACAACACCAAATGTTTGATTAACTGAATTTTGTTTAGTGTTTTTTCTAAAACCGGTAACTTTTAATCGCTGGAAAAATTTGGTTATCTGTCACTGTATATTTTTTCTATGGAGGATCTAAAACTTTGCTTGCTTAGTGTATAACATACAAAATCCCATCTAACCTTTGCCTTAACAAAACTCCTATAGGAAAATCTGAAGCATCAGTCATGATCTCGAAGGGAAAAGACCCGTTAGGAGCTTGTAGGACCGGTTAGTCACAAATCTTCCTTTTCAAGAGATCAAAGGCCTCTAGACGCTTGTGATCTATAATGAACTTTGTGTCTTTTCCTAAGAGCTCAGTCACTGGGGTAGCGATCTTTGAAAAATCCTGAATGAATCTCCTATAGAATCCAACATGACCTAAGAAAGACCTCACTAACTTCACGTTAGTTGGTGGATCAAGTTTCTTGATCACATCCACCTTGGTGGGGTCAACCTCCATTCCCTCTTTGGATATGATGTATCCCAACACAATACCCTCCGTTACCATGAATTGTCTTTTCTCATAGGAGAGTACCATATTTACCTCTCTACACCACTCGAGAACTCGGTCCAAGTGCACTAAACATGTATATGAGGAACCATCATTGACCGAGACATCATTCATGAAAACCTCCAGAAAATCGCCTACCATCTCGACAAATATGATGATCATGCACCGCTGGCATGTGCCCGGGGCATTACAGAGCCCGAATGGCATGCACCTGAACACATAAGTGCCATATGGACAAGTGAATGTGGTCTTCTCCTAGTCCTCAGGAGAGATGTCTACCTGATTATAGCTTGAGTACCTATCAAGAAAATAGAAGAACGCTTTCCCTGCTAGTCTCTCCAAAATCTTATTAATGAATGGCTTGGGAAGGTGTACTTTCTAGGTCGCGGCATTTAGGCACCTGTAGTTGACACAAATGCACCACGATGTGGGTACTAGTGTCATGATCTCTACCCCTTCCTTATTGGTGACCATTTGAATTCCCGACTTCTTCGGGACAACATGGAGTGAGGGCATGATGAATCCATGATTCATTAACATTTCTGTCGTATTTTATCTTAAAACCCTTAACAAATACATGTAAATATTCATTAATTCTTATCTTTTCTAAAAAAACCATTCATGAATAAAAATGCATTTTTATGCATTAAAAAGACATAAAAATTAAGAAAAATAAAAATAAGAAAAGAAAAAACGTATACTATAAATATGTATACATGTACAATATGACTTAGAAAAATATCAATATAGCTCTAAGATATTTTTATACAACCTAATGCCCTAGACCAAGTCAGTAGTACTTGGTCGACAAATAGCAAAGTATAGCGAGATAAGGAAGAAAGTACCAAAAAATAATTGATTGCGTACATAGAATACTTAATCTTATTTATTCATTATTTATCACATTTTCACTTAATATTAGTTAATTCATTTGTACATATTTTTCAACAAACTCTTTTCCATTGTGTTTATAAAATTGCAAATAAAAATAGAAAAATCATAAAAATTCCAACCTATATATATGCTAAGAAATTAGGTTTACAAATTAAATTCCCCAACATCTGAACCTCATAACTTCTTCATACGAACTCCACTTTCACTCTACCCACCTTTAAAGTTCATAAACAATATTCTCTAATTAACGAAGGTGATTTCGTTAAAATTAGGGCTCGTTTGCAAAAAGTCAATTTTTGGTCTTAATGACAATTGGGTTTCTTCGCTATTTATTTTATGATGTACATATTATTTATCAAACAATTGATTTACAATTTTTAGTTATCTTTATGATCTTGTAGTTTTTCTATAAAATAAATTCCAAAATTAAACCCTTTATTTAATATTTTTAATAAATCGAAAACACAAAAAAATAATAAAAATTAAATAGTGGACTATATACCAATATTTATTAATACATGTAAATTAATTTATAAAATATTAATAAATTATACAACTCTTATTTATTATTATATTAATTAATAAATTATAAAAATGATATTTATTAAAATATTCAATTAAAAGTATATATTTTATTCATAATGTATAATATATATATATATTGATAATATATTTATAAATCAAAAAACATATATTGATTTATAAAAATAAAATATGCCATAATTTAGATAATTTAACTATTAACATTTTTTATTTGTATATCTATTTAAAATAATGCTATTTACTATTTATAATATAATTTATAAGGATTTCTTTGAGTTTGGAATATTGTGGTGCTGACACGTGTCAGCACCACCTTCTTCTTCCTCAAAAACTCTTGCCGGCTATTTTGTTCCAACCACCAGACTCCTAATTACCCACGGTTCATTCTTCATCCAAATGGCATTATGATCCATTCACTATCTAGATCTAACAAACCACATCCATGCCCAACCTTAGATCTTCACCAGCCTCTCACCATCCTTTTTATTTAATCACCCAAACATTATCATTCATAGCCAACTACCTCCAGCTTTAGATGAACTGATCGAACTTCTCCCTTACAATACCTCAAGCTCCATCATCGGTGATGACATCACCATGGTGGTGCCTCCGCATGGATGAGTGATGATCGGGGAGACGTTCCATGGAGTTGCTTCGCCTTGCATCGCCACCATCTACTGCATAGAGCTCGTGCAACACCGACCCTTGAGCGGAGACTAGAGGGTTATGAACCCTCTAATCTTAGGTGATTTCATTCATTTTACTCAATTTTTCTTCTCAAAACTATCATCTAATTAGCATATTTAACCACATCATTAGGTCACTTAATCATCGCCAATTTTCTTTCATCCAATTTCCACTCTCAGTTTATCCTAATAGAATTCAAATCTTGATATGAAACTCCCTTTTCTGAAACATATTGAGCTAGGCAAGAACACATTTTTCCAGGCCGATTCCCTTGTGTAATCGAGCCTTAAATCATTCTTTGAAGGTGACCTTCATTATCTGGAGCACGTTAATAGCTCCGATCAAGGCGGAGCTACAACTAATTTCAAGAACCGAAGCTTGGCATATGAATACGCTAACTTGGCATTCAACCTTCATCTTCATCACCACCTTTCCCGCCTCAGGTGAGATCGGAAGGGATAGTTGATCCCTTTCTAGCCCTAGCAGAGTACCTCCAAACGAGAAGTCATTGCCAGAGCACCGCCGGCATTGGAGATCAAAAGCGTTACCACCGCTCGCTTATCTTTCGGGGAAGAACTAACGAAGAACATACAAAACTCTAGATTGCACATGCTATCAATGTGTGGCGCCCCTCTACGACCCAGATCATCCCGCCACATTTAATCATAGTTGCACGTGACAAATTGGTGGAATAATTACAGAGAAGCACGGATACTTTCTAGATTTTGTGCCTACTCGAGAAACTTTCCATATTTGCGAAAAGGTCCCCAGGGACCTAATTGCAAAAGAACATTTTTTTCTTTTTGATCACGGACCAATTGCATAAAACCTTTTATTTCATTTATACCCTTGTACACGTTGTGCACTTTGGACACTATTTTGGACATTATTTGTGGAGATTTTTCTAGGGTAGTTAGCTAACTACCCCAACATTATTTTAGTATTTATCGCACATTTTTGTCACTTTATTGTTTTTACTTGTCGTAGATTGCTTTGTTTTGAGTTTTGATTTGTGTGTTTTTGAGATCGTTGATCGAGTTTTCTCCGAGTCATCTATTATATAATATCAATTATATTTTCTATCACATACATACTATATAGTAGATCACATGTTTTAAAAAATTGATCACTTTGAAAATTAAATAAAAATTGGAAAAAGATAAAATAAAAAACTTCAACAGAAAGATTTTTCTTGATGAATAAAAATCACAAAATATTTTGACCTCGAAAATTCGAGTATAACTTTCTGCCTCCGTTTATTCGACCCATGGACAATTAACTAGTTAATAATAAGTGGATAATAAAATAGGAGAGAGCATCCAATTTTTCTTCTACCCATCTTCTCTCTGTCTCCTATTTTATTGGAATTTATTTGATAAACTTCATTTTCTTCTTTAATCTCTTCAACTGGCATCTATTAACCGCTAAGTAAGATGCTCTTTTCAAGCCACACACTTGGAATCAGACATGGGGTATATACATTTTGCTTTGCACAGCGTCTCAATCTCATACTTAACTACTTTCATAGATTTGGGTTAAGTCTCCTATGGAATTAATGGGAATGTCTCAAATTATCCTCAACATATATGTTGCATGAGTAGAGAGAGGGGTTAATTACCACAAGACCCGACACTATCCAGTCAATTGCTTTGTGGTTTTGATCTAAGACATGTAAAAGCGTAGACTCCTCCTTTAAGGTAAGGCCATCACTAATGATCACATTATATCTCTCTTTGGGTCCCGCATGAAATACATATTTTAGTCTAGGATTGAGCGGCTTCAACTTTGTCAATATCGTGTCATCAATCAAATCTGGTGGAATCACATCTGCATCTGGATGACTATTGTACGGATATGGATCTATCTGTCAAGTACTTGCCACCAACTCTACTGTATAGGGAGTCGGATCGCCAAAGAAACATGGTAATTCGATAAAAGCTGCATCTGAATCATCATCTATGTCCCTTGACCGTTTTGAAGGAGGTGGAACTGACAGATCCAAAGGGATCTCTGATTTCTCAAGGTAATATGGGGATGCATCTCTCAAGAAATCACGAAACACCTAGCAAACTGCATCGTGCACTAAATGCTCTCTAGTTGAGAGGGTCTCAATATGTCCTAATGAGGTTTGTCTACAAATCCCAACTGTGATGATCATCTTGCAGTCTACCTCTGAATACGAGTACTCTGTGGTGGTGTCAGAATCAGGTCCCTACGACTTTGTTTGCTTCATCTCAAAATTAACTTATCCACAAGGAGAACAGAACTTCATCATTCTTGTCTGATAATCAAATGCTGCACCGACAGTCCTTGGAAATGGTTGCCCAAGACTGATACGAGATTCTCTCCAATGCTTGGGGATCTCCATATCAAGGAACATGAAGTCCACCTTATATTCTTGTCCCTCAATCAAGATTACCACATCTTCAATTCTCCCTTTGGAATCTTCATTGACTTGTGTGCGAATTGGAGCAATGCTCATGATTTTCGATGTAGTCCTAACTCCAATTTCTGATAAAGTGTTAAGGGTAGAAGGTTGATAGAGAAACCATTATATAGGAGAGTGCATGCAAATGTAGTGCCATTGATATGACTTTCCACATAGTGAGCACCCATGTCTCTCTTATTCCTCGGTAATTTCTGATTCTTGGGACAACATCTAGCGGATACTTAGAAGATGCGAGTCATCACATATTAATCTGGTTTGTTCCTACTAGCCCTAGTAGGCGTGCATCTCACCTTTAGGTACTTCTTAAATATAGGATTGTTAGTCGCATAATCCTCAAGGGACTTTAATCATGTTGTTTTACTTACAAAATCGTGATATGAATGTATGATCCTTTTGAATCCTTTTGATGCACTTTTCCACCTTAAGAGCAAGAGGGGAAGGGATAGTGGCAAATGAAATAGAAGAAGAATCTGAATCGGAAACATCATTTATTGAATTACATGAAACAAACTTTTTCAAAGATGATTTGTTTTTACACGACATGGAATCAGAAATAAAGCCATCTACAAACAGATGGTGGAATAGATCTTGTAGGTGTATTCTCAATAAATGGAGGTTCAAGGTACTACATAGACTTCAAAGTGTGACCAAGTTGTTGTGATCCTTGTGTCCTCTTCCTCTCTGTTTCCTGAGTAGTTAACCTCATTTGCTGCTGAGAGGTCTACTCAATGTGATGTTGCTCCTCCTCATCCTCTAAAGATTCCTCACGTTGAGCACTAGAAGTGAACCTCTCTATCATCATAGCTCAATTAAGTACAACCACGGTCCTTCTGCTCCTGAGTGAAATATGATATGCATCATCACATGAAAGAATCTCATGATCAGATCTAAGAATGGTTGAGTAGTATACCTGACCCATGTGTTGCTATAACTGAGACATGATATTAGGGTTAGCCTGAACATGAGCGGGAATGGAGGTATGTGGAGACGTCTACTCATCTTTCCATCGAGATAAGCAGTTAATGTCCACTCGCATGTCCTGAATCTCGTTCTCGTAGGAACGAATATCATAGAGAATATGGCATTTGAAAGTAGGTGGGTACTCAACAAGTGAATTCTGCTGAGAACAAGGATATCATGAGGATTGACCCTGATGGCTCTGATACTGCTGCTATTGTTGTTGGTGTTGGGGGTGATGCTGGTAGTTCGGGCATTTCTGGCCCAATTGGTATTAGCCCTAGTGCTCGTGCTAATGTTGATGTTGTTGCATCTGTTAGAGCTGATACTGACTAGGGCTTCATTGTGGAGGATGTGGTGTAGAGGTGAACACAATGTTGTAGAAGGTTGGAGGACGCTAGTTAGACTATCGGTCCCCAATACTTCCCTGTTGAGTAGGGTACTGGGTGTATAATACACCGTTAATCTCCTACACTAGAAGAGGCTCCTCATGCACTATCTCAGCTGGTGGTGCCTGCTGTTGGAAAGATTCGGTATAAGAGTGGTCTTTTATCCATGGTTGGTATTGCTCTGACATCAACTGTTGATGTACATGGTATACATAGAAAATAGGAGCAACAGGTGTAGTCGTGACAAATATCTTAATCTTGGATACCCTCCTTGATTACTCCTCCACCTGCTTCGAGAGCTTGGTTAAGCTTTAATGCTCATTCATTCTCCTATCGATCCACTTGACCACTATCAACTTATCTCAATAATCCTTATGGTGGGGACCAGGTCCTCTACGAGATCACCGACAGTCTTTCCCCCCTTTGATATGAATACAACTAGGGACTCAGTGTAAGCCCTATTAGTCATTTGTACGTGTCTAGTCTCAACCATCTGCTCGAAACCCTCCAAACAGTATCCACTCCACGTGATGTATAACTGCCTCCACAAGCAGCGCTCACTAGACAATGCATCTTAGGGTTGAGACTAGTCAATATAGATTGGACCAGGATGTTATCATCCAATCCATGACATGGACACTTCTGCAGTATATCCTTGAGTTGTTCCTAGGTATCATAGAATGGTTCATTAGGCATTTGGGAAAAAACTCATGATGCATGTCCTCATATGGTTAGTTCTAGCCAAAGGGTAGAACTTCTTTAAGAATAGATCCTTGAACTGGGCATAGTAGTTGACTTTCACACCTAAATACTTTACCCAATAATCCGCATTATCCCCCAAGGCAAATGAAAGGGAAAGAGCCTAATATAATCCTGGCTAACCATAGGGAAACGTAGGTTAGCACAAAAAGTTCAAAGTCCCTTAGGAATGCATATGGTTCCTCTTTGACATTCCCATTGAAACATGGCAGCAAATTCAGAAAAGGCGGCTTCAACTCATACTCGATTTCTGGTTCTGCAGGACTCAGGAAATTTTACACTCCGTACTATCCTGGGTTGTGTGTCGCATCCATGGGTACATCAACCCCAACATTCAATTGTCCTATTTGAGCTTTAAGTAGGGCATTCTAGTGGTCAAATGCGACTATTCCATCAAGTATCATTTGGAAAGGATCGTTATGATGTTCTTCCTCATCATCTTTCTTCTTGAGAGGCATCTTGAATGAAACTTCTTTGTCACCTTCATCAGCAAATGTATTTGAATTAGTCGAGGCTGATGAACTTAAATCATCCTCACCAAGGCGAAGGTCTTTCTTGGTAAGTGGAGAAGAGAGGAAGGGGTTGGTTAGTGGTTGACTATCCCCAAAGTGAGTGTGCCTGGTCTCTAGAGGGTCATGAGTCCAGGGAAGTCCAGGAAGTAAGGCGACCTCTGAAGATGATCTCTTTGAAGGGCTCAATGAGACATTCACAGAGTCCAAATAAAAATCCCTCCAACTAGTCATCTTCTATGTCAAGAGGATCATATATGAACACGGATATCAAGGATAATCTACACACTACGATGAATGTAAATGTACAGAGAGAACTCACACAAATCAAACACAATGCAAACCCTTTGAATTCACCAATTGAACACATGAAGGCCATAAAGGTTCAATCGAATTATCATGTCAATCTTTGTTGGTTATAATAGAATCTTTAAGTCCAATACACACACGGTGTCACCTTACGCCTAGCGGTGCTCCTGTATGCTCCTGTTTTGTAAACTTTTTTAGCATTTTATTTAATGGAATTACTCACAAGTGAATTTTCATCACAACCAAAAGAAGCCTCAAACAAAAATTATTCTCAAACGAAAATAAACTAGAGAGAGAAATAAAAGAAAGAAAAATAATGTTATTTATTTACTTGTATAGCGTACATGACTGAATTCATGGAGGTTATAAATCCTGAGGGTTATTTAGTAAATGAAAAATCAAAGAATAAAAGAAGAATCTTTTTCATTTTCAACTCTTTGTTTTTTTGGATTTTTAGCCTTTTATTTTTTTATGAAATATTAAATTTTATTTTTTTAATATTTTCTTATTTCCTTATTTTTTTATTGATTTATGATTTTTAAATTTTAAATTTTCTAATTTTTAAAACAAAATAATAATAAAGAATATAAATAAATAAAGACAACCCTCTTTTTTAAAATCTATAAAGTATGGTAAAAATGTCCAAAAAATTCAAATAAAATTGTTATTGTGTTTTTCAGAATTTTTATTACTTTTACAATTTTTGTCAAGAATATTTAGATTTTGTAAGGTTTTCAAAATAAATGAAAACATGAAACAATCAAAATAGCAAATCATTGCAATGTTTTGGGTTTTATAATAGGAAATAAAATAAAAAAAGAGAAAATATATTCAAAGAGAAAGGTGACTTTCAAAAAAATCATTTTATGCATTATTTGAGTTTCTCTATGCAATTATTCCAAAATAGCACGTGTGATGCATGTGTAATGGTTCACATCGGATCAACATGTATATATAAGAAACTACAAGGGATCAAATGCAATTATTCATCTCTTCACATGTTTACATGTGTCCACGAATGACTTATTTACAAATAAAACAAACGATAAGGGCAAGGAAGTACGTTTTCATTGGGCTCGTGCCTCTAACGTGCTGGATGGGACGGTCCTGAGCTACTTCGATCAAGTTTGGATAAACGGTCAGAAATTGGGGCGTATCGAACAGATCTGATGCAATCTTGGGCGAATGTTCTTGATCCAATGATGACTGGAGGCGTTGGATGAACAATGAAGAAAGGGTGACGAGATGAGCTTTGATCAGCCAGATCTCATCCAATCTCCACCCAAAATGACACATGGACGATGGTACATGTTCCTGCTGCTCCTCTCCATTGATCGAATGTATCACTGGAGTATGATGATGGTTGGTTCTAAATCTGGAAGCTCAAGGGGTCTGTAGCTCAAAATTGCGCTCCAAGTCTCTATCCAAGTTCCAATAGTGCTCCACTACCTGCAGATGCAGTTATTGCTCGGAGAATATCCTCCGACGACGTTATTCTGTTGAAAAAGCAAGAAAATATGGAAGTGTATGGGGATTCTAGCGGACGTAGTTGGAGAGGAGTCATACTCCTAGATCTGTGATGATCTGGGGTGATCAGGTGTGGGGGAAGGTTGAAGAACAAGTCGGGTGATGTGTAGCGAGGATCAGAGATGGAGATCGATGAACGGAGAGCCTCCGATAACGACGATCAGAGGAAAATTTGAATCTACTGAATGGAGTTAAAACATGAAATCTATTATATAACTAAAAGGTGAAATTGAATGAAAACTACTCTATGATTACCCTATAGAAGATAGGAATGGGTCAAGACCTCAATCCGTTGCGGTTGGCGAAGAAGCTCAACGTCTCTGGAAAAAATCTTGCAACATATGGATCACAATCTCCACAGATTTTGACGCTCTCCTGGCTGAAGGATCTAGGCTTTGTCACAACCTCGGCTCACCAGAACTAACATCAGGCGAAGAAAAGCAATGGAAACATCTGTAGAAATCGATGATCAGAGAGCTCTAATCGAGCAGATCGGAGATGAGAGGCGAATGATCAAATTTACACTATGAATAGAGTTAAATGTAGAAATAAATATCAAATTGAAACTAAAACTAATAAAATTAAACATATAGATGATAAAAATGGGTCATGACCTCGATCCGCAATAGGTTAAAGGCTGAAAGATTAAACATATTTAGAAATGATAAATAATTTAAAATAAAATTAGGTAATGAATTTAAATAAATTAAGTATATAAATAGAAAATGTTAATAATTAATAAAACTTATTTATGGTGATTTATAATAATTTTAATAAAATTAAATAATTATGAAAAATTAAATATTACCCTTTATTCATATGTATATATACATATATATACAACTCAAGGACTTTTAATAATTTATATTTACAAATAAGTATTTAATTTAATAATTTGTTAAATTAAGGAATTTTTAAGGATTTTATTTTTATTTTTATTTTTATTTTATGAAACATCTTATCAGATTAAATATATATATATATATATTACAATATAGATAGGTGGTACATAAACAATATATACATGATTTAATTTTTATTTCTTTTTGGTTTTAATATTTTTATTTTTATTTTATTTTAATACAATACAATATATAAACATATTTAAAAATACAATAGTAAAAAATATACAAGAAATAAATAGAAGAATAAAAATCAAACAATGTACAATATATGCATAAACAACAAAACACTCCAAAAAGCTACTTTTCACATCTTAACTTCGATTTTAATGAAACCACTTTTATTTTAAAGACTATTTAATTTAAATACAAGAAAAGTGTGTTTTCTTTGTTTTGATTTTTTTATGGAGAAGATATTGATATGACAAGTTGCAGTCTATGGCTTTTTCAATGTGTTGTTATTTTCACTATGTGCAAGTGATCTTCTTGCAAATATTTTTAATATTTACAATTAATTTTTTTTGCACAATTTCCAAGAAGAAAATATTTTTGTTTGAGGTGATTTTGATGATAAATAAAATAGAGTAAGAATTATGTACAATATGTCTGAGATGAATGATGAATACTAATGAATATACACGCAATATAAATTATTTTTCTTATTTTAATAAAGAAGGCCTTATCTTCCCCTACTTTATTCCTTGCTGATCAGGTCAAGTCTTGACCTCATCTTGGGGAAAGAGTAAGCCTATATTTATTGCATATATACAATATTTATTTTTATTTAAATTTCCTTTATTTATTTTCTTAATTATTTTAGGTCAAAAACAATAATAAATATATAATATTTATAACAGAAAAGAGATATGTAAAAACTAGGATTGATTTATATTTACATGTGTCTAAGAAAGGATTTTAAGCTAAAATAAATGAATAAAGATGATGAAATGCATATTCATCATCCCCTATACTTTACCGTTGCTAGTCCCTTAACAAACACTTATTTGAAGAATAAGTGACCAGAAAGAAAAGAAGAAAGGAAAAATAAAGAACTTAAAACAATTTTTATTTTTAAACTAATTATCATAAATCAAAGTATGGAGCTAGGTCAAACCTTTGGATTATTAGTTTGGCAGAACCTTGTTGGGAATTAGATTTAAGACCTAACCACCTTCATGTTCTACATGTCTCTATTCAAGTCACCTCAATAGTCAGGTCAGAACATGTCCTCATAAACAAAATTCTGATGGCTATGAATCTATTTTTATTTTGTAACTCTCCACATCAGAAATGACAAAGACCAACCTTCTTTTAGATAGGTAACCCCAATTCCCCAGTATAGCTACTCTTTTCTCGAGGATTGGGGTATTAACTTGTAAGTTCAAGTTCGTGTTTTGTCCTCAATCGGGGGGGGGGGGGAGAAGGCAGAAGAATAATAAGAGGAGTGGAGTGTGGCTAGTGTAGCTACATCTCCTTGTGATGCAAACTAATTCAGCCAAGTCTCCCCTAAGATCTACAGTCTCTTTAAAGCTTGACCAACGTGGTCAAATTTACATGATGATTATTTATGGGAATACATGTGGCTTCTATTTGGTGGAAAGAATTGTTGAACTACGTTGATCATATTGTGCCCCTACAAATATAGAATCTTTCTTTCCGCACATGTTTTGGGGTCCTAGAAAAATTGTGCTAGTAGACCATCCCTCATCCAAGGTTATATTTCAACCCTTAGCTCCCATCTTTAGGTGTCCTAGCTACTCGACTAGATTGGGGCACATTTTCCACTCAAGGTGACTGCATAGGTTTCCATTCGTGTGCATCTCTGGCTAGAGGATTCTACCATTTCCCACCTCATCAAGAAGAGCTATGTGTACAGTGCTTGTCCAAGTTAGGTCACTGTCTAAAAGAACTACACATGTGTATGAAATACTCTACTTAGACCAATCAAGATGACTTGTGAACATAGTCTTGTGGACTCAAAGAATTAAGTCATTATGACCTGAAAAGTCTCAACTCCAGTTACAATAAGATTCATATGAAATAAAGTGGATTAAGGTCTTAACCAAGCTTCATTCTTTGATTTTATTCCAAACTAGTTTAAGCATCAATTTCATTCTGAAAAATGCAAATCCTAATGCAATCGAAACAACACACAATTTTTTCAACAACAATAAAATAAAATAAAATAAAATAAAATAAGAAACTATTTTTTGAAAGCTTTTCAGAGAATTTTGAAAATTTTATGGATTTTATCTTTTTCAAATTGTACGATATTTTTATAGAGAATTATACACATTTACAAGAATTTAAGGATTTTATAAAAAAAAATATTTTTACAAAAACTATATCCAAGATTATACACAATTTATGAAATATTTTTATAAAAGAATTTTTTACAGATTTTATATACATATTTTACATAGGATTTTATATACATATTTTATAAATAATTTTATACACAAATTTTAGCTACAGATTTTATACAAAGAATTTACTTAAAAAAGAATTTTATTAATAAAAGTTTACAAGATGATTTACAAAGTTTATTTACTAAACTTTTTACAACCAAGTATACACACGTCTATTCAAACAAGTCATTTATGTACAATGTGACAAAATAATTTATAAACCATTTTACAAAATATTTACAAACATTTACAAAATATTTTACAAAAAAAGTTTACAAACTTTTACATAACCATTTTTACAAACATTTTACAAAACGTTTTACAAATAATTTTTAATCTTTTTGCAAATCAACTTTATAATGATTTCACTAAAAAACATTTTACAAACATTTTTACAATATAAATAATTTTGATACAAAATAATCTACAACATTTTACAAAAAAAACATTTACAACAATTTTAGCATAAATACTTTTACAAAGGTTTTTACAAAGTTTTACACAGAATTTTACAAATATTTTACAATGCATTTGTACAAACATTTTTACAAGTAATTTACAAAACTAATTTACATAAATATTTATAAAAGAATTTTTACCAAGAATTTACAAACTTTTTACAAAGCAATTTTATTCCATATTTATTAGCCATATTATTGAACAAACAAAAGTACGAGTTATAGCTAAAGTATAAATACGATATATACGATACCCCCTATACTTAGCTCGAACTATGTCCTCATAGTAACCATGAAGCGACAAAGGAAGACATAACTAATTCTAAGTATCAAAAAGTGAAAAGGATTCTATGCTTCAATGATTAAAAAAATAAAGAATAAAATGAATAGAAGTCAGTGATACCCGTTATACTTAGGATCAAATAATCCTAAGTAGTGAAGACTATATAAACGGGGAAGACCGAAGAAAAGAATGTACAAAGTCAATGACTCGACTTCTCCTCCCCTATATTAGGGTAAAAGAACCCTAAGTATTGAAAAATAATATCAACAGGTTGAAAGAAAAGCAAGGGAATCGAAGAAATAAAAAGAAAAATAAACAAAAATAATGAGGAAGCAAATGAACGACATCACTCTCCCTATAGTTAGGGTAAAGGATCACTTAGTATAGGCAATAATAAGAGTGAAGAACCAAAACAAAAATGGAACAACTCAAGTAATTCACCTCCCTATACTTAGGATAGAATACATCCTAAGTATAGCACACACACACACGGAAAAGAGGTGAATGATAAAAACAAAAGAAGAAAGAATGAAAATTAAACGAATATATACAAAAGAATATCAGCTCATGTATCAAATGTATAAGATGTCAAAGGATCATCATCTAATACCAAATGACTAGAATCAACCATTGATAGGAGAGTGTGATGACCTGGATATGGCTTCCGCAAATGTTCGTTCTCGAAAAATGGTTTTGCGTCAGATGACATCCCAGATATGACAATACTACAATTATCACACACAACTCTAACAATGAACGGTCCTCACCATTGGCTTTTAGATTTTACTGGAAACTACTTCAACTTTGCATCAAATAACCAAACCTTCTGATCAGGAACGAAAGTCTTGCTCCTAGTGTGTCTATCTTACTAACGCTTGACTTTCTCCTTATACATCAGGTTGTTGTCATAAGCGAAATCTCATAATTCCAGTATTCTGTTCAGATCCACTTTCCAAATATGTCTTGTTCTCTAATAGTCCAGGTTGTAAACACGAATTACCCATAGTGATTTGTGAATCAACTCAACTGGCAAGTGGCAAGACTTTCCATTAACCCATCTATAGGGAGACATACCCAATGGAGATTTGTACGTTGTCCGATAAGCCCGTAGAATTGAGTCAAGCATTTAGGACCAGTTCTTCCTATCATGACTTACAAACTTTTGAATAATCATCTTGATCTCCCTATTCGTAATCTCAGCCAAGTCGTTAGTCTATGGGTTGTAAGGAGAAGCAATACGATGCTCAATGCCATACTACTTAACAAGCTTTCTAACCTCTCTATTGATTAAATGGCCTCCCCCATCTGAAATGAGTGACTTGGGGATCCCAAACCACACAATAATGTTGTCCTTGAGAAATGCACAAATTGTACGACGATCAACGACTAGGGTGGGGATAGCATCCACCCAATGACTAAATAATCAACAACAAGCAAGATGTACTGAAATCCCTGACTGACGGAGAATGATCCCATGAAGTCTATGCCCCAAGAATAAAAAACATCCAAAATCTGAATATATCCTATGGACATCGTATCTTTGGAACCAACGGTTCCTCCCATTCTATGGCAATCGGTACAATTATTCACATAATCACTTGCATCCTTAAAAACAGTTGTACACCATAGGCCGTATTGTAAAACCTTTACTATCTTGCGCTTCCCCAAATGATGCCCACCAACCTCTAATATGTGATAATGCTCAAGCACACTGGTGTATTCCTCTTGAAAATTACATCTCCTCCAAATACAATCTGCACCCTCACAAAATAGGTACAACTCCTTCCACTGGTAAAAATGAATCTCTGAAAGAAATCTGTCTACCTTAAACTTGGGCCAATCTTGTAAAACTTTATTGGAGATAAGATAGTTCACAATATCAACCTACCATGGGAGTGAGGCAACAAACAAGATAGACTCATCTGGAAAGGCCTTTGATATTGGAAGTAGTAACTGCTTAGGGGATTCTATATCTGTGATCCGAGAAAGATGATCTGCCACAACATTTTTCACTCCAAGTTTATCTCAAAACTCTAAATCAAACTCTTGAAGAAGAAGGATTCATCTGATAAGGTGTGGTTTGGCATACTTCTTTGCTTGTAAATACCGTATAGCAGTGTGATCCGTGTATACAATGACTCTACAACCAAGTAAGTAAGAGCAGAACTTCTCTAAAGAAAACACCCCTACTAGCATCTCCTTCTCTGTAACTATGTAATTGTGGTGCACCTCATCCTGAGACTTACTAGCATAGTGTATGGCAAATGGTATCCCAAACCTTCTCTACCCTAAAATAACCCCAACTGCATAATCTGATGCGTCCGTCATGATCTCAAAGGGAAGAGATCAATCAGGTGGCCGAAGGATAGGAGCTCTAGTAACCATATCTTTCATATGATGAAATGCAAGGAGGACTTTCTCATCAAATACTCTCTCCTTGCACATAATGAATCACCTATGAAATCCAGTGTGATCAAAGAACGACCTCAACTGCTTCAAATTTTGCGTCGGCTCAAGCTTAGAGATCACATCAATCATAACCGGTCAACCTCCATACCATGTTTGGAGATGACGTGGCCCAATACAATTCCAATAGTCACCATAAATTTACTCTTCTCCCACGAGAGCACTAAGTTTACTTCACAACACCTTTGATGTACTCAGTCTAAATAAGTATGACATGTGTCAAAACTATCCCCTTAGACTGAGAAATTGTCCATGAAGACCTCTAGGAAACTACCTACCAAATTGGCAAAAACAACCAACATACACCTCTGGAATGTAGCGGGGACTACAAAATCTAAAGGGCATTAGTATAAAGGTGTGGGTGCCAAACGACCAAGTAAAAGTAGTCTTCTTATGATCCTTAGGAGCGATTGCAACCTGGTTATATCCTGAGTACCCATCTAAGAAACAAAAGAACTCCTTCCCTGCCAACCTTTCAATAATATGATTAATAAAGGCAGTAGAAAGTGATCTTCCTTGGTCGTTGAGTTCAAGATACACAAACACACCATGAAGTGAGTACACAAGTTAGAATCTCCTCACCATAGTAACTCGTCACAATTATAATCCTGGATTTCTTCAGGACCACCGTAATGGGTTGACACCCATGGAATCAGAAATGGGATAAATAAAGCTAGCATCACACCATTTCCTGATCTCTTTCATGACAACATCCTAGAGATTAGGATTCAGATGGTGCTGAAGCTCATGGATCGGCCAAATATCATTCTATAGGTAGATATGATGTAAGCACAATATGGGTTGATCCCATGAAAATCTGAATTACTCTAAGTTATGGTATTGCAGTTTCTAACAAGAACATCTAGCAAGTGAGATTTGTAGTCGCTAGTCAACTGCAAACTGAGGATGATTGGAAAATTAAGGAGGGCACACTTCATAGATGAATGTAAAACTTTGAGCTCAGGTGGGGTCTGAATCTGCTCTATATCAACCTTTGCAACTGCACTGGTAGAAGGTAGATGATATGCATTCTGTGTAATGTCCAACGTGGCTTCTGTAGGCTCATCATGAAGTGTCTCAAAAAGGTATGCAATGAATAATCTCATCTTAGAATGGGATGGCTCATTAATATGCTTAAAGATCTTAGGATACTCATCAATAAATGGCTCAGATATCTCATTAGTAAAATCAATAATCTCCTCAGACAGAATCTTAAAAAACTAAGTATGATCCTTAGTAAATAGCTCAGATAATCCATCAGCTAACAACTCTAAACATCAACAGGGGAGCATAAGTCGACTGTGCTTTCCATGTTTTCCTTCTGGGAAATGAATTCTTGGGTATTCATGAAATTTGTGAAAAGTTCAGTATCTCGTATCTCAGCAAGAAAATCACAATCCTCAAAATATGCCGTAACTGTCTCTCTCTCATCTGTTACTGGCAGTAGTGTCCTCAGATTTGGGATTGTCACAATCCTAACCTTATCAATGTGGAGTGATAGGTTATCTCTCCAGTACAATAATCTAATATACCTTTGACCGTTCGAAGGTATGGTCGACCAAGTATGATCAAGGTATGGAGTAACGGTGTAGAGGTATCCATATCCTTGAAAACAAAATCAATATGAAAGCTCATTACTTGATCCATTACGATAACATCCTCAAGAATGCCCCTCGACCTCTTGATCGATCTATCAACAAATTGAAGGATCATCATGGTCGATCTCAGAGGCCCCAACCCAAACTCAGTGAGTAGTGAGGATGGTATGGAATTAATCGAGGATCCGCCATCGAGAAGAGTACGATCAAACTCATGCTAAAAAATCAGACAATAGATGTGAGGTGCTCCCTTACCATTCTTTTTGGGCGAGAGGTTAATGATGGTGTGAGCTGTGGTCATGGTCATGTACTCCATGGCCTTAAGGAGTGGAACATCTAAAAAGATGTTCTGAAGTATCTCTACCACTCCAAGATCAGACTCGACAATAAATCTTCCTTTATTATTTTTTTGGTATTATCTGAAAGGTGAAGGTGGTGGTTGAGAAGAAGGTGAAGATGATCCTGCATGCTCTGCAACACTGCATCTCTGCTCAACTAATGTAGAAGATGAAGAAGTCAGTGAAGCTCTCTCCACAGCTCTCCTCAATCCCAACTACTCTTAGGTATATCATGATAGGGTCACTTCTCCATCAAATCTCTAAATCTATCACATGTCTTGTGAATCGACTCATGGGACAACAGGGAGAAGTCGGCAATCAATGACCACATCCAATTGAGTCATCCTAAAGGATAAACCTTACTCAAGAAGGATGACTTCAATTCCTCCCAGGATGTGACAACTCTTCCTAAATGATTGATCCATTGAAGCGCTTTGTACATAAGACTGAACGAGAAGGTTGTCATCTTTACTACTTATAGCGGGATGTTCGGGTAGTCGATAGTGCCATAAATACGGTCGCACTACTAAAGATGTATGTAAGCTTTCTCATGTATATGACAATGAAATATAGGGTGCAATGGTAAAATTGTGGGATTCAGAAATGCCCATGAACCGCAAGTATCTAAATCCAAGTCACCGAGTGTCCTATGTATGGGTTATAAGCATCTCTCAATGTGAGCTGGGGCACTACTCTATCTGGCTGCTACTCATCTCCCCCATTCCCATCTCCTTTCATCTGCTCATCCTCCTCTCTCCTCTGTCCTCTGCTATTCCCAAACCCTAAGATCATATCTCTAAGACCTGCCTACATTTTGGCTTGCTCAGTCAGCTATGCTTGAATGGCCTATATGGATGCAAACATCCATGTTGTTGATCTCATGCTGCTCAGTCATAGGGGCTTTCCCTTTGGGAGCCATCGAGTCCTCAGTATCTATCTCTGTAAAAGTGCAAGGTGCTCGATTAGTCTTAGAAAAGATGGAGTCTCAAATGATAGTTTGAGATTAGGGTCAATCTCAAACAATGGCTTTATTGGTGAAAGAAATGGAGATGTAGAGAGGGAAGTGTATTATGAAAGAGAGCCATCTCGAATAAGTGAAAAGGATCGAACTGGAGTGTACAAAGATAAGCTCGCGAAGTCTGAATAAAAGGTACTCGAATCTGACATCTTCAATGTCAAGAGGAAAGATGCGAGAATATAAAGTCAAACAAGAAGAGAAATAAAGAAAGGCAAGAAATGCGTCGAGGGATCTTTACACTTGCAAACAAACACAAATCAAACCCCCTATCACTAAATGAACACAATATGAGGACCGTAAAGGTCCGGTCTTTTATCTTTTCAATTTTAGTTTAGTGAATGTCAAGAAGCTACTTAAGTATTGTAGACACACATGGTGATGTCACCCTATCGCCTAGCGTATGTTCTCAAACCTCCCCAGACAATGGTACCATCTTCCCAGGATGGTGGGTTATATCAGGCCCAAAGGGAGATAAGAAATGGAGCACATCGATTTTATAAGGTTGAAGGCAAGTGCTTACATATGCATCCATACATTCAAAAGTGATGTAATGTGCTTAAGGCACAAGTCCAACGATTTGGGCTTTATCCTTACATCAACATCCTCACCCACTCTATTTAGAGGTAAGTACCTACAACAATGAGGGGATTCCTCTCCCCAAAATAATGAATGAATCCGTTATGTTTAGTTTTAGGGTCTAGTATATTAACAGTTCCAATTTATTTGGTTATCACTTTTTTTTGAGTTTTTTTCAAAGAAACAATCTAACGAATTTTCCAATTATCTTTTTATCCCAAGTGAGAAAACATGGAAGGAGATTGGAAAAGCCGGCGCAACTATAAATCAATGATGCATGCAATAGTCAGAAATACATACCTGATGCCAGCAGTCTACATGAAAAATGATCATCACATAAAATAAAAAAGAGAAAAAAATCTAACCTAAACGATGAAAGAGAACCATCCTAGCATTAACTTCTATTATTGGGCAAGAACCAATTTATTTGTCTAAGTCCAACCTATGCTCTAATGTATAGGAACATGAATGTTGATCAGAGGATTTAGATCTAATTATTTACTAGGTTGAACCAAGAAAATAGAATGTACTTCTAATGGCTCAAGCACCAGAAACTGCAAGAAAACAAAAGAAAATAAAAGTCAAAGAAATCAAATCCGGTGAGGTCCCCAAGTGCACCGGCACTTGGTGAAATAGACCCTGCACAAACAAAGGTATGAACTGGCCAAGAATATAGAAAAAGAGGCAAGCACCTAGGAATTATTAAAAATTATTACAAAAATAAAATGAAATAAAACGCTAAAAAAATAAATAATCTAAAGTATGCTCTTCCAAGTCTTTTGCTCCCCCTCTCACGCTCTCCTACAACTCGATGAAGAAATGAATGGCCTCTGTTTCGCTCGGGTGTGCTGACACTCCTAAGAAATTTGCCCTCACTCATCAGGCTCTCACAAAAAAAGTAAATAGGAAAGGGATTTTTACCTGGCAGACCCTATAAACTTTGCCAATTGCCTCCACGACCTTTGAAACAACCTAATTCCCCCCCTCGACCCTGTAAACTTGCCAACTCTTATCCCATTAACCCTCTGGCTAATCTCTTTGAAGCCCGCGAGGGTTCTTGGGATAATTTATAGGGTCGGTGGGGTGATTACGTTGTGCAAAAGGTCGTAGAGGTAATTTAAAAAGTTTATAGGGTCTGACGGGTAAAAATCCCAATAGGAAATGTGTTAGATAAAATTTTGAAAAATATAAAAATTATAAAAAAGCAGAAGATGAGACAGAAAATAAAAAGATACAGAAAATATGCTTGATCAGAGCTCTCCGATCATCGATTTCTACATATGTTTGCATCATTTTTCTTTGCTTGAGGTTGATTCCGGTGAGCTGAGGTTGTGACAGAGCCTAGATCCTTCAGCCAAGAGAGTATCAGAGTCTATGGATATCACGATCCATACATCATTGAACTTTTGCCGGAGATGTTGAGCTTCTTCGCCAGCTACAGCGGATCGAGGCCATGACCCATTCTTGTCATTCTTAAGGTAATCATTGAGTAGTTTTCATTCAATTTTACCTTTTATTTTTGCATTTGATTTCATGTTTTAGCTAAATTTAGTAGATCTAGGTCTGCCACTGATCATCGTTATTGAAGGCTCTCTGTTCATCGGTCTTCATCTCCGATCCTTGCTACACATCACTCGACCTATTCTTCAGCCTTCCCCCACTCCTGATCACACTACGTCATCACAGATCTAGGAGTCTGATGAATCTCCATTTCATCACCTTTATTCTATCATTTTGGCCTTAAAAACCCCAGCAAATGCATGTAAATAGCCTCAATTTGTACATAATAGCACCCATTATTTATTGTATTTATTGTATATAAAGTAAGGTTTTTAATGCCAAAATTATAGAATAAAGAGAAGAAAAGAAAAAGGAATAAAATATTGCAAATATTTTATGACCCTAACCCCGAGACCAAGGCCAGCATGGAATTGGTCGACAAGGAATAAAGTAGGGGGAGATAAGGGCCAACAATATAATAAATACCTCATTTATTTATTCATCCATTTATGCATTTTTGACACCTATTTTGTACATAATTATTCATTCATCAAATAGAGAAACTTTGTACATGAAAGTTATAGATAATAATGTAAATAAAAATACAAAATTGAGTTTGTGTAAAAATAATACTCATTGTACATTTTATACCCAAAATAAAAAGCAAAAATCTCAACTTCACAGACCCATATCTTGCAAATAAAAACTTCAAATCACCCAAACTCACCTTTAATTGTATATAGCATTTCAAGAACTATTTTATAAAATTAGTTTCATAATTTTTGGAGTCCATCCGTGGAAGTTAGGTTTTTGGTCCACCTTGTACATAATACCTGATTAAAATATTCATTTTATTCAATATTTATTATTTCTATAAATTTGTATTTTTAGAATTTTGTAAATAATGTATAGAATACATGTAAATATTAAAATTAAAAGAAAAAAAATATTTTGTAAAATAAAATAAGTCTATATAATATATATAGGCAAAATACCTATGAGAAGGTTGTACATAAAAAAAAAGAGGAAAAACATTCTTTAATTATTTCATTCTTTTATATTTTTATAATAATGAATATATTATATATAAATTATTAAAAATATAAATCCAAAATAAAAAAACAAATAAAATTCATTAAATAAATAAAATGTATATAATATATAGGTAAAATACCTATAAGTATACCTACATATACACAAACACATTTATTTAAAAATATAAAGAAACTCATAAAAATCAAACAAAAATATATTTATACTCATAAAAATAAGTTATAAATTTATAAAATAAACCAAGAAAATAATAAAAGAAAATAAACAAATTAAAAATAAAATACATAAAAATACATGTAAAGACATACATATACACATTATTCAAACAAAACTATAATAAAACACCTCGAAAAATTCAATAAAAATCATGAATAAATACTACATGAAATAATACACATTTTTTATTTTATAAGAAAAAATTAATAAAATCATTTACTCAGCTAAATAAATCAATTTACAATAAGGTTCCCTGTTTTGGCGTTTAGCGGCTGAGGTGGACCAATCAGGTCCCTCCGCGAGTTGACCCCAGTCAACTTGACCTCCAGCCGCCTGACTTGACGTGCACCATCTTTTCCCCCGATTTCTTCCCTTTTTTCCGCTCGATATATCGCTCCATCAACAACAATTACTTCACGAGATTTGCTCTCCCTTCATCCATAATCCCCGCCGATCATTCAGATCCATTGTACATAGCCCCGATTCTTTAATAATCGCCGGTTATTGGGGGTCCCTTGGAATGTATATAAATAACTCATCCCTCCTCCTTGGTCGAATTTGGCCAATTTCACCCCCTTCTTTGAGCTTGAATCATCTCATGGTGGAGCCCTCGTGATAGGAGGCGCTTCCCAGCACCTCGATTCAGCCATGGCGGAGGGCAATTTTGTTGCGGTGGCGCTCCGGCGGCCACCCTGCTCCCGGGCGCCCCCCAGGTATAAGAGCTGCGTTTTTTATATTTCTAGGTAGATTTCGATTCTAGCATTTCATTCCTGCAATTAGTTTTAGGTTTCGTTTATTAGTTTAGCGTAGTTTAGTTGTTTCGTAGTTCGCCGGAGCTCCGCTCCGGCGAGCTATCCACCGTGTATCCGACTGTGCCCCGACTCGCTTCCACCCTCATTTCGTTCCCCTACGCCTTCTCCACCTTCCAGCCACCTTGCCCAACCGGATTCGCATCTGGATCTGCGAATCGATGCTCACCTCCTCCGCATCGTCGGAGCATCGCCGCCCTCAACCATTTCCTATGCTAACAGCTTCAGTTTTGGGCCGAGGAGCACCGCCTCGAGCCGAGCTTCGTTCCTGTGCAGGTTAGGTGCGCAGTGAAGCGCCAGGAGTCGAGTTTCAAGCGGGCTGAGGTACCTGGAGCTGCCATCCTTCCCCGAGCTCATGGCGGCGCTCCATGGCATCTCCGGCCGATCCAACACCTCCAGCAGATCAAGCCACCTTCCAGGAATCGATTGGGACCTTCAGGAGCAGCGATGATCGGTGGGAGAGCGAGATCGGATCGGAAGAGGCTCGCCCCGGCGGGTGTTCTTCCATGTTCTTGCACGTGTGCTCTCTGCCGTTGGATGAAGACGAAGGCCCCAGATGAGATCAGCACCGTTGGATGGAGCTCTGCATCAACCGTCAGATCAGCTTGGCTGATCTAATCTTAGCCATCCAGCAGCGAACCGTCATCGGCGCACGTGGAGGCGCCACGTGGATTAGTGATGAAGACCAGCCGTTCGATTCAGCGCCTATTGGGGGTAATTTGCACATCCAGCCCCCGCCTTTTTTGTATTTAATATTTAATGCTGTAAATAAATTTGCACGTTATAAAATAATTGTAAATTTTGCAGTAGGACCCCTGTGTTTCTTGAAATTGCGTTTAGGTCCTTCCACGCCTCACGTTTAGTCCCACGTGAGGCGCGTGAAAATTGCAAGTAACCCCTGGCGGTTTTTGAATATTGTAAATTAGTTCTAAAAATTTAAATAAATGTTTATTCCTGTTGTATTTTTGCACTGATGCCCCTGGAACTTATTTTATTTGCAAAAATGCCCCTGCCAGGCTTAATTATTTTTGTGTCTTTTATCCATTTATTAAAAATACCTAGATGGCTTCTAAAAATCCACAAAAATTAGGATAGGTGCTCCATGCCATGCTTGTTCACGCCCATATTTTATTTCGCATTTTTTGCATTTTTCCTAATTATTAAAAATGAAAAAGAAGCCATTTTTGCACTGTCTAAATTAAAAAATACAAAAAAAATTAGAAAATAATTTTGAAAAATTCCAAAAAATATATATATATGATATTATTATATATATATATTGAGTCCAGAAATCGAAAAACCCTAAAAATATAAAAAAGAAAATTAAAAAAATCAGAAAGCTTTAAAATCCAACAAAAAAATAGAAAAATCCTTAAAAAACCCCAAAAATACAATTTTCTCTTTTATAATTATCTATATATTCTTATTAATGTATTAAAATTAATTTGGGAATTTTTGGAGTTTATTTTATAATTTTAAAACCCAAATTATATTCGGCCATTTATTTAGTCCTATATTCCAGACATTTTTGGAAATTAAAAATACAAAAAATTTAGAAATATTTCAGAAAAATAACAAAAAAAATAGAAAAATATTAAAAAGCTAAAAAAATTATATCTATATATATTTTAAGCATTTATATCTATATATATATTATTACTCCTCTCTCTCTCTTCTTATATATATATATATATATATCTTTATATATATATCATATATATATATATATTTATATAACTAATAATATAAAAAGAAAATAAACAAAATATATAAAATATAAAAACAAAATAAAAATTATAAAATATAAATATAAAAAAAAAATAAAATTCAAAACCCACAAAAACCATAAAGGGACATGAACAATTGATTGAATAATTGAATGATACATCACATACAACCATTCGCCTCCCAGTGTTCGACTTCTACCTGTACTTACACCTATACACATTTGCATGTAGAGTTATAATAAATTTTAACTCCACATTTTTGGATATTCATTGCATATATTTATTGTGGGTTAACTGTTGATTCATCCGGGATCTGTTGAGCGGTCGCCTCAGTGACATTGTGGTCCCGCCTTGTGCGGATTACTCTAGACCCTCGTCAGGTCCCTTTCATCAAATGGCGCCGTTGCCGGGGAGGCAACGGATTTTTTATGATTTTGTGAGCCTATTCGTTCATTTATTCAATTATTTGCTCATGTCCATCATTTATTTATTTGTGTGATTTTTAGTTTTATTTTAACATTATTTAATTGATTGTTCTGACCCATCTTCTTTCTTTGTCTGGGATGCGAGGGACCGCCAAGCGAAGGAGGACCTCTTAGGAGGACCTATGCACCCAAGCAAGGTGGAGTTGGCTCTTCTATGCCAAGCCAACAGGAGAGAGCATCAATGATAGATGAAAGAGATGTGTTGAAGACAATCTTTATTTTTAAGCATTTTATTTTATTTTATTATGTATATTCATGTGAGAGAGTGGCACTTAGAAACGTGTAATAATATAGGACTCTCACAGGTACACGAAGACTCCCGAGGTCCAGTGCCCGAGGGATTGTTCCCTTGGGGGCCTCGATGGTTTTTGACGCTTTTCTTTTATTTTATTTTTATTATTTTGTGTGAGAATGAGCCCTAGCTTAGGAGTTGCTTGCTCGTAGAGTTAGGTCCAAACACCCTAATAATGTGCATGTACCTATAGTTCGCTTTGGACCTAGATCAAACTCTAAACAGCCGTTCATTTATCTCTTAGCCTTTGTGCCACAGCGAGCCCCGCAAAGCGCTTTCTCCTAAGCTCAAGTGTGTTGAGCACAGAGGAGGGGTGAGACAAGACCGGACTTTTTGAGGCTAGAGATGAATGAGCGACTTGTGGTGCTTCACGATAATAGCAATTCCTGTACCTAGGGCGATTTCTTCGGTTTGCATTTGCATGTAGCATAGCTTTCAAATTCTGTTTTGCATCCCGCATGGAGAGAGCTGGGAGGCACTGTAAGTCTTCTTACGTGGCATGCATCATCATTTTCCGACTTGCATGGCTTTTCTGATCTTCTCCCTCTGTTTTTGCCAACCTAGGATGCTTAATGGAAATTGGAACCTCGATAGGCACGTGCATTGAAAATACCCAAAAAAAGTGATAACTTAAATAAAATCAGGACTGTTAACTCTATCGGACCGAAAAATAAAACATAATAGACTTCCTTGTCTTGGGGAGAGCAACCCCCTCATTGTATGTGTTTTAGTTGCTCACGTACACACTAAGGAGTAGAGCCCAAATCCCATCAAGCCTCCTAAGTAATTGTATAATTTTTGTGGTTCTCACCTAACTCTAAAATCGAAAAGATAAATGACCGTCACCTGATGGTCTTCACTGTGTTGAGTTGGTGTATTGGGGGTTTGCCTTGTGACTTGGAGTCCATTGTGTTTTTCATTCATTACTAGAGTAGTCGGTCCCGCCCGTGTGAGTCATGCATTATTTTTCATCTTTGAGTCTCTCTATCTCTCTTATACATATATCTCTTCATTTGGCATCGAGTCATGATATTGGCGCTTGAGCTCAATCATTCTTCGCCAAGTCCTTTGTTTCCCGCTTCTTCACCATCTTCTATGTATCCATCGTACCATCTTCTCTGGTTCGAGGAGAGACCGCTCTTCGGACCACAATTTTGACGGTGTTCCCGCCTTGTGTGGAACACCCAATTTTGTTTATGTATCGATCTTCTCACCCACCCTCCTCGTTCCCTCTGTATCACTTTTCTACCATCCACGATATTGGCACGCACGCTCAATCAGCTTCTCCACTTCACTGTGTTACTCTTCTTATCCATCTTCCTCGTGTCCCCCGTATCACCTTTCCCTTGACTCGGGAATGCTGTGCAGTTTGATGAAGCCCGCATCGAGGATTATTTATACAAATTATTTGTAAGTCGGGCCCATGATGTTGAGGATGCTGAGATTGATATGATGGATTTGTCTTTGATACAGGCATACGAGCTTATTGAGGATTCTTGCTGATGCATAGAGCATAGGTGTGATGCATTATTGAGGAATTTTAGTTCTCGCACACCGGATTAAGGATGTGATATGATGCGATAATTTGGTGAAGATTTCATGAGTATTGATTAATCTATCTGTCTTGAGGATCCTCCCATCTTGATTTTGAGGATTGATTAATTATTCTAATTGGGACTTCTTGATAAGGTGTGCGGATCCGACATGATCTCTCGTCTTTCTGATTGACCCATCCTTTATCTCCTGACTCTATGATCCACCCAGGCACTTAGAGGACCCCTGACTATTTTTCGTGCCATCTCAGCTGACTGGGTTGACCCAAGGGATGTTTGGTGAATGGCATGCTTATCTGCTCCCTTACATGATCTTATGCCCTCCAAATGATTGAATGATTTATTGCTTTTGAGGACCTGAGGTGACTTGCCAGCA
The DNA here is from genome assembly GCA_037367405.1 of Ottelia alismoides. Taxonomy (NCBI): domain Eukaryota; kingdom Viridiplantae; phylum Streptophyta; class Magnoliopsida; order Alismatales; family Hydrocharitaceae; genus Ottelia; species Ottelia alismoides. The sequence continues at coordinate 542,567 of JAZKJV010003250.1, read as the reverse complement.
TTCCCAAAACCTACATTGATATAGCTCGCATTCCTCCCCGAGGACTATCTGCGGGAGAATGCGATAATTTCTAGGACTGCGGTTTCATTCAATGCTTTGGTCGCCATTGTGATGGGACCTGGAACCGAGTCAGATGATCTGCTTGATTGGCCTCCCCCTGTGATTGTGTACCCGACCTGTCGGTACACGAGGCCAATGCACTTGACTCGTCTGAGTCTGCTCTCCTTGACGGTCCTCGCAAGGCAAAGCTCCACTTTTCTGATTATTCCTTGCCTAGCTCATAGCTCCCCGAGGGTTATCGGCGGGAGACTATGGCATATTTCCGATCTGATTGGTCTCTTCTGTTGGTAGCCACCTTGTCGACTACTGAGACCACATGATCTGTGGGTCCGTCTGATGGATCCGGCTCCTTTGAGCCCTCGTCTCTCCTTGACGACCCTCGTAAGGTAGAGACACGTTCTGACTATTCTTTGCTTAGTTCGCAGTACTCTCCGAGGAATATCTGCGGGAGACTGCGACACTCTCTTTACGCTCGGTTCCCACTTCTGACTGTGTCTCCTTTCTGTTGGAGCACGGAATCGAGTCGTCTGATATACATGATTTTTGGTCCCATCTCGAGTTGTGTATCCGATCTGCGGATCGTGGGACCTATCTGATTAGACTCCTTTGAGTCTGCTCGCCTTGATGGTCCTCGCAAGGTGGAGCTTCTGGTATCTTCTATTCCCATGACTAGTTGGCAGCCCGCTCCACGAGGGTTATTTGCGGGACGCTGCCACACTTTCTCGATTTTACGGTTTCTTCTGCTGGTAGCCGATCTGTCGCCTACCGAGACCGTTTCTATGATCCGTCTGATGGATCCGGCTCCTTTGAGCCCGCTCTCCTTGACGACCCTCGGAAGGGTGAGCTTCTGTTCTAATTATTCATTGACTAGCATGTACTACTCCCCGAGGGTTATCTGTGGGAGAGTACATCATTTTCTATGAACTCGGCTTCATCCCTGGTTGTGTCTCCTTTCTGATGGAGCACGGAGCCGAGTACTCTGACTATTCTCTGACTTTGCTTACCTTGAGGACCCTCGCAAGAGTGAGCCACATATTGTGTTGCTCGGTATATTCTTGTGACTTTCAGATTATATCACCGCCGTGCATCACACAGTCTCATATGTTTTACTTCCTATCTATCTGGGACTCTGATTGACCGGAGGAGTCTGTACTGCTCTTTCTTCCTCCCGGTCTTACGGTATCGGCTCCGTTCCCTCATGTTGACCCTATGAGTCGATTGACTACTTCATGCGACCGGACCCGATATCTATCCTTTCGACATGTTGTCTCCGGTAGCTGACACCCACTTGATTACAGATTCGAGTGTATTTTCACCTTCTGACGGCGTCCTCGTTCTCACAGGGAGACGACGACGAGAGCACGGTAGTCGCTTACCAGATATCGTCCTGTACTTCACTAGTTTCTTCACCACTTGTATATATGTGTGCCTTGTTCATTCTTTCTCCCGCATGTTATGTGTGCCCTACATCTATCGCCATATCTTTGTGTCTACACTTAGGACGCACCTTGTCCTAAGTATAGGGGGGCACACACCGAGTTGTTCTTTCCTTGTGCAGTTCTGTCACTCCTGTTGTTGTCTATACTTAGGGATATCTCAACCTAAGTATAGGGGGAGTGATGCGTATAGTCTACAGGATCTTTTCATCAATCTGTATATATCTCTTCTTTTCTTCTTTTCTTCTTTCCCTTTTCTATCTTCTGTATCTAAATAAAAGGTGTCGCCCCTTTGTGTCAGTTTTCTGTACTTAGGACGTACTTTGTCTATGGGGGGGTGCACCACTGATTTGTTAATTCTTTGATCTGTTTATTCCCACCCTTGACCCTCCCTGCTTTGTGTACAGTCTGCTATACATAGGATTACTTGATCCTAAGTATGGGGGGAACGGTCAACTTCTATTCCCTTCGTCTCTTATTCATATATTCTTTAGACTTGTCTATACTCAGTACGAGTTATGTCTTCTCTTTTCTTTTCGATCTATGAGGACATAGCTCAAGCTAAGTATGGGGGATCGTATATACTATGTATATACTTTAGCCATAACTCATACTTTCGTATTCTCTTAATAATATGGCTAATAATTCTTTAAATTCATTAAAAACGCTTAATAAAAAGAGATGTGATTATTCCTCGAATTCTTTTTGTATACACTGATTAATAAATCAGGTGAAAATGTTTTTTGCAAAATGTTTGAAAAATAGTTTGAAAATCATTGTTAACATTTATTGAAGACTATTTTGAAAACGTTTTGTTACATGTTTTCAACCTGTGTAAAAAAATGTGTGGCTTGTAAAAATTTATTTTCTTTGTGTGAAATAAAATGTTTGAAAAATAATTTGCAAATGGTTTGAAAAATGGTTGCAAAAATATTTTGAAAATCTATATATACTGTTTTGAAAAACCTTTGCAAAATGATTTTCAAATGTGTGTACAAGTTTGTAAAAATGTTTGTAAAAATTATTTTGGACTATAGTTTTCAAAAATTGTTTGAAAAATTTGTGTCAAATAAGTTTGAGGAATAGTCACATATAATAAATAACTAAAATACTATATTATTATTTTAAATAATAATAAACAAGATTCTTTAATAAGTGTACATATAAATAAAAACTAAATTCTAAATTCTTTAAATCATTAAAATAAAGTAGCACGCCCGTGTAAATAGTTGTACATATCTTATATTTTGAGTGCCCAAATTATTTTATTTGCAAAAAATTATTTGTGTAAACATTTTCCTCTTTGTTTTCAAAATTCTTTTACAAATTGCATTATTCTTTGCATATTTGTAAATAGCATTTGCATAGCATTCTTATATTCTTTGATTGAGCTTGATGTTTGAACTTGTCCAATAAAGTCGAAGATTGGAGCTTGGTTGGACCTTACTGCACCTACTTGCACTGGAACCTTACGGGAACTAGGTTTAAGGTACTTCAGGTCTATTCAGACTTAATTCTTTGAGAAATCAGGGCTGGGTTCAAGTCACCTCAGTGGACTAACTAGAACTTTTCGAAACACACGTATGACTCTTGCCGACCGTGACCTAACTTGGACACTTGCACCTTTCACTTGGCTCAACTCAGTTGGAGTGGTGAGGGGGTTGGATTTGCCAGTCTGAGACGCACACGGGTGGAAACATTCATCCTCCTCTAGGGAGGGAAGTGCACCCTAACCTGGTCCAATAGCCATGAGGTCTAAAGACAGGAGATTGTGGGTTGCAATAAAGCTTCAAAAGAGGGATAGTCTTCTGGCTCAAGAGGAAAAAGTCCTTATGTAAATACTGTTGTAAATAGTATGTTGAAAAAAAATGGTTAGGCCTGTAGAAAAATAAAATGCCTGCAAAGTATGTATATAGAAAATAAGCAAGCTTGAGCATCAAAGTTATACCATGTGAGCCTGCAGCTGGATGACTTGACTACACTGGTCTTGCATCCCAGGATAGGTAGCTACACTGGCTACCGTCCATTCTTTTCTCTACCTCCTCCTCTTGAGTTGGATGCCACTTGAACTTAGAAGGGAATACCCTGCTCCTCGAGGAAAGAGCTGTTGGATTAGGGAATCATTGGGTTGTCATTCTGGATAAGTCAGTCTCTTTATCATTTCAGTTGGGGAGAGCCACCATCACTTACACGTACAAGTCAGCTTCATAGTCATAAGGGTTTGCGTATGACGTAGGCTAGTTCTGAACTGGCTATTGAGGTGATTTGAACCGAGTTCTGTGACTCTCAAAGGCTGTTGCGTTTTAAATTTGGTTCCCGACTAGGTTCCACACACATTTTTCACACCAAGGTCTAACATGAGCTCCAAACTTTGATTTTGTACAGATAAGTTTAATAATCATGATCAATTCAAATTATTCTTTAAATTCTTTATTTTTGCTTTTTCTTTTCTTCTTATTCTCTGTTCTTTTTGTACTTATTGCGTAAGTATTTGCTAGGGACTAGCAAAGGCAAGTATAGGGGGGTGATGAATCTCCATTTCATCACCTTTATTATATCATTTTGGCCTTAAAAACCCCAGCAAATGCATGTAAATAGCCTCAATTTGTACATAATAGCACCCATTATTTATTGTATTTATTGTATATAAAGTAAGGTTTTTAATGCCAAAATTATAGAATAAAGAGAAGAAAAGAAAAAGGAATAAAATATTGCAAATATTTTATGATCCTAACCCCGAGACCAAGGCCAGCATGGAATTGGTCGACAAGGAATAAAGTAGGGGGAGATAAGGGCCAACAATATAATAAATACCTCATTTATTTATTCATCCATTTATGCATTTTTGACACCTATTTTGTACATAATTATTCATTCATCAAATAGAGAAACTTTGTACATGAAAGTTATAGATAATAACGTAAATAAAAATACAAAATTGAGATTGTGTAAAAATAATACTCAGTGTACATTTTATACACAAAATAAAAAGCAAAAATCTCAACTTCACAGACCCATATCTTGCAAATAAAAACTCCAAATCACCCAAACTCACCTTTAATTGTATATAGCATTTCAAGAACTATTTTATAAATTTGGTTTCATAATTTTTGGAGTCCATCTGTGGAAGTTAGGTTTTTGGTCCACCTTGTACATAATACCTGATTAAAATATTCATTTTATTCCATATTTATTATTTCTATAAATTTGTATTTTTAGAATTTTGTAAATAATGTATAGAATACATGTACATATTAAAATTAAAAGAAAACCAAAAATATTTTGTAAAATAAAATAAGTCTATATAATATATATAGGCAAAATACCTATGAGAAGGTTGTACATAAAAAAAAGAGGAAAAACATTCTTTAATTATTTCATTCTTTTATATTTTTATAATAATGAATATATTATATATAAATGATTAAAAATATAAATCCAAAATAAAAAAAACAAATAAAATTCATTAAATAAATAAAATGTATATAATATATAGGTAAAATACCTATAAGTATACCTACATATACACAAACACATTTATTGAAAATATAAATAAACTCATAAAAATCAAACAAAAATATATTTATACTCATAAAAATAAGTTACAAATTTATAAAATAAACCAAGAAAATAATAAAAGAAAATAAACAAATTAAAATAAAATACATAAAAATACATGTAAATACATACATATACACATTATTCAAATAAAACTATAATAAAACACCTCGAAAAATTCAATAAAAATCATGAATAAATACTACATGAAATAATACACATTTTTTATTTTATAAGCAAAAATTAATAAAATCATTTACTCAGCTAAATAAATCAATTTATAATAAGGTTCCCTGTTTTGGCGTTTAGCGGCTGAGGTGGACCAATAAGGTCCCTCCGCGAGTTGACCCCGGTCAACTTGACCTCCCGCCACCTGACTTGACGTGCACCATCTTTTCCCCCGATTTCTTCCCTTTTTTCCGCTCGATCTATCGCTCCATCAACAACAATCACTTCACGAGATTTGCTCTCCCTTCATCCATAATCCCCGCCGATCATTCAGATCCATTGTACATAGCCCCGATTCTTTAATAATCGCCGGTTACTGGGGGTCCCTTGGAATGTATATAAATAACTCATCCCTCCTCCTTGGCCGAATTTGGCCAATTTCACCCCCTTCTTTGAGCTTGAATCAGCTCCTGGTGGAGCCCTCGTGACAGGAGGTGCTTCCCAGCACCTCGATTCAGCCATGGCGGAGGGAATTTTGTCGCGGTGGCGCTCCGACGGCCACCCTGTTCCCTGGCGGCCCCCAGGTATAAGAGCTGTGTTTTTTATATTTCTAGGTAGATTTCGATTCTAGCATTTCATTCCTGCAATTAGTTTTAGGTTTCATTTATTAGTTTAGCGTAGTTTAGTTGTTTCGTAGTTCGCCGGAGCTCCGCTCCGGCGAGCTATCCACCGTGTATCCGATTGTGCCCCGACTCGCTTCCACCCTCATTTTGTTCCCCTACGCCTTCTCCACCTTCCAGCCACCTTGCCCAACTGGATTCGCATCTGGATCCGCGAATCGATGCTCACCTCCTCCGCATCGCCGGAGCATCGCCGCCCTCAACCATTTCCTATGCTAACAGTTTCAGTTTGGGGCCGAGGAGCACCGCCTCGAGCCGAGCTTCGTTCCTGTGCAGGTTAGGTGCGCAGTGAAGCACCAGGAGTCGAGTTTCAAGCGGGCTGAGGTACCTGGAGCTGCCATCCTTCCTCGAGCTCATGGCGGCGCTCCAGGGCATCTACGGCCGATCCAACACCTCCAGCATATCAAGCCACCTTCCAGGAAGCGATTGGGACCTTCAGGAGCAGCGATGATCGGCGGGAGAGCGAGATCGGGTCGGAAGAGGCTCGCCCCGGCGGGTGTTCTTCCCTGTTCTTGCACGTGTGCTCTCTGCCGTTGGATGAAGACGAAGGCCCCAGATGAGATCAGCACCATTGGATGGAGTCTGCATCAACCGTCAGATCAGCTTGGCTGATCTAATCTCAGCCATCCAGCAGCGAACCGTCATCGGCGCACGTGGAGGCGCCACGTGTATTAGTGGTGAAGACCAGCCATTCGATTCAGCGCCTATTGGGGGTAATTTGCACATCCAGCCGCTGCCTTTTTTGTATTTAATATTTAATGCTGTAAATAAATTTGCACATTACAAAATAATTGTAAATTTTGCAGTAGGATCCCTATGTTTCTTGAAATTACGTTTAGGTCCTTCCGCGCCTCACGTGCAGTCCCACGTGAGGCGCGTGAAAATTGCAAGTAACCCCTGGCGGTTTTTGAATATTGTAAATTAGTTCTAAAAATTTAAATAAATGTTTATTCCTATTGTATTTTTGCACTGATGCCCCTGGAACTTATTTTATTTGCAAAAATGCCCCTGCCAGGCTTAATTATTTTTGTATCTTTTATCCATTTATTAAAAATACCTAGATGGCTTTTAAAAATCCACAAAAAATAGGATAGGTGCTCCATGCCATGCTTGTTCACGCCCATATTTTATTTCGCATTTTTTGCATTTTTCCTAATTATTAAAAATGAAAAAGAAGCCATTTTTGCACTATCTAAATTAAAAAATACAAAAAAATTAGAAAATAATTTTGAAAAATTCCAAAAAAAATTATATATGATATAATTATATATATATTGAGTCCAGAAGTCGAAAAACCCTAAAAATATGAAAAAGAAAATTAAAAAAATCAGAAAGCTCCAAAATCCAACAAAAAATAGAAAAATCCTTAAAAAACCCCAAAAATACATTTTTCTCTTTTATAATTATCTATATATTCTTATTAATGTATTAAAATTAATTTGGGAATTTTTGGATTTTATTTTATAATTTTAAAGCCCAAATTATATTCGGCCATTTATTTAGTCCTATATTCCGTACATTTTTGGAAATTAAAAATACATAAAAATTAGAAATATTTCAGAAAAATAACAAAAAAATTAGAAAAATATTAAAAAGCTAAAAAATTATATCTATATATATTTTAAGCATTTATATATATATATTATTACTCCTCTCTCTCTCTCTCTTCTTATATATATATCTCTTTATATATATATATATATCATATATATATATATATATCTATATTTATATAACTAATAATATAAAAAGAAAATAAACAAAAAATATAAAATATAAAAACAAAATAAAAATTATAAAAATAAAAATATAAAAAATATATAAAATTCAAAAACCACAAAAACCATAAAGGGACATGAACAATTGATTGAATAATTGAATGATACATCACATACAACCATTCGCCTCCCAGTGTTCGACCTCTACCTGTACTTACACCTATACACATTTGCATGTAGAGTTATAATAAATTTTAACTCCACATTTTTGGATATTCATTGCATATATTTATTGTGGGTTAACTGTTGATTGATTCGGGATCTGTTGAGTGGTCGCCTCAGCGACATTGTGGTCCTGCCTTGTGTGGATCACTCTAGACCCTCGTCAGGTCCCTTTCATCAGAGTCTAACTCCTCTACAACCACGTCTGTCGGAGTCCCCATCTACTTCTATGTTTCCTTACTTTTTCTGCGTAATAACGTCACCGGAGGATACTCTCCGAGCAATGACTTCATCTGCAGGCAATGGATCGCTACTTGACCTTGAATAGAGACCTGGAGTGCAACTTTGAGCTGCAGACCCCATGAGCTTCCAGATCTAGAACCAGCCATCATCGGACTTTTGTGATACATCCGACAATGGTGCCATTTGTTTTATCAGCTTTTTTTTTGTTTTTATTTAGTGGAATTATTCACAAGTTAATTATCGTAGTAACTCAAAGAAGCCTCAAACAAAAAATATTCTCAAACCAAAATAAATCAGAGAGAGAACATAAGAAAAAAATAAAGCTATTTATTTACTTGTATAGCATATCAGGGAGGCTACAAATCCCGAGGGTTATTTAGTCAATGAAAAATAAAAGAATAAAAGAAGAATGATATTATTTTTCAACTCTTGTTCTTTCTTTGGATTTTTAGCTTTTTGTATTTTTTATGAATTTTTAAATTATTCATTGTTTAATGTTATCTAATTTTTATTTTTTAGTTAGTTTTAAAATTTTCAAATCTTTTTGTTTTTTTAAAACAAAATAATAATAAAGAATAAAAAGGAATAAAGACAACACACTCTTTTTGTATTTTTAAAATATGTTAAAAATGCACAGAAAATTCAAATAAGATTATTTTCATGTTTTTTGGTTTTTTATTATTTTTTTGAATTTTCAAGAAGTTTTAGATTTTTAATGGTTTTTAAAACCATTTAAAAAGGGAAATAATGAAAATAGTGAATCACTGTAATGTTTTTGGGTCTTCAAAATAGAAAACAAATCAAAAAATAGATAAAATATATATAAATAGAAATGTGATTTTCAAGCTTTCAAAAAAGTTATTTTATGTATTTTTTGATTTTTTTTCTTGATTTTGTATGAATTTTTAGTGTTTTATATATTTTACGATTTTTTTTGGTTTATAGAAGGAATTTGAAAATAAAATTTGCATTGAAATAAAGCAAAACAAATCATATTATCTGGATATTTTATTTTTTTCAAATTCATTTCATTTTTTATTAATTATTTCTTATATATAGGACAAAATAAAGAGGTTATTAAATTTTAAAAATACTAAAACAATTTATTTTACAAAAAATACTGATAATAAATCTTATTAACATGAATGAATGAGAATTTTTATGGAATTTTTAAATGCAAATAAGGAATTATTAAGCACGATTAATAAGGAATTAATTAAGCAACAATACAAGGACTAATATGCAAGGAAAAATATTTAGCAGATTAAAATTATAACAAAATATAGAAGTACATGCTAGAAATGTAATTATTCCACTAAAAGGAGAACACCAATGCACATGAGTCATACTGGCATGAGCTTAAATGTGAATATTTCATTAATTCATTCTCAAAGGGCTAATAATATAAAAGGATGAGGATATCTTTGCAATTCCAAAATAGCACGTGTGATGCACATGTTTTAGTTTAAATTGGACCACAATGCAAATATCAAAAACTACAAGGGCACCATTATAATTATTCATCTCTTCACATGCTGACACGTGTCCACGAATGACTTATTTACAAATAAAACAAACAACACGGGCTAGGAAGCAAATTTTCACCAGGCGTGTGCTTCTTGTGTGCTAGATCGGATGGTCTTGAGCTACTTCTACAGATCTGGATCAAGGATCAGAAATTGCGGTGTATCAGATGGATCTGATGCAATTTGCGGTGAATGTTCCTGATCTGATGGTGAGTGGAGGCACTGGACATACTAGGAAGATGGGACAATGAGGCAAGCTATGATCGACATGATCTCCATCCAAATCAATGCATGAACGATGGTACACATTCTTGAGCTCCTCTCCATTGACCGATATATCATTGAAGTTCAATTATGGCTTGTTCTAGATCTAGAATCTCATGGGGTATGCAGCCCAATGTCGCACTCCAGGTCTCTATCCAAGCTCCAGTAATACTCCATTGCCTGCCGATGAAGTTATTGCTCAGAGAATATCCTCTAACAATGTTATGATGCATAAAAAGAAAGGAAACATGGAAGTGGATGGGGACCGAGGCGGACATGGCCAGAGAGGAGTTGGACTCCCATATCCGTGATAATCTGGGGTGATTAGGTGTGGGGAAGGCTGCAGAACAAATCGGGTGATGTGTAGCAAGGATCAGAGATGAAGATCGATGAATGGAGAGCCTTCAATCATGACGATCAGAGGTGGATTTAGATATACTAAATTTAGCTAAATCAAGAAATCAAACATAGAATAAAAGGCAAAACTAAATGAAAACTACTCTATGATTACCCTACAAATGACAGGAATAGGTCAGGGGCTCGATCTGCTGCAGATGGCATAGAAGCTCAACGTCTCCAGTGAAGGTCATGTAACGTGTGGATCGCGATCTCCATGGATTCAAACGGTCTTCTGGATGAACGAGCTAGGCTCTGTCACAACCTCATCTCACCAGAACCAACCTCGGGTGAAGAAAAGTGATGGAAACATATGTAGAAAACGATTATCCGAGATCTCCGATCGAGCAGATCGGAGCTGAGAGGCGGATGATCGGATTGACGCTAAGAACATAGATAAATGCAGGAATGAAATATCAAAATCAAACTAAAACTAATCGAATTAAACCGATGGATGAAAGAAATGGGCCACGACCTCGATCTACTACATAACAAAGGTTAAAAAGACAAAACCGATTTAAATATGATAAATAAATTAAAATAAAAAAGGAAATGAATTTACATTAAATAATTATATAAATTAAAATGTTAATAAGTAATTAAACTTATTTATGGTTATTTTTAATAATTTAAATAATTTAACTAATTAGGTAAAAATAAATATTACCCTTTAGTTATACATACAAATATATATATATATATCTACAACGTAAGGATTTTTAGTAATTTATTTATGCAAATAATTATATGATTTAATAATTTATTGAATTAAAGCATTTTTTTATCGATTTTAGGAATATTTTTGTTTTAATTTTATGAAACAATTTATCAGGTTAAATAAATAGATATATTTACAATAAAGATAGGTGGTACATATACAATATATATTATTTAATTTTGTTATTTTTGGTTTTATTATTTTTATTTTCATTTTATATTAACCTAATACAATATATACAAATATTTAAAAATACAATGTGTATAAATAATACGATAAATAAATAAAAGAACGAAAATCAAATAGTATAATAAAGACATACAATACAATACACTCCAAAGAAGCCACTTTTCACATCTTAACTCCGGTTTTAATGAAACCACTTTTATTTTAAATCTTATTTAATTATAATAGAAATGGTGATTTCTCTTTACTTTGAACTTTTAACTTAGAATTTTTATGGAGATGATAAATAAAATAGAGTAAGAAATATGTACAATATGTCTAAGATGAATGATGAATAATGGTGAATATACATGTGATATAAATTATTTTTCATATTTTTTTCCGAAGAAGGCCTTATCTCCCCCTATCTATTCCTTGTCTATCAGGTAAAGTCTTGACCTAATCTTAGGGTTAGAGAAAGCCTATATTTATTGCATACATAAAGTCTTTATTTTTCCTTTATTTATTTATTTATTTTATATTAAAAACAATGATAAATATACAATATTTACAATATAATAGAGATTTTTAAAAACAAGGATTTATTGATATTTATAGTTTTTTAAGAAGGGATTTTAAGCTAAAATAAAAGAATAAAGATGATGAAATGCATATTCATCATCCCCTTATACATTACCTTTACTGGTCCCTTAGCAAACCCTTATTTGAGTAATACGTGACTAAAAAAAGAAGAAAGGAAAAATAGAGAACTTAGAACAATTTTGGTTTTAAAACCAATCTTCATAAAATCGAAGTATTGAGCTTGGTCAGACCTTTGGATATTAGTTTGGTGGAACCTTGTTGGGAATTAGATTTAAGACCTAACAACCTTCAAGTTCCACGAGTCTCTATTTTGGTCACCTCAATCGTTAGCTCAGAACAAGTCCTCATATACAAATTCTGATGACTATAAATATACCTGTACTGTGTAACTGAAACATAGCTCTCCACGTCAGAAATGACAAAGACGGACCTTCTCTTAGCAAGGTAACCCCAATTCCTCAGTCTAGCTACTCATTTCCTCAAGGAGCGAGGTATTTCCTTCTAAGTTCTGGTATGTGCTATGTCCCCAATTGAAGGGGTAGAAGAAGAAGAATAAGAAGAGAAGTAGAGTGTGTCTAGTGTAGCCGCATATCCTTAGAATCCGACCAGTGTAGCCAAGTATCCACTAAGATCTGCAATCTCTCTGAAGCAGGACTATTTTTGTCAAATATACATGATTTTTTATGGGAATACATTTGGCTTCTATTTAATGGAAAGAATTGTTGCACTGCATTAATCTTGTTGTGCCCCTACAGATATAGAATGTTTCTTTACGCACATGTTTTGGGGTCATAGAAAAATTGTGTCACCTGACCATCCCTCATCCGAAGCTTTATTTCATCCCATAACTCCCTTGTTTAGACGTCCACGCCACTAGACGAGGTTGGGGTACATTGTCCACTCAAGGAAACTGCATATGTTTCCATTTGCGTGCATCTCTTGCCAGAGGATTCTACCACTCACCTCCTCATCAATGAAGAGCTATGCGTAAAGTGCTTGTCCAAGTTAGGTCACTATCTAAAATAACTATGCGTGTGTACGGAATATTTTACTTAGACCAATTAAGTTGACATGTGAACATAGTCTTGTGGACTCAAAGAATTATGTCGCTACGACCCAAATAGTCTCAACTCCAGTTCCTAAAAGGTTTCTTAGAAATTAAGAGGATTAAGTTCTTAACCAAGCTCCATTCTTGTATTCTATTCAAGACTTGTTTAAGCATCAATTTCATTCAGAAAAATGCAAATGCCAATGCAATCAGAACACCACATTTTTTAAAGGAAAAAAGAAAAGAAATAAAAGAAAAGAAGAAACTCTTTTTTGAAAGCTTTTCAAAGAATTTTTCAAATTTTATGGATTTTATCTTTTTCAAATTTTATGGTATTCTTAATAGAAAATTATGCATTTACAAGAATTTGCAAGGATTTTATACAAAAGATTTTTTTATAAAATCTATAAAATCTGAAAATAATCTAAAAAAATTATAAAAAGAAAAATTTTCAAAAAAATAAATAAATAAAAGCCCACAAAAATTTAAAAACCCCTAAAAATCACAAAAAAATTGTTATCCTTTTTAGTCAATGTTGTTGTCTATCCCCCGTTCTCCCTTTGTTCGACACCCTACCATACTTTTCTACTATATACTTTTTATTGTATGATTATAATAAATTTTGGTTCACACTTGCTTGAATTGCTTTATCTTTACATAGTGTGGGTTGATTATTGATCGATCTCGACTTTAGTGAGCAGTCATCTCGGTGACATTTATCTTTGCTTCTTGTGAGGATATTTTTAGACCCTCGCCAAAGTTGAGTTATGTACAAAGTAGATCAACCCAACTCGGGCTAGATGATCAGTAGTCTCCACGACGTGCTTCAACATCTGCCCATTCAACATTTATGGTTCTGCACAATGTGCCACATCTGATATGCCAATTATTCAATTATCGTGCACCACTCTGACTATATATGGTCCTTTCCATTTGCTATTTAACTTGCCAGGAAAAAATCAATCGTACATTGAATAACCAGACTTTTTGACCAAGAACAAAGATCTTGTGACGAAGGTGTCTATCATGCCATTTAATCACTTTGTACTTATAAATGAGGGTGTTCTCATATGTCTGATTTCAAATCTCTACTAGCTCATTCATATCCATCTTCCTATTGGTTTTTGAATTATGCATATATAGTGAAATCTCTCTAATGGCCCATTCAGATTTGTGCATGATCTCTACGGGCAAATGGCATGTCTTCCAATAAACCAGTCTGAAAGGAGAAGTACCTAAGGGAGTCTTGTATGCAGTGCGATATGCCCAAAGAACTTGGTCTAGAAGTTGTGGTCAGTTCTTCCTATCTGATCATATTAATTTCTGAAGAATTGATTTCACCTCCCTATTTGAGACTTCAGCCATGTCGTTCGTCTGTGGGTGGTAAGGAAAAGCTACTCCATGATCAATGCCATAACTCTTCACTAGCTTTTTCATCTCCATAATAATAAAGTGGCTACCCCCATCCGAAAATAAGAATACATGGAATACCGAACCATGAAATAATATGTTCCATCAGGAACCTGCACAATGTCATGCTATCAACAGTTCATGTAGGTATAGCCTCCACCCATCTACTAACATAATCCACAATGAGAAGAATGTACTTGATGAGCGCGAAATCCACCTCTTTAATAATCGATAATTGTAGTATAGGAGGCGGATTTCGGTCGATCAAAAACCACAATCTGTGAATGTTATGGAATATTTTTTCTTGGCAAGTTTACCAAGGTCGAACACAGGGAACGATGATTCCTAGTTGCGTGGTCTTAAATCAAATTAAATAATTAATTAATGTTAATTAATTTATGTGTTGGGAGAATATACAATCCAATGAAGAGGATGCCAAGTGATGCAAAGAAAATAAACAATGAGAATCATGCCTAGGATCTGCGATTTTTAGTGATGTTTAATCCAAATAAAAATAATCAATATCCTCGAAACGAAATCACATATCAAATAATATCGAATTCAGCAAGATATATCAAGTTAATTTCAGACGCCAACAAGAGTGAATAAATAACAGATTGATCCTGCGATGATTTTATCAAAACAATTCTGATTTTTTTTTCTTTTAGAAATGTTGCAACCAGTATCACAGTTACTGATAAAAATCCTTGATTTAACCCTTGCAAAAATTAAATCCTATGATATGAAATCGATTCCATCATTTTCTAACTCAAAACCCTACAAAATAACTCTAGAATCTCTTAATAGGGTACAAATATGTCACAATTCAGCCTGCAGGAGTCAAGGATGATCTTCAAATAATAATTGAAAGTAAAAAACCTCAGATCTGTTCACAAGCTATGCTAATTTAAAGAGCATGAAAATAGCTTCAAAATGACATATTATACGCTAAAATCAGAGTCCGTATGAAAAAGATATGCTAAAATGAAATTCCAAGGACTAAAATGTAAATAAAAATAAAGTTTTTATTGAAAAGAAGTCCCTAGAGGGGCTTATCTGTAATTTTAAAAAGTCGGTAGGGCATGTTTGTAATTTACCCCTGGCGGGGGTATTTCTGCAATTTCTAAGAGTGCTAGGGGTTCTTCTGCAAATTTTCCACGTGCACGTGCTTTGCACGTGAGCCACCAGGTTTGGAACTGAGGCTGAGGCTCGGGGCGATCCGAGCCTGAGGCTCGGTTGGCGAAGCGGATGACAAAGGGGAGGTTCGGACTCTGCGCCTGTGGTTCGGGGGCGGGTCGAAGGCTCGGCGGCTGAGGCTCAGGCTCGGACGCCCGAGCCTATGTGGATGATCTGGATTTGTAGGATCAAGGGGGATTAGCCCCTAATCCAACGGCTGTCGGACGACGGCATGCTCAGTGGGGGCAGACGAGCTAGGGCTGAGGCAGACGCCGCGCATGGCGGAGCAACCGAGGTGCGGCATATGTGGGAGGTGGCCGACGCGGAGGCAAACGGTGGCGGTTCGGAAGCACGGTGGTGATGGTGAGGCGTGGCGGTCGGAGTACTCGAGCAGTACCTCACCCGACACACGGTGCGAGGGCTGATGTCCTACGACCTGTGCGCAGGTGGGGAGGCGGTGCTCCGAGGCGGCTGAGGCGTGACGGTAGATGGACCTGCAAGTGAAACGAGAATCACAAGATGGAGGAGGGGGTGTGAGGATCTTCGGATGTGGCGGAGGGGCGGTGCTCCGAATTTTGCAAGGTCGGGGAGATGGGTCTAATGTTTGAAGGAGCAGGAGTAGGATCGAGTGGTTGAGCTATGGGGTGGACGAGAAGACGAGTGAAGATCGCAACGGGCGGAGGCGAGCGATCACCTGGGAAGAGCCTAGAAGCTCAAGGTAGCACGCGAGGGAGGCGGCTGGATCTCGCCGGAGATCGGCAGGTACCTTGTTGTCACCAAGGATGTCGAGGTCCTTTCTCCAAAAATGGCGGACGAAGGCTTGAGCACCGGCGAGTGGAGGCTTTATAGGTGGCGCGGCGGTGGTGCGTTACACGGGTGAGGGAAGTTGATGGCCGTGCATGGCGGAGTTGATGGCCGTGCATGGCGGAGTGGGAGAAACGGCTGGAAGGGGCTCCTGCATGCATTGGGGGAGATGGTGACCGGGGTCACGTGCTAGGCATGTGACCCAGAGGGGGAGGGGCTGGAGAGATAAGTGGGGTGCCACGTGGCACGCCCAGGGGTTGCCACGTGGCACCCCAAAAAAATTTCAAAGTTTAGTGGTAAAGAAAAATAGAAAATAAATAGAAGGAGACCTCGGATCAAAAAATTTCCTTCACGAGAGTTGTTCGTCTCGTCGATATCTACAACTTTCATGAAGGTTCTGTGAGCAAAAGAGGTCTTTTATGCGAAGTGGTATTTTTGGTGGTTTCCTATGTGTGTAGAAAACAGATTTTTGGAATTTTATACTTTTTTGGTGGTTTTAAAGGGGATAAAAATTACAGAAAAATTATGATAAAATACAAGAAAATTTATTACACATAATCTATTTTTTTGGATTTTTAATAGATAAGAAAATAGGAAAATAAAATAAAAGTAAGAAACACATAATTTTTGTACAAACCGACAACGGACGCTTGGACTCAGTCAGTTTCTTTGATTTCAGTTTTGATTTTGATTTGGATTTTTGTGTCGCTTAATGAAACTTTCATCAAAGAACGCAAATGAAGAAGAAATAAAATTAAAAGAGTTAGATAAGGACATACAAACTAAGGTCAAAAACTGCAAAAAGTCAAAATGCGCAAAAGAGGCCCAAACCCAACTTTCACAACTGAGCTCCGAATTTTACGAAATTGGTTTTGTTTTGAAGGTATTTGAAAATGGAGTACTTTAAAGTGAGTAGACCATAATCAGACACTGTATGTGGGAGATATGCTCAATTTAGTCTGTCGGATGTGAAATTTGACTTTGGGATTATTTGACACTTATTGGGGTTAGTAATTTTTTTGTATTTTTTATTTAATAAGGTTAGTAATATCTACACAATGGAGGTGGTTTGGGGTCAATCGGAGTTAGGATGAATTAATTAAAAATGTGAGAAGTTAGCGACTTTTTGGGCTAATTTACACATGGGATTTTAAATGCAATTATGCATGATGAAATGCATATATTATTCACACATGTATGAATGCTAATAATGCTCTATTAATGATTAATTACAGGTGAATGATGGGGAACATAGCCTAAATGACCAATTTTAGCATGATGAATACAAGATTCATCATACCCCCATACTTAGACCATGCTCATCCCCGAGCATGAATGAATGACTTAGTCGATTACATCCCTGACTGTGCATGTGTATTTTCAAGGCTTAATTCATAGAAGACCTTTAATTTGAGTGATCCTAAAATTCTGAGCTCAACCAAGCTTTAATCAAATGGAACCCAACTTCTCTAATTTTCAGACTCTCTGTTTGTACATATAATATAAGGATATGATTTTAAGTGTACTGCATTTCATGAGAGTCGAGTCGGGGCATCACTCAAAGTTCCAATCCCAAAGATCCTCCTCTAGACCTAATCCTCAACACTAGGGAATAAGTTTATTCTTGCTTCAGTCAACCGTCTCATTATTTTGTCAGACTTGAAAGTGTTGATGGACGGCCAGATGATTGAGGGCATAGTATTGTGTCTAATTTTCTCTCCCTCACATTGGAACAAGGTGCCTTTCGAGTGCTTTATTACTCAAGACAAGTATATTTTAATATTATTGATCAATGTGTCCGTCAAAAGAGTTGGAGTCATCTGCACTTGTTTTTCTGGGAGTACACCGGGGTGTGTCTTTTCTGAGTATCTAAGATACCTTCAACACCCAGACTAGTATCGCTTACGATGCAGGGCCCTTTTTGTGGTGTCAGCCCGACTCCTTGGTCCTAATTAGCACTTGGTCCAAGTGGACACTTTGAAAATATTTGGGAGCGCTCGCCATTGTTGGAAGCTCATTTGGAATTTGTCTTTGGATGATAGAGATTTTCTTGACATTTCTTTTTCTTTTCTTTTGTTGGCTAGCTCCACTACTTTTACCAAAAGTTGGCGCACACTGATCAACAATTTTTCATTAAGTTTCATCACACCCTGACACTTAGGTCAATATCAAAAAGATAGAATATGAATTTAGTCACATACTGGCAAGGATTTTGCTGACACTCAGGTTTTCTAAATCCTTCATTAACTTTATCCCAACCTCGAATATCATCAGATCGGGTCTAAACTCAAATCTCTAGTCCTAGTTCCTCAAGTGATATCTCAACTCATCTCATCAATCATGCAGTTGGTGTGAGTGATTGTGCTGATCATATTCTTTTTGAAGGTAGAGATGAAGAGTGCAATATAGTACTCAAATCTTTCAAAATAGGGAAGTGTGGATTATTAAGTTTAAAACCCTAATGACTAAGGCAGGCGAACTCAGAATCTCAAGATCTCAGAAATCAAGTGTCCTCAAAAATCCTCAAGCCTTGAGTGATGGTGAATGTGTCAGGAATATAACAACCAAGGAATGCATGAAATGCTTGGTGAAATGCAAGACCATGAGTGATGATTTTTGTTGTTGTTTTTTTTTTGAAAAACAGGTAGTATACACACTACTTGTACCCATCCCCGATGTTAGGTAAAAACGATTAAAGAACGAGCTATGGATAAAGTAGATAAGATCTATACAAACACACCTCCCTATACTTAACTTGTGATGTGTCCTCATGGCACAAAGTCAAATGTAGACATAGCTCGTATGAAGTATAGATGGGTTGAAAACAATAGAAGAGACATGATGTATAAACAATGAAGTCGGTCCCCTAAGTATCAGGGGATCGAGAGTGGGTAGATGGATATACAGAAGAGTGTGGGTTCGAGAGAGGTGGCCTATCTGGGCAGATCAAATGTTTCGTCAAAATCTATGCCCTGAGTGAAGGAGATCTGTTCAACTTGTACTAATTGCTCGTTAGATTCGACAAAATGTTTAAGCAGCTGACCGTTGACTATAAATGTTTGAGTGCTATCTGCGGTCTCTGAGATCTCAACACTCCCATTATTGTGTACCTCTCTTACAATGAATGGTCCCGTCCATTTCGATTTCAATTTCCCTTGGAAAATTTTCAATTTTGCATTAAATAGCCAAACTTTCTGTCCTTGGACAAAGATCTTGGTTCGAATGTTCTTGTCATGCCATCTCTTTACCTTGTCCTTGTAAATGGTGCTATTTTCATACGCATGATGTCTAATTTCAGATAGTTCATTCAAATCCATCTCTCGGTTCTTCATTCCTTGGTGACAGTTCCAATTAATCTTTTTGATTGCCCATTCTGATTTATGCACGAATTCTACGGGCAAATGGCATGGCTTTCCATATACCATTCGAAACGGGGAGGTGCCTAATGGGGTCTTATAAGCCATCCGGTAAGCCCATAGAACTTGGTCCAAGAGTTGGGACCAGTTCTTCCTGTCAGGGCGGACAAGCTTTTGTAAAATTCCTTTCACCTCCCTGTTTGACACCTCGGCCATGCCATTGGATTGTGGATGGTAAGGAGTAGCGACACGGTGCTCGATGCCGTATTCCTTAGTCAACTTCTTCACCTCGCGGTTGACAAAATGGCTTCCCCCATCAGATATGAAAACTTTGGAATTCCAAACCTCGAAATAATGTTATCTTTCAAAAATTTGCAAATAGTTTTGCTATCTGCTGCTCGAGTAGGGATAGCCTCCACCCATCTAGATAAATAATCAACTGCGAGAAGAATATATTCAAATCCTTGACTATTAGGGAATGAGTCCATAAAGTCAATGCCCCATGCATCGAATACATCACAGATGATCACATGTTGCATAGGCATGACATCTTTGGAACCAATGGTTCCTCCCATTCTCTGACAGACGGGGCATGACCTGACAAAATTGTAAGCATCTTTAAACAAGGTCGGCCAGTAAAATCCACATTGCATTATTTTCTCAGCGGTCCTCTTCCCAGAGTGATGTCCTCCCGCCTCCAAGGTGTGGCATAGATTGAGGATACTTTGGTATTCCTCTTGAGGAATACATCTTCTCCATATTCAATTCGGTCCTTCAAAGAAAAGGAACAGATCTTCCCAATGATAGTGTCTCGCTTCAGATATGAGTCGATCGATTTTGTTTCTGTGCCAACCTTGAGGAACTTCATTGGTGACGAGATAATTCACCGTGTCTGCATACCAAGGGAGTGAGTCAATAGCAGAAATTGACTCGTCTGGGAAGGTTTCACAGATGGATTCAGATTTCGGAATTTTGTTATGTTCGATCTGTGATAAATGATCAGCCACGACATTCTTAACACAAGGTTTGTCCTTAATCTCCAAATCAAATTCCTGAAGCAATAGTATCCACCTCAGTAGTCATGCTTTTGCATCCTTTTTGACCATTAAGTATCGAATGGTTGAATGGTCTGTGTAAACTTTCACCTTAGATCCTAGAAGTATTGATCGAAATTTTTCCAAGGCAAAAACCACAGCAAGCATTTCCTTTTCGATCACAGTGTAATTTTTCTGAGCAGGGTCTAAAACTTTGCTTGCGTAGTGAATAGCATACGGGATTCCATCTTTTTGTTGTCCTAATACAGCCCCTACAGCGAAATCGGATGCGTCTGTCATGATCTCGAAGGGAAGAGACCAGTCGGGGGCTTGTAGGACGGGAGTCTCAATGATCCTTCTCTTGAGTAATTCGAAGGCTTCTAGACACTTCTGATCTACCCTGAATTCGGTGTCTTTCCCAAGAAGGTCAGTTAGCGGTCGGGCGATTTTTGAAAAATCTTTGATAAATCTCCTGTAAAATCCGACATGCCCTAGAAAAGACCATACTTGTTTCACATTTGTAGGTGGCTCAAGCTTTTTGATCACATCAACTTTGGCAGGGTTAACCTCCATTCCCTTCTTAGAGATGATATGCCCCAATACAATGCCCTCTTTTACCATGAAATGGCTTATATCCCAAGAGAGCACCAGATTCACTTCCCTACACTTTTGGAGGACTCAATCCAGGTGCGCAAGAAAATCATCGAATGAATCACCATGGACCGAGAAGTCATCCATGAAGACCTCCACGAAATCCCCAACCATGTCGGCAAAAATCGCAATCATGCATCGCTGAAAGGTGCCGGGGGCATTGCAAAGCCCAAAAGGCATTCGCTTGAATGCGTATGTGTCGAAAGGACATGTAAAAGTAGTCTTTTCCTGGTCCTCGGGGGTGATGGCCACCTGATTGTAGCCCGAGTACCCGTCTAAGATACAGAAGTATTCTCTCCCTACCAATCTCTCCAGGATTTGATCAATAAAAGACAACGGAAAGTGATCCTTCTTCGTTGCGGCATTCAGGCGCCTGTAATCCACATAGACACTCCACGACATAGGTACCCGTGTCATAATCTCTTATCCCTCTTCATTGGTGATAATCTGAAGTCCCGACTTTTTCGAGACTACATGCAAAGGTGACACCCATTTGGAGTCGGAGATGGGATATATGAACACATCTTTACACCATTTTTCGATCTCAGTCTTAACCACTTCCTGTAAGTTTGGATTCAATCTACGTTGGCATTCATGGGAGGGTTTAGCATTATCTTCCAAGTAAATATGGTGTGAGCACAGGGATGGGTTAATCCCTGAGAGATCAAACAATCTCCAGCCTATAGCCTTGCAGTTTTTCTCCAAAACATTAAGCAGACGGATTTCCTGCTCTTCGGTCAGATGTGAACTGATAATGACCGGAAACTGTCCCTTTTCTCCTGCAAGGAAGGCATACTTAAATGTAGGGGTCAATGGTTTGAGTTCAGGAAGGTCAATGATGTTGCTCGAATCTGGTCCACTCAGTGATGCTTCTTGTTGTGATGTGGATGCTTGCAGTGTATCCATATTGGCCACCATTGTGGTTATTTCTGGGATCGGATCGATAATGATGGAATGTGGTTTGGCAAGCGCCGCGTCCGATTTGTGTACCTTACTCAAGGACTGTCCATAAGGGGAATGGACTGACAGGTCCAGAGGGGCCTCCGAGTCTCCTAGAGTATAGGTAGATGCATGAATGAGCTTGCAGACTAAATCATCAACAATTTCCTCTCCAGATGAGGTTGATTCTATCATAGCGGTTGGGTTTTGTCTCCAGGGCCCAACTGTTGCTTTTGTAATTTCAGTCTCAGTTTTTTATTTTTCAGACTCGGTGCTCGACTCAGTGTCAGGTCTTTGGAACCTAGTTTGCTGCATTATAAGTTCAACTTTTCCAAACTGGATTCTCCTGGATGAGTAATCAAATATAGCTCCTGCGGTCCTAAGGAAGGGTCACCCTAATATCATCTGGTAATCTTTCCAATTTCTAGGGACATCCATGTCAAGTATTGTGAAATCCACTGGGTAGTTTTGTCCCTCTATGTTGATGACAACATTTCGAATCTCTCCCCTAGGTCTCTTTGTTGATGTATCTGTGAATTGAAGTACAACTGTAGATTGCTTAAGAGGACCTAGATTTAGATGCTCAAATAGGGTTGTGGGCATGAGATTGATAGATGATCCATTGTCTAATAATGTTCTTGCAAGCTTGATTTCTTTGATGTGGCTAGTGATAAAGTGAGCACCCATGTCTCTTTTCTTCCTTGGCAGATCATTTTTATAAGATGAGATGTAGCTACTGAGAGTATGTGTTTCTTTGTTCAGCTAGGAGTCTGTTTGCTGGCCCTTGTTGGTGTGCATCTCACCTTAAGGTATTTTCGAAAAGCCGAGTCTCTTTCTATCATCTCGTCTAAGGACAGAGTGACCTTAATATTTTCTTTGCAGATGCAGGCCATCTCATCATCATTTTTTTGGTTTTTCATGTTTTTCTTCTTTCCTGCCGTAAGAGCATGGGGAAAAGGGATGGATTTATTGTGGTCAACAACATCACTTTTATTGAATGAAAAGTTTTTTACAGGGCTCGGACTTGGACTGAAAACAGGGAAATTTGTGGGCAGATTTGGTTGGTATCTTGGTGTCATTTCTCTGTCGGACTCAGACTCAGACTCTCCATTATATCTGGGTGGTGTGTATGGGATTTGTTCTTTCTCCTCCTGTCTTCCTTTATCAATTCCCCCAGGGTTGTGCGAATTGGTGGACACTGGGGCTATGTCTTCGTGTTCCTTCGCTCGATCAGGCATGTTTATGGTCCTTCCGCTCCTAAGAGAGATATGATAAGAGTTATTATTTGAGGAGGGCTTAAGTTCAGGTACGGAATAGTCAGAGATTAATACCTTATTGTGTCCAAGGCTATTTGGGTTAGCATGGACTTGGGTTGGAATCACGGTCTGGGGTGTAGTCACCTCATCTCTCCAACGAGAGAGTTGATTTATGTCGACTCTCATATCTTGTAGCTCATCCAGCACTCGCTGGAGTTCAGGAGAGATAGTAGAAGGGGAGGACCCCTGGCATTGCCTGGCCTGAGGTCGCTGATACTGGCCTTGTTGGCTTTGGCATTGGTTCTGCTGTGGTTGAGGTTGCGGGTTCTGATAACCCGTGCGATATTGCTGTCTCTACTGCGGTTGAGGCTTGTAGGTGGGCCGGGCTTGCGGTGGACGAGGGTTCGGAGTAGAGTTTTGGTATGAGCGATTGACCGGTTCCAACTTATACTAGACTCTGTTTATCTCCATGACCTGTTGAGGTTCCTCAAAATCAGTCTCAGCGGAGGTTTCATCAGTTTGTTGGGACAAGACTTGGTCTCCACCCCAATGGCTATGTTGTCCTACACCTTGACCTTGAATGTAGTGAATTTGGTGTATGGGTGCGGGGGTTGTAGTCAGGGATGGGATATTTGATACCCTGTCAGCCAATTCCTCCATTTGCTTAGGCAATTTAGTTAATTTCTCCATATCAGATGATATATGGAGTTTGTCCACCTTCTTATAAATCTGCTCAACCATAGTTAGCTTATCACCTATTATTCCCATATCAACACTATGATCGGTTGTCAGATTATTCACCATCTTTTTGGAGCCGGCTATGTAAGCCCGACTGGTGGTTTGTGCACGGCTTGATTCAGCCAATCTCTCGAACACCTTGTAGACGGTGTCCTCGTGACGTCCCATGTAGCTTCCTCCGCAAGATGCACTAACCAACCCTTGAGTCTCAGGGTTCAGCCCGCTGACAAGACTTTGGACCAGCATCATTTTACTTATCCCGTGTCCTGGGCATTTCTGTACCAATTCTGTGAATCTTTCCCAGATTTCATGAAATGGTCCGCTCGGGTGTTGGGTAAAACTCGTGAGCTTGATCCTCATTTGATTAATTCTACTAACTGGGTAGAATTTCTTTAAAAACATAGTCTTGAATGTGGCCCACGTAGTGACTATTTCCCCTAGATTTTCAGCCAGTAAGCCGCCTTATCAGTCAAGGCGAAGGGGACAACTCTCAACCTTATGTAGTCTTGGCTAACCCTAGGGTGGCAGAGGTTAGCACAGACTAACTCGAAGTCACGGAGGAAGATATATGGTTCTTCATGATTATTTCCTCCGAACTTTGGCAACAGTGCAAGGAAATGCGGTTTATGTTCAAACGCATCCTCAGGGGGGACATGTCTCAACCAATTATAGTCTTCATCTAATTCCGAGAGATACGTGTCTTCCATAGCAGCCTCGCCTTGTTGCATTATTGCCAATTGTGTCTAAGTAATTCATTGGTTTGTTCGGCAGCTGTTATCCTGGCCAAGAGTACCCGGATAGGGTCATTGTCGTTCTCATCGTCCCCAAGGTTCTTCTTTGGAGGCATTATGATTCACCTAGGGAGAGGAAGGGTTCAGAGATAAGTGTTGGAATTAAATGATGTTTTTGCTAAGGATAAGAGGTTCCTTAGCGGAGGAGTGATAAAATGAAACTTCTAAGACAAGGAGGATGGAGAGAGTCTTCACAAGGAAGCAAACACAAAGCAAACACAGGCCAAATTTTCATATTCACCCACTCAACACTGGTGAAGGCACATTAGGGTTCGTCCACTTTTCTTTTCAGTTTTAATTTAGTAACAAAATAATCTTGAAAATTAAGCAGAGCTATTAGGTGCCGAAATATTTCACAAAGACTGTCCCGAGTTCATACAACTAGTTGCACCTACTTTCAGCCAGTATAAGTGTAAGTACGGACTGTTTAAATGGCTACCCGTATTACTTGAGGGCGGAGCCTTCCGCGGTGTCCTCTAAACCACCTACTCTGCTAAGGGAAGTCGGTCCGTAAACGGCTACCCGAGACCCTCACTAAAAAGTAGCTAAATGTTTTGAAAATCAGTAGTATGAATGAAGCACTTCGGTTTCGAGATCTTTCCTAAGTGTGCGTTCTGATCCTTACAAACAATGAGTGGGTTTCTCTCCACCAAACACAAGTTAATTTTAGGTCAATTTTATTTACAGTCGCCTTGATTAGCAGTCCCGATTTTAGATTAAGGTTGTCACTGAATTTATGTGAGCACAAAAATTCACGCCTAACGAACAGTCCCAATTCCTTTAGATCCTAAGTTGCAAAACTTTGAGAAAGGTGAATCGGAAAAGCCGATGCAAACGTAAATTAATGATGCATGCTTAAGAGAAGGACTTACAGTGAATCCTCACGCTCTTCATGCAGGATGCAAGACAAGGAATTTAAATTACTCTAAATGGTATGCACAGATGGAAAACACCCTAAACAGATAGTTCTATTAGCGGGAAGAATTGATTGAAATTTTTTTGGCTAATGTTGAACGATCTACAGTGCGTTTAATTAGTGAAAAGTATGGCCTAAAAATTACGAGCACAATTATTGATAGAAAAATAAGCGGATATGTGCCTAATTCCTGCGCCACACAAGTCGGGTCCCAACCACACAGAAGGGGTTGAAACAGACCCGACACACCACAGAAATGTTCAGTCTGAAATTATTACAAGGGTTCAAAGAGAAGGACCATGAGAATATTGCAGAAAATATAATCTATGCTAACTCTCTCTCACAAAATTAAAATAAAAATTAGTCTTCTTCGCAGGTCTTTGATTTATATCCAAAATTATCTCCGAGTAATCTGCGAAGAAAGAGAGTGCGGTTAGTATCAGAAGAAAAAAATGCAAAAGAAAAAAAATGCAAAAGGAAAAAAATGTCACAAAAATTAATTTCACAAAAATTAATTATAAAAATGATTTAATACCCTAAAAATCCACCGTTCTCCGGCAACGACACCATTTGATGAGCGCGAAATCCACCTCTTTAATAATCGATAATTGTAGTATTGGAGGCGGATTTCGGTCGATCAAAAACCACAATCTGTGAATGTTGTGGAATATTTTTACTTGGCAAGTTTACCAAGGTCGAACATAAGGAACCGTGATTCCTAGTTGTGTGGTCCTAAATCAAATTAAATAATTAATTAATGTTAACTAATTTATGTGTTGGGAGAATATACAATGCAATGAAGAGGATGCTAAGTGATGCAAAGAAATTAAACAGCGTGAATTATGCCCAGGATCTGCGATTTTTAGTGATGTTTAATCCAAATAAAAATAATCAATATCGTCGAAATGAAATCACAGATCAAATAATATCGAATTCAATAAGATATATCAAGTTAATTTCTGACGCCAGTAAGAGTGAATAAATAACAGATTGATCTTGCGATGATATTATCAAAACAATTCTGATTTTATTATTTTTTCTTTGAGAAACGTTCCAATCGGTATCACAGTTACTGATAAACCTCCATGATTTAATCCCTGCAAAAATCAAGTCCTCCTATATGAAATTGATTCCATCATTTTCTAATTCAAAACCCTGCAAAATAACTCATGAATATCTTAATAAGGTATAAATATGTCACAATTCAGCCTGCAGGAGTCAAGGATGATCTTCAAATAATAATTGAAAGTAAACAACCTCAGATATGTTTACAAGCTATGCTAAATTGAAGAGCATGAAAATAACTTCAAAATGACATATTATACACTAAAATCGGAGTCCGTATGAAAAAGATATGCTAAAATGAAATTCCAGGGACTAAAATGTAAATAAAAATAAAGTTTTTATTTCAAAGAGGTCCCTAGATGGGCTTATCTGTAATTTCAAAAAGTCAGCGGGGCCTTTTTGTAATTTACCCTTGGCGGGGGTATTTCTGCAATTTCTGAGAGTGTCAGGGGTCCTTCTGCAAATTTTCTACGTGCACGTGCTTTGCACGTGAGCCACCAGGTTTGGAACTGAGGCTGAGGCTCGGGGCGATCCAAGCCTGAGGCTCGGTTGGCGAAGTAGAGGTTCGGATGACGAAGGGGAGGTTCGGACTCCGAGCATGTGGTTCGGGGGCGGGGCGAAGGCTCGGCGGCTGAGGCTCAGGCTCGGACGCCCGAGCCTATGTGGATGATCTGGAGCCGTAGGATAAAGGGGGATTAACCCCTGATCCAACGGTTGTCGGACGACGGCACGCTCAGCGGGGGCAGGCGAGCTAAGGCTGAGGCAGACGTCGCGCAAGGCAGAGCAGCCGAGGTGCGGCGTACGTGGGCGGTGGCCGACGCGGAGGCGAACGATGGTTGTTCGGAAGCACGGTGGTGATGGCGAGGCAGGGCGGTCGGAATACTCGAGCTGTACCTTGGCCGACATACGGCGCGAGGGCTGATGTCCTGCGGCCTGTGCACAGGCGGGGAGGCGGTACTCCGAGGCGGCTGAGGCGTGACGGTGGATGGACCTGCAAGTGAAACGAGAATCGCAAGACGGAGGAGGGGGGGGTGTGAGGATCTTCAGATGTGGCAGAGGGGCGGTGCTCCGACCTTTGCAAGGTCGGGGAGATGGGTCTAACGTTTGAAGGAGCAGGAGTAGGATCGAGTGGTTGAGCTATGGGGTGGACGAGAAGACGAGTGAAGATCGCAAGGGGCGGAGGCGAGCGATCACCTGGGAAGAGCCTAGAAGCTCAAGGCAGCACGCGAGGGAGGCGGTTGGATCTCGCCGGAGATCGGCAGGTACCTTGCTGTCACCAAGGTTGTCGAGGTCCTTTCTCCAAAAATGGCGGATGAAGGCTTGAGCGCTGGCGAGTGGAGGTTTTATAGGTGGCGCGGCGGTGGTGCGTTACACGGGTGAGGGAAGTTGATGGCCGTGCATGGCGGAGGGGGAGAAACGGCTGGAAAGGGCTCTTGCATGCGTTGGGGGAGAAGGTTACAGGGGTCACATGCTAGGCACGTGACCCGGAGGGAGAGGGGCTGGAGAGATAAGTTGGGTGCCACATGGCACGCCCAGGGGCTGCCACGTGGCACCCCAAAAAATTTTCAAAATTTTATGGTAAAGAAAAATAGAAAAGAAATAGAAGGAGACCTCGGATTGGAAAATTTCCTTCACAAAAGTAATTCGTCTCGTCGAGATCTACAACATTCATAAAGGACCAGGGGCAAAAGTGGTCTTCTGTGCGAAGTGGTATTTTTGGTGGTTTCCTATGTGTATAGAAAACCAGATTTTTGGAATTTTATACTTTTTTGGTTGTTTTAAAGGGGATAAAAATTATAGAAAAAATATGCTAAAATACAAGAAAATTAATTACACACTAATCTAATTTTTTTGGATTTTTAATAGATAAGAAAATAGTAAAATAAAATAAAAGTAAGAAACACATAATTTTTGTACAGACCGATAACATACGCTTGGACTCAGTCAGTTTCTTTGATTTCAGTTTTGATCTGGATTTTGATTTTTCTGTCACTTAATAAAACTTTTATCAAAGAACACAAATGAAGAAGAAATAAAATTAAAAGAGTTAATTAAGGACATAAAAACTGAGGTCAAAAACAACAAAAAGTCAAAATGCGCAAAAGAGGCCCAAAACCCAACTTTCACAAATGAGCTCCGAATTTTATGAAATTGGTCTTGTTTTGAAGGTATTTGAAAATGGAGTACTTTAAAAGTGAGTAGAGCAAAATCGGACACTGTATGTCGGAGATATGCTCAATATAGTCTGTTAGATGTGAAATTTGACTTTGGGATTATTTGACACTTATTGGGGTTAGTAATTTTTTGTATTTTTTATTTAATAAGGTTAGTAATATCTACACAATGGAGGTAGTTTGGGGTCAATCAGAGTTAGGATGAATTAATTAAAAATGTGAGAAGTTAGCGACTTTTTAGGCTAATTTACACATGGGATTTTAAATGCAATTATGCATGATGAAATGCAGATATTATTCACACATGTATGAATGCTAATAATGCTCTATTAATGATTAATTACAGGTGAATGATGGAGAACATAGCCTAAATGACCAATTTTAGCATGATGAATACGAGATTCATCAGTACTTAATACATTGCTTGAAGGGAATGATCCCATAAAATCAATGCTTCGTGTGTTAAAGATATCACAAATGATAACGAGTTGCATCGGCATTGCATCTCTGGCAATGACTGTCGCTATTGCTCTCTATCAATCCGGGCAACTCTTGACGAATGTTTATGCATATCTAGTAAGAGTCAACTTCCAAAATATGCTCTGGAGTACCTTCCGTGATGTACTCTTCCCTGGATGACGCCCCCTGCCTCTTGGGAATGGCACAAAGTGAGGACACTATTGTATTCCTACTGAGGAATACATTACCTCTAGACACCATCCAGTCCCTCATGAAAAAGAATCAGATCTTCTCAGCGGTAGTATTGTGCCTCGGAAACTTGCCCGTCGACTCGGTCTTTCAGCCAACCTTGTGGACTCTTCTATGTAACCAGAAAGTTCACGATGTCTGCATACCATGGAAGCTCTGTAATTGCAAAGATACTCTCGTTTGGTATTCATTCTGCAATATCTGGCATGTACTTATCTGAAGGCTGCTCTATCTATATCAGGAGAGGTGATCAGCTACCACGTTCTTAACCCCAAGTTTGTCCTTAATATCCAAATAGAACTCCTGAATTTAGAGAACCCATCTAAGAAGGCATGCCTTGGCATCCTTCTTCTCCATCACGTATTTTGATAGTTGGATGATCCGTGTAAATTATGATTTTCGAATCAAGAAGATATGATCGGAATTTGTCCAATGCAAATACAACTGCGAGCATCTCCTTCTCTGTCACTCTATAGTTGTGCTGAGCATCATTTAAAGTCTGGATGGCAAGTGTATGGCAACTGGAAGTCCATTCCTCCTCTATCCTAATAGAGCCCCGACCGCAAAATCTGAAGTATTTATCATGATCTTAGGGGGAAGAGACCAATCAGGTGGTTGTAGGATAGGATCACTGATAATCATCTCCTTTAAGGTGAGGAAGGCACTAAGACATTTCTCATCTACGAAGAACTCGATGTCTTTGCCTAATAATTCAGTTAATAGTTGGGCAATCTTAGAGAAATCCTGAATGAATCTTCGGTAGAAATCGACGTGCCATAGAAAAGACTATAACTACTTGATGTTGGTTGGTGGCTCAAGACGCTTGATTACATCCTCCTTGGCAGGGTCAACCTCCATGCCTCACCTGGAGATGACATGCCCCAACGCCTGGAGATGACATGCTCCAACACAATCCCATTAGTAACCTTAAAATGGCTCTTTTCCCATGAGAAAATGAGATTCACCTCACAACATTTCTAAAGAACCTGGTCTAGGTACGTTAAACAATCATCACAAGACTCACCATAGATCGAAAAATCATCCATAAAGATCTCAAGAAAATCACCTAACATGATTGCAAAGATGGTAAGCATGCACCTCTGGAATGTAGCATGGGCATTTCACAAAATAAAGAGCATCTATCTAAAAGCATACATACAAAAAGGACATGTAAAAGTGGTCTTCTCTTGTTCTTCAGGAGCAATAGTAACCTAGTTGTATCAGGAGTAACCATCAAGGAAATAGAAGTACTCCTTCACTGCCAACCTCTCTATGACATGGTCTATAAAAGGCAAAGGGAAGTGGTCCTTCTTCGTCGTGGCGCTCTATTTCCTATAATCAATGCACACCGACCATGACGTGGTTATTCTCTTTGCAATCTCTTCTCCACTCTCATTCTTGACTATCTGAATTCCCAACTTCTTTGAGACAACATGTAATAGGATAACCCATTCAGAGTTGGAGATGAGATAAATAAACACTACATTGCACCATTTTGTAATCTCTTTCTTGACAACATCTCATAAAACCAGATTCTGTCTGCGTTGAAACTCTCTAGAAGATCTGTTGTCATGATCGATATAGATATGGTAGGAGCACAAAGTAGGATTTATCATGTGAAGATCAGATAAAATCCACCCACTGGTCTTGTAATTTCTTTCAAGATTCTCCATCAGATGAAATTCTTGATCTTCGGTCAAATATGAGTTGATAATGATCGGAAACTACCGATGTGGAGCCGGAAGGAAATCATATTTCTTGTTCGATGGCAAGGTCTTCAGTTCTGACAAGATGGAATCTGGCTCTGCTATATCCTCATCTATATGTGTATTGGGATTTGTGTTGTTGGTAGATGTGCCTGAATTATGGTTATCCACCATCTCAATATGCTCCAAAGTCGCACTACAGAAGATGTCTAAAACATCATCCGACTCTCTACTGTGCTCATCCTCTGAATGACTAAAGGAAAGTAACTCAGCTAAATGAAAAATAGTCTCTAGCTCTTCTGAAGTGGAGGAATCATGCAAACTCTCAAAATATGAAATATCTGCAATAATATCATAAGGTATCTTCTCCATATGATCATCATTCATGCTAAAATATAGGGTACCATTGGAAGAACCGCCAACTATAGTCTTGGACCCATCCTCTGCTAGAATATCCCGGGTCTTTACCTCACACCTCTCAAGGACTTCAAAACGAACCTCATCCATGTAATCACAAGTGGCTAAGGAACTCAGAGCATCTGAACTGACTGTAGATGCAATACTGGATGTAAATGGTTCTCTTACCATATCTATTTGTACCTTTTTGCCCTTAGTGTGAAAAGATACCTTCCATGTATCATAATCAAAGAGCGCCTTTGCATACTCCAAGAAAGGACTCCCAAGAATGATCGAGGTAAGGTGTAATTGTATAGGTCAATCCATGTCCAAGATAGTAAAGACCACTGGGAACTGCAGACCTTGCACGGTCATGATAACGTTCCTCAAAATGCCCCTGGGTCTCTTTACAGATCTATCAGCAAACTGAAGGATCGTGCGAGATTTGCATAGAGGACCTAACTCGCACTTGTCGAGCAAACAAGATGGTTACAAATTGATCGAGGAAACGTCATCTAATAGAGTGCGATCGAATGCTCCATGAAAAATCTTGCATCTGACAAATTGTTCTCTTGAATATTTCATCATCATTTGCAATATGGTCTATTTAGCATATGATGTGTCCTTGGACAATATGTGCTTCTCTGAACATGATCTCTTTCTTCCTACGCATGGTACACCTATTCTTCAACTACTACTTGAGCGTAGGGATGTGAACCAAGGCATCGTGGAGAAGAGATCTTCAAAAATATGCGATCATTCAATAATCGCTCAGTCTCCGGAGGAACATCATATTTTTTGGATTTTTTCTTTCCTTTCCAAGATAAAGCACCTGGAAAAGGAACAAACTAACAAAATCTTCCTTTTTATTCAAATCATCAAAAATGTAGTCAACATGTACGTCGAGTGTCTTAGAAGTATGTACAAAACTCTTGAATACAGGAAAAGAAACGGAAGCATCGAGAGTGTCTGTATTACGTGGAAGGGTATCATCGTCTGAATCACCAATGTCCATACTCCTGAATGGTATCATCATGGACATCATGGTGCTCCTCCTCCTCAGCATCAAAATGTGTAATGTCATCTAGATCGACTCTCGCTCCTCATCATCGGCCATTTCTCCCTCTTGATCAGGTGCTCGTGGATGTCTACCACTCCAGAGATGAATAAATTAGAAAAAAATCAAGAATAGTGGCCATACTTATAGTCGTGTCTACCTGATCTGAATGTTGCCTCTTGTTATCCATGTTCAGCAAAGGTTGTACTGGGAGAATGATCTTGGGTGCAGCTTATTGATGAATCTCCATTTCATCACCTTTATTCTTTCATTTTGGCCTTTATTCCATAGCTAGATGCATGTACATGTCATAATTTGACGTAAATTAACATTAAATATTTATTGTATAAATATTGTATAAAATATGTTGTTTAAAGTCAAAAAAAAGAATAAAGGAAAGAAAATAAAAAAATAAATAAAATGCCAAGGGAGTTTTATGACCCTAAATATCGCGACCTAGGCATCATGATGACTGAGTCGACAAGGAATAAAGTAGGGGGAGATAAGGGTCAAATACACAATAAAACCCTAATTTTTACTTTTCAATAATCAAATTTGGGACTTATTTTATTCATTATTATTTAAATCTCAAATCAATAAACTTTGTTCATGAAAGTTGTAGATAGAAATACAAAGAAAAATAGAAAATTGATTTCACATAAAATAATATACAATGTTCATTCTACAGTCTGAATAAGATTCCAAAATCCAAATTTCACAGACCCAAGTATTCTACATAAAAACACAAAATACATCAAAATCACTTTTAATTTTATATAACTTTTAATTAGCTATATAATGAAGATGTTTCATTTAGTTTGAAATTAAGATGCAAAAGTTAGGCTTTGGATCCCTATTGTACAATATACCTGAATAAAATAATCATTTTATTTATTTTTATATATTTAATTATTTTATATTTTTTAAATTTTGTAAATATTAATTATATTATATTTACATAATTATAATAAAATAAAATCATTATAAATAAACTAAAAAATAAGTGTATAAAATATATAGATGAATTACATATACTTATACCTATATAATAAATACATTTATTCAATTAAGTGTGCATATTATATCATAAAAATATAGTAAAAAATATATTTTGGTATATTTAATTAAGTTCTAAATATATAAATTATATAAATAAAGTAATATAATTTGAAATAAAAAATAAAAATAAAAAACCTAATACATAGGTAAAAATACCTATAACTACACATGTAAATAAGAACATGTAATAATTAATCTTGAAAAAATAATTAAAAAAGAAATTAAATACTAAAAAATAATAAAAAAATCATTTATAACTAAAATTTAAATAATTTAATTATTAATTACTAGTGATTGATCAATAAGTTTCGAATCTCCTTTTCCTGGTTGGTCCATGTAGACTAACTAGGACCGATTCTTAGTTTACTACGATCAACTCCCCTGCCTCCTGCCACCTAGCGTGTCAGACATAAATCAAGCATATTCTCCCATTTTCCCCTTTTAATATGGTGATTTTATCTTCTTGATTACTTCATGAAAAATCCTCTCCAATCTATCCTCAATTACGCTAGAACTTTTTGAAGTCAAAGGTTCATCATTTGAAGTAAAAACACTAATCGAATAAGCCCTCCTCATCATGTCTATAAATAACCTCTTCCTCCTTCCTTCCCAATTTTAACCCCTTTTTGAGCCCTTCATCCCTTAGCCTTGTGTGTGAGTTTTTTCCTGGTGACAACAAGGATACCCCTGAGGTGTTGGAGTGGAGCGAGGAAGAGGAGAGGTAGTCCAAGGCGTCGCTCCAACGAGGCCTCTACTCCTTGGTTCCCAAGTACGAGTTGCACATCATTTATATATTCATATATAGATTTAGTCTTAGTTTTTATTTTCCTGCCCTTTATTTCATCTTTAGATCAGTAGTTTAGCTTTAATCTTAAAATCAAAGATCGTTAGAGCTCTCTGCTCTGGTCATGATTCATTGTGACTGTTTGTTTCTCCCCAACATTTTATGCCCAATTTATACCCATAACCTGCTCCATCTTTTCCCTCGTTTGGACCAAGCTGATCCTCTCCGGATCAGCGAATCAGAGCTTCTCCTCTGCCTTATGTTGGATCTCATTTGTTTACCTCCATTATTATGCTATACAACTTCAAAGCGGTTTGAGGAGAATCGCCTCAAATCCAGGAACCTTCTTCTGTTGGAACTTGGTGCTAAGGACACGAGTAGGGTCGATTCTGGAGAAGGAGGAGGCTTCCAGATACTGTGAGCTTCACTGAGCTCCAGGCCTTGCCCCAGCGAGGCCAGGGCCTTCTTAACGGTACCATTCGACGCAGGACACTCCCAGGAAGATCGTGAGCCCTTTAGCAAAGCAACATGTGTCCTAAGCGCGTAACAGTGCACGATCAAAGGGAGTGTAGGGAGTTGTTCTTCCCTATTCTTCCTTCACCTTTTAGGACCGTCGGATTTCATGCACGACCAAGATCTAATCTGGGTCGTTGATTTCAAGCGAAGTAGTATCTCGCCTCAGCCTCTTGATGCTCTTAAGTGTGCCTACGCACTCCAGACCGACTTGGGCGCATATTAGTGGGTTAATATCAAAGATGTCGTCATAATTTTTGTATATTTTTATCTAATATTTAATTTTTTATCTGAAGTGTAAATAATAGTGGTGGTTTTGCATAAAGCCCCTTACCTATTTATGCATCTGCAATGATGTTCGTGTCAGCTGACCTCATGTGGCCCTCCATGTGAGGTGCGTATTTTGCAACTATACCCTGACGGATTTCTGTATTTATAAATATTCCGTAGATTTTTATATTTATTGTTAATTTCTGTGGAGAAATTGTACACAGGATTGTGAATATTTTGTATATTGCAAATACGTCCCTACTATGTGCTTTTAATTATAATATTCATGGTTAAATTATAACTTAACCCTTGGATTTTTGTTTTAGGGTTCTGAAATGATTGCAAACTTCATTATATTTGCAAAAAGGTCGCTACTAGTATTAAATTTTTGTGCATGTTTCTCTAATTTTTATAACTATGATATGTGCTCTAAAATTCATGCAATAATAGGATAACGTACCTAAATGCTTGATCATTCACGTTATATTTTTAATTTTGCATTTATGCACTTTTCCTATTTATTAGAAATCAAATAAACCACATATTTCCCCTGTTTGATTTAAAAATTCCAAAAAATATTTATAAAATCATGTTTAAAAATTCCAAAAAATTCTATTTTGTCTAATATAGTATTTTCTAGCTTCAGATCAAAGATCCCTAAAAAATAAAAAGAAAATGATAAATAATTTAAAACTCCAAAACCTTATAAATGTACAAAGATTCAGCAAAAATTCCAAAAATATTTGTTTCTATTTGGCAGTTATATATATTAATGGATACAAAAATTAGTTTTGAGAAATGTTGACTTTATTTGCTATTTTAAAATCTCAAAACAATTCATCCTATTTATTTTATCCCTATTTTCAGATATTTTGGACTTTAAAAATACCTAGAAATTCGCAAAAATACCCATAAAATCACAAAAACATTAGAAAAACCCAAAAAAAACATTTTTTTCAATTTTGATTATTTATATATATATATTTATAATTATAATATCCTATACTATGTTATATACATATATATATATATATAATACTTATATAATATATATCAGACTATATTTCCTAATACTTTCATTGATTTTTGTATATTTATTATAATATATATACACACTTGAGAACCCATCTACATTATCTTATATGTAATTACATACCCATATATATCTATATTATATTATATAAAATAAACTTAAAAAATGATATATATATAAGAAAATCAAATAAAAAATTCAAAATCAAAAACCCACAAAAAAGATATACTTGCGTACATAGTTCATTCTTGATTAGCACTAATCATTAGGCTACCTTATTTGCTCTCAGTTGTTCGACCTCTACATGCTTACATGCTATACAACTTTGTTTGTAGTGTATCATTGCTTGTACTTCACACTTTTTGTCATTCATTGACCACTTATATATTGTGGGTACTTGTTGTTTGAACTGGGATTTGTGAGCGGTCACCTTAGTGACATTTTATCTTTGCTTTTCAGTGAGGATATTTCGGACCGTCGTAAATCTCGGCTCAATCAAATGGCGCATTTGTTGGGGAGAAAGTATAATTTTTGCATAATTTTCTTTCATTTTATTTTTCTTGTACATATTTTTCTTTCTTTTCCTTACTCGTACATATTATTGCTCTCATTTCTTAGTATAGATTATTTGATTATTTGTGATAATACCTCTCTTTTTATGTTTAAGGCGAGGGCCCACTACATGAGGATGACTTCTTAAGGAGTCGATGCAGCCAAGCATGGTGGAGGATGGTCTTCTTGCCCTGGCCAACAGAAGAGCCAACAAGCTTGACAATGACAACACTTAGCATAGATGATAGGTTAGGATTTATAATTTATTTTTGGTAAGAGAGTGATTCATTATTTATTTATTCATTATTTGTAATAATAAAGGGACTTTGACATTACACTACTTAATGAGGTCCATTGCCCGGGTGATTGTTCAACGAGGGGCCTCGTCGTAGCTTTTTTGTGTTTTGTCGCCTTTATTTTACTTTTTTTCTGATGTTTTGAGTTTTCCTTCTTTCTTTTTATTTGTTTTGTGTGCATGGAGCCCTTGACTTTAGAGTTGCTTGTATCAGTAATTAGGTCCAAAACCTAACAAGAATTACATGCCTATAGTCTCTTATATTTAGATCTAGTCAAATTAATAATTGTTAGCTATTTGGACTTGAACCCACATGTTGAGAGAGGCATCATACAACACTGGCAGGACCCTTTATGGTAGGCACCGAGGTATCTCCAAGACCAGACTCTCAGGTTCGTTTCTAAATAATTAACCTATGGTTCTTCATGAGTAATAGCAACTAATGTTTAGGACAATTTTGTTGATTGTGCATCGCCATGAAGGTAGGTTTAAAAATTCTATTTTTCATACTGTAGAGAAGAAATGTGAATGGGATATCTATTCAATAGGGATAGGGTCTCTTATATAGAGAGAAAACCCTTGACAGTACAAGAGGAAAAATACATAAATACCCCTGAGGGGTTACAGAACACGAAGGGGTCAAGGTTACAGAACACGAAGGGATCAAGGTTACAGAACCCGAAGGGTTAAGGGTTACGGAACATGAAGGGTTACAAACATAATTATAATATAATAATTCTAACACTCCCCCTCATGTTGGAGCATATCTGTCGATCATGCCCAACTTGGATACTAAGTACATGAGGCGATTCCTTGGATGAGCCTTTGTGAGGATGTCTGCAAGTTGAAGTTCAGTGGAGATGTGTGGAGTGTTGATTCATCCTCCTCGTACTGCATCACGAATAAAATGAAATTCAACTTCAATGTGTTCTGTTCGCTCATGAAAAACTAGATTGGTGGCAATGTATGTGGCAGACTTATTGTAGCAGTGTAAGGGTACAAGAGTGGCGACTGACATGCCAAGTTCTGTTAGGAAAGAAATAAGCCATGTGATCTCACATGTGGCCTGAGCCATTGCCCTGTATTATGCTTCCGCACTAGATCTGGAGACCACTGTATTCTTCTTACTTCACCAAGTGACAAGGTTATTGATGAATGCAAAATCCTCCTCTTTAATAATCGATAATTGTAGTATAGGAAGCGAAAAACGATTCAACAAAAATCACAATCTTTGAATGTTGTGGAGTATTTATTCTTGGCAAGTCTACCAAGGTCGAACATAGAGAATGATGATTCTTAGTTGCGTGGTTTTAAATTAATATAAATAACTAATTAATGTTTGATTAATTTCTATGTAGGGACAATATAATATAATGCAATGATGAAAATGCGATGCAAAGTAAATAAACAGAGAAGATTATGTCCAGGATCTGTGAAGTATACAATTCAATCCTCAATGAAATTGATCAATTCATTCTCAAGAGATAATCACAGATCGAAAGATATTAATGCCCAGAAAGATTTATCAACTCCAAGTTACAGGTAAAGAGATTAATCGATGAATATTCCTGTCAAAAATTCCATGTAAATTACTCCTCAAAATTAATAGTTGATCGATGATATATGGAGTCAAATATATTTATCCTCGATTTAACCCCTCCACAGATTGAGTTATTAGGAACTATCCACCAGGATAACAAGGAATTAATCAGATTAAATTCCTCAACTGAACTCCTGCAAAAGATGTCGTTAATTTCTCAAGCACAAATATGTCACAAGTAGCATGCAAATATCAAAAGAGATCCTCAAATGATAATTACTAATAAGAAACCTTAGATCTGTACACAAACTATGCCAAGTGATAAAGCATGAAGAGAGCTTCAAAATGACATATTATATGCCAAAGACAAACTTCGAATGAAAAAGATATGAAATTGTAGGGACTAAATTGTGAATAAAATAAAGTTTTTCTTTCAAAGAGGTCCCTGGAGGGGCTTATCTGTAATTTAACATAGTCGGAGGGCCCTTCTGTAATTTATCCCTAGCGAGGGTATATTTGTAATATCTGGAAATTGTAGGGGCATCAGTGCAATTTGCCCTAGCGCACGTGTGTCGCACGTGCACATGGAGGCTCGGATGGCGAGGCGAAGGGTCGGGCAGCCGGGGCTGAGGCTCGGATGCCGGACCTCAGGCTCGGCAGCTGAGACAGAGGCCTGGTGGCGAGGTAGAGGTTCGGGGGTCGAAGCGGAGGTTTGCACCTCCCGAACCTAGGTGGCGATGAGGGGAGGCTTGGAGATCCCAAGCCGCTTGGCTGGGGCCTAGGCTCGGACTGGACGACAAGGCTTGATCGTAGCCGTCGGATCAAGGGCTGGCCCCTGATCCAACGGCAACTGTACGTTGGGGGTGCAACTCGATCGGAGGTGGTGGGTGCACAAAGGAGCGGAAGTGTGGGCGAGCGGGCCGGCTGCAAGGCGGACGGAGGAGCTTGGGCTCAGACGGTGGGGCAGAGGCGAAGCCGATGGTCGGCAGTGGCGCGGGCGGAGTGATGCTCCAAGATGGTGGAGGGGAAACCTACAAGGTTAGCGTACAAGAGACGATGGGTAAGAGCTCCGGGCGATGGTGCTAGGCGATCGGAGTGAGGTTTGTGGAAGGTCGCGGAATGGTAGAGGAGCACTGGAGTGGAGGATAGCTCCGACCTGTGCAAGGCCGACGTGGTGGGTGTATACGGAGGAGGAGATCTGGAGCGGAGAGGGGGAGTAAGATCACCTGGGTTTTGGGAAGCATGGGCTCCCTTCTGGTGATCTCCTAAGTCACGGGCGAGATCTCGGTGAGGCTGTGGTGCTCACGGGAGCGAGGAAGCAGAGGTCGAGGCTTCGGCCACTGGGTCACGCCGGCCAAGGTTGTTGTCACCAACTTTCAGGAGTAATGGCGGATGCGAAGAACTTCGGTGAGGGGAGTCTTTATAGGAAGGCATGAGTGGGCATTATATGCGAGGGGAGTGGCCGAGAGGTGAGGAGGAGGAGCGTTGATGGTGAGGTGGTAACGACCGCGACGTGTATGGCGGAGGCTTTGATGGCCCAGGAGCTGGGAACGGCTGCGGGGAAGGGGAGTGGGTTGATCACGTGCCATGCACGTGAATGCGGGAGGAGAAGGTGACACGTGCGCGGCACGTGCGAGGAGAGAGAGAAGGGCAACAGGTGGGGGTGCCACGTGGCAAGCCCTAGAGCTGCCATGTGGTGCCCCCAAAAAAATTCAAAATTAAAGAGAGAGAGGGAAAAAATGAAAATAAATAAGAGGAGACCTCGGATTGAAAAAGTTTCTTCACGAAAGTTGTTCATCTCCAAGCGGTGTACAACTTTCATGAATGACCTGGGAGCAAAAGAGGTCATCCGTGCGAAGTGGTATTTTTGGTGGTTCTCCATGTGTATAGAAAACCAGTTTTTTGGAGTTTTGTAATTTTTTTGATGGTTTTAGAGAGGATAAAATCTAAAAAAAATAAGATAAAATACAAGAAAATTAATAACACACTAATCTATTTTTTTGGATTTTTTAATAACTAAGAAAATAGGAAAATAAAATAGAAGTATAAAACACACAATTTTTGTATAGACTCACAACAGACACTTGGACTATGTCAGTTTCTTAGATTTCAGTTTTAGTCTGGATTTGGAATTTTGTTTTTCTTAATAAAACTTTCATCAAAGAACATAAATGAAGAAGAAATAAAATTAAAAGGGTTAATTATAAACATAAAAACTCAGGTCAAAAATAACAAAAAGTTAAATGCGCAAAAGAGGCTCAAAACCCAACTTTCACATATGAGCTCCGAATTTTACGAAATTGGTCTTGTTTTAAAGATATTTGAAAATGGAGTACTTTAAAGCTGAGTAGACCAAAATCGGACACCGTATGAGGGAGATATGCACGTTCTAGTCTGTCAGATGTGAAATCAGACTTAAGGATTATTTGACACTTATTTGAGTTAGTAATTTTTTTGTATTTTTTATTTATTCTTGTTAGTAATATCGACACAATAGAGGTAGTTTGGGGTCATTTGGAGTTAGGATGAATTAATTTAAAATATGAGAAGTTAGCGGCTTTTTGGGCTAATTTACACTTGGAATTTTTAATGCAACTATGCATGATGAAATGCAAATATTATTTACATATCTATGTATGCTAATGATGCTCTATTAATGATTAAATGCATGTGAATTTTGGAGAACAGAGCTTAATTGACTAATTTGAGTAAGATGAATACGTGATTCATCATACCCCTATACTTAAACCATGCTTGTCCCCGAGCATCAATGAATGAATGACTTAGTTGAATACATCCCTGACTATGCATGTGAATTTTCAAGGCTCAATTCATATAGGACCCTTAATTTGAGTGATCATAAAATTATGGGCTCAACCATGCTTTGATCAGAAGGAATCCAACATTTCTAATTTTCAGACTCTCTGTTTGTACGTATAATACAAGGATATGATTTTTAGTGTACTGCATTCATGAGAGTCAAGTTGAGACATCACAGAATGTTCCAATCCAAGAGATTCTCCTCTAGACCTAACCCTCAATAGTAGGAAATTAATCTATTATTGCTTTAGTCAACCGTCTCATTAGTTTGTCAGACTTGAAAGTGTAGATGGACGACTAGATGATGGAAGGCGGAGGATTGTGTCTAATTTTCTCTCCCTCACATTGGAACAAGGTGCCTCTCGAGTGCCTTAATACTCAACACAAGTATATTTTTATTTTGTTGATCAATGTGTCCGTCAAGAGAATTTGGAGTCGTTCGCACTTGTTTTAGTGGGAGTATACCGGGTGTGTCGCTTTTGAGTATCTAAGATACCTTCGACACCCAGACTTGTAGCATTTACGATGCAGAGCCCTTTTTTGATGTCAGCCTAACTCCTTGGTCCTAGTTAGCGCTTGATCCAAGTGGACACTTTGAAAATGTTTTGGGAGCGCTCACCGTTGGTGGAATCTCATTTAAAATTTTGAATTTGGATGATAGAGCTTTTCTTTGATATTTCATTACTTTTGTTGGCTAGCTCCACTGCTTTTACCAAAGGTTGGCGTACACTGATTAACAATTATCATTACGTTTCATCACACCCTAGCACATAGGTAAATATCAAAGAGATATCATATGAACTTGTTCACATACTGGCTAGGGTTTTGCTGACACTCAGGTTTTTTGAAGCCCTTATTAACTTTATCCCATCCTCGAATATCATTAGATTGGGTCCAAACTCAAATCTCTAGTCCTAGTTCCTCAAATGATATCTCAACTCATCTCATCAATCATGCAGTTGTGAATGTGATTGTGCTGATCATATAATTTTGAAGGTAGAGATGATGAGTGCAATATAGCGCTCAATCTTTCAAACTAGGGAAATATTTAAGTTCAAAACCCTAATGATAGGCTGGCTAACTCAGATTCTCAAGATCACAGAAATCAAGTGTCCTCCAAATCCTCTAGCCTTGAGTGATAGTGAATGTGTTTGGAATATATCAACTAAAGAATGCATGGAATGCAAGACCATGAGTGAATTTTTATGCATTTTTTTGTTTTGAAAAACAAGTATTATATACATTATATGCAGTACTT
Source organism: Ottelia alismoides (assembly GCA_037367405.1). Taxonomy (NCBI): domain Eukaryota; kingdom Viridiplantae; phylum Streptophyta; class Magnoliopsida; order Alismatales; family Hydrocharitaceae; genus Ottelia; species Ottelia alismoides. The sequence continues at coordinate 499,461 of JAZKJV010003250.1, read as the reverse complement.
ATACCCATCCCCGATGTTAGATGAAGGCAATTAAAGTACGAGATATGGATAAAGTAGATAGAATATATACAAACATACCCCACTCTACTTAGCTTGTGCTATGTCCTCATGGCACAAAGTGGAATGTAGACATAGCTTGTACTCAGTATAGCTGAGACGAGAAAAATAGAAGTCGACATGCCCCCTATACTTAGACTTTTGGGGGACTAAGCATGGAAGAAAAGGATGAAATGAGGTAGTCGAGGGTGAATGGAAAGAACAGAAGTGATATATACACAATGAAATCGGTCCCCTTAACCTATGTATCGGGGGACTGAGAGCGGTTGATGGATATACAGGAGAGTATTGGATTCAGAGAGGTGGTTTATCTAGGTAGTTCAAATCTTTCGTCAAAAGCTATGCCCTGAGTGAAAGGAGATCTGTTCAACTTGTACTAATTGCTCGTTGTATTCGACAAAGTGTTTAAGTAGCTGACCGTTGACTATAGATGTTTGCGTGCTATCTGTGGTCTCTAAGATCTCAACACTACCATTATTGTGTACCTCTTTTACGATGAAGGGTCCCGTCCATTTTGATTTTAATTTACCATGGAATATTTTCAATTTTGTATTAAATAAAGATACTTTCTGCCCTGGGACAAAGATCTTTGTTCGAATGTTCTTATCATGCCATCTCTTTACTTTGTCCTCGTAAATGGTGTTGTTTTCATAAGCATGATTCCAGATTTCGGATAGTTTGTTCAAATCCATTTCTCAGTTTTTCTTCCCTTGGTGACAGTTCCAATTAATCTTTTTGATTGCCCATTCTGATTTATGCACGAGTTCTGCGGGCAAATGTCATGGCTTTCCATATACCATTCGAAACGGGTAGGTGCCCAATGGGGTCTTATAAGCCGTCCGATAAGCACATAGAACCTGGTCCAGGAGTTGGGACTACTTTTTCCTATCAGGGCGGACGAGCTTCTGTAAAATTCTTTTTAACCTCCATGTTTAACACCTCGGCCATGTCATTGGATTGTGGATGGTAAGGACTAGCGACACGATGCTTGATGTTGTATTCCTTAATCAACTTCTTCTCCTCCCGGTTGACAAATTGGCTACCCCCATCAGATATTAATATTTTTGGAATTCCAAACCTCGAAATAATGTTATCTTTAAAAAACTTGCAAACAATTTTGCTAGCTGTTGCTCGAGTAGGGATAGTCTCCACCCACCTAGATAAATAATCTACCGCGAGAAGAATATATTCAAATCCTTGACTATTAGGGAATAGGCCCATAAAGTCAATGCCCCATGCATCGAATACATCACAGATGATCACTACTTGCATAGGCATGGCATCTTTGGAACCAATGGTTCCTCCCATTCTCTGACAGACGGTTACGATCTGACAAAATTGTAAGCTTCTTTAAACAAGGTCGGCCAGTAAAATCCACATTGCAGTATCTTCTCAGCGGTCCTCTTCCCAGAATTATGTCCTCCTGCCTCCAGGGTGTGGCATAGATTGAGGATACTTTGATATTCCTCTTGAGGAATACATCTTCTCCATATGCAATCCGGTCCTTCAAAGAAAAGGAACGGATCCTCCCAATGCTGGTGTCTCGCTTCATATATGAGTCGTTCGATTTTATTCCTGGGCCAACCTTGAGGAACTTTCTTGGAGACAAGATAATTCACCATGTTGGCATACCAAGGAGTGAGTCAATAGAAGAAATTGAATCGTCTAGGAAGGTTTCACGGATGGATTCAGATTCAGGGATTCTTTTATGTTCGATCCATGATAAATGATCAACCAAGACATTCTTAACCCCATGTTTGTCTTTAATCTCTAAATCAAACTTCTGAAGCAATAGTATCCACCTAAGGAGTTGTGCTTTTGCATCTTTATTGGCCATTAAGTATCGAATGGTAGAATGGTCTGTGTAAACTGTCACCTTCTATCCAAGAAGTATAGATCGAAATTTTTCCAAGGCAAAATCTACAGCAAGCATTTCCTTTTCGGTCATAGTGTAATTTTTCTGAGCATGGTCTAAAACTTTGCTTGCATAGTGAATAACATACGGGATTCCATCTTTTCGTTGTCCTAACACAACCCGTACTGTGAAATCATATGCGTCTGTCATGATCTCGAAGGGAAGATACCAGTCAGGAGATTGTAGGACGGGAGTCTCAATGATCCTCCTTTTGAGTAGTTCGAAGGCTTCATGACACTTATGATCTACTAGGAACTCGGTGTCTTTCGCTAGGAGGTCAGTTAGCGGTCAGGCTATTTTTGAAAAATCCTTGATAAATCTTCTGTAAAATCTGACATGCCCTAGAAAAGACCGTACTTGTTTCACATTGGTAGGTGGCTCGAGCTTCTTGATCACATTGACTTTAGAAGGGTCAACCTCCATCCCTTTCTTGGAGATGGCATGCCCTAATACAATGCCCTCCCTTACCATGAAATGGATTTTCTCCCAAGAAAGCACAAGATTCACTTCCTTACACTTTTGGAGGACTCGATACATGCGCTAGACAATCATCGAATGAATCACCATGGACCGAGACGTCATCCATGATGACCTCCAGGAAATCCCCAACCATGTCGGCAAAAATCGCAATCATGCATTGCTGAAAGGTATCGGGGGCATTGCAAAGCCCAAAGGTCATTTGCTTGAATGCGTATGTACCAAAAGGACATGTAAAAGTAGTCTTTTCCTCATCCTCGGGGGCAATGGCTACCTGATTGTAGCCTGAGTACCCATATAAGAAACATACTTATTCTCTCCCCTACCAATCTCTCCAGGATTTGATCAATAAAAGGCAGCAGAAAGTGATCCTTCTTCGTTGCGGCATTAAGGCGACTGTAATTCACACAGACACGCCACGACGTGGGTACCTGTGTCGTGATCTCTTCTCCCTCCTCATTGGTGATAATCTGAAGTCCCGACTTTTTCGGAACAACATGTAAGGGTGACACACACTTGGATTCGAAGATGGGATATATGAAACCAACCTTACACTATTTTTTGATCTCAGTCTTAACCACTTCTCGTATGTTTGGATTCAACCTACGTTGGCATTCATGGGAGGGTTTAGCATTATCCTCCAGGTAAATATGGTGTGAGCACAGGGTTGGGTTTATCCCTAGAAGATCAGACAATCTCCAGCCTATAGCCTTGCGATTTTTCTCCAAAACATTAAGCAGGCAGATCTCCTACTCTTAGGTCAGATGTAAACTGATGATGACTAGAAACTGTCCCTTATTTCCTTCAAGGAAGGCATACTTAAGCGTAGGGGGCAATGGTTTGAGTTCAGGTAGGTCTGTATTGTTACTCGAATCTTGTCCCCTTAGTGGTGCTTCTTGTTGTGATGTGGATGGTTGCAGTGTATCAATATCGGTCACCATCGTGGGTGTTTCTGGGATCGGATCGCTAACGATGGAATGTGATGTGGCATGAGTCGCGTCTGATCTGTTTACCTCACTATGGGATTGTCCATAAGAAGAATGGGATGACAGGTCCAAAGGGACCTCTGAGTCTCCTAGAGTATAGGTAGATGCATGAATGAGCTGGCAGACTAAATCATCAACAATTTCCTCTCCAGATGAGGTTGATTCTATCATAGCAGTTGGGTTTTGTCTCCAGGGCCCAACTGTTGCTTCTGTATATTCTGTCTCAGTTTCTGATTTTTCAGACTCGATGCTCGACTCAATTTCAGGTCTTTGAAACCTTGTTTTCTTCATTTTAAGTTCCACTTTTCTAAACTGGATTCTCCCGGATGTGTAATCGAATATAGCTCCTGCGGTCCTAAGGAAGGGTCACCCTAGTATCATTTGAGAGTCTTCCCAATTTATAGGGACATCCATGTCAAGTATTGTGAAATCTACTGGGTAATTTTGTCCCTCTATGTTGATGAAAACATTTCGAATCTCCGCCCTAGGTCTCTTAGTTGATGTATCTGCTAATTGAAGTACAACTGCAGATTTCTTAAGAGGACCTGGATTCAGATGCTCAAATAGGGTTGTGGGCATGAGATTGATGGATGAGCCATTGTCTAACAATGTTCTTGCAAACTTGATTTCTTTGATTTAGCTAGTAACAAAGTGAACACCCATGTCCCTTTTCTTCCTAGGCAGCTCATTTTTTATAAGACGAGATGTGGCAACATAGAGTATGTGTTTCTTAGTTCAGCTAGGAGTCTATTTGCTAGCCCTTGTTGGTGTGCATCTCACCTTAAGGTTCTTTCGAAAAGCCGGGTCTCTTTCTATCATCTCGTCTAAGGACAGAGTGACCTTAATATTTTCTTTGCAGATGCGGGCCATCTCATCATCATCTTTTAGGTTTTTTATGTTTTTCTTCTTTCCTGCCGTAAGAGCACGGGGGAAAGGGATGGCATTGTTGTGATAAAAAAACATCACTTTTATTGAATGAAAAATTGTTTACATGTCTCAGACTAAAAGTAGGGAAATTCAAGGTCAGTTGTTGCGGATGTCTTGGTGGCGTTTCGTCGTCAGACTCAGAATTCACTCCCCAGTTGTCCAGTGTATCACGGGTGGTGTGGGTGGGTCTTCTTCTTTCTCCTCATGTCTTCCTTCCTCAATTCCCCCAGGATTGTGTGAATTTGTGGACACTGGGGCTATGTCACCATGTTCCTTTTCTCGATCAGGCATGGTTACGGTCCTTCCGCTCCTAAGAGAAATATGATAAGCGTTATTATTTGACAATAGTTTGTGTTCAGGTGTGGAATACTCAGAGATTAATGCCTGATTATGTCCGAGGCTATTTGGGTTAGCTTGGACTTGAGCTGGAATCACGATCCGTAGTGCAATCACCTCATCTCTCCATCGAGAGAGTCGATTTATGTCGACTCTCATGTCATGAAGTTCGTCCACCACTGGCCGGAGTTCCGAATAGATAGAAGAAGAGGAGGACCCCTGGCCCTACCTGGCCTGCGACTGCTGATATTGTCTGACTTGGCCTTGCTGGCCTTGGTGTTAATTCTGTTGTGGTTGCGGGTTCTGATAACCCGTGCAATATTGTTGTTGTTGTTGTGGTTGAGGCTGGTAAGTGGGTCGAGCTTGTGGTGGACGAGGGTTCAGAGTAGAGTTTCGATTGATAGGCTCCAAGTTATACCATACTCCGTTTATCTCCATGAATTGTGGAGGTTCCTCATAGATAGCTTGAGCGGGGATTCTTCAGTCTGATGGGACAAAACTTGGTATCCACCCCAATGGCTTTGTTTCCCTACCCCAAGTCCTTGAATGTAGTGAATTTGGTGTGTGGGGGCAGGGGGTGAAGTCAGGGCAGACATCTGAATCTTAGATACCCTGTCAGCCAATTCTTACATTTGCTTAGGCAATTTAGCTAAACTATCTATATCAGATGATTTATGGAGTTCATCCACCTTTTTATAAATCTGTTTGGCCATAGTTAGCTTATTAGCTATTATTCCCATTTCTGCACTCTGATCGGTCGTCATATTATTCACCATCTTCTTGTAGCCAGCTATGTAAGCCTGGCTGGTGGTTTATGCACGGCTGGATTCAGCCAGTCCCTCGAACACCTTGTAAACGGTGTCCTGTGTCCTGGGTCCGATTCAGCCCGCTAACAAGACTTTGGACCAGCATCATTTTACTTATCCTGTGTCGTGGGCATTTTTGGATTAAGTCTGTGAATCTTTCCCAGGTTTCACGGAATGGTTTGCTCTGGTGTTGGGTAAAGCTTGTGAGCTTGATCCTCATTTGATTGATTCTACTAACTTGGTAGAATTTCTTTAAGAATAGAGTCTTGAAGGTGGCCCATGTGGTAACAATTTCCCCTAAAATCTTCACCCAGTAGGCCGCCTTATCAATCAAGGAGAAGGGGACAGCTCTCAATCTTATGTAGTCCTGGCTAACACTAGGGTGGCATTGGTTAGCTCACACTAGCTCGAAGTCGCGGAGGAAGATGTATGGTTCTTCGTGGTTATTCCGTCCGAACTTAGGCAGCAATGCAAGAAAATGTGGTTTGTGCTCGAACGCATCCTCAGGGGGGTATTGGCCTGACCAATTATAGTCTTCATCTAATTCTGGGAGGTACGTATCTTCCATAGCATACTCACCATGTTGCATTTCTGCCATCGGGCTCTAAGGAGTTCATTATGTTGTTCAACAACAGTGATTCTAGCCAAAAGCGCACGGATAGGGTCATTGTCGTTTTCATCCTTCTTTGGAGGCATCTCATCTTCTTCTTCACCTTCAGATGCAAATAAATCTGAATTAGGCTCATGCTTAGAAGGTTTAGTGTTTCTACCAAAGATAAATGTTTCTTCGGCTAGGATGGAGTAAAAAAGATGGTTAGTCTGAGGTTGACTAATTTATAGGGGTGTGGGGTGAACCACGATATTGATAGAAGAGTTGTCTCCATACCATGGGGTTTCGAGAAAAGAGTCATTTTGAAATTTAGGAGTTGAGTTGTTTGAGGAGCTAGGAAATTTGTTCGCAGAGTCCGAATGAAGATTTTCAGAAGAGACCATTGTACAAAGGGATTTCTCATAGAGTGTATGAATGTTCAAAGGACCCGCTCAAAACAAACACAATTCAAAACCCGTCAATTTACCCACTCAACATTGGTGAAGGCACGTTAGGGCTCGACCGCTTATCTTTTCAATTTTAATTTAATGATAAAACAATCTTGAAAATTAAGCGGAGCAGTTAGGTGCCGAAATATTTCACAAAGACTGTCCCGAGTTCATACAACTAGTTGCACCTACTTTCATCCAGTATAGGTGTAAGTACGGACCGTTTAAACGACTAACCGTGATACTTGAGGATGGAGCCTTTCGCAGTGTCCTGTAAACCACCTACTCTACCAAGCGAAGTCGGACCGTAAAACGGCTACCCGAGACCCTCACTGAAAAGTAGATAATTGTTTTTAAAATCGACAGTCTGAATGAAACTTTTTGTTTTTTGGCTCTGTCCTAAGGTGTGCGATCTTGTCCTTACAAAAAATGAGTGGGTTTCTCTCAACCAAACACATGTTAATTTTTTTGTCAGTTTTATTTACAGTCGCCTTGATTAGCAGTCCCAGTTTTAAATTAAGGTTATCACTGAAATTATGTGAGTAGAAAAATTCACGCCTAACGAACATCCCTAATTTCTTTAATTCCTAAGTTGTAAAACTTGAGGAAGGAGAATCAAAAAAGCCAATGCAAATGTAAATCAATGCTGCATGCTTAAGAAGAAGACTTACAGTGAATCCTCGCGTTCTTCATGCAGGATGTAAGACAAGGAATTTAAATTACACTAAATGATATGCACAGATGAAAAACGCCCCAAGCATATAGTACTATTAGTGCGAAGCATTGATTTCAAAATTTGGCCAATGTTGAACGATCTATAGTGCTAAAGTTAGTGAACATGTGGACTAAGAATTACGAGCACACTCAATGATAAATAAGAAATCGTATATGTGCCTAAATCCTAGGCCACTCAAGTCGGGTCCTAACCACATAGAAGGGGTTGAAACAGACCCAACACACCACAAATAAGTTCAGTCCAAATTATTACAAGAATTCAAGGAGAGGGACCCTGAGAATTGTGCAGAAAGTTAAACCTAGACTAAGCTCTCTCTCACAAAAATTAAAATTCAATCTCTGTCCTTGATGATCCTTGATTAAATCCCAAAATTTTGCTCCCCATAGTCTGCAAAGAGAGAAATTGCGGTTAATAGCAGAATAGAGAAATGCAAAATGAAATGCAGAAGAAAAAATGATACATAAATAATTTTTAAAAAAATTAATTATAGAAAATAATTTAAAAAACCTAAAAATTTGTCATTCCCCGGCAACGGCGCCATTTGATGAACGCAAAATCTGCCTCTTTAATAATCGATAATTGTATTATAGGAGGCAAAAAAGATTCAACAAAACCACAATCTTTGAATGTTATGGAGTATTTATACTTGGCAAGTCTACCAAGGTCGAACACATGGAACGGTGATTCTTAGTTGCGTGGTTTTAAATTAAATAAAATAATTAATTAATGTTTGATTAATTTCTATTCAGGGACAAAATAGTACAATGCAATGATGAAAATGTGATGCAAAGAAAATAAAAAGAGAAGATTACGCCCAGGATCTGTGAATTATACGATTCAATCCTCAATGAAATTGATCAATTAATTCTCGAGAGATAATCACATATCGAAAGATATTAACGCCCAGAAAGATTTATCAACTCCAAGTTGCAGGTAAAGAAATTAATCGATGGATATTCCTATCAAAAATTCCATGTAAAATACTCCTCAAAATTAATAATCGATTAGTGATATATTGAGTCAATATATTTATCCTCGATTTAACCCCTACACATTGAGTTATTAGGAATAATCCACCAGGATAACAAGGAGTTAGTCAAATTAAATTCCTCAACTAAACTCCTGTAGAAGATGTCGTTAATTTCTCAATAACAAATATGTCACAAGTAGCATGCAAATATCAAAAGAGAACCTCAAATGATAGTTACCAATAAGCAACCTCAGATCTATTCACAAACTATGCCAAGTGATAGAGCATGAAAAGTGCTTCAAAATGACATATTATATGCTAAAAATGGAGTTCAAATGAAGAAGATATGAAATTGCAGGGACTAAACTGTGAATAAAATAAAGATTTTCTTTCAAAGAGGTCCCTGGAGGGGCTTATCTGTAATTTAGAATAGTCAGAGGGGCCCTTCTGTAATTTACCCCTAGCGGGGGTATATTTGTAATATCTGAAATATGCAAGGGCGTTAGTGCAATTTGCCCCCAGCGCACGTACGTCGCACGTGCGCCTGGAGGCTCGGACGGCGAGGCGAAGGGTCGGGCGGTCGGGGCTGAGGCTCGGATGCCGGACCTCAGGCACGACAGCTGAGGTGGAGTCTTGGTGGCGAGGCGAAGGTTCGGGGGTCGGAGCGGAGGTTCATACCTCCCGAACCTAGGTGGCGGTGAGAGGAGGCTCGGAAATCCCGAGCTGCTAGGCTGGGGCCTAGTCTCGGACTTGCCGACGAGGCTTGATTGTAGGCTTCGGTCAAGGGTTGGCCCCTGATCCAACGGCAACTATACGTTGGGGGCACAACTCGATCGGAGGCGGTGGGCGCATGGAGGAGCGGAAGTGGTGGGCGAGCAGGCCAGCTGTGAGGCGGGTGGAGGAGCTTGGGCTCAGACGACGGGGCAGAGGTGAAGCTGATGGTCGGCGGTGGCACAGGCAGAGTGATGCTCTAGGATGGCGGAGGGGAAACCTGCAAGGTTAGCGTACAAGAGACGATGGGGCGGAGCTCCGGGAGATGGTGCTAAGCGATCAAAGCGAGGTTTGTGGAAGGTCGTGGAAACGTAGAGGAGCACTGGATCAGAGGAGGGCTCCATCCTGTGCAAGGCCAGCGTGGTCGGTGTATGGGAGAAGGAGATATGGAGCGGAGAGGGGGAGTAAGATCACCTAGGTTTTGGGAAGTAGGGACTCCCTTCTGGTGATCTTCTCAGTCGCGGGCGAGATCATGGCGAGGCTCAGGTGCTCACGGGAGCGAGGAAGCAGAGGTCAAGGCTTCAGCCACTGGATCATTCCAGCCAAGGTTGTTGTCACCAACTTTCGGGAGTAATGGCGGATGCGAAGAGCTTTAGTGAGGGGATGCTTTATAGGAAGGCATGAGTGGGTGTTATACATGAGGGGAGTGGTCAAGAGGCGAGGAGGAGGAGCGTTGGTGGTGAGGTGGTAACGGTCGCGGCGTGTATGGCAGAGGCTTTGATGGCCTAGGATCTAGGAACGGCTGCAGGGAAGAGGAGGGGGTTGATCACGTGTCGCGCACGTACGCGCGGGAGGAGAAGGTGGCACGCGCGTGGCATGTGCGAGGAGAGAGAGAAGTGCAGCAGGTGGGGGAGCCACGTGGCAAGCCCTGGAGCTGCCACGTGGCGCCACAAGAAAATTTCAAAATTGAAGAGAGAGAAAAAATGAAAAAGAAATAAGAGGAAACCTTGGATTGAAAAATTTTCCTTTATGAAGGTTGTTTGTCTCAACGAGTTCTACAACTTTCATGAAGGATCTGGGAACAAAAGAGGTCATCCGTGCGAAGTGGTATTTTTAGTGGTTCTCCATGTCTATAGAAAACCAGTTTTTTGGAGTTTTGCAAGTTTTTTGATGGTTTTAGAGAGGATAAAAATCTAGAAAAAATACAATAAAATACAAGAAAATTAATTACACTAATCTATTTTTTTTAGATTTTACATAAATAAGAAAATAGGAAAATAAAATAGAAGTATGAAACACAAAATTTTTGTACAGACTCACAACGGACACTTGGACTAAGTCAGTTTCTTTGATTTCAGTTTTAGTCTGGATTTTGACTTTTGTGTTGCTTAATGAAACTTTCATCAAAGAACACAAATGAGGAAGAAATAAAATTAAAAGGTTTAATTATATACATAAAAACTCAGGTCAAAAATAGCAAAAAGTTAAAATGCGCAAAAGAGGTCCAAAACCCAACTTTCAGATATGAGTTCTGAATTCTACGAAATTGGTCTAGTTTTGAAGGTACTTGAAAATGGAGTACTTTAAAAGTGAGTAGACCAAAATTGGACAATGTATGAGGGAGATATGCGCATTCTAGTCCGTCAGATGTGAAATTAGACTTTAGGATTATTTGACATATATTTGAGTTAGTAATTTTTTTGTATTTTTTATTTATTCTTGTTAGTAATATCTACACAATGGAGGTGGTTTAGGGTCAATCGGAGTTAGGATGAATTAATTAAAAATATGAGATGTTAGAGGCTAATTGGGCTAATTTACACTTGGAATTTTTAATGCAACTATGCATGATGAAATGCAAATATTATTTAAACATGTATGTATGCTAATGATGCTCTATTATTGATTAAATGCATGTGAATTTTGGAAACGGAGCTTTATTGACCAATTTTAGCATGATGAATACGAGATTCATCATTTATCCCCAACAAACATGGCATATCCTGTAGTGGATCAGGGGTCCTCATGAGAGCTAGCTTAGTCAGAATCTATATAGGCAGAGATATTAGTGTGCCCATTCACCATATAGAAGAGTCCATGTCTAGGAGATTCCTTCAAATATCGAAGGATAAAAAGAACATCCTTCCAATGATGGTAAATAGGCTTCTCCATATGCTGACTGGCTCTGCTCACAACATATGATATATCTGGCCAAGTACTGTTGAGATAGAGTAATTTTATCACTAAGCCTCTGTATCGTGTTGCATCCTCAAAAACTGGACCAGTAAATGCTGAATATTTTCTCACTTTTGCAGGGATGCCAGATGGCTTGCATCCATGAAGTCCTGCCTCAGTCAGAATATCTAGGCAATACTTCCTCTGTGAAAGACGGATCCCCTCTGTAGTTTGTATTACTTCAATGCCAAGAAAATAACAAAGTTGTCCGAGATATTTCGTGACAAAGACCTTCTGGAGGAAGGTCTTAGTCTCCTGAATACCATCTACATCATATCATGTGATAACCATATCATCAACATAGACAACAAGGATGATCGTGCCAGTAGACCGACATCTAACAAAGACATAGTAGTCAGATGTTGTCCTCTGAAAACTAAGTGTGTTGATCTCTGTATTGATCATGTTAAACCATTCCCTTGAGCTCTGCTTCAGTCCATAAATGGCCTTGTGTAGATGACATACATGCTCCCCTTCGACTACATACCCTGACAGTTGCATCATCTATACCTCCTCCTCAAGATCGTTATAAAGAAAGGTGTTCTTTACATCAAGTTGATAAATGGGCCAAGTCTTGTTGGCAGCAAAAGATAGAATGGTATGTATCGACCCCATTCTTGCAACAAGCGGGAAGGTCTCAAATAATCAACTCCAAAGGTTTGTGTGAAACCTCTAGCAATAAATCTGGATTTCAACCTGTCAATAGAACCATCGCGTGAATGTTTGGTCGTGAAGACCCATCGACAAGCCACAGGGCGAACTCTTAGGGGCACGACACAAGATCCCATGTGCCTTGATAGGTAAGTGCATCCATCTCCTCATCCACGACCTATAGCCAACCTTGATCCTGCATTGCACCGAAATGATCTCTTGGAACTGAAATAGCATTCAGAGCATCTGCAAATCTCTTGTCACATCTAGATAAACCATATGTAGAAGCAAAATGTGACATGGTGTTTTACGGACATTGCCTTTTTTGCTTGCGTAGAGCTATAGGAAGCTCTTCAGGTACATCTGGGACAACGGTGGTGGGAGCACTCGAAGTGGTCATATCATCCTGCGTAAAAGGGACATGCAAGGTGTTGACACTGATGTAAAAGGTATAGAGGTACACTTGAGAGTATAGATGATTGGCGGAGGAGGGAGGTCCAGAGGAATGTCACTCACAGTCTGTGTGAAATAAATTGTTTGCTTAAAGAAGGTGACATCAACAGACACATAGTATCGAGAGTACCCAAGAAAGATGCATTTGATGACACGAGAGTATAATTTTTCAGTTGCATGAAAGTTATGAACAAAGGCAATACAACCAAAAATTCACAAAGGTATGGGAAAAGAAGACTCAGTAGGGTAAAGTAAGGAAAATAGAGTTACCCCTTTGAGAACAGATGAAGGAATAAAGTTGATGAGATACGTTGTAGTAAGGATATCATCTACCCAATATTATTTTTGGAACACTCATTTGACTAAGAAGAAATTAGCAATATTTAGCAAGTGTCGAAGCTTCTTCTCAGCTATACCATTTTGTTGTGAGGTATATGGACATGATGTTTGGTGAACAGTTCTCTAGGACACAAAGAAAGAGGTCAAATCTTGTTGGGTTAACTCAAGAGAATTGTTAGTACGAATGATCTTAATAATGCTAGAAAAGAAAGTTTTAACATATTGAAACAAATTCTCACAATTTGATTAATCTTTGAATACTCCTTTATTAAATATACCCAAGAAGATCGACTATAATCATCGATGAAAACTATCAAATAGCAATAACAACTTAATGTGCAGATCGGACAAGGTCCCCAAACATCACAATGAACAAGATGTAAGCAATAGTACTACGAGACTTAGTATGGAAAGGAAACGAAGCTCGATGGTGTTTTTTGAACGCGCACACCTCGCGCTGAAAGGGCTTCAGAGTACAGAGTTTAGGAAACATCATGGAGATGGCCTTGGCAGAGGGATGCCCAAGGCGCAGATGCCACAGGAGGGGATCTTCGGAGATGGACGTAGCACCAACAAAACTGGAGTCCGAGGGTATGTCAATATAATATAGGTTGTTCTTCTCATGACCCCCACCAAAAATGTGCCTAGTCCGAATGTCCTGAAAATAACAACAAGACTCATCATATATCATATGATAATGAAGCTCAACACAAAGCTTGTGAACTAACAGCAAGCTATGAGGAAATTAGGAGCACATTGAACCCCAGAATGTCGGAGCTTGGAAGAGAATTCCATAGTTCCGACAGTAGTAATATGTGATTGAGTCCCATTAGCGATCGGAATTAACATCACAGAGGTAGATGGTATGGAAGAGGTGAGCAGACTACTTCTCCAGTGAGATTAGTAGAGGCATCGGAATCAATAATCCAAGCTGGAGTAGGAGTTATAGTAGAGTTGGCTATTGTACCTGAAGGAGTAGCCAGAGCAGCAGTTGTAGTGTTACTAGTGGTGGTAGGCCCTAGAGTCTGAAGGATCTGTATCAGATGGGAGTAATTTGCATCATTAAGATGAATAGTCTTGCCACTGGAGGTAGGTAGTGCCTCTTCCACATCATAGGCATCCTCATAAGCATTGTTGCCGTGATAAGAAAGTATGCCAAACTTCTGCCAGCATCGTTCAGTCGGATGGTTCTACCTACCACAGTGAGTGCATGGAGCAATAGAGTCTCTCCCACGACCTCGATCAAAGTCACGACCTCATCCAGATTCCCGTCCACTTCCACGACTTGGATCATGACTGCGTCCTCCTCGTAAGTCGTATCTGCCTCCTCGCCTTTATGAGGTGATGTGTGCAAAGTTCTCTATTGAAGGTGAGAGGGGAAGATGGGCAATGGATGTCTCGAGCTCCTCAAGTCGGCCAAAGATGGCCTTCATTGTTGTAGTGTGGCTCATATAAGAAATAGCTCATTCACTGCATGGTATCTAAAATGCAAGCCATTAAGGAAGCAGTATAGCTACCAGTCATAATGCTCTTGTATCTATTTGGCGCAACATGAGGGCTGGAATATTACAAGCTGCTCATATAGGATGGAGAGATGCATGTAGTACTCGATGAGGGTGGAATCACCCTAAGATGGAGACCAGATTCGCTTGTAAATGTCTGCAAGGCATGACTTTGTCTTCTTCTAAGTATGTTTGCTCGATATCCTCCCACATTTCCTTGGCTGTATTTTTGTAAAGAAGATTTGAGACAATGTGAGCCTCAACAATGTTGGTCATCCAGTTGATAACCAAATAGTTGTTAGTCTGTCAGTTGTCATACTCTTTGTCCTTTTCATCTAAAGGATCTTTAGTCAAAATGTATAGTTTCCTCTAATCTCCAATGAACACCATGAAAGATCGAGACTAGAGCACGTATTTCTGTGCCCTTGAGTTTTCTCGTAGTGCCTTGTGCCATAATATTCATGCCCAAGGGCTTTGTCTCGGTAGAAGACGATGCCATGGTGGTCTTAAAATAGAAAGAAGATTCCGTGATCAACTAAGGATGAATATAAGAGCTAAAAAATACCCTAGAACTCACATTTGCCCTTGAAGAAGGGCTGAAAGCCCTCAATGGACATCAGATTTGGATTCTTGGTAGCAGTACGTGATGAGTTTTGGATCTCTAAAGAGACCTACGATACCTGTAGAGGGTAGCTGTGGGGTTGATGACCTTTGTAGGAGGTCCTGAAAGCGCAGGTTAGTGCTAGCAGGAGGGTTGTGTGCCCACTGGAGGTACCGATAGATGATGGAGATGCTCTATTGGGGTCGAGCTTCTACATTGGAGGCGATTGGAGGGCCTTGCACAGGGCCCTAATTTAGGAAAGAAGGCATGCACAGTTTTTTGCGAGGCTTGAAGGTGGCGGTGGGAATTTTAGGTCAGAACCCAGCCTAGGACCATTACTTTGATACCACGTGGAGAAGAGAGACGAATGGGATAGAGCGGGGCACGACCCACTAAGGATTAGATCCCAAAACCCAGTCTATAGCTGCCTTGTTTATAGCTTGGATTTCTGAAGTATTGGCACTTCTATCGTACACGAATGAGTAGGATCTTGTCAACGATGATGTTCTTGCCTTATGTACAACATTGACCTTGTCTGAAGTACTGAGCTTAGTCCACGCCTTCACGCATGTGTTTGTCTCATCATCTTACATCTGAGTAAGGATTTGTACACTCACGGGTGATTCCGTAGTGATCGGGGCTTGAAGTAGTGGTTTCGCCTATCGGCTTCCTCTCTCTCATTCTTTCGCTCAGTAGCGATTAGGGAAGGATTACAAGGACTTCAACATGTGCACACTACATGTTACAAAGGACGAGGTCAAGTAAATGATACTTTTCCGGCAACAATGTTGCTCCTATATGGTTAGCGTCTATGGACTTGTTAAAAGATATTCCTGAAATAACAACTCTAAAAATGAAAATATAAAAAAAGTTGATCCCTTACGGATTCACATGTGTAGAGTTGGTGAACCCAATTTTTTATTGTGTATTGTATGGATCTAGATTAAGGTTCAAAGATCAAATCTTGTGCATTTGATAAAATTTTATCATATATGTTTCCTCTTTGACCCCATGCTCAATTCAAGCCTTTCTACTATTTTACATTCCTTTTATTCCTCGTTGACCATTGTATCCTTCTTCCTGCATTGGTCTTCCTTTTACTCTATGATGAGGATCCATGGATGGTCGGAACTCCGCCGACATCAACATCAATTCCATGGACTCAACATCGTTAATAATTCGAGGTGATTCCCAAGAACCAAGTTTGGACCCTGTGAAACGATCTCCAAACTCCTCATCTTCTTTCTACTTTCTTTATTTCTTAACAAATTGGGACCACTCTTGTCCCACTTCTGTCTATTGCAAATGGAGGTTGATTTTAGTCTATATCTTTTACTATATTCACAACTATCTAGGATTGACCTTAGTCCCAGATTCATCAATTTAGTTGGTATTCAGTTTCCCAGTGGTCTGATTGGGATACCTCTTGCATTGTAGATAGAAGTAAGTCCTAGATTCCAACCCGGAGTTCATTTTGTCAGATTCAAACCTAGAGATGGCTCCTCAGGGCAAAGGGAAAGGACAGTCGCTGCCCCAGCTAGAGCAGGGTCAAGCGCCAGATCAGAATCAAGTGAATGCTTAGTTGTTGGCTTCCATCAAAGCCATTCAATAGCAATTGACTAAGCAGGCACTAGTGCAGCCTGCATTCTAAGATATGTTGAATGATTTCAGGAACATACCAACAGGAGGAGGAGGAAGAAATGATGAACCACCCCATGATGATCAAGAAGAAGAAGAGCGGGAGTAAGAACCCTAAGCCTACATCAAAAGAAACTTATAACCTTGGATATGACCAAATGACTGAGTTGATTCGTATTCCACCGGAGCATGCTCTCTTTGAGCTAAAGCCTCAATTATTTGCTCTTTTGTCCAACTTTCAGGGGAATACCAATGAGGAACCATACATTCACCTATAACAATTCTCTCGCATCTACAGAACTACACACTACCCTAATACCTTGTTAGGTGTAGTCAAGATGATCGCATTCCCCTTCAGTCTCCAAGAAAAGGCCTGGTACTGGGTCAACCCTTTGGGAAAGGTCGCGACAACCTCGGAGGAACTTAAGTTTGCGTTCCTTCACAAGATCTATCATCTCAATCGGCACAACCAGATACGATCCAGGATTAGTAACTTCTCTCGATTTACTTACGAGTCCATTCATGAAACCTGGGAGCGATTCACTGATTTGTAGGAGAAATGCCCACACCTGAGATACCGAGGACCGGCTTGGTTCAACATTTCTTCGGGGGCCTAAATATTGAAAGTCATAGATTAGTTGATGCTACCTGTGGGGGATCCCTTTAAAAAAGGATGAAAATGTAGTTTGGCATATTGTTGACGAAATGGCCGAGGGAGAGGCCGCCCTCTTTATCTGCACTTATCAGAGATAGCCCCAGGTCCTCCATAAGCCAGTTCACATTGTAGCGTCACATGTGGCAGAGAGAGATGAGAGCTCCAACCTCAGCATCGTTGGGGTCCATCTCTCAAAGATTGATATCATCGAGAAGCCACCACATGATCTCGAAAAATTAGCGTGATCGATCAAAGAACCAGGATCTAGACAAATTAGATTAGATCACCAAGCATTTGGAGTTGCTGGTGAGTACCATCAATGGCTGCTAGTCAGCGACTCCACCGTAAGAGACTCCCGCTGAGAAGAAAGACTTACAGCGACACATCATCAGCCTCAGCCTAGTCCACAACAACCAGGGGGCCAGCATGTGTATTATGTGAAGACTCCCAGCCAGACACCACAACAGTAGTAGTTGGTGGTATACCAACCGTAGCAATTGTCTTCTTATGATCCATTCTCTCCTCCCATCTAAGAGGACCTCAATAGTGCGAGCCTGCAAATTCTCATCAATTCCCTCAACATTAAAGAGGGTGATTTGTCTAGGCCCACCAATAGACTCAATACCATGAGTCTCTACAGTATCAAAATAATTGGAGATAGACTCAGTAGTACCTAATGTAGCCGTACCGCCAACACCAACCACACCATCAGTACACAGCTGTATCTCACCCACAGTATCCTCCTCCTCCCTACCGGCATCTGTATTATCTTACTCCATATAAATAGTAGTATCAACAACACTCTTCTCAGCCTCTACACCATTAGCCAAAATGTGGTCACCACTTAACCTTCTGAGGCGGTTCTTGTGAACCTGAGCTTCGATTGTCTAGCCAAGTTAGTAAAGGTCATTATAGAGACAACTCAGAAGCTAGACGGCCTGACAACCACAAAACTCCAATTCTAGTCCAGGTTGAAGCCAACCCCAATAACATTAAGTGGAAAGAGAAGGTAGATTGTGAAGTCCCATCTATGCATGTAGAGTTAGATGATCGTGATTTTGTTTTCTCTAATGTTGTTACTCTCAAGAGCAGTAGGACCTTGCCTCCATCTGCCAATTTCAGGAGGAAGATCTTCATCTGGTGAATCATCGTCTTCTGCATTAGCCATGCCAGCTATAAGTTCGGGTAGGAAAGAAGAAGGAGGAGGAGCCATGGCAGCTACCAGCCACCACCATCACCGAAAAAGAACAAAATAAATAAACAAAATGAAAAAGGCCAAAAAGATGCTCGCATTCAAAGTGAAGTCACACCAGCCATGGAGGAGCAAGCGACAACAACAGATCTAGCGCCAGCTGACAGTGTGAGACAACAGTTTTTGGATGTCCACCCCTAGCTCCAGATTGTAAACCTTTTTGCAGCCCAATTGTACAAAATGTTAAGGACATGAACTCTGATGTAAATAAGAAATTTATTTCTGATTTCAGTTATGTACATATTCCTTTTACTGATGCAATAGAAAAATAAAAAAGTTGCAAAATAAAAAAAATGCATTATCTGATCCAGGTGTTGTGGATATTCTTGAAAACTTGACCATTGAATTGCCTTTGCTAAAAGCCATGGAATATATGCCCGATGTAAGAAGGGATGAAGGGAGCATGCATGAGCAAGCGTCGGTCTAACTGCAATAACAAATGCAACATAGTAGAGAAGCATGTCCTCACCATGGCTATAGTTGCAGCCATCGACAATCTCCTAGAGAAGAATCCAGACAAAGGAGCACCTTTGATCAGATGCACGATTCTTGATCAAGTCTTCAAGAGAACTCTACTTGACATCAACTCTTGAATCATCCTCATGCCTGCCTCATTGCTCACAGAATTTGGGCTGGGACCTCTCAAGCTAACATGCATGATCCTTCAGTTCGCTGATCGATCAATCAAGTGGCCCTGAGGTTTGTTGGAAGACGTTGTCGTGACGATGCATGACATACAATTTCCCGTTGATTTTGTGGTCCTTGATATGTACCCTACTGTACCATTACACAAGACCTGATTATTCTTGGTCGGCCTTTCCTACGAACTGCAGAGGCTGTAGTTAATTATGGGTCTGAGAAGATCACATTCTACTCGAGCAGCAACTAAGTGATAATGGAGATGGTTAGTGAGCCCAAAGTCATGTCTGATCAAGGTCAAGCAGAACCATCTGAAGCAGACTATGACTTTATTGCAGAGATCAGAGGTACAGAATTCTCTTGAATGACACATGGGTTCATGAAATCCTCTTTCCAGAGGATAACCATGAAACACAGTCAATAAAGGCTCCGATGTCAACTAAGAGATAAATTCATACTTATTGATGGACCTTTTTAAGGTAGAAGATTAATGCCAGTCTGAACATGATGAGTATTGTTGAATTGTTTAGCACATTATCAGCATAGCCACTAGTGATCGAGGTGAGCATCACCTCCAAAATCATGGCTGATCATCCACCCATGAGTTCAGTTTTTGAAGTGACTAAGAAGCAGGCTCGATCAGAACCAGAGTTGAAGCCACTTTCAGCAGGCCTCAAGTATCCTTTCCTTGCGAGTGCATAAAACATGTATCCAGTAGTGATGAATCCGCGATTCATCATCGCAATATCTTGATTTTAGTAAAATCCCCGAGTAAAATCCCAAATAAATGCCCATAAAATTCATAAATCAACAAAATGACTCTTGTAAATAAAACTCACTAATTACTGTATATTAGATTGTACAAAATAAATTAACACTAAAAAGCCGCAAAAATAAAGGAGTTTTATACTTGTAAATAGCTCAAAACTTCATGGATTTTTAATAATTTCATTTCAACTCCTTTTTGCCTAATTCTTTCTATAACTTGTTTATAAAAATGTATATAAAAATACAAAAATACAAAATAAATTTTACCTCAAATAAATGCTCCTAGATCCCAAAGAGAAAAAGCCGTAAAGTCCAACTTCCAAGCTAAATTCCCGCTTCGTATGAACTCCAAATTCACCAAACTCACTTTTAAAGTTTAAGTTAGAAAATTATCTATCCAATGGAAGTGGTTTCATTAAAATCGGAGCTCATTTGCAAAAGTTGGGTTTTGGGACCTAGATGTACATTGTATATTATGTATATATTCTTTCTTTCTTCATTTTTTATTTTATCTTTCTTAATTACTAAAAATCCAAAAAAATCATTATGGTCTTGTATTTTGATTATACTATTTTATTGTATTTTCCTATTGTACATAGCTACTATTAAAAAGAGAAAAAAAATAAAGAGAAGAAAAAGAGTGGGGAATTTACAAAAAGAAGATATACAACATGTACATTTTTTTGTTTGCTTTTCTTTTTATATTTTTTTTCTCTTTTTAATAGTAGCTATGTACAATAGGAAAATACAATAAAATAGTATAATCAAAATACAAGACCATAATGATTTTTTTGGATTTTTAGTAATTAAGAAAGATAAAATAAAAAATGAAGAAAGAAAGAATATATACATAATATACAAAGTACATCTAGGTCCCAAAACCCAACTTTTGCAAATGAGCTCCGATTTTAATGAAACCACTTCCGTTGGATAGATAATTTTCTAACTTGAACTTTAAAAGTGAGTTTGGTGAATTTGGAGTTCATACGGAGAGGGAATTTAGCTTGGAAGTTGGACTTTACGGCTTTTTCTCTTTGGGATCTAGGAGCATTTATTTGAGGTAAAATTTATTTTGTATTTTTGTATTTTTATATACATTTTTATAAACAAGTTAGAGAAAGAATTAGGAAAAAAGGAGTTGAAATGAAATTATTAAACATCCATGAAGTTTTGAGCTATTTACAAGTATAAAACTCCTTTATTTTTGCGGTTTTTTAGTGTTAATTTATTTTGTACAATCTAATATACAGTAATTAGTGAGTTTTATTTACAAGAGTCATTTTGTTAATTTATGAATTTTATGGACATTTATTTGGGATTTTACTCGGGGATTTTACTAAAATCAAGATATTGCGATGATGAATCGCGGATTCATCAAGTAGTCATTAGCAGCAGGATGACCACAGATTTGGAAACTCGACTACTCGAGGCTCTAGAGAAGAACTGCAAGGCACTTGGATGGCACGTATCAGACCTCCATGGGATAAATACTTCTCTATGTTCACACCACATCTATTTGGAAGATGATGCCAAGCCATCCTGAGAATTTCAAACAAAATTGAACCCTAACTTGCGGGATGTCGTCATGAAGGAGATCACGAAATGGTGTGACACTGGGCTTATTTATCCCATCTCCGACTCAAAACAGGTGAGCCCCTTGCATGTAGTTCTAAATAAATCTAGGCTCACCAAGGTTACCACTGAAAGAGGAGAGGAGATTTCCGTTCGGGTACCAAGGTCCTAGCGTGTGTGTGTTGATTACCGTCGCCTTAATGTTGCAACGAAGAAGGACCACTTCCCCTTACCATTTATTGATCAAGTTCTAGAAAGAGTGGCCATCAAGGAGTTCTTATGCTTTTTGGATGGGTATTCCTGGTACAACCAAGTGGCAATCTTCCCATAGGACCAAGAGAAGACTACCTTCACTTGTTCGTTCGACACCTACACTTTCAGAAGAATGCCCTTTAGTTTTTGCAATGCACCTGTCAAATTCCAAAGGTGCATGCTTGTAGTCTTCTCCTATATGGTTGGTAGTTTTCTCTAGGTGTTCGTGGATGACTTCTTCATCTATGGAGATGTCTTTGATTCTTTTCTTCAACACATGGATGGAGTACTTCAGAAATGCTGAGAAGTTATTCTCGTACTATCTTCGGGAAAAGAGCCATTTCATGGTCATTGAAGTGATTGTGCTGGGCCACATTATTTCTAAGCTTGACGTGGAAGTCAACTCGACAAAGGTTGATGTGATCGCCAATCTTAAGCCAACTCAGAATGTTAGAAATGTTTGGTCATTCCTGGGGCATGTTGGTTTCTACAGGAGATTCATCAGAGATTTCAGTTGCATCGCCTGACCTCTAACTGAATTATTGTGCAAGGAGACAGAGTTCAATGTTGATCAACATGTTTTCCTTTCTTTCAATCAGATAAGGAGCTCATCACTCAAGCTCCAATCCTACAGTATTAGGATTGGTCTCTACCATTTGACATTATGACGGATTCATCAAATTTTATAGTTGGGGCTATGTTAGGATAGAGGAAAACAAATTTCCCTACACTATTCACTATACCAATAAGACATTATATGAAGCACAATATAACTATATACTTTCATAGAGAAAGAGTTGCTGGCCATGGTTTTTACCCTCAAGAAGTTCAGATCCTATCTTCTTGGATCTAAAGTCTCAATTTATACTGACCACTCTACTATCCGATACTTACAACAAAAGAAGGATGCAAAGCCAGATTGATCAGATGGATCCTTCTCCTCCAGGTTTTCGATTTGGAAATCAAAGATAAACCTAGAGTTCAAAATGTGGTAGTAGATTACCTCTCCAGAACTGAGCATCAAGAACCTCCACTGAGTGATGCACCCATCACAGACACCTTTCCTGACGAATCGATTCTCACATTGGACTCTCTCCCTTGGTATGTCAATATTGTGAACTACCTCGTTTCTGGTGTAGTCTCACAAGATTGGACGAAAATCAAGAAGGACAAGTTCTTGTCTGATATCCATTTCTACCAATGGGAAGACCCACTCTTGTTTAGGGAAGAAGCATATTGTATTTGGCGTCAGTACATCCCTCAGGAGGAGCATCACAGTGTCCTCGAGCATTGTCGCTCGCTCGAATCTTGTGAACACCACTCTGGAGGTAGAATGACAACGAAAGTATTATAGTGTAGCCTATGGTGGCCATAACTATTGAAGGATGCGGTAGCCTATGTCAAAGGTTGTGTTGATTGTCAGAAAATGGGAGGAACCCTTGCGACTAAAGACTCGATGCCCTTGTAATTCATCAAGATTTCAGATGTATTCGATGCTTGGGGCATCGATTTCATGGGACCCTTTCCTAACAACCACGGATTTGACAACATCCTTCTTACCGTTGATTATGTGAGTTGTTGGGTTGAAGCTATTTCCGCCCGGGCCGCTAATAGCCATATAGTCTGACGCTTTCTAAGAGAAAACATCATTTCACAGTTCAAGATACCAAAGATTCTGATATCAGACGAGGGTAGTCACTTCATAAATAAATAGGTCAAGAAATTAATGAAGGAGCACGACATGGAGCACTGAGTCGCTTCTCCTTATCTTCCACATACCAATGGCATGGCAGAGCTATCCAACAGAGAAATCAAGACAATCTTGCAGAAGCTTGTAAGGCCGGACAGAAAGAACTGGCCCAACTCTTGGACTCCACCTTTTGGCATACATGACTGCCTACAAGTCTCCCTTAGGCTTGTCGCCTATCGTCTTGTATATGGAAAGGCGTGCCATCTTCCAGTTGAACTAATTCATAAATCATTATGGTCATTGAATTGCTGCAACTTGGACTGAAAGAAAGGTGCTCAACAAAGAAAAGTGGATCTGGACAAACTACTGGAATTCTGAGACTATGCGTATGATAACATGCTGATGTACAAGGAGAAGGTAAAATGCTGGCATGACCAACACAATAGACGAAAGACCTTCGAGACTAGATAGAAAGTGTAGTTATTCGACAAAAAGTTGAAGACATTCTAGGGTAAATTAAAGAGTAAATGGACATGACCATTCAGAGAAAAGAAGTGTGTGATAGTGGAAGCATTTTTTTATCATAATTGTCATATGACGCACAACCGTTCATCATCAATGGTAAGTTACTGAATGTGTACCTATAGCATGACACTTTCTTGGCCGTTGTCAACTCAATTCAAGTGATCTATAATGATGCGTCCTCCACAACTACAACAACATCCAAAGATTCATATAATGCTCCTATGAAACTCTTTCTTTAGTTTTATTCTTTTCTTGTTTTCTTCTATTATTTTCTTCTATTATATTCTTTGTTTCATCACTCTCAATCATCACCGTTATACTTAGGATATGCTTCACCTTAAGTATAGGGGGAATGACTGGTTCCCATTGTTAATTCTTTGATCCCTCACATGTCTCCTCTCTTGTTTATATTCCGGTCTATACTTAGGGATATTTTACCCTAAGTATAGGGGGAGACAAGACGAGCCCTTGATCTATTTATTCCCACCCTCATCTCTCCCTGCAAGTAAATGCATCCTTCTATACTTAGGATTATTTCATCCTAAGTATGGGGGGACGGTTGACTTATCATTGCTTCATTCATTATTCTTTAGTCATTATAGTATATGCTCTTTTATACTTGGTATGAGTTATGTCTTCTCTTTTCTCTTGGATCTATGAAGACATGTCTCAAGCTAAGTATATGGGGTTCATATATACGTTGTATATACTATAGACATAACTCGTACTTTCATATTTCAATAAGCATGGCTAAAATATAATTATTTATAAGGAACACATTTGTATAAAATTCATTAAAACTCATTGTATTTAGTGATTAATAAATAAGGGAAAACGTTTTGCAAAATGTTTGAAAAATGATTTATAAAATCTTTTGAAAACTGCTTGAAAAATATTTTGTAAAATGTTTTCAACCATTATTAAAAATGTTTTGTTTATAAAAATTCTTTTCTTTGTTTAAAATAAAATGTTTTAAAAATATTTGCAAATGGTTTGAAAAATAGTTGCAAAAATAATTTGAAAGATCTATATATACTGTTTTGAAAAAACTTTGCAAATTGATTTTCAAATTTTGTAAATGTTTGTGAAAAGTATTTTATCAAATTAGTTTGAAAAAATAAAGTTTTCAAAAAGTTTGCAAAAATATTTTAAAATAACTTTGAGAACTATGTACATAATTCAAGCAAATAAAGAGCCTTTACGAACCTTGTATATACAAATATGTAAATTCTTGAACTACAACTCTTGTAAATAACAACACACTCCCTTGTAAATATATGCACATATTTCTATCTAAAAAACTTTTTTTTTGAAAAATCTCTAAAATTTTGCAAAATTAAAAATTCCAAAAATATTTTCAAAATCTTTTTAAAAACCTGCATATAAATTTGCAAAACATTTTCAAAAATCCATAAAAAGTTCAAAACCAAAAATTGCATCACAAAAATATTTCCTGCATTGTACATAGCATTCACATTTTTTGAATTGATATTGTTAATTGAATTAATCTATGTAAAATCCAAAGATTAGAGCTTGGTTTGACCTTAAATCTAGTTAATCACGGGACCTTATGGAAATTGGAATTGAGGCACTTCAGGTCTTCTAGATTTAATTCTCTGAGAACACGAGACTTGGTTCATTATCATCTTGACTACCTAAGTAGAATATCTCAGTGTCTATGCATGACTCTTGTTAATAATCACCTAGCTTTCACGCCTGGACTTTACACTTTGCTAACCTCAGTTGAAGTAGTAGAGGGTAGGATTTGCCAACATGAGACATAATCTAGTGAAAACATCCTAAGTCACATATCTATGGCCATTGTACCTCAACCCAATCCAATAGCCATGAGGTCGTATGACAGAATTTGTGGGTTGCAATAATGCTTCAAAAGAGGGATAGTCTACTAGATCAAAAGGAAAAAGTCACTATACAAATGCCATTGTATATTGTATTAAAAATGCAATAAAAATTCCAAAAAAGTGGACATGCTTGAATGAAAATAAAATGCCTATCGTAGTATGTGTATATTTGTATAGCTAATAAGCAAGCTTAAGCTTGAAAGTCCTATTCAAGTGAGCTTAAAACCGGATGACTTGGCTATACTGGTCAAACATCCTAGGATAGGTAGCTACATTGGCTACCTTCCATTCTTCTCTCCACCTCCTATTCTTGAGCCGGTTGTACTTGAACTTAGAAGGGAATACCCCGCTTCTCAAGGAAAGAGTTGTTGGATGAGGTATTAGGGCCACCATGTTGGAGAAGATTGACTTTTATCGCTTCAGTCGAGGAGTGCTACATGTCATTCACATTGTACAAGATAGCTTCATAGTCATAAGGGTTTGTGTATGAATTGTCTTGTTTTGACCTGGCTATGGAGTAGACCTTGGCATAGTTTTGTGACTTTTAGGGGTTGTTGTGTTTAAAGTCTGATTCCCACACAAGGTTCCGACCACACCTGAAATCCAAAGGTCCGACTAAGCTCCAAACATTCTTTTTGTGAAGGCACGTTTAAGAGTTAAATCAATCCAAGTTCTTTCTGTTTCTTTTCTTTATCTTCTTTTTCTGCACTTATAAGCATATGTTTTTGCAAGTGACTAACAAAGGCAAGTATGAGGGGGGTGATGAATCTTCATTTCATTACCTTTATTCTTTCATTTTGGCCTTCACTCCCTAGTGAAATGCATGTATATATCATTATTTACGTAAATTAACATTCATTATTTATTGTATAAATATTGTATAAAATACATTGTTTAAAGCTAAAATAAAATAATAATGAAAAGAAAAGGAAAAACAATAAATTGCCAAAGGTATTTTATGAATGTTTTGTATATTGCAAATATACCCTTGCTGGGTGTTTTTAATTTAAATTTTCGTAGTTAATTTGCTCCTTAGCCTATGAGTTTTTGTTTTAGGCTTTTGAAATGCATGTAAACTTAATTATATTTGCAAAAATGTACCTTCTAGTATTCAAATTTTTTGCATGTTTCTCTAATTTTGATAAATATAATACATGCTCCAAAAATCATGCAAAAATAGGATAATTTACCTGGATGCTTGATCTTTCTCACTATATTTTTATTTTTGCATTTTATGCACATCTCCTTTTTATTAAAAATCAAATAGAGCATATTTTGCCTTGGTTTGACTTAAAAAAATCCATATAAACTTATGTTTAAAAATTCAAAAAAATATATTTCATCTATTACTGTATTTTCTAGCTTTAGACCAAAAATCCCTAATAATAGTAAAAGAAAATTATAAAAGTTTAAATGCATCAAGACCCTTTAAAAATTTAAAAATTCTTCAAAAATTCAAAAAATATTTGTTTCTGTTTGATAATTATATATATTAATACTTATGAAAATTAGTTTTGAGAATTTTTTACTTTATTTACTATATTTAAATCTCAAAACAATTTGTCATCTTTATCTAATCCCTGTTTTGGAATATATTGAACTTTAAAAATACTTAAAAATTAGCAAAATACCCATAAAATCACAAAAACATTATATATGAAAAACACAAAAACATTTTATTTTACATATTTTGATTAATTTTAGCTACATTTATAATTATAATATCCTATATTGTGATATATAATCCATATATATGTATATATTGGACTATATTTCCTAATATTTTTCTGATTTTTGTATAATTATTATAATATATATACTTGATATCCCATATACATTATCTTATGTGTAATTACATACCCATATATATTATATAAATTAAATATAAAAAGGAAAAATATAAAAAATTATATTTAAAAGAAAAATCAAATAAAATTTAAAAACCAAAAACCCACAAAAAGAGATATGTACATAATTCATTCTTGATTAGCAATAATCATTAGGCTACCTTGTTTGCTCTTAGTGATTTGACTTCTACATGTTGACAATCTATACACCTATGTTTGTAGAGTATAATAAATTGTACTGCAAATTTTTTGTCATTTATTGATAACTTATATATTTTGGATACTTGTTGTTTGAACTGGGATTCATGAGTGGTTACCTCAGCGACACTCTATCTTCAATTTTCAGTTAGGATATTTCAGACCCTCGTGAAGCTTGGCTCAATAACTACTCATCAAGACGATGGTTAACCCGCTCCATCTTTGTCCTATGCGATGTCTGCAGCATGCTCAACATGTACATGATTTGGTTTAGTGCTAGGGACCGTGAAGATATCTCTAACTCAATGTGTTGTCCCTAGATATCAACTCTCTCCTACTTAGGAGAGTGATGTTGTGGTGTATAAGGCCGAGGAGATCACTGTGGTGTAAAAGAAGACTATTGTTGCTGCTGGTGATGATAATGTTGTGACTGTTTAGAAATATATTGATTTGAATGTGGTCTCTGATAGGCATGCTGGTAAGACTGTTGTTGCATGAAGTGCTGATGGTGCTGGAAATTTGGAGATGAATGTCCATACTGTAGATGTCTATGTTGCTCCTGCTGGTGGTGTATGCTCTGAGGAGTAAAATGTGCTTGTGGCTGAACATGAGCGTACCAAATCACATTGATCTAAGGAGTAGAATGAGAATTAACATCATCATCTACAAGACTAGTTATCTAACTTATGTTGGCATTAGATGGATCCTAATTCCAATCAAACTATGGAGGCTCAGTTAGATGAACCTACTAGCTCTGAATGTACTGAATCTGACAGGTGGGAGAAGTCGGTAAAGATCTCCATACAATCTTGGAAGTAGAAGAAGGATGTAACTGTTGGAGTTGAAGCTACAAGTCAGTCACCTTCTTCATCAGATCACTCAGCTACTGACGATGTGATGAGATGATGAATCGGCATTTCATCGTCTTTGTTGACTCGATTTTTCACGATTTAAGATGATGATTATATCACGTCATTGTTGTTCCACGAAAAATCGCAATCAAACAAATAAAATTACAACTACAAGCATGGTCAGATTAAAAAAATTGTAAGCGGCAAGTAGAGGATCGAATCCATAGGGACCAAGCAAATTTGCAATATTTGTTCTTCTTTCAAACTCAATTCAAATATTACTCCATGGCGATGAGTGAAAAAATTATGAAATCTTAAAGAGTACATGCAATCTATGGTAAAAATATTTCTTAGAACTCCAAGTAAACAAATGTGGGCATGAGTGCAACTAAATAAGAAGACAAGGGTAGAATTGCGAATTAAGATAGGAAATTAATGTGACATTTGCAATGTTTCAAAACAAAATAATGGAAGGTAAACTTGCAATATATTAAGGCAACTTAGAGTTGAGAAATAACCGTACAAAATAAGAATGCTTCCAAGTTCAACTTAAACAAAACAAGTAATATAAAAAAAAGAGAACTTATAACAAGAGAGTTGTTTCCTTCAAGTTCAACTTAAATAAAATGACTAAAGGAAAAAATGCAAAAGGTAAGTAAAGATGGGAAAGAAGTCTTCTCTATTGGAGCATGCGAATCTAAAATGTGGACGACGATGGAGCTGGATGTCGAGGAGGCGGGCGCGCGAGTTGGTGGGAACACCAAAGGGGCGCACAATGATCCGGCTGCGTGGGGAGGTGCTGGTAGAGTGTGTAATAGTGTTGCAGGCGCACAAGATGGAAGAAGAAGGAAGTGCGCGGGCCTAAGCACGAGAGGGAAGAGGTGTTGCGTCCGCAGCAATGCAACCTACGAGTAGCACGAAGAGAGGATGTTGGTTGCAGGTCTCGCGCGAGAAGGTGGTTGTGGTTGGAGCTGCTAGCTGATGATGAAGCGGGCTCGGAGGCGTCCTGTCTTGGAGGGAAGGTATAGCCGATCACGGGTTGGGGGCCCTGCAAACACAAAAACGAAAGAGAGAGAGAGAGAGGGGAGTCGTGCATGGAATATGGAGAGGAGAGAGAATGAATAATCTCCCTTGTGGACGTGCATGGGAGGGCTATTTTATAGCCTCCATGTGCGGCTACATTGCATGAAGAGATATTGGTGCCATGCATGTAAAGACAAAAATCATTAATTCAAGGATGTTAATGGTTGCATGGGGAAGGATGAGGCATGAATGGCTTTTGTCTTTGCATGGGAAATGAGTTTCACATTGGGGGCTCTATGCAAGAGAGTAAAGAGTAGGGTTTTTACACTAACATCCCTCCCCTTTTCTTCCAAATAAAATGTTAAGGGAAATGGAGAGCCAATTTTGAATAGCACAATGTGTTTGACTATTGATAATTCAATGTTGTGAATATAAGTCTAATGCAGATTTATATTCTCCTCACCGTAATAAAGCCAATTTAAGTTGTTAGATCATAAGAATAATTATTTTAAGTTATATCTTAGCGATTTAGTATGGATCTTCCTTCATTTTAGTAAAATATAATCCCACCATAGAATCCATAAATAATATGCAACTATATGTTTTTGAAAACATTTTGTCCACATATATAGCCATGATTTGTTGTTTTATGCAGAGGTTTGGTCGATAGTGTGCAATTAAGATGGTTTTCTCCAATATGCATTTGGAATAAATAACAAGTGAATTGTATATAATTTGGAGATTATATGTCAAATATTGAGGTTGTTCTTCACATAATTTGATCATATTATATCACCATATTTTGTAATCATCATACCCACATACTTAAATCTTGTTAGTCCCGAGCAAGAAGTAGATATGTAATAATTAAGGATAGGGAAAATAGCCAAGATAGGTTGGGTGAGGGTTTACAGCAGACATACCCACAAAGTCTTGAGTTTTCATATCCTAACCACACAAATACACACACTTCAGTAGAGTTGACCCATGGATTAATGATTTGCTCGAATAGTCGACTTGACTTGAGTTTTGTAGTTTCAACAGCCGCACAGTTCAAACAAAATCAGACATGGTTTTAGAAGGTCGACCAGGTCAGCTCATCCCTAAGGAACAAGTATTCTCTTTAACTTTAAATGGATATAAACAGTGTTAGTGATGTTTTAGCTTTCGTGAGTCAAGAGAACGAGCTATCAACACAATCTATCGAGGTACCAAATGATTCCCTATACATATAGCCTCAGTCCTCACTTGAATTCAGGCATATTCTCCTTTCACCCAAGTATGTCAGCATAAAAAAATAGGTCATAATTCTTTGGAAAATAGGACTTCACTTTCGGGGTTTTCCGTAGACCGCTTTGGTCCGTTGCTCTCATTTCTTTGGAAAATTGGGCTGCTACCACGGCTTTTTGGTAGAGAAGGGTTATTTGGTGGTCTTCTTTCATTGCTTTTGCTTCGCACATCTTTGCATGATTGGTGGTTTTTTGGCATTTGTATTGTGATATGCCTTTTTTGTGGTGTTTTTGTCTTGGGTTTGGCATCAAAAGGTAGTATCGGCTTAATATTGACTTTGGAGGTACGATACTGGCTTATTTGCTGACATACTTAGACTAGAGAGATCATGTTTCCCCTGAGTCAAGTTCCTTCACTGACTATAGACAAGGTTCAGGCAATGACACAACCAAGAGGACAACTCCTCACCTCAGCTAGATTCTAATTATATCTCGTAAAATCAACTCAATCAAGCTAAGTGCAATGTGCAGTTGTTTAATATCCACTGAAGAGTTTAAGAGTGCTACTAGTTGCTCAGGTGATCTAGTTAGACACAGAAGTTCATTCACAAGTAGAGTTAGTGGAACTGAGAGAATAAAGTCCATATGGACCTGAAGAAAGCTTAAAAACTCATGCCTAGTGAAATTCTAATGGAATTAAGTGTATTAGGGTCAACTCAGCTTCAGTCTGTGATCTATGCAATGAAGAACTGATTTCTCAAAAGATAGGATAAAACTAGAAATGATGTATTTTTGGTGGTTTTCTTGCTTTTTGAAAAAAAATTTTGGAAAATTTGCAAAATTTTTAAAGATTTTTTTTATGTTTTGAAAAATATGCAATTTTGAAAATTATGCAGACACCCCCATACTAATCAGAAACCATGTCCACATGGTGAAAACAAGGTATAAAAGGAGGATCAGAAGGGGTGAGTGATTGTGAAAAGTATTTTTGGTTTTTTATGAAGTGTGGAAGTGGACCCCCATACTTATCTAATGCAATGCAATAAAGAGAAGTATACAAAGAAAGGAAAAGATACCTATGGGTGTGGACCTACAAAATGTTGTTTGTTTAATGTCCCAACTCGACGAGTCAGCTTATCAGGAGTATCCAGTGTTGCGTGTGAGTGCAGAAGTTGTATTCAGAAAACCAAAATGAAACTCTTGATATGACACAGATATTCGGACCCAGATGTGAGAGTGTGGTTGATGAATTTGATAAATGTGCGCTCTCATCAATACTGTGAAGACATTAATTGGTTGATGAATCGGAATGAGAGATGAATCAGTTTGATCTTGGATTGGATGTGATGGGATGGAAATGGGTGGACTGGTGAAGGGCTCATGGACAAGATATGATGTATTGAAGTCGAGCTCTACATGATCAAGAATTGATTCCTCCATGAGGTCTTTTGTATATTGTGATAAATCATGGCTATCCTCGGTGACATCTATTATGAATTTCATTTCAGTTCTTTGCTTGATCCATGAGGGTGATTCTCTCCCAGAAATATGATTTGGGTATTCAAAGGTCAGGAGCAGGGGAGTGTTGGCAATTGAATTATGAGGTATGACAATAGAGGTCGGATTTGGCAAAGGTTGTGTCGCATGAATTATTGGATGATTGTCTTCGAATGTTTTGAGTAGTTCCTTGGTTTCATTCCACAAAGGATCTGAGAATAAAAATTCATTCTGATCAGATTCTGACTCAGTAGTAGAAGATGTATTCTTATAGTCATCAACTGAATTGTGTAGATCTTCTTTCTCAATGGTGAAGGCAATGGAGTTGGAAATCTCATCTTTGAAAGGATCATCATAAAGGATCTTCAACATATAATCATGTGTTGGTTGGAAGAGAGTCTTGGTGCATGAAGAAATCAATTCATTATCTACTATGTCCTCATATTCAAACTCTGAGTTTGGACTTTTTTCATTAATCATAAAATCATATCCAGAATTAACATCAAACATCAAATCTTCCTCGATTTCTATGCTGGAGTCAATACCAATACTATCCTCAAATTCAACTACTATCTCAGACCAATCGATATCATTAGTAGATTGAGGTTCATAACCTTCAGAATAGTCTAAGGAAAGATTGATGCCATCATTAATACATGTATCCATCAAGAGTGGGTTGAGATCGAGTTGTATTAGGGGTGTGATTTCAATTTCAAAAAAACCTTTATTACACTCTCCAAAATCATTCTGATCAATATGATTCATGAATGTCGAAATTATATCACATTCCTCCTCAATTTCATCCATAGAGTCATATTCCGTAAGTTGCCCATCAAGATCACAAAATGAAGTTTCATGCTCAAAGTTTTCGAGTCTTTCCAAGAGACAACATTCATCTATTAAATCATTGGGCATCTCAATTAATACATGGTCTGACACTGGAGAAGCGAAGATGGGGATATCATAAAATTTCGCCAATCTGGGTTTGAGGAGACATGGAGATGGCACTATTTCATTAATAAAATCTTCTTCTATACATCTCACATCTAGTTCATCAAAAGGAAGTATCTTTGTTTAGTTCACTGATATTGGGACCCATTTTTCTTCTTCCCTTGAGTGTCTGAAATCCTCAATTTTCTTTTCTTGATGTTTCTCAAAATATTGTTGAGATATATTGCATTCATCCGTCAAACTATTTGGCCTATTCATCAAGTGAGCACGAATTTTCAAAAGTTGTTTACCGACATTCTTATGCATCCTATTATACTCATCCATAAGTGCTCCCTGGTTTTGTTGGATTTGGATAGCTAATTCATGAAGAGTATGTTGAGAGTAACTTTCATGGGTCGGTGATAGGGGTAAGGAGATTGAGTGATTTCTCAAAGAATCGGAGATTAGTCCAGTATTCGAAATGGATGAGTGTTCTGCGTGTGAAAGCGGTTTGGAAGAGACAAAGGAAGGGCATGTAGGAGAAGATAATGCAAGAAATTCCTCTAATATAGGGTCATCATGGGGTGGTTTTGACATTTGATCGGATGACCTGTTCTTTTTGTGTTCCTGATCTTCTTGATATTTTTGCACTAGATGCATCATTTCATCAATCTCACGCTCAATCGGTAATAACATAGGTGGATCAATGGGTCGAGAAGATCGTTTCCTATCCTCCAAATAATTCGATGCAATAGCCCGATTCAGCCTCTTTTTCTCATGCATCTCATTGAGCATAACTTGAATTTTTTCCATGAATAAAGATTATCAAGTACAGATAAGTACACAACAGATTAACACAAAACAATTTGTTGATTCACCAACTCAACACAAATTATCGCAGAAGCAGTTATCTTTTCGATTTTAATTTAGTTATTCAACTAATATTATCAGAGAATTAAGAATCCTTAATGAAGAGGTGGGTGTGGATATTGTGGTAAATCGATGTCCTAATCCGGCTGGGGGATCCAAGGTACGTTACTCAGATCGAGGATCTGCTTCTTCCCACAAGAACCTGTGCCCAACGCGTCGAGGAGTTATGATTTCTCTCTACAATCCCACTTAGCACCAGGGATTTTTGTCTCTATGCAAGGGTTCTATGTGCTCGTGATTTCTTGTGTCATACATATGCATTAAAACAAGCATTCAGGAATTTTGCCCGCTTTCTGCTCGGGCCACTGCGGTTGCCTTCCAAGCTTATCTTTTTTAGCGGGATAAAGCACATTTTGGTGATCTTTTTAGGTGAGTAGAGGGAGAAGACCACAGAGATGATGCAAAGAATAAGTATTTTCTTAATTTTTTTCGGTTTAAGATCGAAGCACAAATAAATGCAAACATTTTTAAAAGCCAAAGATGCCTAAGAGAAAAAGAAAGCTCACAGTGCCTGCACTTCTGGCGCTAAATCCGTAATCTTTTGTCCTGTTGATGGCGAGCTTTTCCGAGAAGGGGGGAACAAGTTACAAGTTTGCAAAAAAAAGCATGGATTCTTCTTTTTTTTCTTTTTTTGGAGTTCAAGTACCTGAAATAAAAAATTGCATGGATTAGAATATCGAAAATAAGTTAGGAGTGAAGCAAAAACTGCAAATGTTGCCTAGTCCCCGGCAACGGCACTAAAATGTTGACTCAATTTTTCACGGTTTAAGATGATGATTGTATCATGTCGTTGTTGTTCCACGAAAAATCGCAATCAAACAAATAAAATTACAACTACAAGTATGGTCGGATTACAAAAAATGTAAGCGGCAAGTAGAGGATCGAATCCACAGGGACCAAGCAAATTTGCGATATTTGTTCTTCTTTCAAACTCAAATCAAATCTTACTCCATGGCGATGAGAGAAAAAATTATGAAATATAAAGAGTACATGCAATCTATGGTAAAATATTTCTTATAACTCAAAGTAAACAAATGTGGGCATGAGTGCAACTAAATAAGAAGACAAGGGTAGAATTGCGAATTAAGATAGAAAATTAATGTGACATTTGCAATGTTTCAAAACAAAATAATGGAAGGTAAACTTGCAATATATTAAGGCAACTTAGAGTTGAGAAAGAACCTTACAAAATAAGAATGCTTCCAAGTTCAACTTAAACAAAACAAGTAATATAAAAAAACAAGAGAACTTATAAAAGAGAGTAGTTTCCTTCAAGTTCAACTTAAATAAAATGACTAAAGGAAAAAAATGCAAAAAGGTAAGTAAATATGGGAAAGAAGTCTTCTCTATTGGAGCTTGCGAATATAAAATGGAGACGACAATGGAGCTGGATGTCGAGGAGGCGGGCACGCGAGTTGGTGGGAACACCAATGGGCGCACAATGATCCGACTGCGTGGGGAGGTGCTGGTAGAGTGTGTAATGGAGTTGCTGGCCGCACAAGATGGAAGAAGAAGGAAGTGCGCGGGCTGGAGCACGAGAGGGAAGAGGTGTTGCATCTGCAGCGACGCAACCTGCGAGTAGCACGAAGAGAGGTTGTTGGCCGCAGGTCTCGTGCAAGAAGGTGGCTGTGGCTGGAGCTGCTAGCTGATGAGGTAGCGGGCTCGGGGGCGTCCTGGCTTGGAGGGAAGGTATAGCCGATCACGGGTTGGGGGCCCTGCAAACTCAAAAACGAAAGAGAGAGAGAGAGAGAGAGAGAGAGGGGGGGGGGTCGTGCATGGAATATGGAGAGGAGAGAAAATGAATAATCTCCCTTGTGGTCGTGCATGGGAGGGCAATTTTATAGCCTCCATGTGCAACTACTTTGCATGAAGAGATATTGGTGCCATGCATGTAAAGATAAAATCATTAATGCAAGGATGTTAATGGTTGCATGGAGAAGGATGAGGCATGAATGTTTTTTGTCTTTGCATGGGAAATGAGTTGCACCATGGGAAATGAGTTGCACGTTGGGGGCTCTATGCAAGAGAGTAAAGAGTGGGATTTTTACACTAACATCCCTCCCCTTTTCTTCCCAATAAAATGTTAAGGGAAATGGAGAGCAAATTTTGAATAGCACAATGTGTTTGACTATTGATAATTCAATGTAGTGAATATAAGTCTAATGCAATTTTATATTCTCCTCACCGTAATAAAACCAATTTGAGTTGTTAGATCATGAGAATAATTATTTTAAGTTATATCTTTGCGATTTAGTATGGATCTTCCTTCATTTTAGTAAAATATAATCCCACCATAGAATCCATAAATAATATGCAACTATATATTTTTGAAAACATTTTGTCCATATATATAGCCATGATTTGTTGTTTTATGCAGAGGTTTGGTCGATTATGTGCAATTAAGATGGTTTTCTCTGATATGCATATGGAATAAATGACATGTGAATTGTATATAATTCGGAGATTATATGTCAAATATTGAGGTTGTTCTTCACATAATTTGATCATATTATATCACTATATTTTGTAATCAACAGTCTTTATTCATTTATTATAGCCTAAAATCCCTTATAAAAACGCATGTATATAATACTAACTCCATATTCTTACTAACTTACATCTGTGTGTAAATATTGTACACCTATTACCATTTTAACATAAAATAAATAAGGAAAGAAAGAACGGAAAAATAAAGAAAAGAAAAGAAAGAGAAGATTGTATATATGTAATAGATACAGGCTGACCCGAACGCCGAATGGGATAAGAGTCACTTTATGGTGTCTAAGTGAATTGTATTGGGACATGTCATCTCCAAACATGGTATGGAGGTTGATCCGGCTAAGATTGATATAATTTGAAAGTTAGAGCCACAATAGAATTTGAAGCAGTTGAGGTCAATTCTGGGACACATAGGATTCTATAGGTGATTCATAAAGGACTTCAGCAAGATCGCCAGACCTTTGACTGTGCTTATGTGGAAGGAGAGTGATTTTTTTATCTATGAGAAAGTCCTTGCATTCAAACAGATGAAAGAAATGGTTACTAGTGCTCCTGTC
The DNA here is from genome assembly GCA_037367405.1 of Ottelia alismoides. Classification (NCBI taxonomy): domain Eukaryota; kingdom Viridiplantae; phylum Streptophyta; class Magnoliopsida; order Alismatales; family Hydrocharitaceae; genus Ottelia; species Ottelia alismoides. Next base: position 462,307 of record JAZKJV010003250.1, on the reverse strand, counting down.
TTACAACCACCGGATTGGTCTCTTCCTTTTGAGATTATGACAGATGCATCAGATTTCGCAGTTGGAGTTGTTTTAAGATAGAGAAGGGATGAGATACCATTTGTTATACACTATGCTAGCAAGACTCTGGATGAAGCATATCGGATTTATACAGTTACAGAGAAGGAGATGTTAGCAGTTGTGTTTGGGATATAATAGTTCAGATCTTACCTCATCGGTTCACACGTTATTGTGTACACGGATCACACTGGCATACGATACTTGCAGGCAAAGAAGGATGCCATACCACACCTTATCAGATGGATCCTTCTTATATAAAAATTTGATTTAGAGATTCGAGATAAACCTGGAGTGAAAAATGTTGTGGCAGATCACCTTTTCCATATCACAAATGCAGAGACCTCTGAGCAGAACATGATCCCTATTTTGGGAACCTTTCCAGATGAGGTCATTTTGTCTGTGGACTCACTCCCATGGTATGCTGATATTGTGAACTATCTTATCTCTAAGAAAGTTCCACAAGATTGGCCGAAGTACAAGGTAGACAGATTTCTATCAGAGATTCATTATTACCAGTGGGAGGATCCGTAATTATTTCACGAGGGTGTAGATGTATCTAGAGAAGGTGCATTCCTCGGGAGGAACACACTAGTGTACTTGAGCACTGTCACAAACTAGAATCTTGTGGGCATCATTCAGGGAAACGTGCGGTAACAAAGGTTTTACATATTGACCTATGGTGGCCCACATTGTTTAAGGATGCTACAGATTATGTTCGAGGTTGTACTGACTGTTAGAAAATAAGAGGAACTGTTAGTTTCAAAGATACCATGCCCCTAACATATATACATATTTGTGATGTTTTTGATGCTTGGAGTATGGACTTCATGGGCCCATTTCCTGTCAGTCGGGGATTTAAGTACATCCTTCTCGCCGTGGATTATGTTAGTCGATGGGTGGAGGTTATCCCCACTCGAGCTATAGATAGTCGTATAGTATGTTCCTTTCTCAAGGACCGTATTATTGCGCGGTCCGAGATTCCCAAAATACTGATTTCAGATGGAGGAAGCCATTTCTTTAATAGAGACGTAAAGAATCTTGTGAAGGAGTACACCATTGAGCATAAAGTTGCATCTCCTTACCACCCTCCGACTAATTGCTTGGTAGAAATTTCAAATAAGAAGATCAAGACAATATTACAAAAACTTGTACGTCCAGATAGGAAGAACTGGTCCCAGATGCTTGATTTGGTTCTATGGGCTTATCGGATGGCGTACAAGTCTCCTTTGGGTATGTCTCCCCATATATTGGTGTACGGAAATCCTTTCCACCTGATAATGGAATTACTTCACAAATCTTTATGGGCACTCCATGTATGCAATCTAGATTATGAGATGGTAGGAAAGAGCAGGAAGTTGGATTTGAATAAATTACCAGAATTCCGAGACTTTGCATATGATAACTCACTCATTTATAAGGAGAAAGTCAAGCGCTGGCATGATAAACACATTCGAATGAAGACTTTCTCCCCCTGATCAGAATGTTTGGTTATTTGAGGCTAAGTTGAAGCTGTTTCTAGGAAAACTGAAAATCAAGTGGTCAGGACCGTTCATCGTGAGAGTTGTACGTGATAATGAAAGTATTGTCATATATGGGTTATCATCTGACGCACAACCAGTTTTTGTGAACGAACAGTTGCTGAAACCATATCTAGATCATGATAAACTCCTGTCAGTCATTGATTATGTATCTGTGGTATCAGACAATGATCTTTTGATTCCATCTTCTGCGTCTGATACATGAGCATCCACTCCTCGTGTATATCCTTTCGTTTCACTCTTTCTTCTTCCATTTTATCATTCACCCCTTTTTCTGTTTGTGTGTATATATGTTATACTTAGGATGTGCTTTATACTAAGTATAGGGGGTGAATGATTTGTGTTGTTCATATTCGTCCTGTTTATCACTCTTATTGTTGCCTATACTTAGGGATACTCTATGGGGGGTGATGTTGTTCATATCATTTATTTTATTATATTTTTGGATCCGTACATTATCTGCATCGGTTTCCCCCTTTTGTACAGTATTCTATACTTAGGATTACTTGATCCTAAGTATAGGGGGGATCACCGACTTCTATTCTTTTCATCTTCCCTTTAAGTTATTGTTGAATAGGAGTCTTTTCAATTTTCTATATTTAGCACGAGTTATGTCTTCCTTTGCCGCTCTCTAATCACTCTGAGGACATAGTTCGAGCTAAGTATAGGTGGTGTCATATATATTGTATATATACTTTAGACATAACTCATTCTTTTAAATATGCTTATTTTTGGCAATATGTATATAAATTCGTAAAATCCACGTGTGTGTGTGTATAGACTTTGACCAACTTTCAAAAAAAGCAAAAAAACAACAAAAAAGACAATAAAAAATTAAAAAAACAACCCTAAAAAACCCAAGAAACCAAAAAAATTCATGTATATACTTGTATATATTGTACTAACCCTTTTTCCTTTTTGAAAAAAAAACTCTTTTTACATTTGCATCATTTTTTTTCTTATTTCTTTATTTCTTTCAAAAATCCATAAAAAGTTCAAAATTGGAAAATTATTTAAAAAAATTGCTTTTTGCATTGTACATATATCTTGCATTTGGGTGTGCATTTTTCAGAATAGTATTGACATTTAAACTAAGTCTGGAATAAAATTAAAGAATGGAGCTTAGTTTGACCTTAATCCACTTAATTTCAGAGGAACCTTATAAGAAATGGAGTTAAGACTTTTCAGGTCCTAGTGACTTAATTCTTTGAGTCCATAAGACTATGTTCACATGTCATCTTAATTAGTCTAAGTAGAATATTTAGCGATTCTTTCAGACTGTTGCTTATCTTGGATATGCACTCTTTACGTAGCTCTTCATGGAGGAGGTAGTGAGGAGGCAGAATCTTTTGGCTTGGAGTAGCATACGAGGGTAGTACATCTGGGCGGAACCTCTCGTCTTCCTCTAGGGAGGAAGTGTGTCTCAAACTGGTCTGGTGGCATTGAGGTCTAAATACAGGATGCTATGGGGTTGCAATAATGCTTCAAAAGAGGATAGTCTACTAGCTCAAGAGGAAAATTTCCTTATGTACATGCCGCACCTTCTATATATTTTCAAAAAAGGGAAAAAATGTAGAATCTCCAAAAGTGGACAGGCCTATTTGAAAACTAAAATGCATGCCGAAGTGTATATACAAGGTGAAAAAATTTTATAAGAGCTTCAAAGTCAAATTTTTGTAAGCTTGTAGCTGGATGACTTGGCTACACTGGTCATGCATCCAAGGATAGGTAGCTACACTGGTTATCGTCCATTCTTTTCTCCATCTCCTCTTCTTGAGCTAGTTGTACTTGAACATAGAAGGGAATATCCTCGCTCCTCGAGAAAAGAGTTGCTAGATCGGGGGACTAGAGTTACCTTGTTGAGGGAAGTTGTTTCTTTTCTACTTTCGAGACGGGGAGCTATATTTCACTTACACTGTACAAATAAATATTCATAGTCATAAGAATTTTTGTATGTAGACTTGTTCTGACCTGACTGTTAAGGAGACCTGAATAGGAGTCTTGTGGAACATAGAGGCTGTTAGGTTTTAAATCCATATCCCATTAAGGTTCTGCCACACTAAAAATACAAAGGTCTAACAGAGCTCCATACTACAATTTATGAAGATAAGTTTAATACTCAATATTGTCCTAATTTCTTTATTTTTCCTTTCTTTTTCTTTTTCTTTTTATTCACTTATTCTTTCAAACAAGTGTTTGCTAAGGGACTAGCAAAGGTAAAGCATAGGGGGGTTATGAATTTGCATTTCATCATCTTAGTTCATTTATTTTAGCTTAAAATCCCTTATAAAAACATATGCATATAATACTAACTCCATATTCTTACTCACATGCATCTGTGTTTAAATATTGTACACTTATTACCATTTTAACCTAAAATAAATAAATAAATAAAGGAAAAATAAAGAAAAGAAAAGAAAATAAACTGTATATATATGTAATAGGCTAACTTGAACCATGAGAGAAGGTCGACTTGACCTGATCGACTAGGAATAAAGTAGGGGGAGATAGGGTTTAATCAGAAAAATCCAAAAAATATGTGTTTGTATATATTTGTATACTACACTATTTTATTTGTACATAAATTGACCTCAAACAAAATAATGTTAAAAAAAGTTGTAAATAAGAATGTGTCCTAAATAATAAAAATAGTTACACAATCAAATTATGTACAGAATAAAAGCAACCATACTTGGAAAAAGCCACTAAGTGATAATTGAAAGACCAAATTCCGGCTCCATATGAACTTAAATTGAACCAAACTCACTTCCATTGTATTCTAAATTAAATTATCTTAAAATGATCGTGATTTCATAATTTTTGTAGTTACGGTTGAAAAGTCGGTTTTCTGAGGTGGTTTGTGCAATTTTACCATTTATTTGTACATATTGTATTTATAAATATTTGTAAATATTTTTACTAATTATTTAAAACAAAAATAAAAAAATAAAAATTTTAAAGCAAAAAAAACCAATTTCCTTATTTGACTCTGTATATATAATGTACCACATATATAGTATATGTATATAGTTGTTATTCGTAAATAACTACCACAAGAAAATTAACATTTTTTATTCAATTTTATTAAGTGATGAAAATACAAAAAGAATAATTTCTGTAAATAATTTTAACTTTATCTTATTTCAAATTTTTTCTCTTATCTCTTATCCTCATTCAAAATTTCAAAAAAAATCAAACTCCATTTTTTATCAATTAATATGGCTCCCTCTCCCTCATTTCAATTTGATCAATCTTTGGTGAGGAGCCTTTTCTCCGAGAGCTATCTGTCGTAGAGAGGTGCCTAGCCTCCGAGCCGTCCGGTGACAGTGAGACGCCTTCGTCGAGGCGATCACGGTCTTTTCTGCTACTAAGGTGAGATCCATCATTTTCTTCTTAGTTTTATCCTAGGTTAATTGTAGTTTTATTTTTTTGGCATTTTTTTTCTTTTTCATTTTTTTATCTAGATCTTAGAATCCATCACGAGTTTTATTCACCTTTGATTCTAATTTTTCATCTAATTTTCTTGATCTCTCCACTTTCACGTTCTATCCCTCACGATCTCTCAACTCCAACCACGCACGATTGTCGGAGACACGGGTCTGTTTCTCATTTTTTCGTTGGATCCCCGTTCATGTCTTCCTTTGTGATTTTGGGATCGAGTCGTCATGCTCGCATCCTACTTTGTTTATAAATAAATAATAAAAAACAAAAATATGTCTATTCTTTTCTCTAACATTTGTTTTGCAGGAAATTAATAAAATAAAAAAATATTTAAAAATATTTTTGTCATTTCTGTTCTTTTAAAAAATATATAAAAAAGTTTTTTATTTCTCAAATCTGATTTACAATCAAAAAAATAAAAAAGAGCAACCATGCGCGACGCCCGTCACCCGCCACCGCCCTTCTCAGTCGGGCAACCTTCCCGGTGGTGCCCACTGCGGAAGCCGCACCGTACCGCCCACCACAACAACCCCTCCACAACCGCCCATGAGAACCTTCTCCCACCGCTGACCTTCCTAGCAAAGCCCTCACGCCAACGGATCTACCGCCATAGCCACTACTTGGCAGTACCGGCAACATCCGTTTAGAACCCCCACCGTACGCATAACCGGCACCGCAACCCAGCCATTTCCTCCAGTAGTCGGCCAAATTCCACTACGCAAGCCCCTCCGATCTCAATCATGTGCCAGCGTCCAAATTCTGCCACAGCCGCGTGAGGTCCCCCACCGTAGCCATCTACCGTACGTCCACCAGACCGTCGTACACATTCGATCGTGGCAACACTCCGCTGACGCCAGAAACGCCCCACTGTCATCAACCGCTTGGAGAAGAGATGGGCGGCAACCACTTTTGATCTTGAACAAAGAAAGATGGAAACGAAGGGACCCTAGTTGTTTTAAAAAATTTTGGCAAATTTCAATCAGACCCTTGGATTTCAGAAATTTCACAATAAAGCCCCCGCCAACTTCATAACACGTGCTTGGCACGCCTTCACTAGGTAAATTACACTTTATTTCCTATTATTTATTCCTTGTTAATTTTAGTTATAAAACTTTGAGTAATTACATTTTAGTCTCTGAATTTCCAGACTATTATTTTGCTTGTTCTTTTTATTGAAATAAATGTTTTCATTGCTCTAAAAATTCTACAAAAAATTGTGTATTTTCCTGTTGTTCTCTTCTTTATTGTGTATAAATTTAATTGCATTTTCTTTTCTTTTCTTTTCATTAAAAAATTTGAAACAGTGTCATTTCTCTTCCTGAAATTCAAAAATTCATAAAAATTTGAATATTGTTCTAAAAAATCCAAAAAATAGATTAGTTATATTTTATTATCTTTTAATTCCAATCTAAATTTTGTGCATTAATTTTTTCCAAAACCAAAAAAATGAAAAATACCAAAAATCTTTGAAAAATCACAGAAATGTTTAAAAATCCAAAAATCATGATTTCACATCATGTTTGTAGAAATTTGTCTATATTTTACATAAAAATAGTCTCCAGGAGTTTTGGGCACTTAATATTTTTAAGTTGCAAATTACTCCAGGCTATGAACTGTTTATCATTTTTTCCACTGTTTGATTTTTAGAATAATATAAAAAAATCAAAAAAATCTATATAAATCCCAAAAACATTTCAAAGCCTTTAAAACCCCAAAAAATATCTCTGGATTTTTCTGTGCTTTTCTGACTATTTTGAAAAATACAAAAATAGTGTGGTGTGCGTATTTTTTTACTTGTGTGTATTGCTCCTTATTTGAAAATAAAAATTGGTAAATATCAGAAACATTAAAAATTTAAAAAATCAGAAAATAAATAAATAGAAATAAAAAATGTAAAAAAATAAAAGATAAGAAAATTCACAAAAACCAAGATAGTTTGCATTTGAGATTCCCTTCTTCGTTTAATTGATTTTTCGATTACATGAATAACCCTCGGTAATTGTAGCCTCACTGAGTTCGATCCCGTTGCTATACAGGTAAATACGTAGCAAAACATTCTCTCGCTTCGTTATTCTCTTGTAATTATTTTTTGTAGCATGAGAAGAAGAAAATTTTGTTTGTTTATGCCGGGAATTTTGGGGACCACAACGACAACTTCATATCCATTAATGATCACTCCTCGAAAATCGTCGTTCGATATGAGAGTTTCTCCAACTCTCACTGCGGCTGTAAATCTTGAACATGCTTATGAATCACATTGACCAGTGTAAGCTTCTCACTAATTAACCCCATGTCTGATTGTGAATCAGAATATGAAACACGAGCCACTTTCTGATGCTCTCAGTGGTGTGGTGGTTGTGGGATATGTTAGCACGAGATCTTCAGGTTTTTAATAAAGATATGAAAATAAATACATTATCATCGTAACCCTAAAAATCCTGCAAGACACAAACAAATTTTTTTATTTTCTCAATCCCAAATAATTACAGAAAAATGTAGCAAGAGAAATTATTGCTATTTAATTAACTTGTATAACAACATGATCGAACTCTGGGAGGCTACAATTCTCGAGAGTTATTTTATCTAATGAAATAAATCAATAAAGGAATGAAGGAATCTCAATGTACACTACTCTTGGTTTTTTTACAAGATTTTTATGTTTTTAATTTTTTTTTTAATTTTTTTTATTTCTATTTTTTATTTTTTGATTTTTACTTTTTAATGATTTTGATTTTTGCAATATTTTATTTTCAGAAATAAGGACAATATGCACAAGTGAAGAAATACACACACCACACTCTTTTTGTATTTACAATTATATCAAAAATACTCAGAAGGGTCCAGAAAAAATATTTTTGGGTTTTAAAGGATTTAAAATGTTTTTGAGAATTTTTGTAGAATTTTAGATATTTTTTTATTTTTTAAAAATCAAACATTGGTAAAAATTATAAACAATGCACTACCTGGAGTAATTTGCAACTTCAAAATATTTTAAGTGCCTAAAACTCCTGTAAAATATTTATGCGAAACTATAGACAAATATCTATAAACATGAAGTGAAATCACAAATTTTGGATTTTGTTTGGAAATTTCTATTATTTTTCTAAGATTTTTGATATTTTTCATTTTTTAGGGGCTTGAAATTGATTAATGCTTGAAAATGCCACAGAAATAAAGGATTGTAAAATACACTTAATCTAAATTTTTCAGAATTTTTAATGTAATAATCAATTTTTTATGAATTTTTAAATTTCAAGAAGAGAAAGTATGTTGTTTTTAGTTTTTTTTAATAATATCAAATATAAATAAAATGCAATGAAAAAATTTATGCTAGAAAGATACACACACACTAGGAGCATACCATGAATTTTGGGGAACTTATTGAATAACAAAAGCATTTATTTTAATGAAAAGATCATGCAAATTTAATGTCTGTAAAACTAGGACTTAATTGAAATATTCAATGTTTTTGCATCAGAAAATAATAAGAAAATAAAAGTAGGATGAAAAATAAAATTTACCAAAGAAGCACGTTCCTGGCACGTGCTTGAATCTAGCGGGGGCCCTTTTGTAATTCTCAGAAATACCAGGGGTAGAATGCAAATTTTCCAATATTTTTTAATCATCGTTAGGGTTCTTTTTATTTTTCTTCATTCTCAATCAAACAAGGGAAGGGGCCCACAACCCTCCCTCTTCTCTCTCGACCCGTACGTAGGCAGGGACGGGTCGAAAGAAGGAGGTCATGAGTGCGACGGGGAGACACACACCCTGCGGCGGATGCTGGCGGAGGCGGGGACAATGGCAACTGCGTGGTGGAGTGGTGGTGTGTGACGGTGCCTGCGCGTGGGCACGGGTGGCTGCTCCCAGGCGATAGCGGTGTGGGGACGTCTGGGCAGTGGATGCCTGAGCGACCCTTCACGCGGAGGTCCGAGGCGATGTCGGTGGTGTCGTGCCTTGGTGAGGGTGGTGTATAGAGGATTGCGCACTCCCAGTGGCGTTGAGGTGGAAGACTAGGCGACACATGCCCAGATGGAGCAGGAGGCGGTGGGCGTGATTCCAGATGGAAGGGGGTCGAGTTCCTGGTGGTGATGGTCAGGTTCATCTGCGCTGGAGCAATGGATATCAACGGTGGCGCAACGGCTGACGTTCCTTGGCAGCGGTGCCTGCATGGATCCTGGCATGGGCGGGGGCCTAGTACAAGCGCACGACCGACAATGAGGAGAGGATGGCAGCGTGCACCGTCGATGGTAGGAGAGGGCGGTGCCTGCTGCTCTTCTTTTATTTTTTTATATATTTTTTATATTTTCACATGTAAAAATAGAAATTAAGAATTTTTTATTTTTTTAGAAAAGAAACTGTAAATTACTTTTTTTAATTTTTTTTCTTTTTTTGGTATTTTTTATTTTATCCTGTAAAATAAATGTTAGAGAGAGAAACTTTGTATTTTTTTATTTTTTTATATATAAACAAATGAGGATGCTAGTGAGACGCCTCAGTCCTAAAATCTAAATGGAATGCGTGAACGGGGATCCGGCGAAAAATGAGGAGGATCCGAGTCTTCGACTGCCGTACAAGGTCGGAGTTGGAAGATAGCGTGAGGTAGAAAAAGAACGCGAATTGATCATGATGTGTAGGTGAAAAATCATATTGGGCGAATCGAATCGTGGTGATAGATTTTAAGATCTACAAAAAAATGACGACGAAATAAAAATGCGAAAAATTAAACTACGATTATGCTATGTTATAAATAAGAGAAAATGGATCTCACCTTTAGAGTGGATGAATGTCGTAATTGCCTCGACAAGTGTAGTTTCGCTATCACTGGACGGCTTAGAGGCTGGGCGCCCATCTTCTACAAGATGGCTCTCGCTCCTCTCCAAAAGATTGATCAAGAGGAAATGAGGGAGGGGGAGCTCAATAAAAAGGAGAAAAAATAAAAAAGGAAATAATTACAAATAAGGAATAAGTTTAGTGGTTAATTAAATTAATTAATTAATTAAAAAAATTATAATTAAATAAAATAATTAAATTAATTAATTTAAAAAATTAATTAGCCACTTAAATGATGGTTATTTGAGGTATAAAATCAAATCATATATACATGATATGTTTTCAAATCAAATAAATGAATATATAATAAAAAAATAAATAAATCAAAATTCCGTAATTATATTAATTTAATTAATTAATGTTAGATACTTTTTTGTGGTTTTTATATAAGGAGGTTAATTTTATACATATCATATATACATAATGCAAATTATATACATGTATAAATAAGGAATTAATTTTACACAAATTTTTTATTAATTTTTTTATTTACATTAAATTTAAGTAAACAATATTTACATTTATTAAAAATGTAATATGTCCAAAAAAATAATAAATATAATAAAAAATGTTAAAATTGCAAAAACCACCCTAGAAAACTGATTTTTCAATCGTAACTCCAAAAATTATGAAATCACAGCCGTTTTAAAGGTATTTAATTTAGAATACAATGGAAGTGAGTTTGATTTAATTTGAGATCATATGGAACCGAAATTGGTCTTTCAATTATTGCTTTACGGCTTTTTCGAAGTGTGGTTACTTTTAATCTGTACATGATTTTATTTTTTAATTATTTTTATTATTTACAAAATATTTGTATTTACAACTTTTGTTTTGAAAATTATTAAATTTGAAGTCAATTTATGTACAAATAAAATACTGTAAGTATACAAATATTTACAACACATATTTTTTGGATATTTTGATTAAGGACCCTATCTCCCCCTACTTTCTTCCTGGTCGATCAGGTTAAGTCTTGACCTTCTCTCGGGGTTCGGGTCAGCCTGTATCTATTACATATATACAATCTTCTTCTTCTTCTTTTTTATTTTCATTATTTTCCTTTATTTATTTATTTATTTATTTATTTTAGGATAAAATAATAATTAATATACAATATTTACACACAGATGCAAGTTAGTAAGATTATGGAGTTAGTATTATATACAGGTGTTTTATAATGGATTTTAAGCTAAAATAAATGAATAGAGATGATGAAATGCCTATTCATCAGGCCAACTCAGAATGCCTGCGTAGAGTCAACTATGCGTGAATTCTCTGCCATCCCCTAAAAGATGACCAAATTGACTCTGCATCCCTATTCAGATACTTTCTGCCTGCGATGCTCACTGATCCCTAAACATCCAGATGGAGTTCTCCAAAATAATTCTGTACTAGCACCTTCAAAGGTATCTCGTGATGAGGGCATCTCTCAGTCAAATTCTTGAATCTATCCCATGACTCCTGACTCATTTGGAAGGTGTGAAAAGTTGGAGATCTGACTCCTCATCATGTTCGTATGTCGTAAAGGAAAGTATTTGCGCAGGAATGTAGACTTAAAATCGTCCTATGTAGAAATATCCCTTACCAAGTGACTTAACAGAAAATTTCCTTATCTGCTAAGGCGAAGGTGAAGGCCTTGAGGCGTATAGCCTCCTACGTAACTTTTGGATAAATCGTCATTCCACAAATAATCTAAAACTGCTATAAAATTGTGAACAACTCTCCAATGTGTTTCGATAGAACTTGAGAAGCGATGAGATAAAGGACAATCTCAGCTCATATGATTCTTGATTCAGTAGTAACTGAATCCAATGGTGTAGTGTCCTCGCACCTGAGTCATACTCATCTCTCAATTTCGCGGCAACTACAACATGTAGTGGTGGGTTCCTGGATCTTGCTCTCAATGCAGTGATCTCAGCTCTAAGCTCATCTTGGACTCTACATTGATCTTTGATCTGTATGCTCCTCTGCTAGAGTGTGTCTAGAATCCCTACGGTAATATCCGAAGTCAGGTCTCTCAAATGTATGTCTCTCATCAGTGGGTCTATCCGCAACAACTCTATAATCAACTAATGCCTTCCCTATAGTCATGTTCATTGGATCCTCTGGAAAGGAAAACGTCTCATAAGAACTTTGTGAAAAACATGCAGGAGAAATAGACAAAAATTCGAGGTGTGGGTCTACCTCATCTAAAAGGCTGGGAGGCGAGTTAGTCTAGGTCTGACTCACCTCGTGACTAAGTGGGACCAACTCGGGAAGAGGGTCATCTTGAGTCTGTAAAGACATACGGTAGATGGCGGAAGATCGAAATCTCACGGACTCTGAGCACAAAATCTGTCTAGTTATCATCCTCGATGTCAAAAGGAGTACATAAGAGAATACGGTAATCAAATCAAGAACATGAATGTTAAGGGTATATTGAAGGTTATGGAAAGAACCTTAAGCGCATCACGTAAGCATGACGATCGCGTCATTTTGCGATCGAGAGCGACTAGTCTCACTAGTCGTTCGGGCACGAGAATTTAAAAATTGTAAAAGATGAAACCACTTGATCGATAACATTTCTCAAATCATGTCATCTAAACCACAAAGTAGATATTTGAATATCTCTTGATGTGTGGTTGCCATCGTGTTTCTACAGCAAGACACCTCCTGTCTCCAGTCTGATCCGATAAAGGAGATGCTTGTGAGTACGTTGATGAAATACATGCTCCTTGCAATCCGAGTCGATAATCCAAGTGGTGAATCTCTTGATCTCATCACATGATATCTAATGTCCTCTTCATGAGCATGGTGCACCGAAGGAGACAAAGATCCACGAACGATCGAAGTGGCGACACAATGACATGTCGACAATGGTAGTCTACTCTGGGGCAAGAAGTGGATTGATACTCTTAATGGAGAGAAGGGGGCACATGTATGAGAATGAGAGAGAGAGAGAGAGCACTTGCATATTGTTGTGTAAAATGAAGAGCTTGGGATGCCTCTTCCTTTATAATATTTTGGGAGTCCATGGATCTCAATCCATGGACAACACAAATCCAATGGTGGAGATTGATTTGTGTTTCATTCCATGGCCATGATTTTGTTGTAAAAACACAACAACAATTAAATTAAATAAATCAAATATATATTGAATAATCATCAATATAATTTAGTTCTAAACCAATCACCGTAGGAGAATTAGGAAGGAGGAATACCACCCTTCCAATTGGGGGGGTGTGGGGGCACACCTTGAATTAGGATTCAAGGTGGTCGTCCACCCTCCCCAAAAGGAAGGTGGACTCCTAATTCATGAGATCTCACATCTCATGAGATTCTCCATTATATACAACAACATTTGTTGTAAACTAGTTCACAAAAATAATTCTAAATTAATTTGTTATATATCAATCATGCCATTGGAAATTTGTAAATCACATTCACAACCCAAAATAAATTGTAATTACATTTTCAATTAAATGTCCAATGTGAATCCAGTTCACATCAACATTTAAATTGTAAATGTTATCTACGATTAGTTTTCTCTTATAAATTATAATTCACAGTTATAATATATATAAGATTAATATGGATAGTGTCATCCACATTATTCATATCCATAATAATTAAATCATATTTAATTGTATTGGATCATCATTCCCATGCAACTAAACAATATGATCAGATTCACTTATTCATAATAATTAATGGACATTTTATTATCCTTTTCTCAATGCTTGCATACACATTTATATATTGGATTTTTTCTTGAACTCTTTCATGAATAATATGCATTCTCCGCGGAGGAGATAAGGACAGGATGATTGTGCATTCCATGTATAGTGACTTGGATATTGAGATCACATCTCAAATCCAGTTTTTAGAGACCTCTCATAGATGCTTGATTAAATCAAGACCGTAGATCTAATTTTCTCATTGCATCTAAATAATAGTCAGATCAATGTCCAACATTTGGACTGAGATCGGACCACTTCTCTATCGAGAGGAGTCACTAAAATCCAGACCTGTTTCATCACTCTCTCGAAATGGAAGCATCGTGGTTATGCAATCATTTAGGATCACATCACCCTTAGGTTTTCCTAATACATGTACATCTTGCATACTGGAAGACCTAGAATAAACTCAAATATTTATATAAATTTTACATTTTCATCTCCAATGTTTTATCACTAAGTTTCTCATTCGGCCATTGGTCGGCTTGGTATCGATCATATGTTCTCCAAAACATATGTCATACCTACAAATTCTTTTCTGCTTCCAAAGCAAGGCAACTGTACATGGAATTTGATTGGTCCAAATACCTCTTGAGTAAGCTCATGTCTTTCGATTCACAAGTTAACCTATATGATCCCTTTGAGAGATCATATTACTCGTATGCCCTCGTATGCACACTAGCTCGCTAGTGTATAGACTGTGATTAGGCCATCAACCTATCAGTCTGCCAAATATACATACATAGACATATAACAATACATTTGTTTTCGGACAGATGTTGCATGTCTATATTATAACAGTATACGACATAGGACTCAGTTGTCTCGATCTCGTTAAGTCAACTCTTTGAACTAACTAATCTGACACTTAGAGGACCTGCATTAAGAGGTTGGTCATATATCAACCAATAGAGAAAGGGTTGCCGTCTCCTACTTAGGTTGGAGATTATCTCTTAATAATCATTTGACACTGCTTAATTAGTTCTCAATCTAACTCTTCAGATATTCATCCAAGCACCAGCCTCTATGATTCAACAATTGAATCAACAACTGTAAGATCATTAAGATGGTCATGGTACATAACCCTAATTGTACTAAGGGACCTTACAGTGCAATCATTCATTTAATTCTAAGACAGGGAGTGAAATAAATCAATATCTTGTATTGATATATCAAACATTACAATAATAGTTATTGTAGGAATGGTTCGCCTCTAGCTTACATGGTTAATATATAACCACTAAATAACGCACAACCCACAAATAAAAGCAATGCAAACCCCAGCTTCACCAACTTCACATGGTGGATATCGTAAGAATTCGGTCTTTTATCTTTCAAGTTTATTTTTGTGGTGATCAATCAGGTGTATTAGCATACTCATAGTTGGTGTCACCCAGCGTACATCCTCACAATCTCCAAAGCAATCGTACCATCTGCCCGGGCTATCGGGTTATATCATGCCTAAAGGGAACTGTAAGGTGGAGCACACCAAGACCACTTTCTATTGTCAGAGGCAAGTGCTTACAGTTGTAACCATGCATTGAAAAAGTGAGGCACAAGTACTTAAGGCACAAGTCCAAGGATTTTTGGCTCTAATCCTTATGGTTGCATCCTCACACATTTTGTCTGGAGTGTACCTAAATACAAAGAGGGATTTGCTCTCCCAATACATGTTAAGTTAATGTATCTTTTAATTTTTGTAAAGCTTTTTAAAAGAGAAAAAGTCTTTTATTATTTTTGATGGTTTTCACTTTTTTGGATATTTTCAATAATATCTAATGGGATGTTGATTTCCTTTTAATTTTAAAAAATGTGTCTCATGGAGGGGGAACATGGAATACGATGGAAAATGATGATGCATGCTAAGATAGAAGGTGTACCTTTCTCTAGCACTCTACATGCAGAATGATCTGTGCAAAAATGTAAAACCTAGTCTGATGCATGAAAAGTCGTGAATACGAATCCCAATAGCTCTAGCATAAGAATAGATTAATTTTCAAAAATTGGTTATTTATGCCTAAGTGCATATTAGGGATATAGGTTCTACTTTATTCATCTAATTACTCATGCATACAACCCTAGGCTTCACGGAATCGCGTGAAACAAAGAAAAATGGTGGAAAACTTGAAAACCGCGGTGAAGTCACCCAAGTGCACCATCACCTGGCGAAACCAACCTCGAATAAGTCTAAAGTCCATGTACAGTCAGGATGTCCTTAATGGACCCCTTTCTACATAAAGAAAAAATAGTCAAGCACCCCTTCCTCTCTCACAAAAATAAAAAAATGGTCAAGTGCCCTCTCTTAGATGAAAACAAAAAATAGAATGTCAGAACAGAAGTACACCAAAAATCTGCATGCATAACCCGCTCTTGCTCTTCGACAACCAGCTCATAGGAGACTAATCCAGTCTCTGCACTCTCAACTGAGTCGGCTTC
Source organism: Ottelia alismoides (assembly GCA_037367405.1). NCBI lineage: Eukaryota > Viridiplantae > Streptophyta > Magnoliopsida > Alismatales > Hydrocharitaceae > Ottelia > Ottelia alismoides. The sequence goes on along the minus strand of JAZKJV010003250.1, from coordinate 446,283 downwards.
CTAGGAAGCCGACTTATCCTGTATGCCTTACAAAATGTGTTAGCACTCATAGATAAAAGAAAAGAAAAATAAATCAAAGAAAATCGGATAGAAAAATACTAAAAAACAATCAAGGATAAAAGACTCAAGAAAAGCCAATAAAAACTGATAAAAAGAAAAACTGAGAAAATAAAGAAAAATCAAAGAAAGAAAATCACATAAAAACCACAAAGAAAATAAAAGAAAATTAAAGAGAAACATCAAGAAAATCCAGAAAAACACACAAAAATTGAGAGTAAACCGATGAAAATCGAGAAAACAAGAGAAGAAAAAATAGAGAGAAAAAATATCACAAAATAGAATCAGAAATCTCAAGTATGGTTATGCCACCCCGACAATTGTGCCATATTGGTACAGAGATTTGGCTAGCGATTTAAAAGTTTCAATTGTAGCAACTACTGAGCTAAATCTAATGATTAAATAAAACTAACGCCAATTTAGAGAAATTAGTGTTTCGCTATTAGTTATCAAAGAAAGTGTGCCTGGATCGAACACAAAGAGGCAAGATACGTTTGACTTTTTTGAGGGAAGAAAATATTTTTGTGATAATTTCTATCTTCTTTTTCTTTTCTTCTTCATCGAGGGAACTCTTTTTAGGGTTTTGATTTTATTCTTCTTATTCGATTTTCAATTTTCCACTTTTTATTTAATTTTAAAAAACACAATATTTACAACCAATTTATCTACAATATATCCTGTGAAAGAATAGGGAAATATAGATGATATTATATAGTAGATAGACCGCTCGAGCAACGGTCTTGAGAATGAAATCTAAACATATAAAAACAGCTCGATATTCGGAGAATAAAATCCAAAGAGAATGAGATTAAATCCTCAGAATTCAATGCAATTAAATGAAGGAAAAATGCTACGATGCTATAATAATGTCCAATAATGTCCAAAAAAATACAATAAAATAAAAGGTCTTCTTTAAATTAGATCCCTAGTGAGGGACCTAATTGTAATAAAAACTATAATTTATTACTCTTAGATCCCTGTCAAGGACCTAAATGTAATTATCTACACTTCTAAAGGCATGGTGATAGACACTAGAAATGCAGTGGGTTTATTATGCAATTTCTCCACCGAATGACCTTGAGAAGCCATGATTAGAACGGAGGCGGACAATCATGGTCGCCCATACAAGCCACGTGGTGTAGAACTGTGCAGTCTGGAGGAATAACTGGTTCTTCCCCAAATCTTGACCAGCGGCGGGTGATTCTTCAATCTCCGGCTATGACTTAACTTCAGTGAACTTTGATGACTCCTACAGGGCCATGAGGAGGTCTCCTACCTCCTTCATGCTCGCCTACAGCGGGGCAAAGTTGAGGAGGGCTGCGGCAATTGTTGGAAGTCAAATAGGGTTTCAAACCCTAGTATGAATCCGTAGGTCGATTCGACTCAATATGTGTAAATAGAAGATGCTACAAACGATGTTCTTGAGGAGTCTACTCTAGGATCATGTGCAACCCTACAAATAAGATTATTAATGCCCGATTCATAATAAATCAACCCAAATTTTGGTGTAAGGCAGGTCCAAAAAAATGTGTCCATAAAAAAGATATCTCAGATGTAAATTCGATTCGAATCTTGTTAATTTGAAAGTGGAATTGGAATGAGAATCAAAGATAGTAATTAGGGCATGCTAAGAACATGATTTGTGTGGCTAATTTTGGTGCAAAAATCAAGAACTTGAATGGATGAAGGAGATTGTACCTAGGAGTAGAGGTATATGTCCTCAGGTGGTTGCTCAACAGGCGGTACTTACCAGAGCTCGACGAGACGCGTGGAGGCAATGCAAGGCGGATCAACACCTTGGAACATCTCCTCTGAGATCCCTCCTCCATGCTGGTCGACCATTTACTGCTGTCGCCAATGGAGGTGGCTGTGACATGACGGTGAAGTTGGGTTGTCAGTTAGAGGATTCTAGAATGGAGAAGTCAGTTATTATGGACGATCTTTGGGGAATTATATATGTAATCGAGAAGAAGTATGGATAGATCCAAAGGTTAACGTGTAAGAGGGCAGTTAGGAAATTAGGATGGGTAGTTTAGATCTGTGTATGGATGTTTGGAGATGCGGGAAGAGTTAGGTGTAGGACGTCGATTAGAACAAACTTCCAACAGTTGCTTCTTGAAGAAGAAGCTCCAAATGCTGACACATATCAACAATTATTAGGCTGGAAGCTTATAAATTAGTTATTAAATAGTAAATAATGTTATTTAAATTAGGTATAAAAATTAGAAAATGTAATTAATTAAATTAACTAATTTTATATATTATTATTTTTATAAATAATAAATATTTAATGAATTATAAATATAATATTATTAAATTAATATATAGTCAACTTATTAAATAAGAATTTATTTTTTAATTAGTTAATAGTATAATATATTATTTTTATATTTTATTATTTAATATGATAATAAATAAGATGTGTATAAATTTTTATGGATTTTAATAAATTAATTTAAGTATATAAATAAATACAGGTATAAATGACATAGTTCAATTTCATCTATAAATTAGGGTTTTTTATTTATTTAAAATATTAAATAGTGGCGAAAAATCTGAAATAATTAATAAGTAATCTACAAGATCAACAAATATTTAAAAATATAAATTCACTAAAGCTATAAATAGTAATAAATATAATAAATTGCCCAGAAACCCAGTTGTCATTAGGTCCCAAAGCTGACTTTTTGCAAACGGACTTCAATTTTAGTTATATCACCTTAATTAATTAGTGAATATTATTTTATGAACTTTAAAGTTGAGTAGAGTTAAATTAGAGTTCATATGAAGTAGTGATGGTCAGAAGTTGAGAAAATGACAATATGAATATTGGATTTCTTGGCATGTATATATGTAGGGATTTTTTTAGGATTTTTATATTTATATGTATTTAAAATAATAAGGAGAAAAGTTTGGTGAAAATATGTAAAAATGAATTAATTTAAAATTGATGAAGTTTTGATAATTATTAAATAAATGTTGAATAATTTGTGAAGTGTTTGATTAATTCTTTCTGTGGTTTTCTTCCTTATCTCCCCCTACGTATTTGTTTGTTGGCCAATCCATGTTGATTTGGTCTCGGGTGTTAGGTTATATAAATATATCCTTCATCTATATTTATATCTATTTACTATACTATACGTGTATACATATTTATAATCTGCCACTCTTTTTTATTTTCTTTCTTTTTTTCATTTATTTATTTACATTTTTTATGCATAAAAATCCAGTTTTATTCATGAATGGTTTTTTTATAAGAAGTGAGAATTATCTACATTCATTTGTTAAGGATTTTAAGACAAAATGCGACAGAGGTATTAATGAATCATGGAATCATCATGTACTCCATTGCCTTAAGGAGTGACATCTTTAAAAACATGTTATGAAGGATTTCTACCACTCTAGGATCATATATGGTTGTTTTGAGTTTTTGGAATTCTCTTGTTTATTAGCAGATGGAAATGGTACATAATCAGTTAAAGCCTAAAATTGCTCATTTCTCTTATTAATATCAGAATCAACATGTGCAAATGGATGATCAGAAATAGGTTGTACAATGTCATCAAATACATGTGTAGAAATAGAAATAAATGGAAAAATAGAATAGGTTGATTAGTCTATTGGACTGATGAAGACTCCATGATGGGTATGTTCACCTTCACAGCTGACTTGGTACTACATCTCAATTTATTATCTTTTTATGCTTTTCTTGAATATGAAGGTGGTGGTGGTGGAGAAGAAGAAGGTTATGGTGATCCTCCATGCTTTGGAACTGCAATAATAGATTGCTACTCGGTTGGTGAAGATGATGATCTAGTCGATGTAGCTCTCTCAGCTGCTCAATCCCCCAATCCCAACTGATGCATAGGCAACTGCAATCTCCTACTGCTCATGAGAGAAATGGCGTTAGATAAACATGTAAAATCAAAGGCCATATTTGTCTCGGGGTGGATGGATCATGGGCTACTTGCTCCTTGTGTATAAAGTTGTTGGGATTAGCTTTGACTAGTACTGGAAGCAGTGTCTTCGTCGTGGTTAGCTCGTAAAGCCTCTGAGTCAAATCACTCATATTCGTCATCAACAGTGAAAGGTGATGAAGGGTTGGGTTCACAAATGGTGCCTTGGGGTGCTCAACAATTAGCAATCGAGTTAGGTAGTGCAGAGAATGGTACCTAGAATATTGTTGTTGATAATTGTAAGGAGGAGGAGGATGTGAGTAATACTGCCCATATAGTTGATGCTACTGGTAGTAGGAATGATAAGAATGTGCAGGCCGTATCGGTTATTGATATCCTTGTCTACATGTCTATAACCGAGGTGGAGATGAAAACTGGCGAGGATGTGAAGTTTGCAAGTGCTGGAGTTGTGGTCTCCCTCTTTGAAAATGGTAGATAGGCCTCTGCCTCGGCTGCGAACCCAATTGACCCTACCCTGATGGATGAGGCTAACTGCACTCTGGGTCAAACCAAATGCCGTTCACCTCATGGATGTGAGGTGGAGGTGGAGAATACTGCTTAGGAATGTACGGATGCTCTGGATAGTATGGACCAACACATGATGGAGGAGATTGCAGATGAACCTATTCCGATGTATGCACGTAGTAAACATGTTGGACGGTAGAAGAAGGAACTCCGGTACTCTATGGTGCTGAAGTAGTAGAAGAACTCGACTGCTCCAATGTAGGTGTATCAGATGTGGCACTCTGGCTCTGGCATGATCTGATGGTACTAACTAGAAGCTCTTGATGATGAGTAATCTCAGCCAACTTATCCGAATACTTCATCCTATGTTTGATCACTTGTAATTTAATGAGCTCTTGTGATCTCTTCACAATTATATCAACTTGGGATAGCTGGTTTCCAATAACGATCAGATTAGAGCTGTCCATCCTATCCACATCAAGAGATGCCGTCATGTTAATGGCCTTGTGCGGTGCTGAAGAAGGAGGAAAAGGATGCTTCTGGAAAGCACATGAAGAAGAAAGAGCTGCAGAGCTCTCTACCGTCTCCTCAAATATCTGATATAGAACATCCTCATCCTTGTTGAAATATGATCCCCCGCATGAGACATCTACCAATCTCTGGTTTTCCAAGCTTAACCCCCCAAAAAAGTTATGCACTAGGCTTGTCTTGGGAATATCATGATGGGGGCACTTCTCTGTCAAATCTGTAAACCTTTCCCATGCCTCATGAATAGGCTCATGGGTTATTGTGATAAGTTGGCTATCAATGACCGCATTTAATTCAAACGTACATGGGGATATTACTTGATAAGTCATGCGGACCTCAACTCATCCCAGGATGTGACAACCTTTCCTATATGATTGATCCGATATAATGGCTTGTCCATAAGACTTAATGGGAAGTTTGTCATCTTCACTACCTCTAATGGGATGCTAGGGTAGTGAATAGTACCACATATGAGATCAAACTGCCGAAGGTGAATATAGCTCCTCGTGAATTTGTCCATGGAATATTGCGATCAAAGGAAGAACAGTGGGCTTCATCTTGAAATGCCCATGAACCGCAAATATTTGTATCCATGTCATACCGTCTCCTGTGCTTGGGTTATATGCATCTCTAAGTGTAGTCTTCGACTCCACTCTAGGCTGATCTAGATCAGCTCCTCCATTCCTGCCTCCTCTTATCTGTCCATTCTCCTCTCTACTCTCTCCTCTATCCTATCTCAACTCTAAGATCATATCATGAAGTCCTTCCTGGATGTTGGCTTGCTTAGTCATATAGCCTTGGATGGCCTGAATAGATGCCAACATCGTAGAGTTGATCTCATGTTGCTCAGTGGTGGGTGCCTTTCCCTTTGGTGGTGCCATCGAGTCCTCAGAATAAGTCTCTGTAAAAGTGTCGGGTACTCGATTAGTCGTAAGGAAATCATGAGTCTCAATGATAGTGTGAGATTAGGATCAATCTCAAATAAGGGATTTATTGGTGATAGAAGTGAAGATGTAGAGAAACATATGAATGCAGGAAGAGATTCATCCTGAATAGGTGGAAATGATTGAATTGGAGTGTATAAAGATAATATCACGACGTCCAAGCACAAAATACTCCAATACGGCATCTTTGATCGCAAGAGTTAAGATGCAAGAACACAAAGTAAATCAATAAGAAGAAAATGAGATGAAGGTGAGAAGTGCGTAGAGGGATCTCTAACACTAGAAAACAAACACAATACAAACCTTAGATTCACCAACTGAACAAAAGTGAGGAACATGAAACTTCAATCAGTTATCTTTTCAATTTTAAGTTTAGTGAATCCACACAAAGTTACTTGTTACCAAGCACACATGTTGATGTCGCCCTATTGCCTAGCGTACGTCCTCAAACCTCCCCAAAAAGTGGAACCATCTTCCCAGGTTGTCCAGTTATATCAGGCCTAAAGAGAGATAAGAGGTGGAGCACACCAAAACGATTTTCTAAGGTCATAGGAAAGTGCTTGCATCTCAACCATACACCAAAGAGTAAGGCACAAGAGCATAGGGAAAAAGTCTGTGGATTTGGGCTCTAACCTTACGACAATGTCCTCACCCACTATGTCTGGAGGTAAACACCTACAAGCAATGAGGGGGTTACTCTCCCCAAAACAATGAAATTGATTATTATGTTTAGTTTTAGGTCAAATAGAGTTAGCAATCCCTTTTTTATCGGGTTACCACTTTCTTGGATTTTATTTTCAAAGAAACAATCGAACGATTTTTTGAGTCCTTTATTTCCAAAGTGAGAAAATCAAGAGAGTAGATCAGAAAAGCTGACGTGACAAATTTCGGTGATGCAAGCAAGAGATAGAAGATACATACCATACTCTATCAATCTTCATGCAAAATAATCCCCGCATAAAAGTAAAGAATGAAAATAAACTAACCTAAATGAAGTAAGTGAAACATCCTAATAGTAACTTCTATCAGCAAGCAAGAACCAATTATTTGACTAAGTCCAATCCTATGATCTACTCTATGGGAACATATATTCTTATTTAGGGGGTGTGAGCCAAATCAGTTACCTGGCTCAGCCAAGAAAATAGATCCTAATACTAAGAGATCAAGCATAAAAAATGTGAAAATAAAGAAAAATAAAGTCAAGAAAAAAAACCGGTGAGGTCCCCCAAGTGCACCACCACTTGATGAATTAGACCCGATAATCAACAAGAGTCTAATGTCCAAACAAAAATAGAAAAAGGGCAAACACCAAAAATTATTAAAAATTATCACAAAAATGGAAATAAAAGACTAAAATAAAATAAAATAATATGTGCAAGCTGCTCAAAGTATCCTCCAAATCTTCTACTTCTCCTCTCATACACTCATATGCTTCGCACGAGCTATGTCGAGAATATGCTTCACTGAGAATATACAAGGAGGAGTGAGAATTTATATATATATATATATATATATCCCTACCTCTCAGTGAAGCATATTCTCACTCCTCCTTGTATATTCTCAGACCTCCAGACAACACCCTGAGTAAAAATCGACAGTAGACTTTACTTGACCTTAATCCACTTAATATTTAGAGGAACTTCACTGAGAATTAGGTTAATAGAATGTTCATGTCATATACTTAGTTCTCCAAGTTTCACAAAACAATCTAAACTATGACTCTTAGTGTCTAACACGATTGCCTCATTCTGAGTAGACTCTTGAATAGGGAACTCATCTGTACTCTAAAACATCGTACTTAGCTCAACTCAAACGGGGTGTTGGAAGACTGTGTATCTTTTTCTTTGGTAGTGTAAGCATCTAAATATTGGAGTAACGGGTTGAAATGAAGCTTAGGACAAGGGATAGTCTGCTAGTCCTAGTCGTTAAATCAAGGTGCAACCACTTCACATGATTTTTCACATTTGTAGTCAACAACAAATCAACACCCTGAATAAAGGGGCCAAAAACAAATAAAAAAGCTCCAAAATAAAAGAAGAGAAAAATATCAAAGTCTCAATTTCTTGACCACAATGGTCCAATCCCTTCATGCTGAAGACTTGGTTACACTGGCCAAGCTTCAAATAGGAGATTTAGCTAGACTGGCGAGGCTCCAACTTCTCCGCTTCTTTCATTTGTGATACTAGCAGTCATTGAACTTAGAAGGAAATACCTAGCTCCCCGAGGACGAGTTAATAACGGAGGATATTGTATGGTAATTCGGCATTTCGAATGGAAAGAGTTAACCCCCTTTACATACAGGAGACATTTATTCAATGTTCATTGAGTTTGCTTTGAGAGGGGGTGGATCTAAAATGGCTTATGAGTGGAACATGGATGATTACTTGTACAACATAGAGAGTGTTGGTGATAAAACCCTAATTCTCATAAGGAGTTACGTCACACTATTAATACAAATGTCAGGACGAGCTCCATTTACCTTTTTTCATGACCTTGGTATGTAACCCAATCTCATTTCACTTATGCATTCACTTTAGTTGCTCGTGAACAAGCAAGGTTTAAGTATATGGGGGTTAATGAATCAGTGATCCATCACTTTAAAAAATGAAAATAGAGCTTTGTTCCCAAGTAATTAATTGCATTTAAAAATTAACACTGCATTATTATCATTCATGCATGTGTAAATAATATACATATATCATCATTTATATTGTGCATTAATAAGAAGAAAATAATTGTGTGCATATATTCACATGTATATTAGCCCAAATTTACTCATTTTCATTATTTTATACTAAATTAAAATGAAATGAAACGAACTCCATTGTGTACATATGTTGTTGCAGAAAATCTTGAGGATTGAAAATTACAGGTATGAAAGTCGTTTCTATCCCCAAAAATCACATGACAAACAATTTTTTTTATTTTTGCTACTTTTTTACCTGTATAGCGAACAGGGTTGAACTCAGGGAGGCTACAAATCCTGAGGGTTATTCAAATAATCAAAAATTAATTAAGAGAAAACAAGAATCTCAAAGGATAACAATCCTTGGTTTTTGTGATTTTCTATATTTTTATTTTTTTTATTTTTTATTTCTATATTTTTATTTTCTAATTTTCAAATTTTTAGTGGTTTTTAGTTTTACAATTTTTTATTTTCAAAAATAATGGAGCAATATTCACAAGATCAAAATTATGCACACCAACTTTTTTTATAATTTTTCAATCTATCAAAAATGCAAATAAAAAATTCTGAGAAAATATTTTTTGGTTTTAAAAGTTTTGAAATGTTGTTGGTAATTTTTGTGGAATTTTCAGATGTTTTTGTTTTTTGTTAAAATCAAACAGTGAGAAAAATGCTAAATTGTGCACAACCTGAAGTAATTTGCAACTTAAAAATATTTTAAGTGCCCAAAACTCCTGGTAATTGTTTTTATGACAAACTAAATGTAAATATCTATATTTTTGAAGGATTTTTTATGATTTTTATAAGATTTTTAGTATTTTACAAATTTTTTGGTTTTTATAAATAATTAATACATGAATTTTGCACAGAAATTAAAATACAATGAAATATAACTACCCTAAATTTTTTTGGAATTTTTGAAGTTGTTTTTAATTTTTTATGAATTTTTGAATTTTAAAAAGTAAAAAATGACATTTTTTTAATAATAATAAATGATGACAAAATGCAATGAAATTTTTATGCTAGATAGATATTCACATCAGGAGCATAGTATGAATTTTTTTTCATAATTTTCAGATCACAAATAACATTTATTCCAACAAGATAAACATGCAATTCAATGTCTGTAAATGAAGGACTGAAATGTGAATAGTTAAGGTTCTAGAATAACATATTAACAGATAATAAAGGGGTGGAGTGAAAATGTAAATTACCCAATAGGGGCGTGCGCGGCATGTGGCTCTGGCTGGCAAGGGCTCTTTTGCAATTTGAAAACTTCCTGGGAGCCTGACTGATATTTTACCAAAATATTTTATTCAAACCATAAGGATCTTGTTCTTTCCTTCGTTTCCAAGAAACAAGAAGAGGGGCCGTCAGGGCGCCACCCTCTTCTCTCTTCTTCTTCCTCAAGATGGCAATGGCGGCTGGTGACTACAGGCGGCGCGCAAAGCGATGGAGATGACAACGATGGGGGGTCGACAACCTCCCCCAGGCGGTGAGGAGGTGGACGCGACGCGCGGCTTGACCAAGCCCACACGCGATCGCGGCGGAGGGTGAGGAGCCCAGGAGGCTGGAGGTGTGGATGGTGCGGTGGTCAAGGGCTGGAGGCTTTGGCGATGGAGAAATCGAGGTCAGCGCTTTCGCACGCGGAGGTGCTAGAAGAGTCAGGCGGTGGGCCGTGCAGAAGGGAGTCGCGGTTAGGGCTGCTGGGTAGAGGAGATGTACGCATCGCGGAGGGGATGACGTGAGCGCGACTGAGGGCCTCTGCTTTCGTGGTAGCGGAGATGGCAACGGCCGTGTTGGGCTGCCGCGTCTGTCGGGGCGGAGGTTGACCAGGCGGTGACAAGAGTCGCGATCTGTTCTGGAGCATGGAGGCACCGCACGAGTTGCGGTCAACTGGAGCGATGCCGAGGGACGTGTGGCGGAAGCGTCTGAACTGGAGGAGCTGCGTTTGGGCGGCGCGGTCGCTGGGGAAGAACGGCGTGAAGGAGGCGCGCCGCCTCAAACGGCGGTCGACGTGAGCGTTGGGGAAGAACGGTGGACTCGGCCCGATATTTTTTTTGTTTTTTAAATTTGTAAATAGTAAATCAAATATTAAATAAAAAACTTTTTTTATTTTTATTTTTTTATCTTTTTTCGTAATTTTTTTATTTTATCCCGCAAAACAAACGTTAGAGAAAAAGAAAATAATTTTTTTGTATATCTTTTATTTATTTACAAATCGGAAAATGAGCGGGGATCCGACGAAAGTGAAAGGATCGAATCCGATTCTTCGACCACAATGCATGGTCGAAGTTGATAGATCGTGTGAGATAGGAAAAGAACGTGGAGAGATCAAGAACATGAGATGAAAATCATAATCGAAACGGATCAAATCATGATGGATTTTTTTAAATTTAAGATCTAGAAAATCAAAGTGATGATGGAATGAAGTTGTAGAATTTAAACTATGATTATCCTAGATAAAAAATGAAGAAATAACGATGGATCTCACCTTAGGATCGGAAAATGACCGTGATTGCCTCGACGAGGCCGACGAGCTATCACCGAATGGCTCAGAGGCTAGGAACCTTTCTCAACAAAAAGTTCTCTCGAAGATCGGGCTCCTCTCCCAAAGAGTGATCAAGTTGGAATGAGGGAGAATGAGCCTTATAAATAGAAAAGATAATGGAGATGAAATTTGAATTTTTGACTTTTTGGATAAAAAGATAAGAGAGAGAGAGAGATAAAACTATTTACAAAAGTAACTATTTTTTTGAATTTTTGTCACTTTATTTATTTGAATAAAAATGCTATTTTTTTATATTTTTATGGTGGTTAATTAAGAATATAAACTATATACATATATGACATTATATACATGGGTAATTGAGTAATATAGCCTTTTTGTTTTAAAATTTAAAAAAAAATTATTTTTATTTTAAATAATTAGTAAAAATATTTACAAATATATACAAATACCATATGTACAAAATACATGGGAGAATTGCACAAACCACCCCAGAAAACCAACGTTTTATTCGTAACTCGATAAATTATGAAAATATAGCTATTTTAAAGATAATTTAATTTAGAATCCAATGGAAGTGAGAGTGGTTCAATTTGAGTTCATATGGAGCGAGAATCGGTCTTTCAATTAGTGCTTAATGGCTTTTTCCATGTGTGGTTGCTTTTATTCTGTACATGATTTAATTGTGCAATTATTTTTATTGATGGAACACATTTTTATTTACAACTTTGGTTTTGAAAGTTATTTGAATTTAGGTCAATTAATGTATAAATAAAGTAGTGTAGTATATAAATATACACGACACACAAATTTTTTTTTGGATTTTCTAATTGAGGATGCTATCTCCCCCTACTTTATCCCTGAGGTAACATCATAACCTTCTCTCGGGGTTCGGGTCAACCTGCATCTATTACATATATAGTCTTCCTTTTTTTATTTTCTTTACTTTATCTTTCATTTCTTTCTCTCTTTATTTATTTTAGGTTAAAATAATATACAAATATACAATATTTACACACATATGCAAGTTAGTAAGAATATAAAGTTAGTGTTATATACAGGTGTTTTATAAGGGATTTTAAGCTAAAATAAATGAATAAAGATGACGAACCGTAGATTCATCATCCCCCTCTGCTTTATCTTTGCTAGTCCCTTAGCAAACACTTTTTTGAAAGAAAAAGTGAAGAAAAAGAAAAAGAAAAAAGAAAGGAAAATAAAGAAAGTAGGACGATATTGAGTATTAAACCTATCTTCATAAAATTGTAGTTCGGAGCTCTATCGGACCTTTTGATTATTAGTGTGTCAGAACCTTATGGAAAATGGATTTAAAACCTAACAGCCTCTAAGTTCCACAGGACTCCTATTCAGGTCTCCTCAACAGTCTGGTCAGAACAAGTCTACATACACCAATTCTTGTGACTATGAATCTTTACTTGTATGGTGTAAGTGAGTTATAGCTCCCCAAATCAGAAGTTGCAAAGAAACAACCTTCCTCAACAAGGTAACTCTAGTTCCCCGATCTTGCAACTCTTACCTCGAGGAGCAGAGATATTCCCTTCTATGTTCAAGTACAACCAGCTCAAGAAGAGGGGATGGAGAAAAGAATGGACGGTAACCAGTGTAGCTACCTATCCTTGATTGCATGACCAGTGGAGCCAAGTCATCTGCTGCAAGCTTACAAAAATTTGTCTTTGAAGCTTTTATTGAATTTTTTTATTTTTTTATCCTTGTATATACACTCCGGCAGGCATTTTACTTTTCCAGGCCTGTCCACTTTTGGAGATTCTGCATTTTTCCATACTTTTTTTGAACGCATATACAAGGTGCAGCATGTACATAAGGACTTTTTCCTCTTGAGCCAGTAGACTATCCCTCTTTTAAAGCATTATTGCAACCCCACGGCATCCTATCTTTAGACGTCATCATCGTTAGACCAGGTTGAGACACACTTCCTTCCCTAGAGGAAGATGAGAGGTTCTGCCTAGATGTACTACCCTCGTATGCTACCCTAAGCCAAAAGATTCTGCCTCCTCACCACCTCATACTAGAAGAGCTATGTGTAGAGTGCTTGTCCAAGATAAGCCACAGTCTAAAAGAATCATGCGTGTGTTGTTAAATATTCTACTTAGACTAATCGAGATGACATTTGAACATAATCTTATGGACTCAAAGAATTAAGTCACTAGGACCTGAAAAATCTTAACTCCATTTTTTATAAGGTTCCTCTGGAATTAAGTGGATTAAGGCCCAACTAAGCTCCATTCTTCAATTTTATTCCAGACATAGTTTAATGTCAATACTATCCTGAAAAATGCTGCAAGAAAGAATGAACAATGCAAAGAAAATTGTTTTTAATGATGTACATGTGAAAAGAACATTTTTTAAACAATTTTTCTAATTTTGAACTTTTTATGGATTTTTGGAGAAAATGCAGACGTAAAAGAAAGTTTTTTTAGTTATGCAATTTCTTATATTGGTTTTGTAGTTTTTTATAGGAAAAAGGGTTAGTAAAATATATACAAGTACATACAACAATTTTTTATTTTGTTTTGTTTTTTTTTTGTTGTTTTTTTATTTTTTTGTTGTTTTGTTTTTTTTGTTTTTTTTTGTGTTTTTGTGTTTTTGTTTGTTGTTTTTTTCTTTTTTTTGTTTTGTTTTTTGTTTTTTTACACACGTGGATTTTACAAAAATATATTCATAACCCCCCAAATAAACATATTTAAAAGTAAGAGTTATGTCTAAATTATATATACAATATATACGACACCCCCTATACTTTGCTCGAACTATGTCCTCATAGTGATCAGAGAGCGAAAAAGGAAGACATAACTCGTGCTAAGTATAGAAAAGTTAAAAAAACTCTTTTGCTACAATGCCTCAAAGAAAAGATAAAAAGAATAGAAGTTAGTGATCCCCCCTATACTTAAGATCAAGTAATCCTAAGTATAGTAGAGTGTACAAAAGGGGAAAACCGATGAAAAGAATGTACAGACTCAAAAATTAAAAGACACGATATGAACAACATCACCCCCTATACTTAGGGTAGAGTATCCCAAAGTATAGGCAACAACAACAGTGATAAATAGGACGAATATGAACCACACAAATCATTCACCCCCTATACTTAGGATAAAGCACATCCTAAGTATAGCATACACACACAGAAAAGGAGTGAACGATAAAACGGGAGAGGAAAGAGTGAAACGAAAGGATATACAAGAGGAGTGGATGATCATGTGTCATACATAGAAGATGGAATCAAAATATCATCATCTAATAACACAGACATTGAATCAACGACGGAGAAGAATGTATCATGATCTACATATGGCTTCAGCAAATTTCCGTTCACAACAAATGGCTATGTGTCAGATGACAACCCAGATATGACAATACTCCCATTGTGACGCACAACTCTCACGATGAACGGTCCTGACCACTTGCTTTTCAGGTTTCCTAGAAACATATTCAACTTAGCATCAAATAACCAAACTTTTTGATCAGGGGAGAAATTCTTTCTTCGAATGTGTTTATCATGCCAGTACTTGACTTTCTCCTTATACATAAGTGAGTTGTCATATGCAAAGTCTCGGAATTCCAGTAATTTGTTCAAATCCAACTTTCTGTTCTTTCCTGCCTTCTCATAATCTAAATTGCATACACGGAGTGCCCATAAAGATTTGTGAATTAATTCCACTGGCAGGTGGCAAGGCTTTCCATACACCAATCTGTAGGGAGACACACCCAAAGGAGACTTGCACGCCGTCCGATAAGCCCATAGAACTGAATCAAGCATCTGGGACCAGTTCTTCCTATCTTGACGTACAAGTTTTTGCAATATCATCTTGATCTCCCTATTTGAAATTTACGCCAAGCCATTAGTCTGAGGGTGGTAAGGAGACACAACTCTGTGCTCAATGGCGTACTCCTTCACAATTTTCTTTACTTTTCTATTAATGAAATGGCTTCCTCCATCTAAAATTAGGATTTTGGGAATACCGAACCGTGCAATAATATGGTCCTTGAGAAAGGAACACACTGTATGACTATTTGCAGCTCGGATGGGGATAGCCTCCACCCATCTACTAACATAATCCACGGCAAGCAGGATGTAGTGAAATCCCTGAGTGACAGAAAATGAACCCATGAAGTCTATGCCCCAAGCATCAAAAACATCAGAAATCTGTATATATCTTAGGGGCATGGTATCTTTGGAACCAACAGTTCCTCACATTTTCTGACAATAAGTACAACCTCGAACATACTCTGTAGCATCCTTAAACAATGTGGGACACCATAGGCCACTCTATAAAACCTTTGCTGCCATGCGTTTCCCTGAATGATGCCCACCAGATTCTAGTTTGTGACAGTGCTCAAGTACACTGGTGTGTTCCTCTTGAGCAATGCACCTTCTCCAGATAAAATCCACACCATCGTGAAATAGGTACCGATCCTCCCACTTGTAATAATGAATCTCTGATAGACTATCTACCTTGTACTTTGGCCAATCTTGTGGAACTTTCTTGGAGACAAGATAGTTCACAATATTGACATACCACGGGAGTGAGTCCACAGACAAAATGGCCTCATCTGGAAAGGTTTCAAAAATAGGAATCATGTTCTGCTCAGAGGTCTCTGTATCTGTGATACGGAAAAGGTGATCCGCCACAATGTTTTTCACTCAGGTTTATCTCTAATTTTAAGTCAAATTCCTGGAGAAGAAGGATCCATCTGATAAGGCGTGGTTTGGAATCCTTCTTTGCCTGCAAGTATCGTATGGCAGTGTGATCCGTGTACACAATAACGTGTGAGCCGATGAGGTAAGATCTAAACTTTCCTAGCCCAAACACAACTGTTAACATCTCCTTCTCTGTAATTGTATAATTCTACTGTGCTTCATCCAGAGTCTTGCTAGCATAGTGTATAGCAAATAGTATCCCATCCCTTCTCTTCCCTAAAACCGCTCCATCTATGAAATCTGATGCATCCGTCATGATCTCAAAAGGAAGAGACCAATAAGGTAGCTGTAAGACAGGAGCACTAGTAGCCATTTCTTTTATATGATTGAATGCAAGGAGGACTTTGTCATCGAAAACAAAATCAGTCTCCTTACACATAAGCTCAGTCAAAGGACTAGCGATTTTGCTGAAGTCCTTTATGAATCGCCTATAGAATCCTACGTGTCCCAAAAATGACCTCAACTGCTTCAAATTTTGTGGTGGCTATAACTAGGAAATCACATCAATCTTAGTCAGGTCAACATCCATACCATGTTTGGGGATGACATGGCCCAACACAATCCCATTAGTCACCATAAAGTTACTCTTCTCCCATGAGAGCACTAGGTTTACCTCATAGGAACGTTGAAGAACACAGTCTAAATGAGCAAGACATGTGTCAAAACTATCCCCGTAGACCGAGAAATCATCCACGAAGACTTCAAGAAAATTACCTACCATGTTGGCAAAAATGGCCAACATACACCTTTGAAAGGTAGTGGGGGCGTTACACAATCCAAAGGGCAACCGTCTAAAAATGTAGGTGCCAAACGGACAAGTGAAAGTAGTTTTCTCCTGATCCTTAGGAGCGATAGCAACTTGGTTGTATTCCGAGTACCCATCCAAGAAGCAAATGAACTCTTTCCCTGCCAACATCTCAATAATCTGATCAATAAAGGGCAGTGGAAAGTGATCCTTCTTGGTAGCTGAGTTCAGGCGTCGGTAATCTACACAGACACACCATGAAGTAGGTACCCGGGTCGGAATCTCCTCACCACGGTCATTCTTTACGATCGTAATCTCGGATTTCTTCGGGACCACATGTAAAGGGCTAACCCATTTGGAATTTGAAATGGGATATATAAAGCTAGCATCACACCATTTTTTGATCTCCTTCATGATGACCTCCCTTAGATTTGGATTTAGACGGTGCTGACATTCACGGGAGGGTTTACAGTCATACTCTAGGTAGATATGATGCGAGCACAACGCTGGATTAATCCCGAGATCCGAGATATTCCATCCTATGGCCTTGCGGTTTCCCTCAAGAACCTCTAGTAAGCGAGATTCTTGTTCATCGGTCAAATTGCGAGCTGAGGATGACCAGAAACATTTGGGGGGGGGGATCCACAAGGAAGGCATATTTCAACATTGATGGTAAAACCTTGAGCTCAGGTGGGGTCTAAATCGGCTCTGTGCTAACCTCTGCTACTGTACTGGTAGACGATATGTGATCTATCCTCTGTAGACTATCCACCTTGGCTATTGACAGTTTAGCAAATAGAATTGTGATAGATCTGTAATGAATGATCTCTGCTCAGAAAGGAAGGGCTCATCAGGTCGTTCAATATTCTTATCAATGAACAGCTTAGATATCTCAGCAATAATCTCAGAAAGATGTCTCTCATCTATGCATAAAATAGGGAAATTCAACGAATGGCTCAAATATCTGGACCTCAGAACTCTTCTCAAACTGCTAATCGGTAACTATCTCAAATGGACCACCAAGGGAACTCATGTCGATTGTGCTTTCCAGAGAGTCCTTTTGGGAAAGGAACTCCTGCGTATCTATAAAATCCGTGAAAAGATCTATCTCTCTGAATTAAACAAGAAAATCACAGTCATCTAGCTCTGATATAACTTCCTTTATATCATCTGCTGCAGGTGGCGGTGATGGTCTAGGATCAGAGATCATCTCAATTTTCACCTTGTCACTACGAGAGTGAAAGATGATCTCTCCAGTACCATAATCAACTGCTGCTTCGGTCGTTCGGAGGAACGGTCGACCTAGTATGATCAGGGTATGCAGTAACGGTGCAGGTGTGTCCATATCCATGACAACAAAATCAACAGGGAATTTCATTCCCTGCACTGTTACAATAACATCCTCTCAAATGCCTCTTGGCCTCTTAATCGATCTATCAGCAAACTGAATGATCATTCTGGTTGTTTTAAGAGCCCCTAACTAGAGTTCAGTTAATAAAGAGGAACACATGAGATTAATGGAGGAACTGCTATCGAGAAAAGTACGATCAAATTCTTGATCAAAGATATGGCAACAAATGTGAGGTGCTCCGTTGTCTTTCTTTTTTAGGCGGAAGGTTACTGATGGCATGAACTGTGGCCATGGTCAAGATGTGTTTCTCTGTTTCCTTTCGTCTATTATTCCTTGGTTGATGCTTTTGGGTACATACCTCTTTCATTCCCATTTTTACTGTAGGCATGTATTCCATGAACTTAAGGAGTGGCATCTTTAAAAAGATGTTCTATAAGATCTCAACCACTCCAGGATTAGATAGTGCTGTTTTTAATTTTTGATTTTTTTAGCTTTGAGAGCAGAAGAAAATGGTACAGAATTAGAATAAACATGCAAGAGTTCATTTCCTTTATTCAAAGTAGAATCATCATGTACAAGAGGACAACCGGAATCAGTATGTACAGTGTTGTCCAATCTAGGTAAAGGAAAAACAGAATCTAAAACAGAACGAGATGCTGCTGCTGGTGAAGAGGAAGAATATATGACTGGTATATTCTTCCTTGTTGATGGTGATCTGCATCTGCCTGGTGAAGGTGGTGGTGAAGGCGGTGAACTATAGATGTGGGTGCTGCTATACTGGGCCTCTCAACTACTGGTGAAGGAGATGATGTAGAAGATGATGCTCTCTCAGTGGATCGATCTCCCAACCCCAACTGCTACGTAGGCGGCTGCAATCTCCAACCGCTCTTGAGATGAATGGCATCAGATAAACATGTAAAATCAACGGACATACCTGTCTCAGGGGTGGGTGGGCCATTTGCTACCTGCTCCTTGCGTCTGAAGTTGTTGGTGTTGGCTTCAACATGTGCTAGAATCAGTGTCTTGGTGGTGGTCAAGTGGTCAATCCGCTGAGTCAGTTCATTCATGTTCTTCGTAAGCAGTGTAAGTTGGTCCAGTGCTGGATTGACTGAAGGGGCCTCAAGTTACTCATTGACTAGCTATCGCTGAGGCTGATAGTACGGAGGCTGTTGGTACCCATACGGATTCTGATAATGAGGAGGAGGAGGGGGACAATACTGTCCATAATATGCAGTATGTTGCTGGTTAGGATGAGGGAAATACATAGACTGCTGCTGAGGCTAGCCTTGTCTCCAGTTTTGGAAATGAGGTGGAGACTGATACTAAGGCTGGAACTACTGGTGCTGGTACTGGTACTGTTGTTGTCAACCTCCCTGAAACTGGTGGGAAGGTCTCTGACCCTGCTGCGAACCCAACTGGCCTTGCCTTGACGGACGGGGCTGGTTTCGCTCACGGTCGAACAAGATCCATTAACCTCTTGAATACCAGGTGGAGGTGGAGACTGCTGCTCAGGAATGTAGGCTACTTCCTGTTGATACGGAACTATCTGATGTGAATGCTGTTGAACATGATCAGGTGTCTGCACGTAATAGATATGCTGAATTGTGGATGGTCCTCCGCTACTCTGCTTGGTGGAGGAAGTCTACTTCATAGTAGAGGTATTGGTTGTTGCACTCATACTATGGACTGCGCTGATCGTATTCACAAGAAGCTCCAGGTGCTTTGTTATCTCATCCAGCTTATCTAGGTTTTTTGACCTCTGCTCAATTACATGAAGCTTATCAAGTTCATGGGATCGCTTTTCAATAATGTCCACTTTGGATAGGTGGTTTCCAATGATGGCCAGGTTAGTGCTATCCAACTTATCCACTTCTTTTGTTGTCATCATATTGACATCCTTGTGGGGTACTACAGGGGTGGTGACGGGGTTCTTCTGAAAAGCACGAGAAGAAGAAAGAGCTGCTAAAATTTCTGCCATCTCCTCAAAAATTTGGTAAAGGACATCCTCGTCCTTATTGAAGTGACTTCCCCCACAAGCAGCATCTATCAACTTTTGATTCTCAATGCTTAAACCCCCAAAGAAATTTTATACAAGGCTAGTCTTTGGAATATCATGATGGGGGCATTTCTCCATCAGATCTTTGAATCGTCCCCATGCCTCGTGAATAGGCTCTTGGGGCATCTCGGAGAAATAAGCAATCAAGGATCGGATTTGGTTGAGTCGTCAAAGTGGATAATACTTGTTCAAAAATGCGGGCCTCAACTCCTCCCAAGTAGTGACAACCTTCCCCAAGTGATTTAACCAATACAAGGCTTTGCCCATCCGACTGAATGGAAAGGCGGTCATCTTCACTACCTCTAATGGAACATTTGGGCAGTGTACTGTTCCACAAATGTGATCAAACTGCTGGAGGTGTATATAAGGTTCTTCATTAATATTTCCAAGGCATATTGGGAGAAGAGGTAAAATAATAGGCTTAAGCTCAAAATACCCATGAACCGCATGGATTTGTATCAAAGAATTTGTATGTCCTGCCCCTGAATTATAAGCATCTTTAGTGTAGGCTTAGCCCCAGGTTCTATATGAGGTTCTTCTTCCCCATTCCCACCTCAAGGGTTTCTCTTACCCCCCCTCCAATTTTCTCTTTCCTGTCTCAGCTCGAGAATCATGTTTCTCAATGCATTCTGAAAATTAGCCTGCTCTACTATCTGGGCTTTAATTGTCTGGATGGAGGCTAACATAGTGTTGTTGATCTCGCTCTGCTCCAACATGGTTCCCTTTCCCTTTGATGGCATCAAGTGTTCGGTGTTTGACTCTGAAAATGTGCATGATACTCGATTAGTACTCAGAATTGATGGCGTCTCAGATTTTAATTCGAGATTAAAGCCAATCTCAAATAGTAGATTGATGGATGTTGTGAAGGGCGAAGTGGAGAAAGAGGAATATTCGGGAAGTGAGTCTCCCCGAATAGAAGTTGAACAGCTCAGAGTGTAGAATGAGTTCGCAGAGTCCAAACGAGAAATACCCAGATTCAACATCTTCGAAATCAATAGGCAGGATGCGAGAACACGAAGGTCAATGCAAGAGTGAAAGTGAATGAAGGCGCAAATTGCGAAGAAGGATCTTTATCGCTAGCAAGCAAACACATTACAAACCCCCAGTTCACCAACTCAACTCAATGTGAAGACTGTGAAGGTTCGATCAATTATCTTGTCATTTTTAGAGTTTGGTGACAATACAATCTATCAGAGTGGTTAAAGAGAGCTGTTAGGAACCAAATGCTCTCGAGAGACTGGCCCAATCCCAAAGTTAGATCTTTCCTATCCAGTATGAATTGCGGACCATTTACCGGCTACCCGATCAATTCAATCTGTTAAGGACGTCACGGGCCCCTTTACCGGCTATTAGAGAGATCCTCACTGGAGAACGACTAACCCAAGATAGTAGTCTGAAAAGTTCGGGTGTGGCTCTATCCTAGTGTGTGGGTCGCTCTCTCGCTGCATACAAACCAAACAATGAGGGGTTTACTCTCCCAAAAACAATGATTTTTCCTTGTGTTTATTTTAGGGTCGAGTTTTCTTTGGCAGTTTTGTATTATAGGTAGTTGTCACTTGGTGAAAATATTTTCAAAAAATCGCCTACCGAGTGTCCAATTTCCTTTTTAACTTATGTGAGTGAAATCAAGGAAGGAGATCGAAAATGCCAATGCGCGATTAAAAATAATGATGCATGCAGGGGTTTAGAGATGAGTACCTTGTCGCCAACACTCTACATGCAAGTGATCCATGCAGAATTGAAATACAAAAAATATACTAACCTATATGCAAATGCAAGTGAACCGTCCCAGATGATAGCTTCTATTAACTAGCAAGAACAAGTTAATTTGACTAAGTCCAAATTACACTCTACTCTATAGGTACATAAATTCTTGTTTAGGTTGTTTGGACCTAATTATTTACCTGGCTCAAGAAAATTAATTAAATCAATCAAGAGGTAGGTCACGAAATCCGCGGGAAGTAAAGAAAAATAAAGGCGATGAAACAAAACTGGTGAGGTCGCGCAAGTGCACCGGCACTTGGTGAAATAAACCATTCAACAATGAATGTCCGTTTACAAGAGTTCAATCGCTAGAAAAGAAAAATTATCTCTCTCTCTCTCTCTTTTTAATTTTTTTCTTCTTCTCCTCTTCTCATGCTATCCTACGGCTTGGTGAAGAATCAAGCTGCCTCCACGTAACTTGGGTGCTTCGGCTCTCCTAGGATCGCCTCCTTTGCTCTACGGGACCTTACAAGAAAAAGAAAAGAGAATGTGTAAGAAACACAATTATCAAACATGAGAAAGAAAAAATGAAACAAATGCAGTGAATATGAACAATGGAATAATATGGCAAGATATAAACAGATATGTACAACTAAGAATAGTAGGTCAAAAGAGAAACCTAATACCCTCGTCGTGCCTCCCCGGCAACGACACCATTTTGTTGGTGCACAAAATCTTGAGGATTGAAAATTAAAGGTATGAAAGTTGTTGTTATCCACAAAAATTCCGTGACATACAAACATTTTTTTATTTTTGCTACTTATTTACCTGTATAGTGGACATGGTCGAACTCAAGGAGGCTACAAATCTCGAGGGTTATTCAATTAATCAAGAATTAATTAAGAGAAAAAAGGAATCTCAAAGGATAACTATCCTTGGTTTTTGTGATTTTCTATATTTTTTATATTTTTAATTTTTTTATTTCTATTTTTTTGTATTTTTGGATTTACAAATTTTTAGTGGTTTTCAGTTTTGCAATTTTTTATTTTCAAAAATAATGGAGTAATATTCTCAAGATCAAAAATACACACATTAACTCTTTTTGTAATTTTTCAAATTTATCAAAAATGCTGAGAAAAAATTCTGAGAAAATATTTTTGGGTTTTAAAAGTTTTGAAATGAAGGAGTGAAATGTGAATAGCTAATGTTCTATAATATCATATTAACAGATAATAAAGGGGAGAAGTGAAAATGTAAATTACCCAATAGGGGCGTACGCAACACATGGCTCTAGCTGGCAGGGGCTTTTTTGTAATTGAAAACTTCCTGGGAGCCTGATTGATATTTTACCAAAATATTTTATTCAAACCCTAGTGCTCATGTTCTTTCCTTTGTTTCCAAGCAACTACAAGAGGGGGTCGCCAGGGAGCCGCCCTCTTCTCTCTTCTTCTTCCTCAAGACAACAACGACGGCTGGCGGCTACAGGCGGCGTGCAAAGCAATGGGGATGATAGCGATGGGGGTCGACAACCTCCCCCAGGTGGTGAGGAGGTGGAGGCGACGTGCGGCTTGACCAAGCCCACGCGTGATCGCGGTGGAGGCAAAGGTTCCCAGGCGGCTGGAGGCACGGCTGGTGTGGTGGCCAAGGGTCGGAGGCTTTGGTGGTGGAGAAATCAAGGGTGGCGCTTCCATGCGCGGAGGTACTGGAAGAGTCGGGCAGTGGGCCGTGTAGAATGAGCCGCAGTCAGGGCTGCTGGGCGCTGGAGACGCACGCGTCGCGGAGGGGATGACACAGGCGTGACCAAGGGCCTCTACTTTCGTGGCGGCGGAGATGGCAACGACCACGTTGGGATGCGGCGTTTGTCGAGGTCGGGGGTTGACCAGCCGATGGCAAGAGTCATGATCTGTTCTAGAGCACGGAGGCACCGTGAGGGCTGCGGTCGACTGGAGCAGCGCCGAGGGACGTGTGGCATAAACGTCTGAATTGGAGGAGCCACGGTTGGGCGGTGTGACCGTTGGGGAAGAACGACGTGAAGGAGGCGTGCCGCCTCACACGGCGGTCGACGTTGGTGCTGGGGATGAACGACGGACTCGACCCGATATTTTTTTTGTTTTTTTATTTATTTAATTTGTAAATAGTAAATGAAATACTTAATAAAAACCTTTTTTAAATTTTTATTTTTTTATCTTTTTTTCGTAATTCATTTTGTTTTTTATCATGTAAAACAAACGTTAGAGAAAAAATATTTTTTCGTATATTTTTTATTTATTTACAAATCAAAAAATAAACGGGGATCTGGTGAAAGTGAAAGGATCGAATCTGATCTCCGACTACCGTGCATGGTCGGAGTTGATAGATTGTGTAAGATAGTAAAAGAACGTGGAGAGATCAAGAACGTGAGATTAAAAATCGAGATCGAAATGAATCAAATCGTGATGGATTTTTTAAATTCATGATCTTGAAAAATAAAATGACGATGAAATGAAGTTGCGGAATTTAAACTACGATTAACCTAGATAAAAAATGAAGAAATAACGATTGATCTCACCCTAGGAGCGGAAAATGACCGTGATCGCCTCGACGAGGCCGACACGCTGTCACCGGACGGCTCGAAGGCTAGGCACCTTTCTCGACGAAAATTTTTATCGGAGATCAGGCTCCTCTCCCAAAGATTGATCAAGTTGGAATGAGGGAGAAGGAGCCATATAAATAGAAAAGATAATGGAGATGAAATTTGAATTTTTGACTTTTTGGATAAAGAGATAAGAGAGATGAAAATTGAAATGAAATAAAGATAAAGAGAGATAAAACCCCTTTACAAAATTAACTATTTTTTTTTGTTTTTTCATCACTTTATTTATTTGAATAAAAATGTTATTTTTTTATTTTTTATGGTGGTTAATTAAGAATACCAACTATATACATATACTATATACATATATGACATTATATACATGGGTAATAGAGCAAATTAGCCTTTTTTTAAGATTTTAAATTTTTTTATTTTTTATTTAAATAATTAGTAAAAATATTGACAAATATATACAAACAATACATATAAAATACATGGGAGAATTCCACAAATCACCCCCAAAAAACCAACTTTTTTCTCGTCAATCCAAAAATTATGTAAATACAACCATTTTAAAGATAATTTAATTTAGAATCCAATGGAAGTGAGATTGGTTCAATTTGAGTTCATATGGAGTCGGAATTGGCCTTTCAATTAATGCTTAGTGGCTTTTTCCAAGTATGGTTGCTTTTATTATGTACATGATTTAGTTGTGCAATTATTTTTATTTACAACTTTGGTTTTGAAAATTATTTAATTTGAGGTCAATTAATGTACAAATAAAGTAGTGTAGTATACAAATATACACAACACACATTTTTTTATGATTTTCTCATTGAGGACCCTATCTCCCCCTACTTTATCCCTGGTCGATTAGGTCAAGTCTTGACCTTATCTCATGGTTCGGGACAGCCTGTATCTATTACATATATACAGTCTTCCTTTTTTTATTTTCTTTTCTTTAATTTTCCTTTCTTTCTTTATTTATTTATTTTAGGTTAAAATAATATACAAGTATACAATATTTACACACAGATTCAAGTTAATAAGAATATGGAGTTAGTGTTATATACAAGTGTTTTATAAGGGATTTTAAGCTAAAATAAATGAATAAAAATGACGAATCGGGGATTCATCACCATAATACTAACATTAATAAAAGGAAAAATCTCAAAAAATACTAGCTTGTATATATACATATATATTAAATAAAACCAAATCCTAGTTTTGAGACAAAAAGACATAAAGCTAAATATCTCTCACATACACTCTTCTATGAGCCCTTGTTAACTTTTGAATTAATGTACACTAAATTATCTGCAAATTAATACAAAATTCAAAAGAATCGGAGTTCATATGTGAAACTTAGGTTTTAGGACCGCATTGTATATCGTACATATTTACTAACTTTAATTCATCATTTTATATTCATAACTAACACTTTTCGATTTGTTTCTTTTCATTTATTTCCTTTATTTTGAGTTTTAATAAAGTGTTTAAAAAACAAAATCTAAAATACGCTAAAAATCAAAGAAAAAGAATGGTTTTGAAATGTATATAAAGTTTATACATAAGTCTCTATAATTTTATTTATTTATCTTCTAAATTATTAAAAATCCCAAATAATTAGATTAATGTGTAAATATTGTTATTCTATTATATTTAATTTTATTTTCTATTTTTGTTAGAATTCACAAATAATTGCAAAAATAAAAATTCAGTATTTCATATACATAGAATACCACCAAAAATTTCTTTTTTTTTGAACAAATGAAGTCTTTTGGTTTAGGTCCTCACAAAAGTTGTAGACCTCATCGCCACGAAAAACTTTTATAAAGAACACTTTTTTATTTCAAGTCGTTTGCTATTCTAATTTGAATTTTCTTTGATTTTTGGATTTTATTTTTTATTGTGACGACATGTGGCCGCTCTTGGAGCTACCACACGTCACCATCCTCTCCTCCGATTATGCTTATTGTGGACCATCTGATTTGGGCCAGATCCTATGGTCCTTGTTTCTCTTTGTTTTCCATTTTTATACTTTTCTTTTATTCCCATTCCATTCTTCGATCAAGCCCTAATATTTTTACCTCTCTCACCCTGCTCATGCCACTAGTACACCGGTCAGCACGTCTGTGACCAACTTCCTCTCTCCTCCTCAACCAAGTCTCCAGCTCTCCCTCACCCTCCCCATTGCCACACCTCCTGAATCCCACACCCAAAACCCTAACGGTCTCCCATAAAAAACCACTCTCTCATCTCCGATCAACTCATCTGCCGATACAAGAGATTGAGGTCCATCTTCGTGAAACCCTATCGCTGACAACATCGGAGCATCCTTTGTAGGTGGCGATGACCCCCAAGCTTTAGAAGAGATCCATGGAGCTCCTCCACGTTGCAAACTCCTTAGCTTGTGAAGCTTCGTTGCACACCAACAGCTCGAGTCGAGAACAAAGTCGAGCTTCATCAAGTTCGCTTGACCTACATGTGAACCCAATACCACATCTATCTCCCGGTAATCACCTTCCTTCTTTCATTATCCTTCTTTACTTTATCTTTTATTTGCTCTCTATTATATCCCATGTCTTCCTCGTATGATCTGAATCCCAAATTGGAAACCAAAGCCCAATCTGATTCAATCTTCGCCTCATCTTCGATTTCCTTTTTTTGTATTTCTTAGAGAGAAGTGAGAGAGCTCCCACAACCCACGGGTGATAGCTGATAGGCTTGTAGTCAAGCGATGACCTTCCTCTTTCCAAGAGAGATCTAGGAGGGCACCATCTCGTGGTACACCCGATCTCCATCGCGGCTTCTCAGCTTCACATGATACACTGCACGACTCGAGGTGACAACAACATAGCTCCTTTGAATTCCATTTCCTATGTGAATCTAACCACAGTTCACACCTTTCCACTCCCCCATTTGCAGGTAACACAACAACTTCTTCATTTTCTTCTTATTATTCTTCAAATCTATTTCTCTATTATTATATCAATTCTTCCACTCTGTTGAACTTAATTTGCAATTGAAACCTCGATCACCTTTCTTAAATATCCTACGACCCATGACACCATGTCACCCTTGATCCCTACGAATTCTCTTTCTATCGTCCACACATGTGATATTCAGCCGGTATGTCGATAAGAGATTCACGCTTCAAGCCTCTCAACTCTAAGGATCTCTCGATCACATTTCTCTTCAATTCCTTTTGTGCACATCACACAAGGGAAGAGCTTCCCATGCTCGAGTCATTACGCCTTTGGTGAGTCAGTGATGATGAGCATGTCATCTACGAGTAGCAGAGCATCTCCACTTCTCAGCCACTACCACTAATTTGCATCATCATCGAGCTTCCTTGCTAAGCCTCCTCAATACCATGCCTTCGAAATTCAAGGATTCATCGAAGAAAAGAAGCCCAATCCTCTCGAGATATAGTTGCCTTAGGATAGAGCCCTTTCATCACTCTCCTACGACCTACATCCTTCGACATCATGCCCGCCTAAGCCTCCGCCTCGTCACATGCACACCACGTGGGCACTGGAGCTTTTACACAACACCCTTACCACTTCTAGGAATCACTAATAAAGACATCACCATGGGAATTTTTCACTAATTCCTTAGTGAGATAGGTAATCCAAATTGTGCCCATGTATGCATTTGAATATTTTCTTTTTGATTTCTTACATGTACACCCATATGTATGAACGTTGAATCGAACCATCATTTCTCATCATATTTAAATTCTAAATTTTTCTCATTATAGAGTAACTAATCATTTATCTTGTGATTGATCAGTTGTATTTTTGAGAGCTTGGTTTATTTTACTAAAATTGGTTTGGTGCAAATTTGGTTATTTTACCCAATAGCAAGTATTTCATTCATATTACTTAAACCTAGCTAAAAAATTCTCAAAAAATCATGATATCTAGAATTAATTATTCTTTGACATGTGATCAAAATTAATTTAATTTGCATGTAGTCAATGCTCTCGAATAAATGTATTTGTGATCCGGGTAATTGAAATTAGATTGATCAAATACATGATATTTTTAAGAATATCAAATTGCTCTGGATTTGTCTTGATTAGAACATCTAAGATAATTTTTTCTGTAAAATATCAGGGTTTGATATCTATTAAAATTTATTTACTAAATATCATCCTAGGTGCATCGTTTGATTCATGAAAAGCTCATTGCATGTTAGAAAATTTAAAAAAATTACAGTAGCATAATTTTGCATGATTACACATTCTGTCCAAGTTTGAAATTTTTTGGACTTGATTTGACTGATAATATGCAAAACAACTCTTGATCTTCATTGGATTTGTGTTTCATTTAATTTGCACATAAAATTTCAAAAAAAAACACTCCTTTGAAAATCTAATCGCTAATCGATCTGAAAAATTACCATAAGAAGAAAGTTGCCTCCTTTTATTCGAACTTGGGTTTGCCAAGTAAAAAATAAAATTTGACCGTTTGCATTAATTTGAGATTAATTTAGTTAAGTGGTCTTTTTGAGAAACAGCAATTAACCCTCTTGCAACAAAATGATACATTAATAATTCACACGAATTAGTTAGGGCATCCTGCCTATTTTTCATTCACTCAGTAGACTAGTTATCTAATATTAGACCAAAGTTTGGACATTGATATGAATATGATTCACAAGCTATGGGAATATTAGATATTCTTGAAGGAAGTAAATAAAATGTTATGAACTTCACATCATGAAAACGTGAAAAAATAACAAACATTTGCATATTCGAAGTGTTTATCGCATTAACGCTAATTTAAGCAAAGCCAAACCATATACGTCAAGGAAACAGTTACTGAAAATGTTTTCAAATATTCTTATGAATATTAGAAAGATATCAGGGTTTCCTCTTGAAGCGTGGGTCTCTAAAGTAAGAGATCACCCAAGTCAAGTTTGATCTGGGCTTGCTTCTCTCATGGGTACAATGATGACTCGTGTTGCTTCCCACGAACTTTGATGTTGACTTCTTGAAGTTGTCCATGCAAGGATGATCAATCTCTTGACTTCATCGTATGTTATCGATCCTTCTTCACACATGAGGAGCACAAAGAAGGATATGATCTTCTCCTCCACAAACACGTGTCAGTAGAGAGAAGAGAGGCTTGACGAGGTAGACATTTTAGGACTTGAAGAGGAGACGTGTAGGAGAAGTGAATTCTCAATGCTCTTCTATTTTTTTTTGATTCTCAAGGACCTTATATTCTTTTGATTCTCATGGTAAGAGAATATTGGGAGGTACAAGCATGCTTTGAAAGAGACGCAAAGCCTTCTCTTTTGTATCCAAGGTGGATGTCCATGAGGTGTCCTCCTCATGGTGGATGTCCATAATATGGTACCTTGTATGGAGGATCAAGGTCTATAATGAAATACTTTAAAATAAGAAATATAGCTTGATCTATCTCCTTTTAGTTACCAATTAAATCAATTAATAAATTAGGTACTAAATCAACCAACAATATGATAGTATGACAATGAATGGTGGTGCCATGTGTCTCTCTACACACGCCCCCTTTACCATAATTGGATTTTTTTATTAATTATTATTATGATAATATATTTATCATAATTTTTATTTTATGAGAAAGACCCTCATATCTTATCAAATCATATTCATAAATCCAAATAAAAATGTAAATCCAATTTACATTTTAAAACTAATGTGAATAATATTCACACATGTGCCTTGAAATAACTATATAAATCATATTGACATAAATATTAATTATTTTGAATCATTATTAATATTAATTAATGAATTATATTTGTGAATCATTTTCATAAAAATACCCTAATAGAAAATTTAGTATAACAATAAAAATTATTGTCTTAATATTGATATAACACAGTACGAGTCCTAATCAAATTAGGACTAGTGAGATACAAATGCAGATACTTGGAGTTCATGTCGGGGACTTCATACTATCCATGTATAGTAACTTGAAATTTGATAACTATACTATTCCACGGTTTATGCCACTTTTAGAGAAACGTGATACACTCATATCTTTTAAGCTCGAGCTGAAGAATTCATACTCCGAGTGAACTCAACAAAACACATCACACTCTATGTGAGATGGATAAAGTATCAATGAGTCAAATCTACCTTCCATTTGGAATGTAGAAATGATATCAACGACTATGTTTATATCAATTTCCATTACTATTTTACTTTCCAACATTTGGACATTGAAACTGGAATTGGAATTGGACATTGGCTTCAAATGAAGTGAGACTCAATCTATTTAACTCTCAAATCATTAAGCTAATAAATGGAGATACTAATATCTATCTGGTTTCCTCGGAATGAAAGTGTCATGGTAGATGATCTGTTAAGATAGATTTAACCTTGACTATTTACAATACTCACTCATCCTTCATACTGGAGGATTTTGATATATCCGAAGCTCAAACCCTAGTTTGTATGTCTTCTTCATAACAAATCAATAGATTTCTTATATGATAATTGGGAGACAATATTAATCATATACTACCCAAAAGCAAATATTAATATCTCAAGTTCGTGTCTTATTTCATAAATAAGACAACCATGTATGGAGGTTCCTTTGCTTTATGATAATTGGGAGACAATATTAATCATATACTTTATGTCTTTGATGCCACCGAGGTTCCTTTGCTTGAGCTATGGCACCAATGTTATCGCAGAGCAATGGGATGGGAGGTTCCGATGAGGAAACTATGCCAATTTTGAGGATGAACTTACACAACCACACAACCTCTTTAGCATTATTCGATGTGGCAATATATTATGCTTCAGTCATTGAGTCAATTGTGGTGTCTTGCTTCTCACTTCTCTATCTCACAATATAACCATCCAATAGGAATAAGAACCCTTAAGTTCACTTCCTATCATCCACATCTGATTGGAAGTCAGAATTAGTGTACCCCAAGACATGGAGATCATTATATCCATAAGCCAAGATGTCATCTTGAGTTCTTCTTATGTACTTAAAGATGCTCTTCACTGTAGTCTAGTGTTTCTCTCCACTGTAGGATTGGAAATGTCTTAACACTCTCACTGCATGGTAGATGTCTAGTCTTGTACACATCATGGCATACATAAAGCTTCCTGAGCTGATGCATAAGGGCATACGACCAAGGATTTCTTTTCCTCAATTGTTTGTGGAGCCATCCCTTTAAGATGAATACCACATCCTAAGGGAAGGAAGTCTTTCTTGGAATTATCCATACTAAATCTTTCCAAGATCTTCTTGATATATCCATGTTGTGATTGTCTCGATACCCTCTTTTCTCTATTTCTGAACAACTTCAAACCCAAGATATAAGAGGCATCTCTGAGATCTTTCATCTCAAAGGTATGGGACAATCAGATCTTAATGCTAGTATCATTCATGTATCAGTCACAATTATAAGGATGTCTTCTACAAAACGCACAATGAACACAATGGTACTCCCACTAAGCTTTTTGTACACACATGGTTCTTCTGGATTCTGCATGAAATAATAACTCTTTATGGTTTCATCGAATTGAATGTTCCAACTACGATAAGCTTGTTTAAGCCCATATATGGATTTATTTAGTTTGCACACTTTAACATCATAAGCTCTGAAGAACTGAGGCTGATCATATAGATATCCTCTTCAAATTATCCATTGAGGAATGTTGTCTTGACATCCATCTACCAAATGTCATAGTCAAATTGTGCAGCTATAGCAAGTAATGCCCTGATGGATTTAAGTATGGACACATGAGAGAATGTCTCATCATAATCGATGCCTTTTCTCTATGCGTCCCTTGGCTACGAGTTGTGCTTTGAAGTTCTATACCTTCCCACCAGGTGCCCTTTTTCTCTAAAAGATCCATTTGCACCCAATCGGTTTGACCTCTTTAGATGGATCTTCAAGGGTCCATACACCATTCTTGTACATGGAGTCTATTTCAGATTTCATTACTAGCATCCAATTGTCCATGTCAAGATCATTTTGAAACTTCATCGAATGAAGTTGGATCAACAAGAGACACTTTGGATACATGGAACCCCTACCTTTCAGGCTTTCTTACAACCCTAGAACAATTTCTAAGAGGTATGAGTGTGCCATTTTCAATTATCTCTTCCATTAATGATGTTGGAATTTCATCGGTTTCACCATACTCGATTAGTTCCTTAACTTCATTATCGTCTTGACTTCTAAGGAATTCATCTTCCAGAAATTTGATGTCTTTAGCAGTAACTACCTTTTGAGTCTCAGGATCATAAAGTTGATGTCCAATACCATTATTTACATATCCAATGAAATAGCACTCTCTAGTGTGGATTCCAACTTCCTTGTATCCACATTTTTAGCATGGAACAAACAACTCCAAATCCTCAAGTGTGTACACTCTTCTTGGTACCATACTAAAGCTCATGAGGAGTTTTAGGTAGAAATTTGGATGGAATCTTGTTTAGGGCATAGGTCGCAGCCTCTACTACATGTCCACCAAAAATAAGATGTAAGTTTATTTTACTCATCAATGATCTAACCATGTCCAACATGGTTCTGTTACATCTCCCTACAACTCTATTGAGGTAAGGAGTACCTGGATGAGTGATATTGGAAATAATTCCTCTCTACTTAAGGCATTCTTTGAAGGTTATAGAGAAAACCTTAAGTACGTCATGGAAGTGTGAACATTACTTCATATGTGATCGAGAGCAACTAGTCGCACTAGTTTCCCGGGGTAGTGGAGTTTAAAAAAAATGATGAAACCACATGATCCAAGAACACTACTCAAATCATTTCATCCATACCACAAAGTAGATATAAGAATACCTCTAGAAGTGTGGTTGCAATCGAAGTCTCTAAACGAAGAGACCACATTTCTCAAGTCTGACCTGACGGAGGAAATGCTTGTGAGCGCATTGTTGAGACGCATCCTTCTCGCAATCCAAGATGTTGATCCAAGCGACGAGTAATCTAATTTCTTCGTATGAAATCCGAGGACTTATTCATGTAAAAGATGCATCAAGGAAGATGAAGATCCATGAGCAGTCGAAGCTGCAACACGATGGTGTAACAGCGACGATGATCTTCTTTAGGGCAAGAGGTGTACGACCACTCATGATGTAGAGAAGGGGGCGTGTATGAGAATATGAGAGAGAGAGATGCAATTCTATTTATGTAAAAAGAAGAGCTAGGTTTGCCTAATCTTTTATAATATTTTGGGAGTCCATGGATCTTAATCCTTGGACAACACAAATCCAATGGTCCAGATTGATTTGTGTTTCTTTCAATGGCCATGATTTTGATATAAAAACACAACAACAATTAATTAAATTAAATTAAATATATATTGAATAAATCATAAATACAAATAAATTCAATCAAATCAACATACCATAAAGGACTAGGAAGGAGGAAAGCCTCCGTCCAATTAAGGGGGGAAAACCACCTTGACTCCTAAATCAAGAGCAGCCGTCCACCCTCTTTGTATCGAAGGGAGGCTCCTCATTCCTATTATATGAGATATTATATCTCATATAATCCTTCCCTATATACAACAACTTTTATTGTATATTATTTCAAAAAAA
Organism: Ottelia alismoides; assembly: GCA_037367405.1. Classification (NCBI taxonomy): domain Eukaryota; kingdom Viridiplantae; phylum Streptophyta; class Magnoliopsida; order Alismatales; family Hydrocharitaceae; genus Ottelia; species Ottelia alismoides. The sequence goes on along the minus strand of JAZKJV010003250.1, from coordinate 412,388 downwards.
ATAATTCCAAATTATTTTGTGAAATACCAATCAAGCCATTGCAAATTTGTGAATCACATTCACAATACAAATAAAATGTAAATTGCATTTTCAATTAATTGTTTAATGTGAATCCAATTCACATCAACGTTTAAATTGTAAATGTTATTTACAAATAGCTCTATCTTAAATATTATAAATCACATTTATAATATATAAAATTAATATGGATAGTACTATCAACATATCCATGATAAATAAATCGCATTTATTTATATTAGATCATCATTTTCATGCATCTAAATAATATGAATCAAATTCACATTATTCTTGGTAATTAAATTTCATTTAATTATCCATTTCTCAATGCATGGATATACATTATATCAATGGAATTATTCTTGAACTCTTTCATGAATAACATGTTTTTTTCGCGGATACTTGGAAATAAAGAAAGGGTGATTGTACGTTCTGCGTATAGTTCCTTGGATATTGAGATCACATCTCAAATCCAGATCTCAGAGACCTCTCAAAGATGTTAATACTATCATGGCATTTAAATCTCATTCAGATCAATTATGAAGATCTGATTTCTACATTGAGAGGAATCACTAAAATACATATACATTTCATCATTCCCTCGGAATGGAAGCATCATGGTTATACTATCATTTATGATCACATCTCCCTCGAGTATTCCTAATACCCGTTGATCATCTATACTCGAAGACCTAGGATAAACCCGATGATATAGATCACTTTACATTGTCATCTTCAGGGGTTTATCCCTAAGTTTCTCATTCAGTAATTTGGAGTTGGCATCGATCATATGCTTTCCAAAAGCATATATCATACCTACAAATTCTTGTCCTGCTTCCATAGCAAAACGACCATGCATGGAATTTGATTGGTGCCAATACCTCATGAGTGAGCTAATGTCTTCCTATTCACAAGTGAATATGTATGATCCCTTTAAGAAATCATATTACTCTTATGACCTTGTATGCACACCAGCTCGCCGATGTATAGACCTTGATTTGGACATCAACCTATTAGTCTGCCAAATGTACATATCCAGACAAATAGCAATACATCTATCTCTAGTCAGAGGATGTGTTCCTACATCATGACAGTATACGGTATAGGTATTTGTTATCTCGATCTCGTTAAGTCAACTCTTTGACCTAACTTGTCTGAAATCTCTAGATCTCTAGTTCTATGCAAAGGACCTACATCAGGAGGTCAGTTAGATATTAGCCTTTACAGAAAGATTGGCACCTTCTTCTCAGGCTGGAGATCATCTCTTAATAATCATTTGATTGTGCTTGATGAGTCAACAATCTAACTCTTCAGATATTCATCTAAGCACCAACCTCTATGATTTAATCATTGAACTAATAGTTGTATGATCATTAATATGGCCATGGTAAATAACCCTAATTGTACTAAGGGTCCTTATAGTGCATTCATTCATTTAATCTTAGGTAGGGACTGAAATAAATCAATAACTTGTATTGATATATCAAACATTACAATAACTAGAAATGATTTGTCTCAAGGTCACATGGCTAACTATCTCCCACTAGCCCTCAGAATCATTTTGGTACAATCTTTAAACCCATACTCATAACATGTTGGTCGAAAACCTTCTATGTCGAAGATTTGGTAATGTTTCGGCAGAGGCCACCTAGGTGATGATGATGTCACCATGCTTTTGAATATCTTGAATGATGTGACATTTCCATTCAACATGCTTGCTATTTTGATGCCATCTGGGTTCCTTCACCTAAGCTATGGCTCCTGTATCATCACATAGTAGAAGGATGGGAGTATCAGAGGAAACTACGCAAAGCTCCAGGTTGAACTTGCGTAACCACAACGCCTCCTTTGCAACATCCGATGTGGCAATGTATTCAGCTTTTGTTGTTCAATCGAATGTAGTATCCCGCTTCTTACTTCTCCAACTCAGAGCACCACTGTTCAACAGGAAGCTGATGTTGACTTTCGATCATTAATATCCAACTGGAAGTCTGGATCTGTGTATCCTAAGACTTGGAGATCGCTATCTCCATTGACCAAGACGTAATTGATTAATCCACATTTCATCATCTTTATTTGTTTATTTTAGCTTAAATCCCTTCTTAAATACTTGTCAATACTAATAAATCTTTGTTTTTATTATTCATTATTATTTTATAAATATTATGTAAATATCATTTTTAACCCAAAATAAATGAATATATATATATATATATATATAAATGAAAAAATAAAGAAAAATGATTACAGGTTGATTCTCACCCCAAGAGAAGGTCAAGATCTGTCCTTATTGACAAGGAATAAAGTAGGAGAAGATAAAGCCTAGTGTAGGTAAATAAAGAAAATCAAATCCCAATTATCTTGTACAAATTACACATACTCCATTATTTTTGTATATAATTCTTTAGTCTAGTTTATCTATCACTCAATTCATCTCAAATAAAAACATTTTTTCTTGGAACTTGTACATAAAAATCAGTTGTAAGTACTAAAAATAATTACAAGAATATAAATTGTACATTGTGTAAATAATGACACTTTGAAAAAGTCGTAAAGCCAAACTTGTCAGACTCGTATCTTCTCCATACGAACTCAAAGTAAAGAAAACTCACTATTATTGTACTCTAGATATAATAAGCTTTAAAATGAAAGTAGTTTCATTAAAATCTGAGTTAATTGTAAAATGTGGATTTTTGAAGTGTATTTTATATTGTACATATACTATATATTTTATTTAGTTTATGTACATAATTATTAATATTTTATTTTTAAATATTTTAAATTATGCATTTTATCTGAATAAACTGCAAATAAAAATGTACAAAAATCATATTCATAAAAATAAATTATAATGTATATTGTACTTGTATCACTATGTGTAAATTGTTAATATACCTATTTATTTAAAGTAATAATTTTTTTCTTAAAAATACAATCAAAATATGAACAAAATCCTTGTTAAATATTATAAATAAATAAAATATTAAATTATATAATTATTAGTAAAAAATTATTAAAAATCAAGATGTTGTATATATAGGTATAAATACCTATGAATAAAAGTTAATACTTAATTTAACCTATGTATTTAATTTATTAAAAATTAACATAAATAAGTTTATTTATTTTTAACATCTTTATTTATATTACTTATTTAAATCCATTTTCAATTTAATTTTAATTTAATTTTCATTTTTTTGGATATTTTGTCCTTTTCCCATTTTGTCCTATAGCGAGCTCCTCCTCACATTGGTAGCCCAGGTCTATTGACTCAGGTCAGCCTCCACATTTCCAGATTTGCCCGAATAACATATCTCGCCAAGCCTTCTTCTCATCTTTTTTCATCTTGATTTAGAGATCCATCATGCTTGATTTGTACACAGATTTTATTGCCCGAATAAGAAGCTCCATATCCATATTATTAGTTTCATGATCCGTGTCTCAATTCGTGCAAACCTCCCATTTGAAATTTCACCTAGACCCATCGTCTTTAAATACTTCTTCCAGCTCTTTTAGTGCTTCAGTGCCATTTTCCACCTTCAATTATGCCTGAGGTCGAGTCCAATAGAGAGAAATTGTGACAGGGCATCACCTCCACGATTGGGAACGCTAATTAGAGGTTGGGGGACGCGATCCATCACGATGGACGGAGCTCCATCAGATCATTGATACTTCTCTGAATTACGCATCATATCAAGGCAATAATTCATTTTGTCCACTGTAGGAAGATTTAGGTCCATTTCTTCTCGATTCCATTTTTATGTTTCGCATTTAATTTCTAATTTACCTAATTCTGATCACCATTCCATCCGAGCTCCGATCAACATGATCGAAGCTCCTTGATCCTTCACTCTCATATCCGACTTGCGCATTACCTTCACCATATCTTATCAATCTTTTTTCACATTCCGAACACTTCCATATCACATCGGATCTAGAGTCCAATCTCATTTTCGACCACCCCCTCAACCAGAGACATCCATTCACCCATACTCTTGGTTTTCCTCCTAATAAATTTGGTAGGAGCTCCTTTTCCAAGCTATATCCCTTTGCAGGTCGCTGATAACATGACTTTGGCTAATTCAGGTTAAGTTAATTAATTTGTCGTTGTGCCTAAATTATCCAAACAGGAATCGAGAAATTTTTATTCAACCACGAAACAAATCACGCAAGTAAAGAAAGTAGTCTAAGCTGTTATTATTAACCTGTTATAGCATCCAGGGTCAATCACAAGGAGGCATCTATTTTTAACGAGGGTCAATCAAAACAATGAAAAATCAAAGAAAAGAAAGAAGGAAATACAAAGCAAACAGCCCTTGCCCTTTTTTATGGATTTTTCTCTTTTTAATTTTGTATGAGATTTTAATTTTTATGAATTTTTATGTTTTCTTATTGTCAAATTTTTAATGTTCTTTAGTTTTACAAAATTTTGTATTTTGAATATTTTAAATAATGACAAATAAAGAACATGTAAACAAGGTAAACGACCACTCTTTTTGGATTTTTTAAATATAGTAAAAATAGCCAGAAAAAACAAGTAAAAATATTTTTGGGTTTTTGATAATTTTTTACTATTTTTGTAATTTTTCAAGGGTTTTTAGATTTTTTAAGATTTTCAAAATGACCAAAACATGGAATAAAGCAAACAACGCAAAGCCGGGAGTAGTTTTCAAATTAAAAATAGAAACTAAGCTTAAACATCTAGTTGTTAATTTAATCAAAAACTATACTTAAATACCTACAAATAAAGATCAAGAATACAATTTTTTAAATTCTCAAAGATTTTATATGATTTTTATGGTGTTTTTACAATTTTGTAAATTTTTAGAGTTTTATAAAAGCAAATTAAATGAAATTTAGATAGAAAATCAACAAATAAAAATAAAGTTACACTACTTTTTTAGAATTTTTGAAGGTATTTTCGATTTTTTATGGATTTTCTATGGCAAATAGGGAATTTTTAGTTGATTTTTTATTTTTTAGTAATAGAAAATAAAGGAAAAAATATCGAACAAAATTTACCACAAATAAAGGACACTAGTAGGCACTAATCATAATTTTTTGGGGATTTTTTATTTAAGTTTGATATTTATAGTGTTTAATAAAAGAGCAAGAAATAAAACAGGAAACAAAGGACTTGAATGCAATTATTATGATTTCTAGGGCCAAATAATAACTAGTAATAAAAATATAGGGCAATAAATGCAGAAAGTCATGCGCTATGTGTGCGTCGCACGTGAAAAAAAACACACAAGGGTATATCTGCAATTAACCAAAAGTTGCTCTATTTCCTTAACACATGAAAGCACAGGTGAAAATAGGCAAATAGCCCCAAATTCATGCGTACATGCACATGAATGCGGTTCGGCGGGACTAAAGTGCAGATATGAGAACTATGAGGTCCATACTGCAAAGGTTTATAACTAGCTATTACATTTATTGTACTAAAATGAAATGACAGAAAATACAGGGTGATAGGGGAAATATACACAGTAGGTAGCGTGCTATGTGCGTGTGGCTATGACGGTTCTGATGAAGCATAGGTATGGATATAATGGCTCTGAAAGCTGTGCTGACGTATGGCTCTGATCAGTGGTGGTGGCACAGATATGACGGTGTAAATGAAAATGTGTGATATGTGGCACGGATCCAACGTGGATCTAATCGGACCGCCCAGATTTGGGCATGAAGGGATGGTCCGGATCAAAACTAGGGTGCACCTCCTAATCTAGCAGCTTTGAAGGAAATTGCACAAACTGCAAAGAAGGCGTTGTCGGGGTTGCTTCGATCTGCTATATCTAATGCTGCAAGACTCGGATCGATCGACTAAGTGATCCCGGAACAAGCTACAGTAACTCTACATCGATTTGGAGCCTTAGATGACTTCGGGAACTGCTTGATGAAGATCTATAGAGTACGATACCTGGAGAAGCTCAGCTGAGTTAGTCGAGGGTTGAGTCAACCTCTCATGCACACCTAACCCTACAAGAAAATCGAGGCTCGGAGATGAAGCTCCAGCCGATGTTATTTGGCAGAAACAACAAGAGAAGCGACGTGTATGAGTGGTTGTTCTCCGGTGAAGATGGAAGAAAGAGGACTGACCCTAAATCCAACTCGAAGGTAGAGTCTAAGGATGATCATGTTCTGTTTGAAGATGGAGGATGATGTGAATAGTTCATCAGTGTGGATGGATGCAGGAAATGGAGCTCTGAATAGTGGGTTGGAGTGGTGACGACAGACGATGGTGATGAAGATAAAGTTGAAAAGAAACTGTGACATAGATGAAGATGAAGCTACTTGAGGATCGGATATGGCGAATAACTATGGAGTAGACAACAGTATAATGGCCTTGTATTCCACCGCGGGAGGCAGATGAGGCTGGTCACAGGGGAGGTCTCTGGCCACGAAGCAAATATTCTCAAACAACCACCAACTCAAGCTCCAAAAGGATCCTACAAGATCCTGTCACTACCCTAGAGATGTTGGTGGATAAAGAAGAGCCGCGGAGCGAACTGGAACGCGATGGAGGGGATGCGATCATTTATAGGCTCCCTAGGTGTCTAGAAAGATCGAAAGTTTTCACGTGAACTGAGGGGGATTCAGACCCTCCTAGGTATCCATGAGGATCACGGATCTTCAAGAAGCAACCGGGTCCACAATTCAAGGTGAGAGGAAATCGAAATCGGGCCGATGAAATCGAAGAAATCGGGTCTAGCAAAGCTCAGTCGGGTCCGGACCTGGGAGAGAGAAGGTTGACCCAGGTCAACAGACTCAGGTTGACCAATGAGAAAATTTCATTTTAAAAATAAAAGAAAAATCTACTAAAAATAGTAAATTATTTTTAATAAAAAGTGATAAAATTAAAAATGTTAGTTAGTTTACAAACTATTTTGTGTGATTTTAATAGTTTTAATACAATATTTACTATATTATATACAATTTACATTAATATGTATAGGTATAATATACCTATATACTATATACATATATTTCTATTTTGTTATTTTTACACAAATACATTATATTATATATTTTATTTATTTAAAATATAATTAAATATTTCTATATTGTAAATATATATATATTTATTTAACTTAATAAATTAATTCACAAAAAATTAGAAAATCTAATTAAACATGATACGTATGTACAATAATTATATTATTTTAACTTTTAATTTTTTATGTGTTTTGAATTTTATTTTTTTGTTTAACTTTTATATAAAATAAATACAATTTGTATAAAAATTTAAAAATACAATATGTGCAAAACTAAATAAAAATAAATATAAATAAAAATATATACAAGTATAAATATAGTACACTATACAAACAATCCTCCCAAAAAGCCAACTTTCAAAACGTAACTTCAAAAATAATGAAACCACTTCATTTTAAAGATTATTTTATTTAGGATACAATGAAAGTGAGTTTGTTTAATTTGACTTCATATGGAGAAGGTATTGATATTTTTATTCTTATTTTGCCACTTTTTCTGAGTGTTGTATATTTTATTCTATACAAAATTTATTTTTACAATTATTTTTATTATTTACTTAAAACTTTATGTACAAATTGTATTACGGAAAATAAATTATTTTGAGATCTTTTTATTAAGAAATAAAATATTACAAGGTTTATACAAAATGAAATATATACAGAATAAATATAGAGTCAATTATATTTACATGATTTTCTAGATTTTATTAATATTAATACACTAAGGACTTTATATGTCCCTACTTTATTCCTTTTCGATCAGGTCAATTCTTGACCTTCTCTTGAGGTTCGGGTCAGTCTATATTTATTGCAAAATTGCAACCTTCATTTATTTCATTACTTTTGTTTTTCTTCTTTATTCTTTTATTTTGAATAAATAAGTGTTAATTATACATTATTAACAAATATATGATGAATGACAATTTATTGATTTTATCACATATTTACATATGTTTTGATAATGAATTTGGCTAAAATAAAAGAATAAAGATGATGAATTGTGGATTCATCAGTCTTCTATACTTTAACGTTGCTAGTCCCATAGCAAACACTTATTTAAAAAAGAAGTGAAAATAAAAATAAAGGAAAAAAAGGAAGAAAGGAGAATTAATGTTGGTTATTAAACTTATCTTCAAAAAATTTTAGTATGGAGCTCGATCAGACCTTTGCATTATTAGTTCGGCAGAACCTTACTGGGAAATAGATTTAAGACTCAACAACCCTTAAGTTCCACAATTCTATGGTCATGTCGCCTCAACAGTCAGGTCAGAACAAGTCTATATACGCTAACTCTTATGGCTATGAATGTTTACTTGTATAATGTAAATGATATATAACTCCCCAACTAAAAATTCGCAAAGAAACAACCTCCCTCAACAAGCTAACTCTAGTCCCCCAATCTAGTAACTCTTAACTCAAGGAGCGGGGTATTCCCTTCTAAGTTCAAGTGCAATAAGCTCAAGAAGAGGGGGAAATAAGAGAATGGACCATGGCCAATGTAGCCATGTATCTAGTGGAGCTTGACTAGTGTAGTCACGTTTCCAGCTTTTCTGAGTTGAGGAAATGAATCACATAAGCTTTTCTTATTCAATATATACACTCCGACATGTCTTTTATCTTCAATCAAGCCTGTCCTTTTTTTGAAGTTTTTTTTCGTTTCATTTTTTAACATGTATACAATGTGTGCAGCATGTATATAAGGAGTTTTTCTTCTTGAGCCAATAGACTATCCCACTTTTGAAGCATTACTGCAACCCATAGCTTCCTGTCGTTAGACCTTAATGCTACTAGACCAAGTTGAGATGAACTACCCTCCCTAGACGAGGATAGATGTTTCCACTAGTTGTAACACACTTGTGTGCTACCCCAAGCCAAATTATTATGCCCCCTCATCATCTCATCTATGAAGAGTTACGTGTAGAGTGTGTCCAAGTCAAGCCACTATTTATAAGGGTCATGCATGCCTCGAAATATTCTACTTAGAAAAATCAAGATGACATGTGAACATAGCCTTGTGGACTCAAAGAATTAAGTCACTAGACCTGAAGAGCCTCAACTGCAATTCCTATAAGGTTCCTCTGAAGTTAAGTGGATTAATGTTTTTACCAAGCTCCATTCTTCAATTTTATTGTAGACTAGTTTAAATGTCCACATTAATTATGAAAAATGCTTATCCACATGCATATACATATATTTACAAAAACTTCTTCTTATGGGATTTTTTTAAGATATGCAATTTTTATGGAGTTTTTAATTATTCAAATTTTTAGGTATTATGAAAAAGAAGGAAAAGAAAGCTTTTACAAACACACACATATTTACACAGATTTTTATACAAAACTTTATACAAGATCTATATACAAGATTTTACAAAGAGAATATTTACAAGTTTTATGTACAAGATTTACATGTGGATTTTATCTACAAATTTTATTAAATTATTTTATATACAAAAGAATTTTATATACAAATTTTCATTAACAAAAGAATTTATGTACACATGGATTTTATAGGTTTACAAAAATAATTTTTATACCCATACTTGATAACCAATGCGATAAAATATTTTTCAAAAAAATTCCGAAAATTTTTCAATTTTTTTAAATAATATACAAAAGATTTCTCAAAACTATTTTTACAAACTTTTTACATATCATTTTACAAACAATTTTTTAAAAAGGTTTTTAAAACGTTTTATTTTCAAACATTTTAAAAACATTTGTACTATATACATAATTTGATACAAAAATAATTTACAGACATTTTACAAACAAAATATTTTTATAAACAATTTAAAAAAATTTATACAAGAATAATTTTACAAAGGTTTTTATATATAATTTTTAAAAATAATCTATAAATCACTTTACAAATTTTTTTACAAACATTTTTCAAAATATTCTTATTCAAATTTTATAAATAATAGTCGTATTATAAACGCCAAAGTTTGAGTTATGGCTAAAGTATATACAAAATATTACGACACCCACTATACTTAGCTTGAACTATGTCCTCATAGTGATAATAGAGCGACAAAGGAAGACATAACTCGTGCTAACTATAGAAAGCTGAAAACAATATTATACTACAATGACTTGAAAGAATGATAGAATAAATTGAATAAAAGTTAGTGAGTCCACATATACTTAATATCAAATATTCCTAAGTATCGAAGATTGTACAAGTGGGGAAGACTGAGGAATAAAATGTACATGAAGTCAATTACTCGACTTCTACCCCCTATAATTAGGGCAAAGTATCCCTAAATATAGAAAAGAATATCAACAAATGAGGGACAAAGTGCGAAAACTATCAACGAAGTGAAAAAAATATATTACTTCCCCCATACTTAGGGTCAGATGTCCCTAAGTATAGGCAACAAAACAATGGTAATAGAACGAAAAGATATATTAACAACATAGGTCCAACACCCCCTATACTTAAGATAAAGCACATCCTAAGTATAGCAAGAATCCTAAGCGAGACCTGGGGTGTTAAACAAAAATGGAAGAATGAAAGAATAAAATAGAAAACACAGATATATAAAGATGCGGAACGGAAGTGTATATTAGGTATTTGACAAAATGATTAGAATCAAAACACACACCTCATACAAAATGAATCGGAGCAACATTAAAAGTGAACGAGTCATGATCAAGAAAATGCTTCAGGCGTTGACCGTTGACTAGAAAGGAGGATTCTAAATACAACTCGGATATGTCAATACTGCTATTGTCGCGCACGTTTCTGACCAAATATGGTCCTTTCCACTTGCTTTGTTTTTCCCTGGAAATATCTCAATCGTGCATCAAATAACCATACTCTCTGATTCGTCTCAAACTGCTTATGGCTGATGTGTGAATCATCTCATATCTTCGCTCTTTCCTTATATTGTAGGCCACTTGAAAAGGTTGTATTTCTAAGCTCCTCCAGGGCTTCCTACTTTGCTTTCCTCTGATCTCCTACACTCTCTGGATCCAAGAATATCTCTATGACTTCCCATAGTGTTTTGTTCTTGATATCCACAAGTAAGTGGCATGGCTTGCCATAAACGAGTAGAAATGGAGATGTAACCAAAGGAGTCTTGAAGGATGTCGTATAGGCCTAGAAGACTGAGTCCAATTCTTTCGATCTCGGTGGACAACCTTCTGCAATATAATTTTAATCTCCTGGTTCGAAACTTCGACAAGACCATTCATATGTTGATGATATGGAGTGGCAACTCTATGGTCTATGTTGAACTCATTAGAAAGGGACCTTACCTTGTCGTTGATAAAATGAGTACCCCCGTTAAAAATCAGAACTCTAGGAACCCCAAACCGTCATATGATATTCTTCTTAAAAAATCTGCAAACATTCCTCGGATCAGTGACTCGGGCGAGGATGGCCTCAACCCAACGACTCACGTAATCTACAACCAACAAAATGTACTCAAATCTCTGAATTTTGGGAATGGGCCCATAAAATTAATGCCCCATGCTTCAAAAACCTAACAGAAGTGAATGGGCTGCATCGACATCATGTCTCTATGACCACAACTACCCATCCTCTAACAGTTAGTACAACTCTATATGAATTCATCTGAATCCTTGAAGAGTGCTGGCCAGCAAAGGCCGGATTGGAGAACCTTTTGTGTTTTCCTTCTCCCTGAGTGACGTCCTCCTGCCTCAAGCTTGTGGCAATAGGTGAGAACGTTGTGGTGATCTTCCTAAGGAATACATTGATGACAGAAACTATCCCCTCCTTTGTAGTAAAGTGTGGGATCCTCCCAATGGCACGACTTGGCTTTCGTGAGGAAAGTCTCAAGTCATTGTCTGGTCCAACCTTGTGGCACTTTCTTGGTAATAAAATAGTTCACAATGTTAGCATATAAAGGGAGAGATGTAATAGCAAGAATCGCCTCGTTTGGCAAAGTCTCAATAATAGGTGTGGTTGTCTTTGAATCCTCAAGTTGCTCTAATCGAGAGAGGTGATCCGCCACAACATTCTTGACTTTTGGCTTATCCTTAATCTCACGATCAAAGTCCTAAGGATCCATCTAGTCAATCATTCCTTGGCACCCCTCTTAGCCATAAAGTACCAGATGACTGTGTGATTAGTTTAGATAGTCACTATAGATCCAAGAACGTATGATATGAACTTATCTAAAGCAAAGACTACCACTATCATCTCCTTCTTTGTAACAATATAGTTTCATTGGGTGGCATCCAAAGTCCTGCTAATGTAGTGAATGGAAAAAGGTAAACCATCCCTCCTATGTCCTAAAACTGTCCCTACAACAAAATCTAAGGCATCCGTCGTGATCTCGAATGGGAGAGACTAATCAAGTGGCTGAAGGACAGGAGCCTGCACAACCAGATTCTTGAGAGTCTCAAATATTGAAAGAGACTTATAATATACAAGGAACTCGGTGTATTTTGTGGGAAGATCAGTAAGCGGTCAGCAATATGACTAAAGTCCTGAATGAACCGTCGCTAGAAACCGACATGTCCCAAAAAAGTTCGCAACTGCCTCAAATTGGACGGTGGAGTGAGCTTCTTGATGATATCCACCTTTATCAAATCGACCTCCATGCCACTATTGGAGATAATGTGACCAAGGATCATCCCTTTAATCATCATAAAATGACTCTTCTGCCAAGAAAGTAAAAGGTTGACCTCAATGCACCACTGAAGCACATTTTCTATGAAAGAAAGACAAGCATCAAATCTATCGTCATAGACTGAAAAATCATCCATGAAGACCTCTAAACAATCACCTAAAATGCTCAAAAAGATGGAAAGCATGCACCTTTGGAATGCAGCCGAGGCATTACATAGTCTAAAGGGCATTTGTCTAAAAGAATATGTCCTAAACAGACATGTGAATGTCGTCTTATCTTGGACTTCGAGTGCAATAGCCACCTGATTATACCCCAAGTACCCATCAAGAAAGCTATAGTGACTCTTCCCAACAAATTTCTCAATATTCTTATCAATGAATGGTGGCGGGAAGCGATCCTTCATGGTAGCATGATTCAATCATCTATAGTCCACACATACCCTCCAAGAAGTGGGTACACGGGTAGCAATCTCCTCTCTGTCCTCATTCATAACTATAGTGATACCCATCTTCTTGGGTACCACATGTAACAGACTAACCCATTTGAAGTTGGAGATGGGGTAGAAAATCGGTACTCCACAATATGGATATTTCCTTCGTAACCACGTCTCGAAGATTTGGGTTCAGCTTGTGCTGAAACTCATGAGAAGGCTTTGCATCATCCTCGAGATAGATGTGGTGGGAGCATAGAGCTGGACTTATCTCATGTATATCTGCTACTGGCCAACCAATTGCCTTACGATTTCTATCAAGAATCTCTATCAAACAAGATTCTTGGACAATAATCAAACCTACTAAGATAATGATTGGAAACATATCTGGTTCTCCCGCAAGAAATTTGTACTTCATGCTCTGCGGTAAGGTCTTCAATTCTGGAAATGTGGGAGCTCGTAAATCTGTCCTCTAAAATGTCTGCGTTGAAAGCTTTTAGATATGAATGTGAAAACTCTCTTTGTATCTCTGAACTCGACGAAGTTGGCCCTACTGGTGTCTCTATCAACTACACTGGCACTTTCTCCGTCCTAGTTGTAGGCTCTACATAAATCAAATACAGAAGGCACTTATTAAACTCCAAGTAGTAAAAGTCTGTATATATATCGGAGGGATCATAATGACAAGAAATGAAATCAGCTTCGCCAACCGAATCAACATCACCAGCCTATGTGGTATCCTGCTCCAAAAGTGCGCTCTCTGAACTCTCACCAACTGTCAACTGTAAATCTACTACCTCTAAAGATGTGACTAGAGCTTGTGAATCCTCATCTTCCCAAACTACTTCATCATCTATAATTACAACTTCGCACTCGTGGTGGATGTCTATCTCTGAATATGTCGTCTACTCTGAGCAGGTTGAATTTCTAGATCTCAACTCCTCAATCGTCTCTGTTTGTTTAATCATTCCCTTGACGCAAAAGTATATCTTACCACTATCATGATCAGACACGAACTTTGTTGTCACCATGCAAGGTCAGCCTAATATGATTGGGGTACTGGTCACGCATTTCGGGATCTCCACGTCCAACACGATGAAGTTCACGGGGAATTTCAGGCCTTGAATGGTGATGACAACGTCCTCCAATAACCCCTTCGGCGTCTTGACATATCTTTTTTCAAACTGAAGAGATGTCATGCTCTGTCTAAGAGGGCCAAACACGAAGTAGTCGAGTAAGGCTGTTGGAAGAAGGTTAGTCGAAGATCTGATTTCAAATAGAGTATGATCGAATTGCTCGTGAATATTGCATCTGACATACAAAGCCCCTACATCTAGCCTCTCGGTTGGAAAATGGTTCAGGATAGCAAAGCATGTGGCATGGGTAAGCACATGGATCTCTACAATGTGGTTGTGCCTCTTCTTCTTAAAGACAATGGTCTTCTCTCAAAGATTCTTCTGGAAGAGAGGGATGTGCTTGATGAATCTCAGATTCATTACTCTAAATCTCATTTATTAAGCCCAAATCCCTAAAAATCAATAGCATATCTGCATCTATTCCGCATAATTAGCATTCATGCATGTTTTCATAAGAATTGCATTTTATCCATTATTTCTGCACAAAATAAGAAGCCAAAAATCCAAGCCAAAAATTACCGGTAAATAGCCTAACTTCCCTGATTTTTAACTCATTCCTGCTAACTCCGAATGATCCAAAACCACCTCCACTGTGTACATATCACTAACAAGAATAAAGGAAAAATACAAAAAAATTACTAGCCCAGATAAGTGGACCAAAAACCCAAACCCTAATTTCAAGATTTACGGACTAAAAACCTCATATCTTCTTCATCCAGTGTCCATTTTAATCCTACTCACTTATGAACAAATATACATTCAATTACCTTCAAAACAAGACCAAGTTCAAGTGAATCGGAGCTCATATGTGAAAATTGGGTTTTGGGTCTCTTTTGTACATTTTGTATTTTAGCTGATTTTGACCTATTATTTTATGTACATAATTAACCTATTTTAGTTCATTTCTTTTTCATTTTTCTTCTTTGATGAAAGTTTTATTAAAATGCGTAAAAATCCGAATCCAAATTGAGCATGAAATCAAAGAAACAAATTGAGTCCGAGTCTTCACTAACCGACTGTACAAAATTGGTCTTTTTCATGATTTATTTTATTTCTTCTTTTTCTTTCTAACTCTCTTACGCTTAACCCGAGCTATGTCTTCTTTACGCTTCTTGTGCTCTGAGGACACAACACTCACTGAGTATAGGGGGGTTTGCATATATACTTTGCATATATTTTACCCATATCTCGTACTTGCACGTAAGTTTATATGTATTTACAGGGTGGATAATTAATTCAAAAAAAAGTCTGCCTCGAAAATCATGCACGAATTTTGATATACATAACTCTAGGTTGTTCCTTTGCCTCCTTGTGTTTGACCATGGGAGTTGCCCAAGTAAAATAAATATAAAACCGCATTGATTAAAATTGACGAATATTTTATGTGGTTATTTTCTTGACCGATTACGATTGCCGCCTACAACGAACGACAAATAAAATCATCATTTTTAGCATGAACAAATTACAACACATCTTCTTCTTAACGTGGCGAATTTCGAACTCGTCAGATGGTGCCGTTTCCGAGGAGGCAAACAACTTAGTTTTGTGTTTTGAAAATTTCTGTTCAGTTTTCCGCATTCGAGTAGTCTAGCCCCCGAATTTGTCATTGTAAATTCCATTTTTTTCTTGCAATTTATTTTCAGCATTTTTTCCTCTTATTTATTTTTGATTTATTTTTGAGTCACTCTCTTATATTTTCTCTCTTATTTTTCTTACGAGGTACTCGGCATACGTCAAGCAGTTTTTCAAGAAACCGAAGCATCTTCACCGACTTCCGAAAAAGCTACAATTAATTTAAGATCGAGTCGAGTCGTGATAGAGCGTAGAGTCTAGGATTTTAATTTCTGTAATTGTATTTCTGTAATTAATTGCTCATTTATAGCGGTGTCTGTTTGGACTCTCGCGTGGGTAAAAAGACTCTGAACTTTCTTCTGTGGTGTGTCATGGCCTATTTCACTCTCTGGTGAGGGTGGGGCCCGACTTGAGTGGTGATTAGGATAGACCTGCACATACGGCTCTCAGAGCATTTTAGTTTCTTGATTATGCTCATAGGACTTAAGCCACACATCATATTAATTGAGACACAAATAGATCGTTCAATTTAGCCAAAATTTAACTCAGTTCTTTCCCACTAATAGAACTTTCCGCTTAGGTGTGGTTTTTCATCGGCTTGCATTCATTTAGAATAATTTTTTAATTCTTGTATTGCATCCTACATGGAGATTATGAGGATTCACTGTAAGTCTTCTAACTGAGCATACATCATTGTTTTCACGTGCATCAGCTTTTTCCCGAACTCCCCTCTTGGTTTTGTCACATAAAATTTAAAGGAAATTGGGACTAGACGGTAGACGTGTATTTGTGCTCATTTAAAATCTTCAGTGATCACCTAATTAAAATTGGGATTGCTAAATATATCCGATAAAAATAACCCATAAAATCAAGAATTTCTACGGGAGAGCAACCTCGACATTGGATGTTTTTATTTTTCTAAGCGAGAGATGACACTTAAGGCTAGAGCCTAAAACTGGATTTTCATATTGACTACTGATTCTACAAAAAACGATTAGCTACTTCTTTGTGAGGATCTACGGGAAGCCGGTAAACGGTCCGGATTTCCTTAGCAGAGTGGATGGTTTAGAGGACAACGTGTAAGGCTCTGTCCTCAAGTAACGGGTAGTTGTTCTACAGTCCGTACTTACTCCCATACTGGCTGAAAGTAGATGCAACTAGTCATAAGAATTCGGGCCAGTCATTACGAAAATGTCCGGCACCTAACAACTCGCTAATTTTTTTACAAGATTGTTTCATCACCAATTAAAATCGAAAAGATAATAGCCGAACTCTTACGGTTTCATCGTGTGAGTTGGTGAACCTGTGGTTTGATTTGTGTTTTCATTAGTGTGTGTGAATCGATTTCAAGATCAATAGCCGCACATTTGATAAAATTTCTTTTGACTGTCCCGTGCGATCATCTCTCTCCTTTCTTGGTTTAAATCTCATCATGGAACTCTTATCCAATAACTCTTGCAGACCCAACCATTCGTTCCTTTCAGCTCTTTCAAAAGTGGCCGAACGTTTATCTGAGAATCCGTCAGAGCTATACTATGAAAATAAATTCGTATCGGTTAGACCCAAAACACCTCCTCCTACTTCCACAAGATACTCTCAACCATCAATAGATCCATCCCTCTCTAAAGGTCTGATATACTCTCTGAATGACAACCCTTTGTATTCAGATCATACAAACTAACAACCGATTGAGGTCTGCACTTCTTCATACGTCAATCCACTCTATGCCGATCATAAGATTCATCCTTCATATTCGGTAAATGTCAATCCATCATTAATGGGATATGATAACCACATGATTGAATTGAACACTTCTTCACCTCTTCCATCAACCCTCCCCTGGAACACAAATGAACAATCATCATCTTGGATTGACCAAGAAAACCCCCTCTTCAGGCATTATATTCATACAGAGGATTGGACAGATCACATATAAACACATCAACCCTGTATGCTGACTTCATAATATCAAGGTCTGACAACTTATAATCAAAGGATTGAACTCTACTCGGACCAACTCCACATACTTAGACCATATGAGCAACCGCCTTCCATAAATATTGAGGAGATATTTTCAAAAAATGATGATCATATATCGAATATTTCAATAGACTCCTCTCCTAGAATATATAGGAAAATGGAAGAGGAAATTCAATTACAAAAACACACCCCAACTGCTCCCATGATTGGTCATGAAAAGATTTTGGAGGATATTTTGAGGATGAATAAGAAATTTGATTTAATGGAGGATAGATTTTGAGAATTTCCCGATCGATTAATTTCAATCTCTAGTAGCTCGGATCTAAAAATGAATGAGGAAATGATTGGATCTATGATTAAAAATTTTGAGGATATCCAGGAATCTGGGGACGATTCTGATAGTGTAACTTCTGCATATTATTCCCCTTGAAATGATTATGCCTTTGACTCCCACTCTGAACATCAGAACCCCTGCTCATCTGAGGAGTACACCACATCACCACACCACAAAGAAAATACCAAAAAAATTGGAATATTTGAAAATCACAAAAAATCGAAAATCTCGAAAAATTCATAAAAAATGAAACTGAAGAAGATCTGAAGAATTTGGATCCTGTTGTACGGGAAGCATTGGAAACGAATTTGATTTTTGAACTTCCCTTTCTCCAGGCCATTGAGCACTTCCCTGACCTTAAAGAATTTGTAATGAATAAATTAATTATGAAAAAGTCGGGCAGGATTAGAACAAAGACTGAAAGACATATCTTGTCAATGGCCTCCTCCTTGGTGTTGAGGAGAAAAACCAAGAACCATATAGTGAAGCGGTTGCCCAGATTTTACTGTGAAATTAAAGACACAATTTTCATCCATGCTCGAATTGATGACGATTCACCGATCAATATCCTCCCGACCTCTATATTCCACGAACTCAAACTCGGACCGATTAAAAAAATATGGGAGATTGTTCAATTGGCTGACCGATCGATAAAGCGGCCGAGAGGAATCATTTCTGTCATCATGACATTCCAAGGTGCTCCGCTCAAGGTAGAATTCACGATCATTGATATTGAGCATCAAGGAGAATTCACCCAGTCTCCAATTATTCTCAGAAAGCCGTTCTTAGCATTGGCTAAGGCAATTATTGATTGTGAGACTCGGGAAATCAATTTCACAGCATTGGAAGCACTTAGATCTGACCCTGTCTTTGAGGAACCACGATCTTCTGAGGCAACCCATGAAGTCCCTGACAACCGCAACCATGAAATGGTAGAAGAGAACTACTCCGCTGCTACACCTGAGATAGTGGTTGTTGATGAAACGATTGGTTTAGAGAATCTCCCACCTGCTCCATTTTCTGTTGCTCTCACCATGGAGAATCAAGTACATGAATCATATGATCCGGAGACTTATGCATGGGCACACCTTGGGTCAACCTATTCTGACTACATGGATCACATAAACTTGATGCATGAATGCTAAAATGTCAAGTCAATTGAGAATGAACATGCAGAAACTCTCCCCATCATTTCAATTCCCGCAGATCTCAAAATAGACAAATCCTTCTTTTACGATTTTGAGACATATGCATGGTCGCACCCAGGGGCATCCTTCTCTGAATATCTTGAGCAAATCATCCCAAATCGAGAGTGCACCAACATTCAGGAGACTAAGAACAAACACACAGGACGAATACCGACCAAGAAGAAAATTTCCAATGGTTGTTCATCTGGATACTCAAGTGAATCGACATCTTCATGAAACAAGAGAAAGAAAGTCACCTTTGACCTTTCGGAAGAGGAATCCGTTGATGATCCCTCATCAGGTCCGGAAAAGGTTGTCTACATGAGTTAAGTGTGTTCGGCAGCTCTAAAGCCATATCTACGCAAGGATTAAAAATTCGATTCTCATTGGACAACTCTCATTCCTAACTACTATTCATCCAAAGCTGATGTTCCTGCCCTCTTCAAGTACACTGGAATTATTTCTTATGAGCTGACTGAGACCAGTGCTTCCGAGTATTCATCTGAGGACAAACTGCTTGATCCTAAAAAGGAATGAATGTTGAGGAAACAACTGAAGAAACAAAAAGATCAGAATATTTGGAGTATGTCCACTTTTGAATACTACTCCTCTGAGGATAATTCTGACGATGGATATCTTTCATCTGACTCAAACGTTTCATCTACTATCCATCATGATTTTTTTGAGGATGATACTGATAATAGTTGGGAATCATATGCTTCATCTCCGTCTCATTATACCGATGTCCCATCACAGGCTCACAAAAAGATTAGCCGAAAACTGCCTTAATCATCGGCTAACCACCCTCCATCTCGACCACATCGTCTCCTTGTACAGCTTCTTCTTCTACTTAGGCCAAGGCCTAAGTATAGGGGGGGACCGATGCCATCTGCAAATACCATTCCCCCACATCACACTCTATCTCTCGATCGCTCCATTTCCACCCTTCTCTTATACTTAGGCTGACCAGAGCCTAAGTATAGGGGGAACCGACGCTCACCTATATATATTCCCCTCATTCACATACCTTGACCGCTTCATTTTTTCCGCTCTTCTTCTATACTTAGACTATTCACAGTCTAAGTAAAGGGGGGCGATTCTGTAAATCTTGTTCTTTTTCTTTTCCTTTTTCACTCTCTTACGCTTATCCCAAGCTATGTCTTCTTTACGCTTCTTGTGCTCTGAGGACACAACACTCGCTAAATATAGGGGGGTTTGCATATACACTTTGTATATATTTTACCCATATCTCGTACTTGTGTAAGTCTATATGTATTTACAGGGTGTGTAATTAATTCAAAAAAAAACAAAAACAAAAAAACAAAAACAAAAAAAACAAAAACAAAAAAAAGAGACAAAAAGAAAAAAGGTTTTATTACTAACACTGACTGTGCCTAATTTTTTTGAAAAAAGGCTTCTTATTCAGTTTTACATTAAAAAACAAAAAAAATGTGTCTGCATTTCACACACTTGCACCTCATCCAGCATCGCATTCATTCGCATTAAAAGTCTTTGGGTTCTGAATCGAGTTACGAGCAGAAACCAAGAGTGGTCTGGACTTAACCTTAAACCACCTAATTTCAGAGGAACTTCACCGAGAAATAGGATTTTAGATACTTTAGGTCTTTGACATAATTCTTTGAGTTCCACATGACAATGTGCAGCGTTTGACTCTTAGTGTCTAACCTGGTCTCTTCATTCTGGGTACAACTCTGGAATAGGGAATTAATTTGTACTCTCGCACTATGCTCAACTCAGACGGGATGTTGGAAGACTGTGTGAGTTTCTTTCCTGGTAGTGTGGAAATCTGAAGACCAGAGTATGGGTTGAGATAAAGCTTCGGAAAAGGGATGGATGGCTGGGCACAATTTTTCTAAGACCCAAAAAAATGTACGGAAACAAAAAGATTCTATATCCGTAGGGGCACAACAAGATCCAAGCAGAACCACCAAAAATTCCAAATACAAAGAAGCAACTACCAAATAAAATCTGACCAAAAAGGTCCAAGCTTCAAAACCTACAGATCTTGGTGGAGACTCGGCTACACTGGCCATCTTCACAAGGAGAGGTGACTACACTGGCCACCCTCCCGTTCTTTTCCCCCTTCTTCTAACTTCTCCCCCAATTCGATTGTGAACACAGTGCGACAAACCTTAGAAGGAAATACCTGACTCCCCGAGGACGAGTTACTGGAGAGGAGAGGAGCATGGTAGTCCAACAATCTGGATGGGAAGAGCTAAAACCTTTCACACACAGGTGTCAGTTATTCAATGTTCATAGGGTATACTTTGGAAAGAGGATTTATCTAAGATGACTTCTGAGCCGAAACTGTAGCAATGATGAGTAGAACTTGAGGGCTGTTGATTTTAAAATTCTAAGCCTCACAGAAGTTCCACCACACTAATAATCCAAAGGTCGAGTCTAGTTTCACTTTCACCTTCAGCTCATGCTCTTGGTGTGGAACCCAATCTCATTTCACCTCATGGCATTTCTTTTTGATGCTCAGGGACGAGAATGGTTTAAGCATAGGGGGATAATGAATCTCGGATTCATCACTTTAAATCTCATTTATTAACCTCAAATCCCTAAAAATCAACAACGTATCTGCATCTATTCTGCATAATTTGCATTCATGCATTTTTTCATAAGAATTGCATTTTATCCATTATTTCTGCATAAAATAAGAAGCCAAAAATTCAAGCCAAAAATGACCTGTAAATAGCCTAACTTCCCTGATTTTTAACTCATTCATGCTGACTCCGAATGATCCAAAACCACCTCCACTGTGTACATATCACTAACAAGAATAAAGAAAAATACAAAAAAATCACTAACCCAGATAAGTGGACCAAAAACCCAAACCCTAATTTCGGATTTACAGACTAAAAACTTTATATCTTCCTCATCCAGTGTCCGTTTTAATCCTACTCACTTTTGAACTAATGTACATTCAATTGCCTTCAAAACAAGACCAAGGTCAAGTGAATCGGAGCTCATATGTGAAAATTGGATTTTGGGCCTCTTTTGTACATTTTGTATTTTAGCTGATTTTGACCTATTATTTTATGTACATAATAAAACTAATTTAGTTCATTTATTTTTCATTTGTCTTCTTTGATGAAAGTTTTATTAAAATGTGTAAAAATCCGAATCCAAATTGAGATTGAAATCAAAGAAACAAATTGAGTCCGAGTCTTCACTAACCGACTGTACAAATTGAGCTTGAAATCACAGCGAAGCCCCGATCATTTTCCCTTATTACGCAGAAGCCCCACTGACCCAGGGGTCACGTGCACTGCACGTGACCTACTTGAAATTTTGCAGAAGTATCCCCCTCTCTATTGGTAATTGAACATAGGTCCCCCTGCACTTTTATTTATTATATTTATATTGCATCTGTACCCCTGACTCTACCTTTAGTTTTGAACCTTTTTATTGCATTATTTTATTTATCCAAAAATAGCATGATGTTCTTCCATTAATTCTCTACGCTTTGAAATATTGTGGACAATTTTGTGATCATTGGTTAATTAATAATTAAATGTTATGTGGAAAATTACTTAATTTACCCACTTCTTGCTCTGAAATTTTTATTTGATTAACCGTTGCTCTAAAAATTTCCGAAAAATCACATATTGTAGAATTAATTGTGCTTGACATTGTGCCCAAAAAGATTTGCATTTGCATGCATAGTTTTACCTATAAAAATCATTTTGCATATTTCAGTATTTGATTTTTAATAGATATCAGATCTCATATTTTCAAGGTTTAGGATTTTTCTGAGGTCCATTACCTAGTAATAGATCTTAGATAATTTTATTCCATGAAAATATGTAGGTTTAATAATTATTATAATTAAATATTGAAATTCATTCTATTTGCATTAAAAATTATTAAAAAATTCATCTTGCATCCAAAAATACCGAAAAATTGAGTACATCCATTTTATCATAATTATCATCTCGACCAAGTTTCACTTTTTTTGAATATTGTTTGATCGAATTTTACATTTTAGTCCCTAAAATAGGCCAAAATTGCATTCTGCATCCTTTATTGAATTAAAAATTCCAAAAAAAAAGATCGCCTCGAAAACCACGCACGAATTGTGATAGACAACTCTAGGTTGTTCCTTTGCCTCCTTGTGTTCAACCTTGGGACTTGCCCAAGTAAAATAAACATAAACCGCATTGATTAAAATTGATAATAATTTGTGTGGTTATTTTCTTGACCGATTCTGATTGCCGCCTACAACGAATGACAAATCAAATCATTTTTTTAGCACGAACAAATTACAACACATCTTTTTCTTAACGTAGCGAATTTCAGATTCGTCAGTGCTCTAATGCCTCCTGGAGAGTCAATTGAATTTAGAATCAATCTATCATATGCTTGCTCAACTCGATATACTGTCTCTTTTTTGGAATTTTCAATTTTTTGGCCCTTCCTTAAGTAGAGTACTTGAGGGAAGGGGATGGTTCCTCCCTCATCAGCAACTAGAGGGTTTGGACTAGGAATAATTCTCTGAGTATTGATGAAACACAATTTCATTGTCATAATTCACGTTTATTAACCCCTTTGCTTAAAAAAACAGATAAATCCCTGTTTATATCAGAGTCATGGAATAAATTAAAAATAAAAAAAATAACAAAACAAAAATTCGCAATGTTTTTATACCCTTAAAAAATGCTCGCAAAAATATTTCTCCCTTTGTTTGACCCTGTCTCCATTTTTTGTCAACATGAATCTTGTAGATCTCATCGAGATCTACAACTTTCTTGTTTTGAGTTTTTCCAAATTCAGCCTCCTTCTCTATCATAATTCTCTTTCTTTGTCGGAATGACCTGATTTGGCCACGTGGTGCTTTCTGGTTGTGCCACATGGCCCGCTCCTTCACGCGCCACACGCCCCCATCTCCCTGTCGTCCGATTCACTCTTATTACCCTCATCACGACCATTTATTTCTACTTCATTCCAGGCCTTCCGATCCTTCTCTTGCTCTCATCTTCTCCGTTAGTTACCGCCTTCACCGCCTATCGCCACGTGTCCAGCTCCATCACCATTGTATAGACTTTCTCCCTTTACATCCTAGCCGCTCCTTTCCTCTTCATTTCACGTCTGTTCGATCAATCCCATATTGAATCACCGCCGTTCGTTAGTGCCCTTTTTCTCCGCACGCCACGTGGCGAGGCCCGCAGCCATTGATCATGCCACCTCAGATCTGATCCACACCGCTCACAAGCACCCCTCTCATGGCCATTGGATCACGAGATCCAACGGCTGAGACATCTTCTTCCATCTCCGGATCACCTTCACCCACGTCGCCCATCTCACCAACAATCCGTGCCCTTTCCATTTCCCCCTCCTTCTCCGCCATCACTGTCACTCTCCAACCAACCCAAGATGGAGCCTGATCATCTACCATCCTCGCGGGACTCGTGGGTTGCCACTAACCCTTCTCCTTTGTTCCATATCATCCACGAATCCACTCCTCCTGTCATCAGAATAACTACTCCCATTCTACAAATAACCCAACTCCATCCCACGTCCACGTTGTCCACCTTTACGAGGGCTTCGCCCATCCCTTCTCCTCCTCCTTGTGATAGGGGGAGGATTGATCGAGGTGAGAAGACGACGACGACCCCTGGTGTCGACCCTAGCCATTAAAGGCCAAGTCTGCAGAGCTCTGCCTCTACCCAGCTGCTACCAGTTGTCGTGGTGGTCCAGCGAAGACCAGAGCTTCTCCAAGAAGCTCGAGCTCAAGTAATCACTGTACCAATGCCCAGGTAAGTCCCTCCGATCTTCTTTGCATTTTCCCTTTAAATTATCTTAATTAGTTAGGCTCGAATTCACATGTTAACCCTTCTCCATTAAACATCCTCCTAGCTTCACCACTCATCCACCATTCACGCGCTACCCTCCACTCACCTTCCCGATCTCTCGCGACCTCAGATCACCTCCAACCCATCTTCTCCGCCCTTCATGGTGGAGGAGCATCAAACCTTCATCCTCTCTGCTCGTATAGGCTCCCATCCCACTCCACCTCACACACATCATGCTTTTGCATGCTTCGACAACGTCCTAACGTTGCAGGTACTTAAATCGTCATTGGCCGTAGTCCTCGATGGGGCATCCTTGGAGAGATTTGACTCCGACGAACAGGGGCAATGATTGCACTCCAAATACTCCAGCTACTCCGCCGATGCACCACGATGACATCCAGCCATCCAAGAAAGACTGAAGACCTTCATCGAGCCTGGAGAAGAGCAATAGAACTCCAGGCATCTCGTCGGAGCCCTGATCGCACCACCACTACCGTGACGGAGGGAGTAATGCCAGAATCTACAGTTGTCCTTGGATGCACCTCCTCAGTATCCATCCAACGGTTATCATTCGGCCACGACACTCTTGCTTGGAGTCTCTAGATACCGTCTGATCTGAAAAGATCGGGCAGTCTGAAGCTGGCCACGTCGCATTCTCCTCCTTCGTACAACGACCGTCCGATCTCAATGATCAAACGGTTCCTATCCATCCATGTGTAAACCCTGTGGCCACCTCCGAGCCTTCTGTCCGAGCCTACAGGCTTGTGTACCCCGATCCTACTCCTAGCCAGCTACCGAAGCACCAGAGCCCTCCGAGCCTCCTTCGAGCCTACATGCCAGCTGATCCTCGCCCTGCACGTGCTAGTCACGTGCAGGCTGGGGATATTTGCGGAGAGTCCCCAGAATGTCTTAATAATTGCAACTAGGTCCTGATAGCACGCGGAAACCATGTGCGTCAGGGGTATTTTGCATCCAAACCCTTCCAAGTTTTAATAATTGCAAATATATCCCCACGTGTGTGGGTAAACTACATGGAAGGCCTCACAACTTTTGTTATTTGAATTTTAGTCATTCCAGAGACCTGTTTGTTATGCTTTCCCTAGTTATTTCATTTTTTCTTGCATTTATGCCCCAGGTTTCTGTCTTGAATATCTTGAGCCTCTGAGCTCCGATCGATGTGATTTAAGTTGCATTTTGAAGCTAGTTTGATGATATTTTTAATGGCATAGCTCATTTTCTAATCTGACACTCTGATTTTTGATGATTTAATCAAAACTAAGTGTCTCTCATATAATGCTTTATATGCCTTGTATCACTACATTGATGAGACTAGCTTCTTAATTTGAACCCGAAGTTGACTAATGTTCAAATAGCTCAAGTATTCTGATTCCTTAGGGCATATTTGCATTGTATTTCATTCCATCGCGTTGCTTCTTAAAAAATCCAACAAAAAGTGTCCTTATGTGTTTGCTTTCTAAGTCTTTTTCTTTGATTTATTGACCTACGAGTTTTTAACCTGACACTTAATCTAAGTTATAAGAGTCTAAATAATGCTTAAGAGACTCGTGTCCCTAAGTTCGACCTTGGGCTTGCCCAAGTAAAATAATAATTTCGACCGCTTCCTTGGTGTTGATTGAAACATTATTTAAGCGGTCTTCGACAAATCCGATATTACCTGACTGCAACGAACTTGTTAATTCTACTTAATTAAGAGGGCAAAATCGCAGTTCGTCAAATGGAGTAGTTGTCGGGGACATGGTTCATCTTTTGTTTTGTTTGGATTGCTATTTATTTAATTAAGTGTTAATTTTTAATTCGTAGGTTATGTGTTTGTTATGCATTATGATTGATAATTTCTTTGAGGGATATATAACTCTTGTTTTTGTGGTAGGGCCCTTGGTGTTCAAGGAGGCAAGGAGCAGGTGTTCCCCGCTGCGAGGAGCGGTAGAAGCAAACTTTGGAGATAAATTGAAGAAGAAAAAAATGTTTCTTGCATTTTATTCCGTTTCGTATAATAATCTTTATAGTGGTCTTCGTTCGAAGGCTCGCGCGTGTAAATGAACGAAGTTCTCCGTGGTTGTGTGGGGATCGCCCCACTTGAGTGTCGACCTAGGATCAGGCACGCAACTCTCCGAGCTTCTTTCACATTTGTATTTTATGTGTCTGATCATAGGTAGGAAACACGTTAATTCTAGACTATACGTAGACATCGCTTCACTTAGCCAAATTAAAAGATGTTCTTCCCCGCTAATAGAAGCATGTTAGGTGTCGTTTTTCATCGACTTGCATACATATGGATTTTATTTTTAAATTCAATCTGACTTTTCACGAATTTTGTGTGAGGCACTGCAACTTTTCTCTCGTAGCCTAGATCATGATTTTATTGATTGGGTAGCTTTTTCTAGACCTCCCTTCCTGGATCGATCACCTAGATTAATGGAAATTGGGAATGAGCGGTAGACGATGATTGTTTGATTTATGTGCTCACATTTAATCATTGATAACCTTAAGAAAATAATTGGGAATGTTAAATGCAAGTTGATCTAAAATGGTGTAAAATCATGTTTTGGGAGAGCAACACCCTTGTTTACGTAGTATGAGTTTTTCTTTGTCATGTTTTTGGATCCTTACGTAAACTAGAATATTTTAATCACCAATAAAAATGACAAGATAATTAACCAACACTTGTTGGTTTCACGTGTGAGTTGGTGAAATCAAAGGGTATTGCATGCTTGTTTGAGCCTTGATAGGTCTGACACCCTCCCGTAGATTTTAAGTACTCCACTCATCTCCGAAGATTCATCTGCTCCCTTGTATATCCATGCTAACTTCTTCGTTCACCTCGGATCTCCCCAACATCAACTATCCATCTTTATACTTAGGCTACTCTCAACCTAAGTACGGGGGGGGGGGGGGGGGGGCTGAGTCCCTGTGATGATCTTACTCATTTTTCATTGCCTTAATACTTAGGTTATTTCTAACTTACGTATAGGGGGTGTCTGCCCCAGTTCCTGTATATTTTTCTATACTTAAATGGAGCTTTGACTTATTATCATCTAGTGCTATGAGGACATAGCAAAGTTTAAGTATAGGGGGTATACCGTATATACAGTATATGTACTTTAGATATATTTTAAAAAAGTTTGAAAATTTTAAAATTTATTGGGCTAAAGTATAATCCTTTGAACTAAGTGGATGAGATATTTTCAAGGCTTTTTTATGCTATGTTACATATTTTTAAGAAAAATGAAAACTATTTGAAAAATGGGTTTCTTTTATCTTGAAAAGTCGTTTGAAAAAATTTGTAAAAATCTATATGTGTGATATGGTGTTGAAAATACTTTCTTGATTTCAAGGAAAATGAGTCTAACTTGTGTTTTAACTTTATTCAAAAGTCCATAAAAATGAGCAAAACCAAAAGTCAAAATTGATTACTAAATCCAAATAAGTAGACACGTTCATTGAGAGTTTCCCTTAGCAGAGTAGGTGGTTTATAGGACATCGTATAAGGCTCCGTCCTCAAGCAATGGATTTCAGCCTTTACTTACAACTATACTGGCTGCATTTAGATGCATCTACTCATTTGAGTTTAGGCAGTCATTATGTCTCTTAAAATCTTCATAAAAAGTAAAAAAAAATTGGATGAAGGAGTTGGATTAAATCCCCTACATTTTTACTACCACACAGGATCAGAATGTTCGAGAACACTCGATTTATGAGGCCTTTAGATTTTAGGTTAACCAGCCTTAACAATCAGGGTCTTATACTTAAATATCCATATTTCCCTAGTTACTAGATTTACATGCTATATTGCATGCTTAATCTCCAACCTTAAGAGTATGATCAGCACGTCACATACACGACTGCAGTTTCGATGAGATGAGTTGAAATTTCACTTGAGGGACTTGCTTGAGAGATTCAAGTCTGGACTTGATCTAACGATGCTCGAGGATGGAATAAATTCATTGAAGGCTTCATGAAACCTGAGTCTTAGCATTTTAGCCAGTATGAGAACTTGGTTCTTGTACTAATCTCTTGATATTTACCTAAGTGCCAGGGTGTGAAATAAATAAAAAATGTTGATCGGTGTGTGCCAACTCTGGGTAAAAGTAGTGGAGCTAGCCAAAAATAATACAAAGCAAAGAAATATCATTGTTGAAAGAAAAGATCTCACTGCACAAAGTCAATCATCAAAGAGCTTCCACCAAAGGCGAGCGCTCCAAACCATTTCAAAGTGTCCACGTGGACAACCTGTATTAGGGATAGGAGTCGGGCTTGCACTAAAAAAGGGATCTGCATCATAAATGTTATAAGTATGGGTTAGAAGGTATGATAGGAACTCAAAAAAGGCACACCCCGGTGTATTCCCAGGAAAACAAGTGCAGATGACTCCAACTTCTCTTGACGGGTGTACTGATCAACACCAAAAATATGCGTTGAGTAATAACTCACAAGATAGAATCCTTGTTCCAATGAGAGGGAGAGAAGAAATGACACAATCCGAAACCCTCCATCAACTGGCCTACCACCCACACTTCTAAGTCTGACAACTTAAGAGACAGTGTATTGGATGAAATATTTGATTTATTCCCTAGTGTTGAGGATTGGGTCCTTAGGAGAGTTTCTTGGACCAAGACTTTCGGTGACGTTGTGACTCTATTCTTGTGATCGTGGTCAACACGTAAATGTCATATCCTTAGCTTATATGTATACAAGAGAGTGTATAGAAAATTAGAGGAACTGGATGCCTCTTGATTAAGGCTAGGATGAATTCTGAGATTTTGGATCTCTAAAACTGGGAGTTCTTGAACAGATCAGATCTGATACGCACATGCACAAGGGAGTTAATCCAGCTCATTCATTTTTGAAGATGCTCGAGGACGAGCATAGTTTAAGTATAGGGGGTTGATGAAACCCAGTTTCATTGTCATAATTTGTGGTTATTAACCCCCTTGCTTAAATTAATGTTAATAAAAACTAGATAAATCCTTGTTTATATCAAAGTCATGGAATAAATTAAAAATACAAAAAAACAACAAAACAAAAATGCATAGTGTTTTTATACCCTTAAAAAATGCTCGCAAAAATATTTCTCCCTTTCTTTGACCTCGTATCCATTTTTGGTCAACATGAAACATGTAGATCTCATGAAGATCTACAACTTTCATGTTTTGACTTTTTCCAAATTCATCATCCTTCCCCCTCAAAATTTGCTTTCTTTGTCGGAATAACCTAATTGGGCCACGTGGCACTTTCTGGTTGCGCCACGTGGCCCTCTCCTTCACGCGCCACGCGCCCCCATCTACCCACTGTCCGATTCACTCTTATCGCCCTTATCTAAGTCGTTTATCTCTGCTTCATTCTAGGCCTTCCGATCCTTCTCCTGCTCTCATCTCCTCCATTAGTTACCGTCTTCACTGCCTCTCACCATGTGTCCAGCTCCATCACCATTCGATTGTCTTTCTCCCTTTAAATCCTAGCCGCTCCTTTCTGCTTCATTTCGCGCCCGTTCGATCTATCCCAGATCGAATCACCACTTTTCGTCAGCGCCATTCTTCTCCACACGCCACGTGGTGAGGCCTGCAACCATTGATCATGCCACCTCAGATCCAATCCACACCGCTCAAGTGCCCCTCTCATGGCCGTTGGATCGTGAGATCCAATGGCTAAGACATCTTCTTCCTCCTCTGGATCAACCTCACCAACGTTGCCCATCTCGCCAACCATCCGTATCCTTTCCATTTCCTCCTCATTCTCCGTCATCCTCTCTACTCTCCAACCAGCCCACGATGGAGCCTGATCATCCACCATCCTCGTGGGACTCGTGGATCGCCACTAACCCTTCTCCTTCGTGCCATATTCTCCATAAAATCCACTCCTCCCATCATCGGAACCGCTACTCCCACTATTCAAATAAACCAACTCCGCCCCACATCCACGTTGTCCACCTTTACGAGGGGATCCTCCCAGCCCTTCTCCTCCTCCCTGTGACAGGGGGAGGAACAATCGAGGTATGATGACGACGGCGGCCCCCGGTGTCGACCCCTGGCCATTGAAGGCCAGGTTTGCGGAGCTTTGCCTCCGCCCAGCTGCCACCAATTGTCGCGGTGGTCCAGTTATGACCAGAGCTTCTCCAAGAAGCTCGAGCCCAAGCAATCACTCCTCCATTGCCTAGGTAAGTCCCTCCGATCTTCTTTGCATTTTCCTTTAAATTCTCTTAATTAATTAGGCTCTAATTCCCATGTTCACCCTTCATTAAACATCCTCCGAGCTTCACCACTCATCCACCATTCACAAGCTACCCTCCTCTCACCTTCCCGATCTCTCACGACCTCAGATCATCTCCGACCCATCTTCTCCACCCTCCACGGCGGAGGAGAACTGAGCCTTCATCCTCTCCGCTCGCATAG
This sequence comes from Ottelia alismoides, assembly GCA_037367405.1. NCBI lineage: Eukaryota > Viridiplantae > Streptophyta > Magnoliopsida > Alismatales > Hydrocharitaceae > Ottelia > Ottelia alismoides. Next base: position 380,902 of record JAZKJV010003250.1, on the reverse strand, counting down.
GCTTCCATCCCACTCTACCTCACACACATCATGCTTTTGCACGCTTCGGCTACGTCCTAATGTCGCAGGTACTCAAATCGTCATTGGCCGGAGTCCTTGGCCGGAGTCCTCACCAGAGTGTCCTTGGTGAGCTTCAACTCCGATGAAAAGGGGCAATGATTGCACTCCAGATACTCCAGCTACTCCGCCGATGCACCACGATGACATCCACCCAGCCAGGAAAGGCCGGAGACTTTGATCGAGCCCAGAGAAGAGCGACAGATCTCCAGGAATCTCGCTGGAACCCTGATCGTGCTACCCCTACCGCAGCGGAGGGAGGAACGCCAGAATCTATAGTTGACATTGGATGCACCTCCCCAGTGTCCATCCAACGTTTATCATTCAGCCACGACACTCTCGCTTGTAGTCATTGGATACTGTCTGATCTGAAAAGATCGGGCAGTCTGAAGCGGGCTACGTCGCATTCTCCTCCTTCGTATAACCACCGTCTGATCTCAATGATCGCACGGTTGCAATCAAGCCACGTGTCAAACCTGCGGCCGCCTCCGAGCCTTTCTATCCGAGCCTGCAGGCTTCGGTACCCCGAGCCTACTCCTAGCCAACTACTGATGCACCAAAGCCCTCCGAGCCTACGTGCCAACCAATCCTCGCCCTGTACGTGCTAGTCACGTGCAGGCTGGGGATATTTTCAAAGATGCCACGGAAGGTCTTAATAATTTCAACTAGGTCCTGATAGCATGCGAAACTCATGTGTGCCGGGGTATTTTGCATCCAAACCCTTGCGGGTTTTAATAATTGCAAATATACCTCCCCCCCGCATGTGCGTAAATTACAGGGAAGGCCTCATGACTTATGTTATTTGCATTTTGGTCCTTCCAAGGACCTATTTGTTATGTTTTCCCTAGTTATTTCATTTTTTCTCGCATTTATGCCCCCGATTTCTTTCTTGAATATCTTGAGCCTCTGAGCTCTAATCGATGTGATCTAAGTTGAATTTTGAAGCTAGTTTGATGATCTTTTTAATGTCATCGCTTGTTTTCTATTCTGACACTCTGATTTTTTATGCTTTAATCCCAACTAAGTGTCTCTCATATAATGCTTTATATGCCTTGTATCACTACATTGATGAGACTAGCTTCATAATTTGAACCCGAAGTTGACTAATGTTCAAATAGCTCAAGTATTCTGATTCCTTAGGGCATGTTCACATTACATTTATTTCCATCATGTTGCATCTTAAAAAGCCAACAAAAAGTGTCCTTTTCATGTGTTTGCATTCTATGTCTCTTTATTTGATTTATTAACCTACGTGTTTTTAACCTGACACTTAATCTAAGTAACAGGAGTCTAAATAATGCTTAAGAGGATCGTGTTCCTGAGTTCGACCTTGGGATTGCCCAAGTAAAATAATAAATCCGACCGCTTCCTTAGTGTTGATTGAAATATTATTTAAGCGATCTTTGACAAATCCAATTTTACCTGGCTGCAATGAACTTGTTAATTCTACTTAATTAAGAGGGAGAAATCGCGGTTCGTCAAGTATACAAATGGCTGGAATCCATATGAGTATCATCAAGCATCACATCATATGGACTGAAAGAAGAAACATAAACCTTTCCTTTATTCATCTTTTTATTTTTCAAATTTTGACATTTTTTGTATTTCTCTAAAAACATCATCCTCTGGTATATGAACAGAAGTTAAAACTATTGGAGTATCTGTACAAGTGACTTTGGTGGCATCAACACCACCAATAACATCTGAAAAAGTGACATAAGTACCGCACTCTGGCCCATAATGTAGAATACTGGTGGCATAAGCACCACCATATGCAACATCTGGAGAGTTGACGACATCAGTACCGTCGTCTGGATGATAAATCTTGGTGGCATCAGAACAACCATCAACATCAGAATCAGTGGCATCAACATCACTCTCTAGCTCATCTGGCACTCTTGAATGGGCATCATGTTGTTTCCTAGATGAGGTGTCGTCTGCTGCTCCCTACCGCTCTTAAGTGTCACAAAATCGGCATCAAATAAACAATGAATATCGTCAAGTACCTCACTAGGAGTGGCAGATTCTGTCGACTGTACCTGCTCAGAGTTCCTCTTCAGGTTGTTCAGATTAGGCTAAATCTGTACGAGTATACCAGCCTTTCCCTTGATGATCTCGCTCATGTCCTAGCGAAACCCATCCCTCGCCTAAAAGTGGTTTGTTTCTCTGCAAGCATGCGGGCGAGGTCGTCTAAAGTTGGGTTTTTATACGAGGGTGCATGGGAAGTTGCCTCTCCGAAAATGTTGAGGCTGGCCATTCTGCTGTTGTTTTGGGTATGAGTGAGGGGGAAGCTGTTGGAACTATAAGTGAGGTTGTTGCTACCTCCATTTCTAACCCAGGTACTAGGGTCAGGGAATGGTATGCTGGGAGTACTAGGGCTATGAGTGTTGTGAAGGATATGGGAAAATCGTTAATTGCATCACAGAAGTGTGAGGATCGCATTGTATGTGATCAAGAACAACTAGTCATTCTAGTTGCTCGAGGAAGAGAAATTTAAAAACTTCAAATGATGAAATAACATGATCCAAGAACACTTCTCAGATCGTTTCATCAAAACCACAAACAAGTATTAGGTTTACCTCTTGTAGCATGGTCGCGATCGAGTCTATAAACGAAGGGACCTCCTGTCTCAAGTCCGATCCAACAAAGAAGACGCTTACGAGCGTGTTGATGAAACATGTGCTCCTCGCAATCCATGTTGATAATACAAGCGATGAATCTCTTGATCTCGTCACACGAGATCTGACATCTTCTCCACGAGCGAGGAGCACCAAAGAAGACGGATATCCAAGGGCAAACAATCCGACAGCATAAACACTGTGTTGAAATGATGGTGACTCTCTCTAGGGCTCCATTGTGGATGATCACAATGAGGGAGAGAGATTTGGAATGTAAAGAATGAGAAAGAGAGAGAGAGCATGGAGAGAGTTTAATTACTCTAGGAATTATGTGTATATTTTGAAGGCAAGGGATGCCTGTCCTTTTATACTAGTTGGATGCACATAGATCTCAATCCATGTGCTCTCTTAATCTATGGTGTATATTAAAAGTTTATTAATCATTGGCATTGATTTGTTGCTCTAATGAACAAGAATAATTAGTTTAAAACAAATTAATTATATCCTTTTTCAAGATAACAATTAATTCATTTTAAATTGAATTAATATACAAAGATAATGTGAAGACCAATTCCCTTTACTATAAATAGGGTGGTCGTCCCCCCTCATTAACAAGTCAAGGTGGACGAACACCATAAAAGGATTAAGTCTAAGGATTAAGTCTTTCTTTATCTACATATATAAATTAATTAATATGCAATAATAATTATTGCATTTATCTTCACAAAAATAATTCCAAATTAAGTTTGCAAAAACTTCAATCATGCATTAAAAATATGAATCATTATTATAAATCCAACATAATATGTAAATTACTCTACAATTAATTTTTTATTGTGAATCCCATTCACAACAACATTTAATATGTAAATTCTATTTACAAAAACCACTCAGTCATAATATAAATCAAATTTATAATATCCATGATTATCATGGATAGTGATATCCACATTAATCAAATCCTTGATAATTAATTCATATTTAATCATCTTGGATCTCTATTCTCATGTGACCAAATAACATGAATCACATTCACATTATTCATATCTTTGATAACGAAATCACATTTAATCATCTTAGATAACTCTCCTTATATCAACAAATAATATGAATTAAATTCATATCATTCATGATAATTAAATCACATTTAATTATAATTTCTCAATGCTCGGATACATATATCAATATTGAAATTATCCTTGAACCCTTTCAAGAACAATACACTTTCTCCGCGGATACTTGGAGATAAGGACATGGTGATTATACGTTGCACGAATAGTGACTTGGATATTGAGATCAAATCTCAAATACAGATCTTGCAGACTTCTAATAGATGCTTGTTTAAATCAAGACTGCAAACCTAAACTTCTCATTGCATCTGAATCATAATCAGATCAATGTACAACATTTGGAACAAGATCAGATAACTTATCTACTGAGAGGAATCACTGAAATCCAGATCCGTTTCATCACTCCCTAGGAATGGAAGCATCATGGTTATACAATCGTTCATGATTACATCACCCTCAGGTATTCCTAATACCCATATATCCCACATACTGGAAGACCTAGAATAAACCCGAAGTTCTATATCTATTTTAGATTTTCTCCTTCAGGGTTTTATCATTAAGTTTTTCTTTCGATCATTCGGAGTCAGTATCGATCATATACTTTCCAAAAGCATATATCTTATCCAGGTGTTGATCATATAATTTCCAAAAGCATATAGATCAAATCTACAAATTCAGTCAAGCTTCCAAAGAGAGATGAGCGTGTATGGAATTTGATTCTTCCCAATATCTCATGAGTTAGCTCATGTCTTCCGATTTAGTAATTGAACTTGTATGATCCCTTTGAGAGATTGTTTTACTTATATGCCCTTATATGGACACCAATGTGTCAGTGTATAGACCTTGGTTAGGTCATCAACCTATTGGTTTGCCAAATATACATACTCAGACATATAGTAACACATATGTCTCCGGTCAGAGGATGCATGCCTATATCATGACAGCATACGACATAGGTCTTTGGTTATCTCGAACACGTTAAGTCAACTCTTTGACCTAAGTTATCTAACACCTCTAAATCCCTACTCCTATGCAAAGGGATTGCATCAAGAGGTCGATCAGATATAGGCCTTTAGAGAAAGGATTGCCATCTCCTTCTCATGCTGGAGATAATCTCTTAATAATCATTTGATAGTGTTTGATGAGTCCATAAGATAACTTTTTAGATATTCATCCAAGCACCCGCCTCTATGATTCAACAGTTGAATCAACAACTGTATGATCATTAAGATGGCCATGGTACATAGCCCTAATTATACTAAGGGACCTATTATGGAAATAAATTATTCTTTATTATAGATCAAGGAATGATATTTGCAATAAAAAATATTGCGTAATGGCTCATCATGGGTTAGCATGTCCAACATGTTGTGTATCATGTCCTGACTATGTTGAAGGCTGCTTCTGGGCACTGAGCACCTATAGTAGACCATCTGAGTCCTGGGTGAACATGGTGGATACCGAGCTGCTGGTGGTACTGGGAATATCGAATCCCATCGACTTCCATCATTGTCTCCAACTGCTCGTGTAATGGTGGGAGTAGGGACGCCAATGGCTATTCACCGTGGTAACCCACCATCTGTGTATTTGGTGAAGGTGGTGGTTTCAGTTGGTACTATAGTGATGGTTGAACATACCCCACCTGAATCTGGTGGACCTGTCTGTACGAGCCAGATGGTTGTGAAGAACATCTCCCCTGATCAGCATGAGACTTAGATGATTGAAAAGAAGCCGTTAATGCCTCTTGAAGGCACATGATCTGCATCTTCAGGTCACTCAAATTCTGAGCTAGCTCATCAATCTTGTTGAGCTTGTCTAGGCCCTGGCACGTCTTCCTCTCTATGATCACCATGCTGTCCATCGTATGGCTGATAATGCCCATGTCTACAGTTGATGAATTTGCTAGTGCTGCTGAAGTGGAAGATGAAGATGAATCAACCTCTATCAATGCAACTCTGTGATGCAACAACGCATGGCGGGAAAGCTTCCCCTGAGTGTAGACACGGGTTGGGTCATCACTGTGTAGTTCTCAGCCATATCCTCATAGATGTCCCATACATAATCCTCTTCCTTGGAGAAATAGGATCCTCCACAAGAGGCGTTGACAAGCCCTTGAAGCTCAGGTGTTAACCAACAAAAGAAACTTTGTACCATGTTGGGCTTGCAAATATAATGGCGGGTACACCTGTAAATGAGCTCTCCAAATCAATCCTAAGATTCATGGAACTACTCGATCCTCAGCTCTAAGAATCTCTGGTCCACCAATGGGTCTCTTAACTCTAGCATCTTTGATCTCTATAAGCTCCCTCCTAACCTCTGTCATCAGTAGCCCCTGATCCAAGATCTATATTTGCATTGCCTCTAGGGATGCCAGGAGGTTGTTGTTTATCTCCACCTTATCAAATACATCATGAATCTGTGGCTGCTCATCCTCTCTCTTCTCTCAGACCATCTCGTCAGACTTTAAAAATGAAGTAGAGGGGACCTCAGGTGTTTCCAAGTCAACAAAAATCTTCTCTGATTGTTGTCGTATCTCAGGTGATGTATCAGGAAGGTCAAGAAAGAAGGAAGTGGAATACTCAGGTTCCGAGAGGGAGCTCAGATCTCCCTAGAACTGCCCTAGATGAACGAACCGGTGTGTGATGAAGCGGTGCCACCGAAGGTAGCCTAAGAGACTGCCTGCCCGCCATCATGATATGGAAAGAAGTGAAGAGTAGACCTGGACTGAAAATAATGACTAGAAAACAAACTCCCAAGTTCACCAACTCAACACAATGATGACCGTGAATGCTCGGTCATTAATCTTTTCGATTTTAGAGTTTAGTGATTGATGAAGCGAAAAACCGAGCGACTAAGGTAAAGGTACAAAAATGGTCATTGCGACCTCAGTCACTCAGATGGACTCGATCAAGAAAAATGAACCACTAATAGAGATAAAACAGATAAAACACAAAATAGCGGTCCTGCTATTGGATTAACCTGGTATAGCGACCAGGGTCGAACTCAAGGAGCACGGATTGGCCTTTCGGCCTACGAAGTAGTAAAAAGGAATAAAATGAAGGAACAAAGTATTTTTAGTGGTTTTTAATTATTTTATATATTTTTTTTGAATTTTTTAAAGTATTAAGAAAATAAGAAAAGTAAACAAGCACACACTTCAACAAATTATTAAATGCACTAAAAATAAATCAAAAATTCCAACAAAAATATTTTTATGTGTTTTATAATTTTTAGTGTTTTTGGTGAATTTTTGAGAATTTTCTGATATTTATTTAATTTTATAAAAATCAAAAAGTAGCTGAAATAAATGGTATTGTCCAGCCGAGCCACAAAGGCCTAGATAAAATATCTAAGAGCCCCAAAATGGCTGGGAGGTAATTTTCCTGTAAAGAAGACAAAATGAGGAAAATTTAGGCACCAATTTTATTATTTTTGGATTTTTGGTGTATTTACTAGAATTTTTATAAGTTTTTATGTATTTTTCAATTTTTAGTGGTTTTCTGTAATGAAAAATAGCCAAAATTGGCTAGAGAATCAAGCTAAGCAAAATAGATAGTAGACAATTTTTTTGTAATTTTTAGACACTATTTAACATTTTTTGTGATTTTTATAGTTAGACATTAGCAAAATAAAAGGTTTTTGATTTTTTAAAAATATCAAACGAAATCAAAAATGTCCTCAAAAATCCATGAAAATTTTACACCATGGCAGGAGCCATGTGTCCAATTTTCATTGGATTTGAAGGTGATTTGCTATTTTATTCAAAAATAAAGAGAGGACACAGTGCATAGGGACCAAAGTGCAAATACCCAGGAGTCTGGGGGGTCTGGTGCAATTTACCCAGCAAAACATGCGCCACACGCGTGCCTGGGGCACTCAGGGACCCAAATGCAATAAAAATAAGTCCCGAGGACTTATTGGTAACAGGTACCAAAAGTCCAGGGGCTTATTCGCAAAATACCCAAAATATCGCGCACATGTTGAAATAAATCACGCACAGGGGTATAAATGCAAATAAACTAAAACATTCATTCCATTGATAACAACCAGAACTACAAGGGTATGAGTTGCAAATAAACCAGAGACACACGTGACGAAGCACGTGTCATACAATGCACATGGGCATAAATGCAAGGAAAATAAAGTACGGGGTCCTCTATGCAAATAACCCTAAAACTAAACAACTAAATTCAATATTTACAGGACTAAAACGAAATAAAAGAAAAGACATGGCCTAAGGGAAAATTACCCTTTATTACGGTGAACCGCTGGATGCGCGCCACGTGGAGGATCTGAAGGTGGCGAACGATGGGCGCTCCAGATCTTCCCTCCTCAGATCGAATGGTGGTGGTTGCTCCGAAGATGAACGGCTCCGATGAAGACTGGAGCGAGAGGGGCTATCGAACGGCGACGGAGGATGCTGGATGAACAGGTCGCCGGCGAGACTCGCCGGCCTCGGGCGTGCGCTAGGCTCCTCCTGGGAGCACTCTGAAGGTCGGAGAAGAGACGTGGAGTGCTCCCACTTCTGGTGGTGGGCTCCGATGATCCAGCCAAGCTCCGAGGAGCTCGGGCGAGGTCGGCGGAGCTGAGCCTCCTGGCTGGATGACGAAGGGCCTCAGATGGCCTTCGTTTGACCTGCAAAGCGAACCAGAAGACTCGCGGGTCGAGGGCAAACTGCCTCGACCCGGTTAGGCGAGGTGACGGTGGCTCGTGGGTCGAAATGAAGAGCTCCGGCGAAGGGGGTGGACGGAGGAGCTCGACTCCCAGCTCCTGTGCGAGCTGGGTTGGATGGAGGGGTGAAGAAGGTGCGTCGAAGGGAGGCGGATGCGATGGGCGATTCCGATGATCGAACGGAGTGAGGGGATGGTCGGAATCAGCGAGAGACGGCGGCGATACGAATTGGGCGTAAATGGAAATCGAAGAAAGATAAGGACCTACATGGTTACCTGGGTGGTCGAAGAGACTGGGGAGGAGCGGGGGAAGCTCCTGGTCGTCGCCTCGAGGAGCGTCTCCCTCCGAGGCTCAAGCTCCAGCTGATGGCGGAGCGACGGCGGCGTAGCTCGCCGGATCGATGGTCTCGCCCTCCTTCCTCGCTGCGACACCACAGGGGGCGAGCTGTCACTCTCGCCGATGCGATGGAGGTCACTGGGGGTGGAACGAATGAGCCAAAGATCGGGAAATGAGGTGGCGGAGCTCGGCTATATACGGTGGAGGGGTCCGGGAAAGATGGCTCGGGTAGGGCGTGGAGGCTCGCGGATCCCGAGGTGGATGCCCCGGCGAGGATGTCGGATGTGGCAGGAGTGAAACGGACCCGGGGTTTAGGTGGGATTCAATCGGGTTTAGGCGCTAGAAATTAGGGAAGTCGGGTCGGGTGCTTAAATCCGCAGAAGGTGGTCCTGGGGGGGGGGGGTAGTTGACCGGGCGGTCAACATCCCCAGGACCCAATAGAAACAAGCCACGTGGCTGGATCTTGAAGTAAAAATTAAGGGTAGCTAGGGGCCGATTTAGCAAAAACTCAAAACACAAAATATTTTTCTTTTATTTTTTTCTATTTTTAGTGATTTTTAATTAATTTTTTAAAGTAAAAATAAGGTATGTACACTATATGTACTATATAGGTATATGTACACTATTAGGGTTTTTAATTTTTGATTTTTAGTTATTATTTTTATGCAATTTTATTCCTATTTTATATTTTATTTATTTTCATTATAAAATAAGGAATAAAAAAGATATTTTTATTTTATTTTTATTATTTATATATATAGGTAAAATAAATACATATATACATTTATATACATGGTATATGTACAATATGTTTTTGTGTTTTTAATTTTGCTATTTTTATTTTTTTTTGATTTTTAATTGTTTTTATTTTATTTATGTACATTATATAATATAGACTATTCACAAAAATTATGAAAATTGATTTTATTTATTTACAAGGTTAGATAAATATGGAAGAGTGGTTTATATACAAGATGAAAAGGGGTGTTTTTGTTCTTTTTGATTTTTAACTTTTTCTTTTGTTTTTATACTTATGAATATAGACACAAATTTACAAGCCTATTTTTGGTGTGGAAAATATTTTTATTTTATTTACATAAATATTTACACACATGAGCCCCTATCTCCCTCTACTTTGGCTTTTATGCGGTCAGGCCCATGCTGAGCCCTCCCTTGGGTTAGGTTGCTCAATATTTATTCTAAATATTTCCCTCTTTTTCTTTTTAATCTTTATTCTTTTATTTTGGCACAAAAACATGCTAATTATAGGTTTTTACACAATGCATGCTTTTGGTAGTTATTCTTATTTACACATATCTACATGTATTTGCAAAGGTTTTTGTAGCTAAAATATAAGAATAAAGAGTGATGAATGAGTATTCATCACCCCCCTATACTTAACTTTGCTAGTCCCTTAGAAAACACTTATTTGAAAAAGAAGTGAAAAAGAAAGAAAGAAAAAGAAAAAGAGGATGTACATGGATCAAGGTTGATTAATAAACTTGCCTTCATTAAATTGGGGTATGGAGCTCGATCAGACCTTTGGATTATTAGTGTGTCGGAATCTTATTTGGACTTAAGTCTAAAACTCAACAGCCTTTAAGTTCCACTAATCTATAATCAAGACTCCTCAATGCTCCCGATCAGAACAAGTCATCAATCACAAACCCTGAAGACCATGAATCTTTCTTGTCCTGTGAATGTGAGGTCTAAGCTCTCCACCTCAGAAATGGCAACTTGACAACCCTCCCCAACAAGGTAACTCTATGACCTCAATCTGGCCAATCTTTCCTCGAGGAGCGGGGTATTCCCTTCTAAGTTCAAGTTCAACCGGCTCAAGAAGAGGAGGAAGAAGAGAATGGGTCAAGGCCAGTGTAGCCAAGTACCCTTGGGAGCTTGACCAGTGTAGCCAAGTCTCCCTGCTGCAATCTACATCAGGTGGATCATGAAACCAAGCTTTGCTTATTGCACTCTATATACATACTCCGGTGGGATTATCATTTTCTATCAGACCCACCACTTTTTTGGAGTTATTTCTTCTTGCACATTTTTTTTCAAGTGCATCTGTACAACATATACATGTGCAGCATATATACAAGGAGTTTTTCCTCTTGAGCCAGTAGACTATCCCTCTTTTGAAGCTTTATTGCAACCCACAACTCCCGTCGTTAGACCTCATGGCAACCAGACCAAGTTGAGACGCACTTCCTTCACTAAAAGAAGAAGAGAGGTTCCGCCTAGAAGTACTACCCTCATATGCTACCCCAAGTCAAGGAAGACTGCCTCCTCACCACCTCATTCGTGGAGAGCTCGGTGCATAGTGCTGGCGTCCAAGTAAAGCCATAATCTATATGAGTCATGTGTTGTTGTTAAGTGCTCTACTTAGGCTCATTGAGATGACATGTGATCATAGCCTACTGGACTCAAAGAATTAAGTCACCCTGGACCTGAAAAGCCTTAAACCTAAGCCCTATAAGGTTCCTCTTAAAACTTAGGTGGATTAAGATCTTAATCAAGCTCCATTTCTCAATTTGATTCCAGGCTAGTTTAAATGTCAACTATCATACAGAAAAACTATATACATATGTACAAAAGATGCTTATTGACACAAATTTTACAATCATGCAAAATTTTTGAAAAATGTTTTGAAATCATGGATGGATGATGCATGAAGTGCAAGTTTTGCAAAGAGATATTTACACACATTTACACAAGATTTTTGCAAACTTTTGATTTTCAAAACATTTTGGAAAAATTTTGTACTATATACATACTTTTGATACCAAAAATATTTACACAAACTTTACACAAAAGATTTTTGAAATCATTTTTACAAAAATAATTTGTACACTAGCTGTTTATGTGCAAATAAAAGAATGTTTATGTACATGAAAATTTTTTATTTTTGTGATTTTTAGCCATTTTATTTATTAACACACTCACACAAAGTACGAGTTATGGCTAAAGTATATATGAAATATATACACACCCTCCTATACTTAGCTCGAACGATGTCCTCAGAGTCAAGAGCGATGAAGAAGACATAACTCGTGCTAGGTATAGGGAAGTGAAAAGAAGGGCTATATATAAGGAAGAATGAAATGAAAAGTCAAGAGGGTCTCGGGTCTTCCCCCTATACTTAGGATTAAATAATCCTAAGTATAGCAGGCTGTACACTAAGGGAAAACCGAGTGGAGAATGTACAGGGTCTACCCCCCCTATACTTAGGGTGAAATATCCCTAAGTATAAGCAGCAAAACAGGGGTAGGCAGAAACAAAAGAAATACCCAAATGGTCTCACATCCCCCCTATACTTAGGGTAAAGTGCACCCTAAGTATAGCATAATCAGAAGATGAGGAAAGGGATGTGGGACTAAAGAATGTAGTGATATGGACATCTGGATCTATACAAGGCGGAAGATCAGTGAAACTCAGGCGTGAGATGCATTAGATGTGAGTCAAAGACCACATCTCACGCAAAATGAATAGGGGCAAGATCAGCAACCCGCGGCTCATGATCTAAAAATGGCTTGAGCCGCTGGCCGTTCACTCGAAAGGTACTCTCAGAAGACAACTCAGATATGTCGATGCTACCGTTGTCGTGTACTTTTCTGACCAAGTAGGGTCCCTTCCATTTGCTCTGTAGCTTCCCTGAAAATAGACGTAGCCTCGCATCAAACAGCCATACTCTCTGTCCAATCTCAAAATGCTTGTGGCTGATGTGAGAATCATGCCACTCCTTCACTCTCTCCTTTTAATGTAGGCTGTTTGAGAAAGTTGTATCTCTAAGCTCCTCCAGGGCGGCTAACTCTGCCCTCCTCTGGTCTCCCATACCATCTGGATCCATAAGAATATCTGTAACTGCCCAAAGTGACTTGTGCCTCAGCTCAACAGGTAAATGGCACGGCTTGCCATATACGAGGCGAAAGGGAGATGTGCCCAATGGTGTCTTGAAAGACGTCCTATATGCCCACAAGACCGAGTCCAAAAGCTGTGACCAATCCTTTCGGTCAGGGCGGACAACTTTCTGCAATATCGTCTTGGTCTCCCTATTCGACACCTCGGCTAGACCATTCGTCTGTGGATGGTAAGGTGTAGCAACACGATGGTCTATACCGAACTCGCTGGCAAGAGCCTTCACCTGGTCGTTGATGAAATGAGACCCCCCATCAGAAATCAAAACTCGTGGAACCCCGAACCGTGTGATGATGTGCTTCCTCAAAAATCTGCAAACTGTCCTTGCATCAGCGGCTCGGGCGGGGATAGCCTCCACCCAACGACTAACATAATCTACGGCCAACAGAATGTACTCAAATCCCTGACTCTTAGGGAATGGACCCATGAAATCGATGCCCCATGCGTCAAAAACCTCACAGAAGTGAATGGGCTGCATCGGCATCATATCACGCTGTCCACAAGTGCCCATCCTCTGACAGTCAGTACACCTCTTCACGAACTCATCTGAGTCCTTGAAGAGGGTAGGCCACCACAAGCCGGATTGGAGCACTTTCTGTGCCGTTCTCCTCCCAGAATGATGTCCTCCTGCCTCAAGCTTGTGGCAGTAAGTGAGGACGCTATGGTGTTCCTCCTGAGGAATACACCGACGCCAGACGCTATCCCCTCCTTCGTGGTAAAGGATGGGATCCTCCCAGTGGTAGGACTTGGCCTTCACAAGGAAGGTCTCAAGCCTCTGTCTGGGCCAATCTTGTGGGACTTTCCCAGCAACGAGAAAGTTCACAATATCGACGTACCACAGAAGTGAGGCGATAGCAAGGATCGCCTCATCTGGGAAGGTATCTCGAATGGGATCAATCTGCTCAGACTCCTCAGGCTGCTCTAAACGGGAGAGATGATCCGCCACCACATTCTTGACTCCAAGCTTATCCTTGATCTCAATGTCGAACTCTTGGAGTAGAAGGATCCATCTAGTAAGTCTGGCCTTGGCATCCTTCTTTGCCATGAGGTACCTGATGGCGGTGTAATCTGTGTACAAAGTCACTCTAGATCCAATGATATACGATCGAAACTTATCTAGGGCGAACACTACGGCTAGCATCTCCTTCTCTGTAACCGTGTAATTCCGCTGGGCGGAATCCAATGTGCGGCTAGCGTAGTGAATGGAAAATGGAACTCCATCCATCCTCTGTCCCAGCACTGCCCCTACGGCAAAATCAGAGGCATCCGTCATGATCTCAAATGGGAGAGACCAATCAGGCGGCTGGAGGACAGGAGCCTCAATCACACACTGCTGGAGAGTCGCAAAAGACGAAAGACACTTGTCATCGACAAGGAACTCGGTGTCTTTCGTCAAGAGGTCAGTCAACGGCCGGGCAATCCTGCTGAAATCCTGAATAAATCTCCTATAAAATCCAACGTGCCCCAGGAATGACCGTAGCTGCCTCAAATTGGACGGCGGTGCGAGTTTTCTAATGACATCAACCTTGGCCGGATCAACCTCTATGCCCCTGTTGGAGATGATATGGCCAAGCACCGTCCCTTGAGTCACCATGAAGTGACTCTTCTCCCAAGATAGAACCAAATGGTACTCAATACATCGCTGGAGTACTCGATCTAGGCAGTCAAGACAAGAGTCGAATCCGTCGCCATAGACCGAGAAATCGTCCATGAAGACCTCCAAGCACTCCCCTACCATGTCCGAAAAGATCGACAGCATGCACCTCTGAAAAGTCGCAGGGGCATTGCATAGCCCAAATGGCATGCGTCGAAAGGCATATGTACCAAAGGGACAGGTAAAGGTGGTCTTCTCCTGATCCTCAGGAGCGATGGCCACCTGGTTGTAGCCCGAGTACCCATCCAGGAAGCAATAATGGCTCTTTCCTGCCAGTCTCTCAATGATCTGGTCAATGAAAAGCAGGGGGAAATGGTCCTTCTTGGTGGCCTGGTTGAGTCTCCTGTAGTCAACACAGACCCTCCAAGAGGTGGGTACTCGTATAGCAATCTCCTCTCCCGACTCACTGATCACAGTCGTGATGCCCGTCTTCTTGGGCACCACATGCAAGGGGCTGACCCACTTGGAGTCGGAAATGGGATAAATAAAATCTGCACTCCACCATTTTGATATTTCCTTCATCACGACCTCTCTCAGGTTGGGGTTCAGCCGCCGCTGGAACTCACGCGACGGCTTCGCCCCCTCCTCGAGATAGATATGGTGGGAGCACACTGATGGACTAATCCCATGGAGATCTGCTACGCTCCATCCGATTGCCTTGCGGTTCTTTTCAAGAACCCCCATCAAACGGGATTCTTGCTCTCCAGTCAGATCGGCGGAGATAATGACTGGGTACATCTCAGGTTCGCCCGCAAGGAACCGATACTTCAGCAAAGTAGGGAGCGGTTTCAGCTCTGGACAGCTGGGCGCTGGCAAATCTGGCTGCGGAAGGAAATGTGTTAATGCTGCTAAGTCTGCCAAATCTGCCTGGGAGAAAGAAAGCGAACTCTCGCAAACTGGATCTGGAGAAGGCTGCTCAACTGTGCTGTCTCTGATCTTCTCTGCATCTACCTCCTCCTCATCTGTAGGCTCAGGTGGACTCAGGTCTGGCATCTGATCATCGCAATCTGCCCAATCAGACTCTGAATCCGAGCGATCTGCATCAAACGCGGTGGCATCAATACCACCGTAAAACAAGGTGGCCTCAGCACCACCATCACTAAAAACCGTGTCACGGTCAAGAACCGGCTCTGCTGCCTCTGTCGTATCCTGGACCAGGGCTGTGCTCTCCGAACTCTCCTCTGTTGTCATCTCGGCATCAGCTGTGTCTGAAAATGAGAGGATGGCCTGTGCTAAAGGGTCTGCCCATGCTGCCTCATCACCTGTGATCACAAAATCACAGTCCTGGTGGATGTCTGGCTCGGCGTCTGTCAGCTGCTCTGAATCTGTACTGTCCTCTGAGCGCGCTCTCTCTCTGGCTCTGTAGTCCTCGACCGTCTCTATTTGTATACTCTCGCTCTCGACGCGAAAGTATACCTTCCCGCTATCAGGATCAGTCACCGCCTTGGCTGTAGCCAAGAACGGGCAACCGAGAATGATGGGGGTATCGGCCACTGAATCAGGGATCTCCATGTCCAACACTACGAAGTCCACGGGGAATTTCAGTTCCTAAATCGTGACGATAACGTCTCGCAACAACCCCTTCGGCCTCTTGACAGATCGATCAGCAAACTGAAGGACTGTCCTGCTCTGTCTAAGAGTGCCCAACTCGAAGCGGTCGAGAAGGGCTGCCGGAAGTAGGTTGATCGACGATCCTCTATCTAATAGAGTCCGGTCGAACCTCTGCTCACTAATCTGGCATCTGACATACGGGGCCCCTGAATCTGGCCTCTTGGCTGGCAGACGGTTCTGGATCGCAAAACACGTGGTTTTCATCAGCACATGAATCTCTGAAGTGTGGTTCCTCCTCCTCCTCCTCCTGACTATGGTTCTGTCTCTCAACGATCGCCGAAGAAGGGGAATGTGCTGCAAAGCCTCCTGGAGGGTCAGCTGTATGTGAAATCTGTCGATCATGCTCTGGCTGAACTCCTCCTGCTCTCTCTTTTTTGGAACTTTTTCTTTTTTCTTCCCCTTCCCCATCTGAAGGGCTCTAGGGAAGGGGATCACAGGGTCCTTCGCAGATGAAGGACTAGGAAAAGGCCTAGACGGCTCGACGGCCGGATCCGCACATACATCAAGCACCACAGTGGGACCAGAAGAAACTAAACCTTTTCCTTTATTCACAACAGTGTTCTGAGATACATGAGAATGAGGAAAAACATCTGATCTCTCTACACAAACACCGGTGGCCTCAGTACTTCCACGGGCTGGCTCTGCTGCTGGACGTCTCGTGGCCTCAGTACCGTGGGCTGGCTCAGCTACTCTGGTGGCATCAGCACCACCTCCTCGAACTGGTGAAGCGACGGCCTCAGTACCGCCGGTGGAATCAGCATCCTTGGTGGCGTCAGTACCACCATCATCATCGTGTGCGGCCTCAATACCGCTCTCCTCCTCCTCCTCCTCATCTGGCGCCCTGGGTGGATCCTCGAGTCGTCGCTCAGATGAGGCGCCGCCTGCTGGTGCTCTACCGCTCCTAAGTGTAACAAAATCAGCATCAAATAGATCCGAAGACATATCATCAAATGGATCACTAGGAGTGGCGTGCTCAGTGGAAACTACCTGCTCAGATTTCCGCTTCAGGTTGTTCAGATTCGGCTCTATCTGTGCAGGAATGGCGGCCTTCCCTCTCACAAGGTCCCGCATCTCCTGGCGGAACTCGTCCATCTCCCGTATGAAGGTAGCCTGCTGGTCCGTGAGGAGGCGGGCTATGTCATCTAAGGCGGGGCTCTCATGGGAGCCCGACGGGTAGCCTCTCTGGTGCTGAGGCGGCTGGAACTGGTGCTGCTGGTAAGAGGGGTAGGAGGAAGGATGCTGCTGCTGGTGTGGTGGGTGAGCCTGCTGCTCACGTCTCCAAGACTGTCCCTGCTATTGATAGGGACGAGGAACGAAGGACGACTGCTGATATGGCTGGTGGGCTGGGGGCTGCTGCTGCGGTTGGTGATCTCTCTGCTGGCCATACTGCCCTCCCTGACCGGATGACTGCTGCTGGGGCTGGGTACCTCCACTCCCCCACCTGAATCCGGGATGGTCTCGTCGGATCCCAGGCGGGGTCGGTCATACCAAATCCCGTTGACATCCATCAACGACTCGGCATCGTAGGGGGCTGGCGGGAGTACTGCCAGAGGCTGATCCGGCTGGTATACCACCATCTGCATGTCTGGAGATGGTGGGGACTGGTAAGAGGGCTGCTGCTGCTGGTACGGCTCCGCCTGTACAAGGTGAATCTGTCTAGGCTGCTGAAAGGTGCTGGAGCGCTGGGACGAGCTGCTGCTGCCGCCGGTGTCGCCTCGCGACTGAAGACGGGGCTGTGAAGCCGTCTGTGCCTCCTGGAGACACATGAGCTGGGTCTTCATGTCGCTCAGAGTCTGTGCCATCTGTTCCATCTGCGTGATGCTCTGTCACTGCTTCTTCTCGATCAGCTCCATCCGGTCCAACTTCTCGCTGATGATGCCCATATCCGCAGCGGACGACTCTGCCTGTGCTGCTGCAACTGCAGATGAACTGGATGGACCGGCATCGACCCGTGCTATCCGCTGGTACTGCATGGGTCCTGGCTGCTGTTGGGGTCTCCCCTGTGTGTACAACCGGGTCTGGGACATCACCATGTAATTCTCGGCCATCTCCTCGTAGATGGCCCAGACCTGGTCGTGGTCCTTGGCGAAATAGGACCCGCCGCAAGAAGCATTCACCAGGCCCTGGAGCTCTGGTGTCAACCCGCTGAAGAAGCTCTGAACAAGGTTCGACTTCGAGGTGTCGTGGTGCGGGCATCGGTCTGTGAGCTCACGGAACCTCTCCCATGCCTCGTGGAATTGCTCATTGGGGAGCATGGAGAAGTTGCTGATTAGGGCCCTCACTGCATTCGTCCGCCCGAGTGGATAGTACTTGTTCAAGTACTCGGTGCGGAGCTACTCCCAGGTGTAAACAAACTTCCCCAGATGCTTCAGCCAGGTGTCTGCTCTGTCAGCTAAGGAGAAGGGGAAGGCGATCATCCTGATCGTGTCCTGGTCCACCTGACGGTCGTGGACAGTGCTGCATATCATCAAAAACTCCTGGAGGTGGAGATGGGGCTCCTCTGTCGCGAGTCCGTGGAAGCGGGGGAGTAGCTGCTAAGTGTTCGGGGGGAACTTGAAGTCCCCCACGATCGCTGGAAGTACTACCCAGTGATGCGTCAGCGTCGATCCGGGGTTGTGTAACTCCCGCATCGGTCTCGGTGGTCCTCCGGCCGCGGCTGCGGCGGCTGCTGCTGCTGCTGCGGCTGCTGCATCCGCATCATCTGGGATCCTCGGTCCCTCTCTCCTATGCTCTCGCTCTGCTCTCATCTGCTCCATCTCTCTCCTCATGTTGATCATGAATGCTCCCTGATCCCTCAGCTGGTGCTGGACGGTCTCTAATGAGGCGATCATGGCGGAGTTGATCGCTCCCTGATCCAATACGAAATGCTCAGGCTGACGGGAACGATCCTCAGAACTGCCGGCCATGACGTCTGCAAAATCAAATGAGCCCAACTCAGGTGTTGTCAAATCTGCTAATCTCACCTCGGGCTCATGTTGCTCAGGTCCGAAAGAAAGGGGGTCGAGGGGGAACAGGGCGGAGTCGTACTCGGGCTCGGAGAGCTGGTCTCGGCTCTCGCGGGCCAACCTAGATGATCGGGTAGACGTTCCCAAAAGCGGTGCAGCCAGAGGCTGCCTAAGAGAGCGTCTACCCATCATCTTGATCTGGCGAGTAGTGCAGATGAGATCTGGAGAAACTATGATCAGAATGCAAACCCCCGGTTCACCAACGCAACGCGAGCTGAAGACCGTGAAAGTTCGGTCAAATTATCTTGTCAATTTTTATTAGGTGAACACACAAGATATCAGAGCACTTACGTGACCTGTTAGGATACCCGATGCTACCCCAACCGACTGGCCCGCACGGAAGAGTCGGTAATCAGTCGGGACTAGCACCGGAGGGCTCTACCTAGGGTGCGGGTCACTCTCTCGCGCATCCAAACCATACAATGAGGGGGTTTCTCTCCCCAAAACAAATTTTTATGGTTAATGTCTTTTAGGGTCAATAGTGTTAACCAGTCCCAATTTTATGATTTTTCTTTTTAATTTTTTTCAAATAGAAAACAAACGCCTAACGAATTTTTCGGCTCTCCTAGTTATTTAGTCCAAAACAGGGGGAGAAGTCGAAAAAGCCGATGCGCGATGAAATCAATGATGCATGCTGAGTCAGAAATGCGTACCTTGTCTCCAGCACTCTACATGCAAGTGATCCGTGCAGAATTTAAAGACAGAAAAGTAAACTACCCTAAATGATGCAGCGGGAAAAACTGAGTCCTAGATCAACAATTTCTACTCGCAGAACCGTCTAATCGGTCACCGACCTCCAAGCCAAAGGGTCCGATCTTGGCCCACCCCTCCTCTGTCCGACAAATCGGGGTAGGAGAAAGCGCTTTACAGGGTGAGCTGCAGCACATAGGCTACGAAGGAGATGAGTCGATTATTTTTATTAATTGATTATTAGTGAGTCCAATTAGCGTACTATAGGAGCAAGCAAATAGTTAAGTGTGGGGACCCTACTAATCACGGCACAAGCAAGAGAAAATCCTAAGTCTAGGGGCTCGATGAAAACCGCGGAAACACCGGAAAAGGCACTAAAAATAAAAAGAAAACAAAACCGCATAAAAAGCCGCGAAAAAGTCCTAAGGGTCCCCCGAGCACACTGGTGCTCGGCGAAACAGACCCGCTACGAGTTCAAGTCCACAAGTGTCCAGTCTGAGTCCCTGTATTATTACAATAATAATAATAATAATAAAAATAAAACCTAATCTAACCTCACCCACTCCACTCTCTCTCTCGTTGTCTCCTTCGGCTTCGTAGAGAAGGAAGCCGCCTCCAAGTTCCTCGGTTGCACCGGCTCCTCGAAAGTCGCCTCCGCGGTCCTCGGGCCCTCGCAAGAGACAGAGACAAGTGGTCAGGCCGAAATAATCAAATAATAATAAAGAAAATAAATGAAACTGAAAATGAGGGTATATATGCAAAAATATAAAATAAAATAAACACTCAAAATAAAACAAAATCAAAAATAAAAGAAAAAGTAAATAAAACAAAATAAAACAAAAAATAAAATGGAAGCAAAAGCCGCGAAAAAGCCGCGAGCTCTGAAAGAGCCGCGAAAAGCCGCGAAAACAAAAACGAAAATAAAATAAAAACTACTAAGCCGTGCTCCCCGGCAACGGCGCCATTCTGATGAAGCGAAAAACCGAGCGACTAAGGTAAAGATACAAAAATGGTCATTGCGACCTCGGTCACTCAGATGCACTCGATCAAGAAAAATGAACCACTAATAGAGATAAAACAGATAAAACACAAAATAACAGTCCTGCTATTGGATTAACCTGTTATAGCGACCAGGGTCGAACTCAAGGAGCACGGATTGGCCTTTCAGCCTACGAAGTAGTAAAAAGGAATAAAATGAAGGAACAAAGTATTTTTAGTGGCTTTTAATTATTATATATATATTTTTTGAATTTTTCAAAGTATTAAGAAAATAAGAAAAGTAAACAAGCACACACTTCAACAAATTATTAAATGCACTAAAAATCAATCAAAAATTCCAACAAAAATATTTTTATGTTTTTTATAATTTTTAGTGTTTTTGGTGAATTTTTGAGAATTTTCTGATATTTATTTAATTTTCTAAAAATCAAAAAGTAGCTGAAATAAATGGTACTGTCCAACCGAGCCAAAAAGGCCTAGATAAAATATCTAAGAGCCCCAAAATGGCTAGGAGTAATTTTCCTGTAAAGAAGATAAAATGAGGAAAGTTTAGGCACCAATTTTATTATTTTTGGATTTTTGGTGTATTTACTAGAATTTTTATAAGTTTTTATGTGTTTTTCAATTTTTAGTGGTTTTCAGTAATGAAAAATAGCCAAAATTGGCTAGAAAATCAAGCTAAGCAAAATAGACAGTAGACAATTTTTTTGTAATTTTTAGACACTATTTAATATTTTTTTGTGATTTTTATAGTTAGACAGTAGCAAAATTAAAGGTTTTTGATTTTTTAAAAATAACAAACGAAATCAAAAATGTCCTAAAAAATCCACGAAAATTTTACACCATGGCAGGAGCCATGTAACCAATTTTCGTTGGATTTGGAGGTGATTTGCTGTTTTATTCAAAAATAAAGAGAGGGCACAGTGCAAAGGGACCAAAGTGCAAATACCCAGGAGTCTGGGGGGTCTGGTGCAATTTACCCAGCAAAACACGCACCACGCGCGTGCCTGGGGCACTTAGGGACCCAAATGCAATAAAAATAAGTCCCGAGGACTTATTGGTAACAGGTACCAAAAGTCCAGGGGCCTATTCGCAAAATACCCAAAATATCGCGCACATGTTGAAATAAATCACGCACAGGGGTATAAATGCAAATAAACTAAAACATTCACTCCATTGATAACAACCAGAACTACAAGGGTATGAGTTGCAAATAAACCAGAGACACACGTGACGAAGCACGTGTCATACAACGTACAGGGGCATAAATGCAAGGAAAATAAAGTACGGGGTCCTCTATGCAAATAACCCTAAAACTAAACAACTAAATTCAATATTTACAGGACTAAAATGAAATAAAAGAAAAGACAGGGCCTAAGGGTAAATTACCCTTTATTACGGTGAACCGCTGGATGCGCGCCACGTGGAGGATCTGAAGGTGGCGAATGATGGGCGCTCCAGATCTTCCCTCCTCAGATCGAACGGTGGTGGTTGCTCCGAAGATGAACGGCTCCGATGAAGACTGGAGCGAGAGGGGCTATCGAACGGCGACGGAGGATGCTGGATGAACAGGTCGCCGACGAGACTCGCCGGCCTCGGGCGTGCGCTAGGCTCCTCCTGGGAGCACTCTGAAGGTGGGAGAAGAGACGTGGAGTGCTCCCGCGTCTGGTGGTGGGCTCCGATGATCCAGCCAAGCTCCGAGGAGCTTGGGCGAGGTCGGCGGAGCTGAGCCTCCTGGCTGGATGACGAAGGGCCTTAGATGGCCTTCGTTTGACCTGCAAAGCGAACCAGAAGACTCGCGGGTCGAGGGCAAACTGCCTCGACCCGGTTAGGCAAGGTGACGGTGGCTCGTGGGTCGAAATGGCGAGCTCCGACGAAGGGGGTGGACGGAGGAGCTCGGCTCCCAGCTCCTGTGCGAGCTGGGTTGGATGGAGGGGTGAAGAAGGTGCGTCGAAGGGAGGCGGATGCGATGGGCGATTCCGATGATCGAACGGAGTGAGGGGATGGTCGGAATCAACGAGAGACGGCGGCGATACGAATTGGGCGTAAATGGAAATCGAAGAAAGATAAGGACCTACAAGGTTACCTGGGTGGTCGAAGAGACTGGGGAGTTGCGGGGGAAGCTCCTGGTCGTCGCCTCGAGGAGCGTCTCCCTCCGAGGCTCAAGCTCCAGCTGATGGCGGAGCGACGGCGGCGTAGCTCGCCAGATCGATGGTCTCGCCCTCCTTCCTCGCTGCGACACCACAGGGGGCGAGCTGTCACTCTCGCCGATGCGATGGAGGTCACTGGGGGTGGAACGAATGAGCCAAAGATCGGGAAATGAGGTGGCAGAGCTCGGCTATATGCGTTGGAGGGGTCCGGGAAAGATGGCTCGGGTAGGGCGTGGAGGCGCGCGGATCCCGAGGTGGATGCCCCGGCGAGGATGTCGGATGTGGCAGGAGTGAAACGGACCCGGGGTTTAGGTGGGATTCAATCGGGTTTGGGCGCTAGAAATTAGGGAAGTCGGGTCGGGCGCTTAAATCCGCAGAAGGTGGTCCTGGGGGGGGGGGTAGTTGACCGGGCGGTCAACATCCCCAGGAACCAATAGAAACAGGCCACGTGGCTGGATCTTGAAGTGAAAATTAAGGGTAGCTAGGGGCCGATTTAGCAAAAACTCAAAACACAAAATATTTTTCTTTTATTTTTTTCTATTTTTTAGTGATTTTAATTTATTTTTTAAAGTAAAAATAAGGTATGTACACTATATGTACTATATAGGTATATGTACACTATTAGGGTTTTTAATTTTTGATTTTTAATTATTATTTTTATGCAATTTTATTCCTATTTTATATTTTATTTATTTTCATTATAAAATAAGGAATAAAAAGATATTTTTATTTTATTTTTGTTATTTATATACATAGGTAAAATAAATACATATATACATTTATATACATGGTATATGTACAATATGTTTTTGTGTTTTTAATTTTGCTATTTTTATTTTGTTTTGATTTTTATTGTTTTTATTTTATTTATGTACATTATATAATATGGACTATTCACAAAAATTATGAAAATTGATTTTATTTATTTACAAGGTTAGATAAAGATGGAAGAGTGGTTTATATACAAGATGAAAAGGGGTGTTTTTGTTCTTTTTGATTTTTAACTTTTTCTTTTGTTTTTATACTTATGAATATAGACACAAATTTACAAGCCTATTTTTGGTGAGGAAAATATTTTTATTTTATTTACATAAATATTTACACACATGAGCCCCTATCTCCCTCTACTTTGGCTTTTATGCGGTCAGGCCCATGCTGAGCCCTCCCTTGGGTTATGTTGCTCAATATTTATTCTAAATATTTCCCTCTTTTTCTTTTTAATCTTTATTCTTTTATTTTGGCACAAAAACATGCTAATTATAGGTTTTTACACAATGCATGCTTTTGGTAGTTATTCTTATTTACACATATTTACATGTATTTGCAAAGGTTTTTGTAGCTAAAATATAAGAATAAAGAGTGATGAATGAGTATTCATCAGTGATCAAACAGTTATTTTAACAATCTCACTTGTGTAGTCTACTAGAGTAGACCGTGAATAAGTCAATGAATCCCCTAAGAAGAGAACTATTGTCATAAGAGCTCGGTAATCATCCTAAGGAAATTCACCTCCTTATCCACTTGACTACATCGAATAACATCTAAGGCAAGTGCTTGCAATAATAGCATGACCCGAAAGTTAATGTCCAAGCACTTCGGGCACAAGTCTAGGGCATTGGGCTCTACTCCTTGAGTTTACGTACCTCACTTTGTCTGGAGAGTACTTGCAAACAAGGAGGGGGTTACTCTCCCTAAAATAATGAATGTGATCGTTACGTGTATTTTACGGTCGAATTCAATTAGCAATCCCATTTTTTTAGGTTATCACTTTTTTTGAGTATTTTTAAAATAAAAACACATCTAGTGAATTTTTCGATTTCCATCTATTCCTAAGTCAACGAAATCTTGGGGAGGAGGATGGAAAATCCAATGCACTGGAAAACTATGAATGCATGCATGGGATAGAAGGCGTACATGCTCCAGCAATCTACATGCAATATGATGCGGCATAAAAATAAACTAATCTAAATGAATGCAAAGGCGAGAACCATCCTAAATAGAAAATTCTATTATCGTGAAGTACCAGTTATTTTGACTAAGTCCAAACGTGTCTATAGGGACATATATTCTATTGGAGTTGTGGACCTAATCACTACCTGTCTCAACCAAATAGAAAACTATGTCTAGGGGCTCAAGCACACGAAATCCATAAGAAAACAAATAATAATGGAGGTGAAGAAAATCAAAATCCGATGAGGTCCCCAAGTACACCAACACTTGGAGAAATAGACCCCGCAATCCATAGTATAAAATGGCCTAGAAAATGAAAAAGGGGCAAGTGCCAAAATTAATAACAAATTAATTACAAAAATGAAATAAAATAGCAGAAAAATAAGTCGAAAACTAATTTCTGCTCCTAGTTATCCTCCTAGGTTGCTCTCTCCTACTACTCGGTGTAGAATACCCAGCCTCCACCTCGCTCGGGTGCGTCAGCTCTCCTAAGATAGGCTCCCTTGCTCTGCGGTCCCTCTCAACAAAGGAGAATCGAAATATGCGTCAGATAACCATTTGAAAAATATAAGAAAATAAAAAGAAAGAAAATATACAAAAATAAGAGACAAGTGACAGAAAAATATAGAAAAAAGTAAAAGAAAGAAAGACTAACAAGTATATACACAACCCAAGAGAAGAAGGCAAACTATGTCCTAACTACCCTAGTCGTGCCTCCCCAACAATGGCGCCATTCTGATAACACGACTTTGGCTATTTCAGGTTAAGCTAATTAATGTGTTGTTGTGCCTAAATTATCCAATCCGAAATCGAGAAAGTTTTATTCAACCACAAAATGAATCAAACAAGTAAGCAAGTGGTCTAAGCTACTATTATTAACCCGGTATAGAGACAAGGAGGCAACTATTATTACTGAGGGTCAATCAATCAATGAATAATCAAAGGAAAGAAAGAAGGAAATACAATGACAACTACCCTTGGCTTTTTATGGATTTTTCTTTTTTTAATTTTTTATGGGATTTTAATTTTTTAGATTTTTTATGTTTTCTGATTTTAAAATTTTTAATGATCTTTATATTTGCAAATTTTTATATTTCAAATATTTAAATAAAGACAAAAAAAGAAAATGGAAACAAGGCACACAAGCAATCTTTTTAGATTTTTTAAATTTAGTAAAAATAGTCAGGAAAATCAAATAAAATAATTTTTCATGGTTTTTTAGGTTTTTTAGGACTTTCAAATGAACAAAAAATAGGGAATAAAGCAAAAATTGCACAGCTAGGAGTAGTTTTCAAATTAAAAAAAAAGAAAATAAGCTCAAACTTCCTGGTTGTTAGTTTTATCAATATACTTAAATATCTACAAACAGAAAACAAGAACACAATTTTTTGATTTTTCAAAGATTTTATATTATTTTTATGGTTTTTTAAGGTCTTGCAAATTTATAGAATTTTATAAAAGCAAATCAGATGAACTTTGGACAGAAATTCAAAGAAATAAAAATAAAGCTACTCTAATTTATTTGAACGGTTAAAGTATTTTCGAATTTTTATGGATTTTCTAAGTCAAACTGGAATTTTTAGTTGAATTTTGAATTTTTCATAATAGAAAAAATAGAAATTAACAAAAAAATACCACAAATAAAGGACACTGGTAAATCAAAATTTTTAGGGGATTTTTTAATTAAGTTTGATATTTATTTGGATTAATAAAAGAGAAATAAATACAACAGGAAACAAAGGACCTAAATGCAATTATCATGATTTCTAGGGCCAAACAATATCTAGTAATAATATCACAAAGCCAAGATGGAAAAAGTCCAGCAAAATGTGTGTCGCATGTGAAACAAACTCATAGGGGTATATCTGCAATTAACCAAAAGTTGCTCTATTTCCTCAATACATGAAAGCATATTTGAAAACACGCAAATAACCCAAAAGGCACATATACATGGACGTGAATGCGGTTCGGGTGGACTAAAGTGCAAATATAAGAACTATGTGGTCCTTACTGCAAATGTTTATTACTAACTATTACATTTATTGTACTAAAATGAAATTACATGAAGTACAGGGTGAAAAGGGGAATATACCCAGCAGGTAGCATGCTTCGCGTATGCAGCTCTAATAGTTCTGATGAAGCACGGGTATGGATCTAATGGCTCTGAAGGCTGCACTGAGATACAACTCTGATCAATGGTGGTGGAGCAGATCTAACGATGTAGATCAAAAGGCGTGATGTGCTGTATAGATCTGATGTGGATCTGATCAGACCGCCTAGATTTGGGAATGATGGGATGGTACGAATCAAAATTGGGGTGCACCTCCTAATTCAGCGACTCTGAATGGACATGGATGAACTAGGAAGAAGGCTTTGCCGGGGTTGCTTCGATTGGTTATATCTAGCGATGTAGGGCTTGGGTCAGTCGGCTAAGTGGTCCAAGAACAAACTACAGTGATTCAGCATTGGCTTGGAGCCTTAGATGCCTCCAAGAACTGCTCAATGAAGATCTAGAGGGTGTGGCACCCGGAGTAGCTCAGCTACGACAGTCGAGGGTTGAGTCGACCCTCTTGCGCTCACCTGAACCTGCAAGGAAACTTGAGGCTTGGAGACGAAGCTCCGGCCGATGTTATTTGGCAGAAAAACAAGAGAAATGGCGTCGATGAGTGGTTGTCCTCTAGCGAATATGGAAGAAAGCGGACCGACCCTAAACCAAGCCGAAGGCTGAGTCTAAGTATGATCAGGTTCTGCTAGAAGATGGGGGATGCTGTGAAGAGTCGATGAGTGTGGATGGATGCGAGAGATGGAGCTCCGACGCGGGTCAGAGTGGTGATGGTGGATGATGGTGATGAAGATAAAATCGAAAAGAAACGATGACAGGGACAAAGATGAATCTATCTGAGGATGGGAGATAAGTAGGCAAAGAACTATGGAGTGGATGTCGGGGTAATGACCTCAATTCTGTTGTGTGAGGCAGAAGAGGTTAGTCATGGCGTAAGTCTCCTACCACAAAGCGATTCTGCTCAAACGACCACCAATTCGAGTACCAAAGGATCCTCCGGGGTCTTATCACTTCCTGGAGATGTAGGTGGAGAAAGAAGACATATGGATCAATCTGGAGCACAGTGGAGGGGGATGCAATG
This sequence comes from Ottelia alismoides, assembly GCA_037367405.1. Taxonomy (NCBI): domain Eukaryota; kingdom Viridiplantae; phylum Streptophyta; class Magnoliopsida; order Alismatales; family Hydrocharitaceae; genus Ottelia; species Ottelia alismoides. The sequence goes on along the minus strand of JAZKJV010003250.1, from coordinate 353,033 downwards.
ATTTATTGGGCCCCTAGGTATTTGGAAAGATCGAGAGATTACACGCAAACTAAGGAGGATTCGAATCCTCCTAGGTATCCGTGAGGATCGCAGATCTTCAGGGAGCAATGGGGTCTGCAATTCAAGGCGAGAGGCTATCAAACTCGGGCTGGGGAAATGGAAGAAATCGGGACCGACGAAGCCCAGCCTTGTTCGGACTTGGGAGAGGGAAGGTTTACCAGGGTTGACCAATGAGAAAATTCAATCATTTAAAATAAAAAAAATGATCAAAAATAGTAAATGATTTTAAATAAAAAGTGATAAAAATAAAGAAATTATTTATTTTACAAACTATTTTTTTGTTATATTTAATATTTTTAATACTATATTTATAATATTCTATACAGTATACATTAATATGTATATGTATAACATAGCTATATATTATACATATATATATATTTTATTTTGTTAATTTTGTACAAAATATGCATTCTATTTTATATTTTTTATTTAAAAAATAATTAAAGGATTTTATTTAGATTTTTATTTTATTTTTGTGAATCAATTTAGTAAGATATATATATATTTATATTTACAATAAACATGATACATACGTACAATAATTAGATTATTTCAATTTTTAATTTTTTTGGTTTGAATTTTATTCTTTTTGTTTGCATTTTATATAAAATAAATACAATGTGTAAAAATATTTAAAAATACAATATGTACAAAACTATAGAAAAATAGATATCAATAAAAATATATACTAGTATGAACACAGTACACTATACAAACAACCGTCTAAAAAAGCCAACCTTCAAACCGTAACTCCAAAAATTATGAAACCGCCTTCATTTTAAAGCTAATTTTATTTAGAATATAATAAAAGTGAGTTTGGTTCAATTTGTGTTCATATGTAGAAGGTATTTCTCTTTTTATTCTTATTTTGTAGCTTTTTCTGAGTGTTGTTTCTTTTATTCTATATCAAATTTATTTTTGCAATTAGTTTCTTATTTATATCATATTTTTATGTAATTTTTTTCCTAGGGATATTAAATTATTTTGAGATCATTTTATTGAGAAATAAAATAATATAAGGTTTATACACAATGAATAGTGATAGATATATATAGAATAAATAATTTATAGGATTTTCTGTATTTTTTTAATATTAAAACAATAACGATCCTATCTCTTCCTATTTTGTTCCTTGTTGATCAGGTCAATTCTTGACCTTCACTCAGGGTTCGTGTGAGTCTGTATTTATTGCATAATTACAGTTCCTTCTATTTCTTTACTTTTTTTACTTCTTTATTTTTTTATTTTGAATACATAAGTGTTAATTGTACATTATTAACAAATCTACGATGAATGACAATTTACCGATTTTAATACATATTTACATATGTTTTGCTAATGAATTTGGCTAAAATAAAAGAATAAAGATGATGAATTGTCGATTCATCAGTCGCAAGAGCACGATCAGGGCTTTGAACAAAGATCTGAAGAATACTCCAACCTTTAGACCTTCGAGAGATCCAGGTCTATATCTGAGCAGATCCGAGCACCATTGAGCCATCTGATCGTAAAAAGTAGCATTATAATAGAGCATTTAGATCATCAGAAGGCTCCATCAATGAGGATCGACCAATCTCAGAGCGATTGAAGTTCGTCGAAGTCAACATTGAAGTGTGTTCTTCTCGAGACTTCAAAGCTCGTCGAATCAAGAACATCAACTCCAGATTGAATCTACACTGTCTAATTTCCTCTAAAGCTTGGCTATCAGATCCAACACTCCATATTCAGATCGAGCCGTTCATCTAGAATGCTCCATCGCACGTACATCGATGACATTTTTCTCTTTAGCCCAGCTATTATCTGGTTTTGTAAATAAGCCCCAGTGGGACGTGTGTCATTTTATTATTGCTTGGAAATTCGCACTTGCTCCCTCCTTCTTTTTATTAATTGCATTTAAGTTATGTTTAATTTGTATAAACTTGCTTTGCACGTGGCTTTGGTTAATTTGTAGTTTCTATTATGAGACTATTGGCTACTTTTTGATCCCTTTAAGTAAATTAATTCCATCGGTGTCCGGTTCAATGCAACTCACTAGCTTCGACACACCCCCTTTTGAAAAATTACACATATTCCCCCTACTTTTATCTTTTGTTATTTCTTTTGTCATTTTAATAAAACTATTTGCAATTAGGTCCCTCAAAAGTAGTTTTTAATTTTTCTATTATTTTAGTGTAATACATAGCAAATCTTCATTAATAATCACCCAAAAATCATCATAGGTTCTTGTAATCATCGCTTTAAGCACTAAATTTTGTTTTGAATTTTATTTTGTTTAATATTTTTAATAAATAAAAAACACATCTATTTTCTCTTGTTTACAGTATCAAATAAATAAATAAATAATACAAAACTCATTTGAAAATTTCAAAAAAAAATCATGATGTTTATTATTATTTATTTTACTACATGTATACATCTCATCATTAAATTCCTTATAAAATGAAAAAAATCACAAAACATTAAAAACAATAAAAAATCATATAATTTCACATAAAATACAAAAAATAATAAAATACCTTTTTGAAAACTTTGAAAAATTGTCTCAGTTTCTATATATTTTGTACATTTTTATTTTATATTTTAAAATCATAAAAACATCTACTTTTTTTTCTATTTATTTTTTCCTACTTTTAGTTGTTTTAAAAACTAAAAAAATAAAAATTCTCGATAAATCACAAAAAATAGTATAAAATTATCAAAAACCCAAAGTATTTTTGTTGATTATTCTGTACATGTTTAACCTATTTACACAAAAAAGTCATATCTTTACTTTTGTTTATATCATTTCATTTTATTTGTTTTAAAAATAAAAAAAAATTTAAAAATTTAAAATCAGTAAAAAATAAAATCAGAAAAGCATAAAAAATATATAAAAATTAAAAATTCCATAAAAGTTTAAAAGATAAAAGCCATAAAAATGAAGAATTTTCATAAAAATAATTCTTCTTGTTTTCATTGAATTTTCTTTGATTTAAATAACCCTCGGGAATTGTAGTCTCTCTGAATTTGATCATGTATGATATGCCGGTAAATAAATAGCAATTTATTCTCGTGCTTACATTCTTCTTTGTTTGTTGGTTTGTGAGTAATATTTAAAAAAATTTGTTGAGACATTCTTTGGGTTGCGACTACTATTCACTTGTGAATATTTCCAATAAATAATTTTTGAAAAAATAGAAAAGCTATGTTCAACAAAATGGTGCTGTTGTCGGGGAGGCAAAGTGAGGGTAACTAGATTCTTCTCTTTGCCATCTATTCTTGATTTGTGTACATATTTTCTCTTTCTTTTATTTTGTCTTCTTTTTCTATCATTTATTTTTTATCTATATTTTTGACTATATTTGTTTGTGGATCTGCTTAGTGGCAAGGAGTGAGCACTCAGATAATACCACGGGCTGTGAGGGGGCTTATACAGCACTTGCAGGATCCGATTTGTTAGACACCAAAGGCGCCCAAGATCGAACTTTTTGTATTTATCTAAGATTGCTTTTTGTTCCCTTTCTCATTTTGTGATTTATCCACATTTTTATGTTTGTTTGTTATATTTTCTTCTATTAATTTATTTTTTTATTTTGCTAATAATTTTCATAACTGTGATCTAACATATTTTTTATTTCTCTCTTTCTTGCGAGGGCCCGACGAGCTAGGGAGACATTCATTGGAGCACCAATGCACCCGAGAAAAGCGGGTGCAGCTCGTTTCTTCACCGAGTAGAAGGAGAGTGTATGAGAGGAGAAGTAGAAGATTTGGAGGATACTTTGAGCAGCTTGCACACTTCTCACTCCTCCTTGTATATTCTCAGACCTCCTTGTATACAAGTGTGTATAATCTCTATAGTCGCTTTAGTTGAGGCTAAGAACAGCTTCCCGAGAATAATAGGAGACTGGGTAAACTCTCGTCGGTGCTCAATGTCAATGATCGTGAAGTCTACCTCGAGTAGAGCACCTTGGAAAGTAATGATGACTGAAATTTTTCCTCTCGGCCGTTTGATAGATCGATCAGTGAGAATATACAAGGAGGAGTGAGAATATGCTTCACTGAGAATATACAAGGATTAAGAAGGTTTGTCATAAACCTTCTTAATCCTTGTATATTCTCACTCCTCCTTGTATATATATATATATATATATATATATATATATATATCCCTACCTCCCTTATGATTTGATCACTCGCCCCAGCTCCATATCGTTTCATTTTATGGCTATACTTAGAATGACCAGATCCTATGTATAGGGTGGAGAGTGACCCGAGTCTATTTACCATTCGTTGTACATCCTCCAGATATCATCGGTTCTCACACTCACTCCTGTCCTATATTTAGGCTGATCAGAGCCTAAGTATAGGGGGAACTGATGCCGACCATGTATATACTCATCCATTTCCCCTCTTGTCCTCGTCCGCCCTGTTTTTGTTCTTCTTCTACACTTAGGCTGCTAGAACCTAAGTATAGGGGGACATGACAACTTTTATACATTTTTGTTCTTATAGCTCTCATATGCTTCGCACGAGCTATGTCTTTTTCCTCGCTTTTCATGCTCTTAGGACATAGCACACGCTAAGTATAGGGGGGTTGGTATATATTACATATATACTTTACCCATAGCTCGTACTTTAGCGTATTTGCACGTATTTTTGTATATATTATGCAATAATTACGGGTGGGTAAAAATTGAAAAAAAATTGTATACTTGTATAGTATATTGTACAATAATTGTAAAACTTTTGTAAAAAAAATTGTAAAATACATGTATACTTGTGTAATATGTATATTGTATAACACTTGTATAATTTTTATAACACTTATAAAACTCTTGTAAAATTGTAAAAAAAAATAAAAAAAATTGTAAACTACATGTATACTTGTTTATTATTTGTAAAAATTGTTGTATAGCAGAAAATTAAAAAAAAAGAAGGAAAAAATAAAGGCTTCTTATTTACTCTTACATATCATCCTTGCATTTCAAAAAAAACGGCTCGCACTTCATCCATACAGCATGTCATCTGCATCTCATCTGCATATCTAGCATATGTAATATGAAAAGTTACTGGGTTCTGAACCATGTTATGAATAGATGTCGAGGATGGATTTGATTTGACCTTAATCTACCTAATTTCAGAGAAACCTTATAGGAATTGGAGTTAAGATTTTTCAGGTCAAGTGAATTAATTCTTTGAGTCTGCAAGTTTATGTTCACATGTCATCTTGATTGGTCTAAGAAGAATATTTCATATACATGCACGATTCTTTTAGACAGTGGCCTAACTTGGACAAGCACCATGCATGTAGCTCTTCATTGATGAGGTGGTGATGAGATAGAATCCTTTAGCTTGGAGTAACACACGGGTGGAAACATCCATCCTCGTCAAGGGAGGGTAGTGCATCTCAACCTTGTCTAGTGTTGTTGACATCTAAGGATGGGATGTTATAGGTTGCAATAAAGCTTCAAAAGAGGGATACTCTACTGGCTCAAGAGGAAAAACTCCTGATGTACATGCTGCACCTTGTATATAGTTCAGAAAAAAAGAAAAAAAAAGAAGAAAAAAAGAGAAAGAGAGAGAACACCAAAAAAAGTGGACAGGCCTGATTGAAAATAAAATGCCTGCCGAAGTCTGTACATTTTCAAGGCATATGCTTCAAAGCCTCATACCATAGAAGCCTGCAGTTGGATGACTTGGCTACACTGGTCAAGCATCCTAGGATAGGTAGCTACACTGGCTACTATCCATTCTTCTCTCCACCCCCTCTTCTTGAGCTGGTCGCACTTGAACTTAGAAGGGAATACCTCGCCCCTCGAGGAAAGAGTTACTGGACAAGGGAATTAGAGTTAACTTGTTAGAGGAGGTTGGTTCTTTGCCATTTCTGATGTGAAGAGCTATATTTCACTTACACAGTACAAGTATGAATCATAGTCATTAGAAATTTACGTATGAGGACTTGTTTTGACCTGAATGTTGAGGCATCTTGAATATAAGACTTGTGGAACTTAAAGGATGTTAGGTCTTAAATTCAGATCCCAATAAGGTTCTGCCACACAATTAATCCAAAGGTCGAGTCAAGCTCCATTTTCACCTTTTGTTCATGACCTTGTTATGGAACCCAAAAACATTTCACTTTTGCATTCCATTTTAGTTGCTAGGGGACGAGCAAGGTTTAAGTATAGGGGGTTAATGAATCTGTGATTCAAATTCTCTAAAAGTTGAAAATAGAGCTCTGTTCCCGAGTAATTAGCTACATATTTTCATTTATATTGCATAATTAGAATTCATGCATGCATAAATAATATATGCATTTAGCATTCATATTTGCATTAAATAAGAAGTCAAATTCACTTGTAAAATCATTTTGTACTCATGCCAAATCTAATAAAATCAATTCAATAGTATATATATTATTAACACTAATAAAGGAAAAATATCAAAAAACTACTAACTTGTAAAATTGTCTACTAAAACCCAAATCCAAGTTTGAAATTAGAGCCTTAAAACATGCATATCTCTCTCATACAGTGTCTGATTTAGGTCTACTCACTTTTAACGTAATATACATTCAAAGACCTTCAAAATGAGACCAATTTCATTAAAATCGAAGATTGTATGCAAAACTTGAGTTTTGGGTTCCTATTGTATATTGTACATATTGACCTTTTTGACCTTGTATTTTTTTCTTTTTATTTTCTTAATTATTTAAAATCTAAAAAAATTAGATTAAGTTGTAAATATTTCTTCATATTTTCTCTAACTTTATTTTGATTTTTCTTGAATTAAAAATGGCAATAAAATTGCAAAAGATAAAAATACGGTATTTTATAAGGTACCCCAAAAAATACACTTTGTACAGATGACTTCTTTTGATTTTCGATCCTTCATGGAAGTAGTAGATCTCATCGAGATGAGCAACTTTTATGTTGACCACTTTTTGATTTGAACCCTTTTGTTATTTCTTTTTGAACTTCTTTACATTTAATTTTTGATTTTTCTAGGATCGACACGTGGCAGCTCCTGGAGCCGCCATGTGTCACTCTATTTTTTTACTTATTTATTAATTTCATATTTTCTATTGTTTTATTTATTATTTTTTTACTTGTTTATTTTAATTATTAGTTATTTATATTTATATTTTTTATTTCTTTTATTTATTTCCCTTTATTATATTTATGTAGCCTACTTATTTATTTTATTATTTATTTCTCCCTTTTTTACTTCTTCTCTTTTACTTGTCTTCCACTCCAAGTCACCACTTTCTCCACCACTCCATTTTCTTCACTTATTCTCCAACTTCCTTCTCCTCCCCATTTTTATTCTCCTCTCCTCCCTCATTTTTCTTCATTTTTCTTTCGATAGGAGAGGAGCGAGACCCCTTGGATTTTCAGGTGACAGATGCAGCTCCTTCACGGTTGAGCGACAACCTCCTCGAGATTTTTCTCAGGTGCGATACGACGTCCTCTCACCGTTGCAGGCCCACTCATGAGGCTTCCTAGCTTCGAGCTTCTAATACCCAGCTCTTGAGGCCACGACCGGAGTGTAGCATAGCTCCTCCAAAATTCCGGCGATCCATTATAGGTAAGTATTCATTATTTAATTATTTTTTTAATATTATTTTGTTAATATTGCATAGTCACCCTAGCATGTTTTAAAATTTCAAAAGTGCCCTTAGGCATACTTTATTGCGTTGCATATTCATTTATGTATTACAAAGACACCACTGACTTTGCATGATAACTTGGACATCTTTCTTGCATCATTTATTTTAAAGAAAAATAGCACGTTGGTGAGCAAGCAATTCTTTATCTCCTGGATATCTAATTGGATTTCTGTGAGTACTAGATATTTAACTAATAATCAGAGTTTGAAATTAAGTGATATTTTACCCATCTACACTCTAAAATTCGCACGGACATATTTCTTGCTCCAAAAAGTTGTGAAAAAATTGTGGATGATGCCTCTAAGTGCTTTTTAATTGCTGTTCAAATTTAATCAAAAAATGAATGTGTCTTTTGCCTAAAATAAATTCTAGAATGATTTTTGTAATTGTTTTTAATTAAATTCACGAATGATATTTTTGCGAAATTTAAAGTCTCATAGATTGCCCATTAAAATACTGTTTGAGATAAATTCCTCACTTAAAAATTTGATTTTGTGGATTTATTAGGAATTAAAAACTCATAGTTACTCTGTTTTCAATAAAAAAATTATAAAAATCATAAACAATCACAAAATTCCAAAAACAAATTATATCTTCATTTCATCATGTTTAACTTCCAGTGAAATTTTCATAATTTTTGCATTTCATTTGCATGAAAAAATGCATAAAAACCCCAAAAAAGTTTGCATTTTTTCGTTGTTGCGTATTAAGTTTAAAAATTCCAAAAAAAATACATTTTGTAATCATTATTGGATTAGGTTTGTAGGAAAAATAAAATCTGGCTGAATTTGGATTAATTTAGTATTAAAATTATTTCGGCTAAGTTGCATGTTTTCTTAATAACCTAGTTACATCCAAGATCGTGCATTTGCATTTTTATCACGTAAAAAAATGCAAAAAAAATCCTGCTTGGAAAATCGTGAGGTAATTCATCTAATCTGATTCAAAGTTATTCTTTTCCTCCTTGAGTCGACCCTGGGGCTTGCCCAGGTTAAAAAAACATCAAACCACACATTAATCAGTTCAACGATTGTTCAATTTGTGTGGTTCTTTTTTGATCAATCCAGATTGCCCAACTACAACAAACAAACATTTAATTTAATCAAACAAGGTGATTCTGAATACGTCAGAGATCAAATTACTCATATGCCATTTTATGCACACTAGCGTCGGTGTATAGACCTTGATTAGGCCATCAACCTATCAGCCCGCCAAATGTACATACTCATACATATAGTAACACATTTGTCTCCGATCAGAGGATGTTGCCTATATCGTCACAACATACAATATAGGTCTTTGGTTATCTCGATCTTGTTACGTAAACTCTTTGACCTAACTAATATGAAACCTCTGAATCTCTAATCGTATGTTGTGGATCTACATCAAGAGGTCTGTCAGATATCAATCAAAAGAGAAAGGATTGCCATCTCCTACTGAGGATGGCGATCATCTCTTAATAATCATTTGATAGTGTTTGATGAGTCCTTAATCTAACTCTTTAGATATTCATCCAAGCACAAGCCTTTATGTTTCAACAAATGAATCAATTGTTGTATGATAAATAAGATGACCATGGTTCATAACCATAATTGTACTAAGCGACCTAATATGCAAACTAGTTACTCTTTATTTCAACTCGGGGAATGATATATGCAATAACATTTTTTTGCATGATAGCTCGTCGTGGGATTGCATGTCCAACATTATGATCTCTTCCTATGCTACAAAGTGATAGTATTCAGAACCCACATGATTTCACTCATCTTCATAATTGTTCCATCCTCCATCTCCTGACCCTCCTTTCCCCCATTTAGTACATAGAGACTCATTGTCTGATATCTTGACCCGTCTCAGTTGATTTGATTGATTTGAGGGACTGCATAATGATTTCCCTGAGGATCTCTTCTCCCTCCCACAACCTTATGCCCTCCTGATGACGATTGATTAATGATTTTTGAGGACCTGAGACTTGATGCCAACATTTCCCTGATTTCATTGACTTAGTTTGCATTACTCCCTATTTGTAGCATTTTCTTTATGATTGGTTTCACTCACTACTTGTGTGTCCATCTTTGTGGAACACGAAACCGAGTTGTCTAATATGAGCTACCAGTCTCACTATTTGATTGTGTGTCTGATCTGTAGGAGCACGAAACCGTTGTATGGACTCCTTTGAGTCTTCCCTCCTTGATGGTCCTCGCAAGGATGAGACTCATTCTTATGATTATTCCCTGCCTAGTTTACAGGACTCTTCGATGGTTATTTGCGAGAGAATGTGACATTTTCTAGATCTTTTGGTCTCTTCTGCTGGGTAGCCGATCTGTTGCCTACCAAGACCACAACTGATGATCCGTCTAATGGATTCGACTCCTTTGAGTGTACTCTCCTTGACGACTCTTGCTATGAAGAGTTTTGTTCTGATGATTCACTGCTTAGCATGTATCACTCCCCGAGGGTTATCTTCGGGAGGATACATCATTTTGTAGGTACTCAGCTTCACTTCTTGTGTCTTCGATTAGGTGGAGCACGAAGCCGAGTATTCTGATTTGTGTACTCGGTCTCCACTCTAGTTGTGTCTCTTGTTAGGTGGAGCACGAGACCGAGTCTTCTTATTTTTCTGAGACCTCTAACCCTTTTGAGTCTGCTCACCTTGACAACCCTCACAAGGTTGAGCCATGTCTTATGATATTCAGTGTGTTCTTGATCTGTCGATTTTATGTCCACTGGGTACCATGCTGCACAGAGAGTCTCCTGCTCTTCACTTTTCACAACTTCGTGAAATTATGAGTGACACGGAGGAATCTGTAGTGATCCTTCCTCCTCCATGTCTTACTATATTGGCTTTGATCTTTCACTCCTTTCTTATGATCCGATGTCCTTCTTCACACTATTAGATCCTAGCTTAGTTTTTGATCTCTTTTCTCCGGTAGCATACATTTACTTGATTGTATATTAGGGTCTATTTTTCTTTCGGGTTGTGTCACTTTTCTCACAAGGAGACGATGATGAGAGCATGGTATTCGATTGTCAGATATTGTCCAGCACTCCACTAGTCTTTTCTGTTTGTATATATGTGTTTTGTTTTTTCATTCGTTCTTTCTTCCATATGTCATGTGTATCCCAGATCATTCGTTATATCGGTGTGTTTATACCTAGGATGTACTTTGTCCTAAGTATAAGGGGTACGTCAATTTATGTTGTTCTTTCTCCGTGTTATTTCATTACTTCAGTTGTTGCCTTTACTTAGAGCTATCTTACCCTAAATATAGGGGGTGTGATGTGTATATTCCCCCAATGTATTTTCTCTTTTGTTATCAATTTCTTTTTATTGATCCCCTCGCTTGTCTCCTCTCTTTTTTATTTTCTCTGTATACTTAGGAATATTTTACCCTAAGTAAAGAGGGAGACAAAGCGAGCTGTGTCTATGTATTCCACCCTCGACGCTCCATGCATATAGATACATACTACTATACTTAAGATTATTTAATCCTAAGTATTAGGGGGACGGTCGACTTCATATTCATTTATTTCTTCCACTTTCCTTCTTTATTCGTCGTTGTAGTATCGTCTTTTCTATACTCATTATGAGTTGTGTCTTCTCTTTTTCTTTCTAATCTATGCGGACATAACTCAAGCTAAGTATAAGGTGGTCTTATATACTCTGTAAATACTTTATCCATAACTCGTACTTCATATTTTTGAATAATATAGCTAAAATACTATATATGTATATTCAATTCATTAAATCAATTCCTTAAATTCTTTTTTGAATATAATAATTAATAAATCAGGTAAAAAGGTTTTGCAAAGTATTTGGAAAGTAGCTGAAAATATATTTGAAAAATCTTTTTTAAACTGTTTAAAAACATTTTGTAACATATGTTCAACCTTTGTAAAATTGTTTTGATTTGAAAAAAAATCTTTTCTTTGTGTGAAATAAAATGTTTTGAAAACCTGTTTGACAATGGTTTTGAAAATGGTTGTAATTTTTTTAATATCTATACATATGAGCGACCAAAGGATTGGGGAAATGACCGACCCCTTTCGTACTACTATAGAAGAAGAGGAAGGGTCTGGGTAATGATAGAATAGAGCGGGTCGACGGTTCCGTCCACCCCCTTCTCAATAGTCTCCCTGGGACTCTTTTTAAGTCCTGATTAAGACTATGCATCAGGTAGTGGAGGTCATTAGGGGAAGAGGAGTTGTCATGATAGAAAAGAAGAATGACTATAAGAAACCATAGATTGTCTCAAATGAAACAACCCATAGACTCAACACTTAACTAGCATTTGATAAATTATCCAATCCTGAACAATCTAAGCTGTTGGTGGGGCTTCGATTTGTTAACTGGTATTTGTTTAACCATTCATATAGTGACATGCCTTTTTTAGCTATGCATTACACACCTCATGTGGATAACACTTTCAATAGTGTAGAACATATTATGAGAGATGTAGAAGGGGGCTGGTTGCTCCGTTATATGCATGCTAATTGGGCAAGTATGTTTTTCATTGTGGTTTACCTTCATCTTTTCATGGTCTATATTATGTGAGTTATAACAGTCTTAGGAAATTTGTTTGGTGTATTAGAGTTGTCATGTTCCTCTTAGTGATTGTGACAGCCACTGTTTGAAAAAGCTTTGTAAAATGATTTTCAAATGTTTGTAAAATTTTTTTGTAACAATTATTTTGGACTATAGTTTTGAAAATTGTTTGTAAAATGAATTTTAAATAAGTTTGAGGAATATATACATCATTCAAATATATTCTTTAGAGATTGTATACACATACCTATAAAAATAACTAACATTCAATCTATAAATCCTCCAATCTTAATTCTTCTAAATAATAGAAGCACGCCCGTGTAAATATCTTCATATACTTCCTATTTAGTTCAAAAAATTTTTTGATTTGAAAAATCTCAAAAACATTTGGAAAAGCTTTTCAAAAACCCATAAAAAAGTTCAAAAGTTTGGAAATTGCGTTATAAAAAGATTTTCATTGCACTGTAGGTAGCGTTCACATAGCATTAGCATTTTTTGTATTGAGTTTGAGAATTGAACTAGTCTGGGTATAGACGAAGATTGAAGCTTGGTTGGACCTTAATGCAACTAACTTCACTGGAACCTTATAGGAACTAGATTAGAGGTACTTCAGGTCTATTCAAACTAAATTCGTTAAGATTCAGGGCTGGATTCAAGATACCTCAACTGCCAAACTAGAACTTTTTGAGACGCATGCATGACTCTTGTCGGTAGTGACCAAACATGGACACTTGCACCTTTCACTTGGCTCAACTCAGTTAGAGTGGTGAGGGGATTGGATTTGCCAGTATTAGATGCACAAGAATGGAAACATTTGTCCTCGTCTAGGAAGGGAAGTGCACCCCAACCCGTCTAGTAGCCATGAGGTCTAAAGACAAGAGAGTGTGGGTTGCAATAATGCTTCAAAAGAGGGATGGTCTTCTGGATCAAGAGGAAAAACTCCTTATGTAAATGTTGTTGTATATAGTATTTCAAATAAAACAAAAAAAAAGATGTTAAAATAAAGACTCCAAAAGAGTGGACAGTCCAGAATGAAAATTAAATGTTTGCCAGAGTATGTATATATTTGAAGTAAGCAAGATTGAGCTTCAAAGTCTTATATTTGTGAGCTTGCAGCTGGATGACTTGACTACATCGGTCCTGCATCCTTAGATTGGTAGCTACACTGACTACCATCCATTCTTATCTTCACCACCTCCTCTTGAGTCGGATGCACTTGAACTTAGAAGGTAATACCCCGCTCCTCGAGGAACGAGTTGCTAGATTAGGGAATCATTAAGTTGTCATGCTGGTGAAGTCAGTTCTTTTTTCATTTCAGTTGGGAAGAGCCACTATCACTTACACTATACAAGTCAACTTCATAGTCATAAGGGTTTGTGTATGATGTAGAGTAGTTCTGACATGGCTATTGAGGTGGTTTGAACAAAGTTCTGTGATACTCGAAAGCTATTCTATTTTAAATCTGATTCTCGACCTGGTTCCACACACATTCTCACACCAAGGTTTTACCCAAGCTCCAAACATTGATTTTGTGAAGATAAGTCAGGGAATTAAAATTAATCCAATTTCTTTCTTTTTCTTTTCATAAATTTCATTTTCTGTACTCATTGCATAAGTGTTTGCTAGGGACTAGCAAATACAAGTATAGAGGGACGATGAATCTCCATTTTATCACCTTTGTTCTATCATTTTGGCCTTAAAAACCCAAATTATTGCATGTAAATAACATTATTTTGTAAAGACTAAGATTCATTATTTTTTCCAAATATTGTATATAGAATACTGTTTTAATGCCAAATTTATAGAATGAAGGAAAGAAAATAAAAAGAATAAAAAATCAAAGGTGTTTTATTACCCTAAACCCCAGGACCTAGGCATCTTGATGATTGGGTTGATAAGGAATAAAGTAGGAGGAGATAAGGGCCAACAAATCCAATAAATTCTTATTCTTTAATTCATCAATAAGTTCATTCTGGGGCCTAACTAATTTCTATACCACAAATCAATAAACTTTGTACATAAAAGTTGTAGATAATAATATAAAGAAAAATACAAAATTGAGTTTACACAAAAATAATATACAGTGCACATTTTATGCTCAAAATAAAAACCTAAAACCCAAACTACCCATACCCATATCTCCTAAATAAAAACTTAGAATGTATCAAAATCATCTTCAATTATATATAAGCTTTAATAATCTATTTAATGAAGGTGGTTTCATAGGAGTTAAGGTGTGAAAGTTTATTTGTGGACCCCTATTAAATGGTATACCCGAATAAAATATTCATTTTATTTATTCTTTATTATTTTTATAATTTAGTGATTTTATAATTTTATAAATATTATTTATAGTATATTTACATATTTAGAAAACAATAAAAACACAAATAAAACACAAAAATAAAATAGTGTACATAAATGCGTAGATGAAATACCTATCATTATACATATATATTTGATACCCCTATTTATTTAAGTATACATAATTTATCAGAAAAATATAATAAAAATATATTTATATACCTAATAATAAGTTATAAATATATAAAATAATAAACTAAATTAATAAAATTAAAAATACAAAATAAAAATTCAATACCCAAAACATAGACAAATATACCTATAAATATACCCTTAGAAATTAATTTGTAATAAATAAACCCACAAAATAAATAAATCATATTAAAATACTACAAAAAATAATAATCATTTTTTATACCAAAAAATAATAAAATCATTTACTATTATTAAATATTTTTTGGAATAAAATAGGTTATTTTGTCATGTAGCTACCCCATGGACCAATCATAGTGTAGGGAATGTTGACCCCGGTAAACTCCCTGACTTCTCTCTGACTTCCATCAGAAGTGTTGAGTCCTCGCTTTTCTTCCATTTTTCCCCCTTACATATGACCTCCTTCACCCTTGAGCCCTTTACTATTTTCCACTCTTTGATCCTCTATGATTCTCGTCGACTCATTAGATCAGTTATACATAGATTTGATTCACCTCAAATCACCCGTCAATGAGGGTGCCCCATCTGTTCATAAATAATCATCCCTGGCCTCCTTTTTTATTTGGTGACGTTTGAAGCCCCTAAGCCAGCCAGCCTCGGTCTAGAGTGCATCCCAGTGATAGGGGGAGTTCCCCTAAGGCATTGCCACATCTGAAGGAGGAGGAAGTGCACCCATAGCTGACCACTAGCTGCCCCGCTCCCTTCCTTCGCGAGAAGGTATAAGCGCTATGAAATTTCCATTTTCTATGTAATTTTTCATCTTGCATTTTAATTTTACTTTTAATTAGTAGTTTAATGCCTTAGTTAAAGCATAGATTAAGTTGGTTCCTTCGCTAGAGATCTTGAGCTTCAGCTGTCTATTCACCACTGTATTAAACCTGCTCCAACCATGCACACCAACCCACTTCCTTTTCCTAGCATTTCTCCATCTGATCCACTCATCTAATCCCCCTGCTCGGTCCCTGGTCAGCGAATCGAAGCCATTCCACCACCATTCATCAAAGCTTCGTTGCCCACCTCATCCTCCATGCTTCACAGCTTCATATATAATCAAGGCAAGTCACCTCGAGCCATTGGATCTCTCCATGCAGGGTCCAAGGCCAAAGGATTCCTCCTAGGAAACTATCACTCCTAGATGAGTATCCCCAGGTGCTTCAACTTCGACTGAGCTCTAGGACCCCAACACTGGGTCACAGACCATTTTGTAAGTATCGACCGTTGCGAATGGCCTCACCGGTTATGTAGAGCCAAGAACTATCAACAAAGACCATCGGATGGAGGAGGAATCACGAATCGAAGGTTGGGGGAGGTCTCATTCTTTCTTATTCTTCGCGAGCGGCAGCTACCGTCCGATCTAGGGAGGGGCCCCAGATACATCGTCTGTCGTTCGATCTTGCAAGCCCCGGCCGCTCGACCTCAACCCAAGATATAATCTCAAGTGTCCACGATCGAACTGTCATCAGGTGCGGAGAGTGCGACATGTGGCAAGTGAACTGATCAGAATCGTCCTCGCTTAGTGGCGTAAAATGCACATATTGCCCTACTTAGTTTGTATTTATTTACTAGTCTTGTAATTATTTTTTGTCGTGTAAATAATTAGGACAATTTGCATAAAGGACCTTGTGGTTATTTCTTATTACTTTTTTGTCCAGTCCAGCTTTACTCACGTGTCGTCCCACGAGAGCTGGGCAAATTACGTGTATATCCTTGGCAATTTTTGTATTTTTTTAGTCCTATAAAATTGAATATTAGTTGTATATTTTTGGCACATTTGCAGATGAACCCCTGATATTTATTTTAATTAAAAATATGCCTTCATTATTACATTTACTTTTTTGCATTTCTTCTATTTATTAAATAGAGTATCCGTGCTCTAAAAACTATGCGAAAATAGGGTTAGATGCCTTCCTAAATGTATTCCTTGTTTTTATTTTGCCATTTTGGAAGTTTATCTATTTATTAAAAATCTAATGAGCTCATTTTTGTCCCCTTTCAACTTAGAAAATGCCAAAAAATAAAAAATATTTTGAAAAATTCCTAAAAAATATTTTACTTATTATTGTATTTTATAACTACTTACCAAAAATCCCTAAAAAATAGTAAAAAAATCAAAAAAAATTAAAATGCTACAAAGTTCAGTAAAAAATATAAAATTCCCCAAAACCCTAAAAATAATTATTTTTGCTTCTGAATTTTCTTTATATTAATATCTATCTATTAAAATTGATTTGAAGTTTTTGTTTGATATTTTGCATCTTCAATTCAATTCTGACTATTTATTGAATCCATGGTTTGGGATTTTTTATTTTAAAAACTCATAAAAATATGCAAAAATTATAGAAAAATCAACAATACATTAGAAAGATGTATATACCAAAAAAACATTTTGTTTACAAAATTTTGTTTATATTTATTAGTATTTATAATTATTATACCTTGTATTATAAATATATCCTTATATGTTATCTATATTATATAATTAAAAGAAAAATAAAATATAAGATCATAAAATATATAACAAGTTATAAAATTAAAAACAAAAAAATTAAAAATTCAATTAAAAATATATAAATTAAAAACCCAGGAAAAATAATAAATAGTAAGATAAAAGAATAATTTTTTAGCTTCATTACAGAATCTACAGTTTGCTCCCTGAGTTCGACCTCTACACATTCTTGCACACTGTACACTTTTGTTGTAGAGTTATAATAAATTTTAACCCCACATTTTTACCGTTCGTTGATAGATTTAGATTGAGGGATAATTGTAGATTGACTTGGGTTTCTTGATCGGTCATTACATTGACTGTTGTCTCGCCATGTGAGATCGTGTGACACTCATAAAATACCTGTCATCAGGTACCCGTGTACAATATCGGGGTTGCTCTCTCGAAAACAAATGTTAATTTTATTCCAAATATTTTTAATCAACTTGCATCAGTGCAATCCCAAATTTTAATGCTTTTTTTATCACTGATATATATATGTGAGCATAAAATACATGCCTATCATTTAGTCTCTTTCCCTTTTAGACTTAGGTTATAAATCTAGAGATGAATTGGAAAATGGAATGCAAGCGAGATACTATGATGTATGCTCAGCTAAGAACGTACTTACAAATATTCCCAACATTCTCCATGTGTTATGCTAGACTGAATTTTAAACTTTTACACTGAATGCATGCACGTTGAAAATGCTGCTCCTAAACTGGATACTATTAGTGGAGAAAAATTAGGTTTGTATTGAGCTAATTGTATGTGTTTATGTGTGTCTTCTTAATCTTTCAAGAAAGATGTGATTAACGTACTACGAGTTGCACACAAGAAATTTTGATTTTGAATTCTAATGGAATATTAATCATAATGTGCCTATCCTATATTGCCATGCAAGTTGAGAACCTCTCCACACAACCACAACACAGAAAAAAATAATGTACGAGTCTCTGATACATGCACGAGCTCTCAAACAAGAGTCATTGTAAATTATGCAATTACCTAAATTATTACAAATTAATAATTGGAAAAATGAAATATCTTTCTCAAAAATTCAATCTCCTTGTCTCTTCACCAGTTGACTCACTCCACATTCATCGACTTCCGATGTACTCCAATTCCACTGGGTCCTTGATGAATCCATGATTCATTAACTTTTCTATCGCATTTTGTCTTAAAATACTTAAAAAATACATGTAAATATTCATTAATTCCCATATTTTATTCAAATTCCATTCATGAATAAAAATGCACTTTTAAGCATCAAAGACATGTAAATAAATAAAAGGATAAAAAAATAAAGGAAAGAAAAGAAGGTAGATTGAAAATATGTAAATATGTACAATATGACTTATAAATATAAATATAACTGCAAGGTATATTTATATAACCTAACCCCCGAGACTAAGTTAGCATGGATTGGTCGACAAACTAATAAGTAGAGGGAGATAAGGAAAGAAAACCATAAAAATAAATTAAGACACTTCACACACTTCTCGCTATCTATCACATAAATACAAAACTTCATTGATTTTTAATTTATTAATATTTATATAATTTTCACCAAACTCTTGTCCTAATTATTTCTAAAAATGTATATAAAAATAGAAAAATATGTTAAAAATATTCTTTTGTATATATGCCAAGAAATCCTACTTTTAAATTGTCAAATTCTCAACTTTCGAACCTCATAACTTCTTCATACGAACTCCAATTTCACTATACTCACCACTAAAGTTCATATAATAATATTCTCTAATTAATAGAGGTAGTTTCATTGAATTCGGAGTCCGTTTGCAAAAAGACAATTTTGGGACCTAATGACAACGGGGTTTCTGAGCTATTTATTTTATTTAGAACACACTATTGATAATTTTATTAATTTTATAATTTTTAAATATTTTCATATTGTATTTTCATCAAGATTTATTTCAGAATTTTTTTAGTTTATTTATTGTTTTAATAAAATCCAAAACCCTAATTTATAGATAAAAATGACCTAGTTGACTTATACCTGTATTTATTAATATATGTAAACTAATTTATTAAAATCCCTAAAAATTCACATAGACTTTATTTATTACCCTAATAATTATGAAAATACAAAATTCATATTTAATTATTTATTTATTGAATTAAAAATCCATATTCTATTTATTAAGTATTATCTATACCTATTTATTAATATAATATTTATATTTCGTATAATGATTATTATTTATAAAAAGTAATTATTCTATAATTTAGATAATTTAATTATTTACATTTCTTGTTTATACCTATTTAAAATAATGCTATTTACTATTTATTATATAATTTATTAGGTATTTATGCATCTGGCCAACCAGGTGCTGACACGTGTCAGCACCTGGTGCTTCTTCCCCAAGAAGCCGGTATTGCTTCTGTTCTAACCAGCCATGTTCGCCTATTTTTCCCGCGCATTCTATAACTCTTTCAGGCGATATAATCCATTAATTCCCTTCTCCTAAGAACCAACTTATTCGGCCACCCTTGGATTAATCTTGAAGCCCAAGTAATCTTTCTATAAATACTCCTAAAGTTGGTGGATTCCAACGAACTTTTTCTTAACCACCTGAACTCCAGATCCAGTGGACGATCTCCTCTCTTCCTGTCCATGCTCTGCCCGTTCTGGAGGTGACAGCTCCGCCTAAGGGGACCCGCGTGGAAGAAGGATCACCAGGGAGAAGTTTAAAGGCGTCAACCTCACCTTGCACTGCCGTCGTGTGCGCGTGGAGCTCCGGGAAGCCGACCCTTCGAGCGACAACCAACAGTAGTTCTACACTTTGCTACTCACAGGTAATTCATCGATCTTTGTGATTTTCTTTTTCGATATTCATGCCTCCATTAGGGACCTTAAGCACGTCATTAGGACGCTTAATCATTAGTCTTAAACGCACTCAAATCCATTATCCAAATCCTTTCCATACTCAAACCAAATCGCGTCTCCTTTATCGTTATTTTTCACGCTCATTTCATCAAGTCTGGAAACACCTTTTATGCTTGCAAAAAACTAAATCATTTGGCCGATTCTTAAGTGAATCGAGCAGATATCATATTATTTGCAAGATCATCTCTCACCTGGAGCAATTATAAGTCATCGGGAGATCTTCATCTTCACGTAATTTGCAACCCAAGAAGACGCAACAACCTTAGCATCAGTTCCAGGAGCAGTAGACCATCATCTTCTTCCTCCTTTCTCCGCCGCTCTCCACCACCTTTGGTCGTGTCCACCGCGGGCGAGCTTGAGGGGTGGAGGAGCCACCCCTTTGGCCTCGCTAGAGGCCCAAGTGACGCAGCTATCACCGGGAAGAAATCGGGGAAGAAGGCTCCTTTGTCAGTGTCTCAACCGCCTCAAGAACAGGACGAACATCCAGAAGCTATAGATGGACGACACGTGTCCTCGAGTTGACGCTTCAGATCAATCGCCACGTTCTAATCTCCGCCGTCCAAGCTGAATTGGTGGAAGATTTGCGTATTAAATCCAGAAGACTTCAAGAAGTTCCAGACCACCCCAGAGTTTCCAGATATTGCATTTAGGTCCCCGCGCAAGGACCTAAATGTAATAGTTCATACTTTCTTCACATTTCAGTCTTTGGTCGTGGACCTAACTGCAGAACATCATATTTTGTTTCTTACATTTCTACCCTTGTGCTGTAGGGGACTTTGGATGCATTTTCGACACTATTTTTCGTAGATCTTTTTAGGGTAGCTACACAACTACCCTAGCAAGGTTTTTCAGTATTTGTTGTATGTTTTTGTCACTTTTTTGTCGTGTTTTGATTTGTCGAATTTCGACTCTATTTTGATTTGTTTGTGAGTCTTCTTCGAGCTCATTGCTCGTACCTACTATCACCTATATTTCACCTATTTCTCACATCTTATATTGTAGGTAAATTGCTTGAAAAATATCACTTTGAAAAATTAAATAAAAAAGTGAAAAATATAAAATCGAATAAAAACTTAAAAATCAACTCGTTTCAAGAGATAAAAAAATCACAAAAAGACCATTTTCACTCAAAAATCAAAATATCCCTACTGCCTCCTTGTGTTTGACCCATGCATACTAACATGGCTAAATAAAAAAGTGTAAGGTTTAAAATAGGAGAGAGTCCAATTTATCTTCCTTTTTCTCTCTTTCTCCTATTTTAAACTGAAATTTGTTTGATCAAGTTCGGTTTTTAGTTCCGAGCGGTTCTCTACACCGACACTTTTCTTATCGCTCACGAGACCCAAGCTTTATCAAAATGGCGCCGTTGCCGGGGAAGCATTAGAGTTATTTTGATTTTTGACTTTTTCTTTCGTTGTTTTTTTTATTTTTTGATAATTTTTCATTCGGTTTTCGATTACGGTTTTTACTTCGGTTTTACGGTTTTATCTTATTTCTTTTAACAATCTTGTTACGATTTTTCGTGTGTTTTTTTTCTTGTTGTTTCCTAAACAAATTCTTGTAGGGCCTGCAGGTTCAGCTGGTTTTTTTTCTAAAAGCCGCAAAATAGTTGAAAATGCAGAGACCGAGATTCTTGATTGTAGAGGGCAAGAATAGTTAGGGTTTGTTTGTATTTTCTTTTATTCTTGTAGAAAAAGAAAAGAAAAGGGGCACATGCCCTTGTTTTTGTTTTAGTAGAAAGGGGCCCCCTAAGGGTATCTTGACATGTACCTTCCCTCCCATTTTTCTTTCGGGGTCGGATTCACCGAGTACCGTGTATTTGGGGGTTCAGGGCATCCACCGCGGTTTTCTCGCATCGATAGTTTTTCCGTGGCTTTTTCTCGAGGCTAGGTGCTTGTTTAGGATTTTTTGTTTTCCTAACTGATTGCGCTATCGTCGCTAGTCTTAAGACTCGCCACCTAGGTGTATGATTTTAGGACTTTTATAAAAACAATAAAGACACTCGGTAGATGTTTGTCTGAAAAAACCCAAAAAATATAAAACCCTAAAAAATAAAATCAGGACTGCTAACGTATCTGATTTAAAAATAAGCGTAAGATTGAATTGGTTTGGGATAGTAATCCCTGCACATTTTTCTCATAGTGTGCGAGTGAGAGACGACCCGTAAGGATAGAGCCACAAACCCGTATTTCTCACGAAATACTACCTAGTCTATGCACCTAATCACTGCTTTTCAGTGGGTACGCTCGGGTAGCTGGAAACGGTCCGGGTTTACTTAGTAGAGTGGGAGGTTTAGAGGACACCGCGTAAGGCTTCGTCCTCAAGTAACACGGGTAGCCGAAAACGATCCGTACTTACTCCCATACTAGCTGAGAGCAAGTGGTTTTCTGTAAAGACTCGAGATAGTGTTTCGGGAAAAACATCCGGTACCTATCAGCTCGCGTAACTGATATTATATTTGTTTGCTAATACAACCCTAAAACCGACAAGTTAAAAGACCGAACTCTTACGGTCATCATCGGGTTGTGTTGGTGAAAACGGAGTTTGCTCTGTGTTTGTTTGCAGGGTGTGAGTTACCGCGGCTTTATGCATTTCCCATCTTTCTTGAATCGCAAATCGTGCTCTCCCGATCATTCTCTTGAAATCAAAGATGATGACTCGACGACTTTTCTGCTCAGACTCCGTGAGCTCTCGACCGTCTACTATCCGTTGTACATCTTCACAAGCTCGGGATGATCCTCTTCCCGAGTTGGTCCCATCTGATCTCGAGGAACGTCAGACCCAGACTCCCTCGCCTCCTGGCCAGTCTATTGAGGCAGACCCTTATCTCAATACATCATCGATATCTCCAGCTGAATTTTGGCTGAGTTCTTATGATACTTTTTCTTTCATAACAGATCTAAGACACATGGCTCGTGGTAAAGGACCAACAGAGGAGAGGCCACCAGCAGAGGAGCACCATGACAGAAGACCAGCTTCAGTCACAGATATAACGATAGGAATTCTTGATACTCTACAGCAGATGAATTTACAGATCCGATAACAGTTTAGAACTCAGAATGAGTTGCGAGCTGAGATAGCCACGATGCGAGGAGGGGCCGGGAACCCTTTACCGCCTGCAGTGGTTCCCACCACTTTGCAAGATGAATATGACCCGGACGCGAGAACGCTCCATCATTGGATTCGGCTACCATCGAATCAAGGGCCATACGAATTGAGGTCATCCTTCATCTCATTGCTTCCCATGTTCTACGGGAATGCTACAGAGGAGCCACTTACTTTTCTGCAGCAGTACGAAATGATTTGCGGTACGACTAGTTATCTAGGAGTTATGTAAGAGGTTGTTCACCTCAAATCCTTGCCCTTCTCCTTAGCCGATAAGGCACTTTACTGGTTGAGCCACCTAGGAAGGGAATTTTCTACATGGGACAATCTGAAGTCCACATTCCTGCATAAGTATTTTCCTCTGGGGAGGACAAACATGATGAGGAATCAGATCTCCAATTTTACGCAGCTTCCGAATGAATCTTTCCATGAGGCATGGGATAGATTCAAAGATCTTACGGAGAGATGCCCGCGTCATGAGATACCGATGAAGTGCTCGTACAGAACTATTTTGGAGGACTCCAGCCGGACATTCAGGGGCTAGTTAGTGTCTCATGTGGCGACAGTTATTTGAATAAGGATGCCAAGTCATTCTGGTCCATCTTCGAAGGGATGGCAGAGAACTCAAGAGTCGTCGACTCTACTCGGGCATTTCAGAAAGGCCCTCAGCCACCACATCACTGAGAACATCCTAAGGTGGCTACTATCTCAGAGTCTGAATCCAACACCAACATGGGCTTTATTAGCAAGAAATTAACCTTGGTGGATGTGATTCAGAAATAAGTTCAGGACTTACAGCCGCTGCGAGAGTTAGAGAAACTCTCATCTCTGCCTTAGTAGCTGAGTGATCTCACGAAGAAGATTTCAGAACTCCAACTTTAGTACCAGCGGTGCCAATCTTCTTCGACCACACAACCTGCACAGAGGACCTTACCCGCTCCACCCACCCGACATATTCATTTTGTAAAGAGCGAGCCCGAGACTCCACAGATTGATTGGCATGAGGATCAGTCTCATGCCAATCGCGACCAGATCACCAGTGCTGTAGACATGGATGTTGAGCCTCAAGCCACTCTTGAGATCAACGGGATTTGGTATACTCCGATTTAGCATTCGAGTGCACCTCATCATCAGCAGCAATAGTATAGCCAACCGCAACCGCAACATGGACGTCCACACTTCCAGAACCGACAGAACTTCACGCAGCAGCAGTCTCACCGACATGCTTATCAGAGACCGCATTCCTACCAGTACCCTGCTAACCATTCACAGTCATATCACTATCAGCAGCAGCAGCAGTCTTCCTTTACACTGCACAGATCCTCTCAGCCTTCCACCTCACAGCAATACATGCCAAGGCATGAGAGAATAGAAAGCCAGGGCCACCACACCAAACCTGAGATGTCTTCACAGGCCCAGGCTCTAAATCAAATCATGGATACGCTGAGTACGCTCCAAATTGCGCATAAGACAAAGATGGAGCAGGTTAACCGTCGTCTGGACAAGTTAACTACACCGAAGACCACTCTCCCAGCCCAGCCTCAGATGAATCCGAACAACAAGAGGAGGCATCCAGATCAGCTAGACAACACTATAGGTATTATCTCGTTTCTTGAATTCTTATCTAACTTCATAGGTCTCAAGAGTGGTAGATCACCACGAGCACCTGTTGGAGTAGAGGAGAGGGCACTTGATGAGGAGCAGGAGCAAATCCATTAGCAACAAGATTATGATGCTGAGAAGGAGAACCAACATAATGATGAGGACCACCTTGAAAATCAGAGAGAAGGGATGTGATGCCGAAACAATTGACATGGACACTGGCGAGTCAGACGATGATATCACGCCAGACCATGCAGATACTCCCGACAAAAATATGTCTTCCCCTGTTTTAGAGAGTTTTGTACATAATTCTGAAACTCTTGATGTATAAGCTGATTCCGAAAGTAATAAAAAGCCTGATTTTCTCATTCCTGATATTGTTCCTTTTCCCGATGCTTTGTTTGGAAAAGGAAAGAAAAAATAACAAAAATAATGTTGTGAATCCAGATACAGGATGGTTATTGAAAGACCATATCTTTTTGAAGATCCCACTTCACGATGCCTTGGATCATTTTCCTACGCTCAAAGATCAATTAAAAAATTGATGCACTACGTGTAGAAAAAAGAGATCACGTACAAAGAAACATGTTCTGACCATGGCTACATCATGTGCTACTCAGAATAAGTTACCGAAGAAGAAGAAGGATTCAAGAGCGCATTATGTCAGATGCGAGATCTCAAATGCTGAATTCGATCGCACTCTATTAGGTAACGGGTCCTCGATCAATTTGATATCATCTTCCTTACTCGACAAGCTCGAGTTAGGTCCTCTATACAAATCACGCGCGATCCTTCAGTTTGATGTCAGATCCGTAAAGAGACCTAGGGGCATATTAAGGAACGTTATCGTAATCATGTAGGGTCTACATTTCCCAATGGACTTTACTGTCTTGGACATGGATTGCCCTACACAGTTACACCTTACCCCGATCATCCTTGGGAAGCCTTTCTTAGAGACTGCGAAGGCTCTCTTCGATTATGATACATGGAAGGTATCTTTTCGCGTCGAGGGCGAGAAGGTACATATAGAGATGGCAAGAGATTCAAACACAGCCAATGATGCATCTTTCGATTTCTTGAGTTCTTTAGCCACCTGCGATTACATGGATGAGGTTCGTCTTGACGACCTCGAAAGGTATCAAGTAGAGACCCAATATTGCTTAACTGAGGACGGGTCCGAGACTACAGTTGATAGTTCTTCTGAAGGTACCTTATATTTCAGTATGGATGACGAGAAGCAAAGGGATCATAATTCTGAGGAGTTTATTGCAGATCTTTTAGACTCAAAGTCTTTACACAATTCCTCCACTTCAGATGATCTAGAGATCGAGCTCCATTTAGCTGAATTGTTTTCCTCTAGTCATTCTGAGGATGAGCATAGTAGCGAGTCGGATGATGTTTTAAACATCTTCTATAGTCTGACTCTAGAGCATATTGAAATGGTGGATAACCAAATTGTAAACAAATCCACAACCGATACAGATCCCAATACACATATAGATGAGGTTTCAGCAAAGCCAGAATCTACCTTACCAGAACTGAAGTTGTTGCCACCGAATATGAAGTGCGCTTTCCTTGCGGGTCCACATCGACAGTTTCCGGTCATTATCAGTTCATCTTTGACTGAAGAACAAGAATCTCGTCTGATGGAGGTTCTTGAAAGAAATCACAAGGCTACTGGGTGGACTGTATCCGATCTCCGTGGGATTAATCCTGCTTTGTGTTCTCATCATATATATCTCGATCATGACAGCAAACTATCCAGAGAATTTCAGCGTAGGCTGAATCCGGTTTTACAAGAGGTTGTCAAGAAAGAGATTAAAAAATGGTGCGACGCGGGGTTCATTTATCCCATATCCAACTCTGAATGGGTTAGCCTATTATATGTTGTCCCGAACAAGTAAGGAATTCAGATGATTAAGAATGAGAGTGGAGAGGAGATTCCAAAGAGAGTAACCACGTCGTGGCGAGTGTGCGTTGATTATAGGAAACTAAACGCCGCGACGAAGAAGGACCACTTTCCTTTGCCTTTCATAGACCAAGTCATAGAAAGTTTGGCAGGGAAGGAATATTTCTGTTTCCTTGATGGTTACTCCGGATACAACCAGGTAACCATTGCGCCTGAAGACCAGGAGAAAACCACATTCATGTGTCTGTTTGGCATGTATGCCTTTAGACGGATGCCCTTTGGATTGTGCAACGCCCCTGCTAATTTCCAAAGGTGTATGCTTGCTATTTTTGTAGACATGGTCGATGATTTTCTAGAGGTCTTTATGGATGATTTTCAGTCTATGGTGAGTCCTTTGATGATTGTTTAGCGTACCTAGACCAGGTTCTTCAAAAATGTTGTGAGGTAGATCTCATTTTATGTTGGGAAAAGAGCCATTTTATGGTTACACACGGGATCGTGTTGGGGCATGTCATCTCCCAGTGAGGCATGGTGGTTGACCCTGCCAAGGTGGATGTCATCAAGCGCCTCGAACCACCATCCAACATTAAGCAGTTACGGTCATTTATGTGGTAAGTCGGCTTTTGTAGACGGTTTTTCTAGGATTTCTCCAAGATTCCCCAACCGTTAATTGAATTATTAGGCAAAGACATAGAGTTCTGAAGGATATGGAGAGATCCTCAAGCGCATCACGGAAGCATGAGCGTCGTATCGGATACGACGAAGAACGACTAGTCGCACTAGTTGTTCGGTGCAGCGGAATTTAAAAAATTTATTCGATGAAACCACATGATCCAAGAACCATTCTCGGATCGTTTCATCTATAACCACAGCAAGTATAATGCAATACCTCTTGAAGCGTGGTTGATCGAGTCTCTAAGAGAAGAGACCTCCTGTCTCAAGTCCGATCGTCGGAGAGATCGCTTGCGAGCGCGGGGATGAACCACGGTGTCCTCGCAATCCAAGAAGTTGATCTAAGCGCGGTTGCTCCTGATCTCGTCGCACGAGATCAAACGTCTCCTTCGCGGGCGAAGCACTCGAAGTAGATGGAGAACCGCAGAGCGTCGAAGCGGTAGCACGAAGGCGAGGGCGACGACGATTCCCTCCACTAGGGTGGACGGCCACCAAGAGGAAGAGGGAGAGAGGGCTGTCGAGTATGAGAAAGAGAGAGAGAGAGAGTTTTGCTACAATAGCATGTGTAAAGAGAGAGCCAAGGGTGCCTCTCTATTTATAGGGTTTTGGGATCCATGGATCTCAATCCATGTGTCACATAAAATCAATGGTTGAGATTGATTTATGACAATCCAATGGCCAAGATTGTTGTTGGTAAAAACCAACAACTTGTGATTTTAATTTGATAAAATATATTTGATAAATCAAATAAATATTAATACCAAATCTAAATCAATCAAATAAGAGAGAGAGAAGACAAAGGAGATACTCTCCTTATTTGGTAGAGGGGACGGCCACCAATTCCCCATGGGAATTGAGTGCCGCCCCCCTCATTCCAAATGAGGAGTTCAATCTCCTTATTTTTCTCTCTTCTTATTTTACCAACAACAATTTGTTGATATATTAATTCACCAAAATAATTCTCAATTAATTTTGGGAATATTGCAATCTTGACATTGGAATATTGTGAATCAAATTCACAACCCAAAACAAAATGTAATTTACATTTTCAATTAATTAAACAATGTGTATCCAATACACATTAATAATTAATTTACTAATATAAATTATATTTAACTCTCTCTAATACATTATAAATCACATTTATAATATATTAGGAATAATTGGATATTACTATCCACATTATTCTTATCCATAATAATTAAATCACATTTAATTATATTGGATAATTTCTCATACATCATGATAATTAAATCACATTTAATTATCAACTTCTCTTTGCTTAGATCTTATGGAAATTTTCTCAAACCATTTAAGAACAATGCTATTTCTCCTCAGATACTTGGAGATAAGGACAGGGCGATTGTATTGTTCCACGTATAGTGACTTAGATATTGAGATCAAATCTCATATCCAGATCCCATGGACCTCTCATAGATGCTTGATTAAATCAAGACCGTAAACCTAATCTTCTCATTGCATCTGAATCTCATTCAGATCAATGTCCAGCACATGGACTAAGATTAGGTCACTTCTCTCATGAGAGGAGTCACTAAAATCCAGACCTGTTTCATCACTCCCTCGGAATGGAAGCGTCATGGTTATACAATCGTTTATGATCAAATCACCCTTCAGGTATTCCTAATACCTGCACATCCTGCATACTGGAAGACTCATGATCATCATGAAGATAAAGATCACTTTTACACTGTCATCTTCATAGTCTGATCATTAAGTTTCTCATTCTTGGTCCTTGGGATATGGTACAGATCATATGCTTTCACAAAGCATATATCTTACCTTCAAATTCATATCATGCTTCTAAAGCATGATGACCATGCATGGAATTTGGTCAATCCCAATACCTCATGAGTGAGCTCATGTCTCCCGGTTCACAAGTGAACCTGTATGATCCCTTTGAGAGATCATATTACTCATATGCCCTTACATGCACACCAGCTCGCCGGTGTATAGACCTTGATTAGGTCATCAACCTATTGGTCTGCCAAATGTACATGCTCAGACATATAGTAATATATCTGTCTCTGGTCAGAGGATGTTTGCCTGTGATGTGACAGTATTCATCATAGGTCTTTGGTTATCTCGATCTCGTTAAGTCAACTCATTGACTCAACTAATCTGATACCTCCGAATCAATATTCCTATGCCGAGGACCTGCATCAAGAGGTCGATCAGATATCAGTCTAATGAGATGGGATTGCCATCTCCCACTCAGACTGGAGATCACTACTTGTTAATCATTGATGGTGCTTGATGAGTCCTCTATCTAACTCCTTAGATATTCATCCAAGCATCAGCCTTTATGATTCAATCATTGAATCAACAGCTGTATGATTATCAAGTTGGCCATGGTACATAACCCTTATTGTACAGAGGGACCTTATAGTGCATTCATTCATTCAATATCAGAAAGGGAGTGAAACAAAATCAATAACTTTTATTGATGAATCATTTATTACAATAACATTTATTGTAGGAATGGTTCGCCTCGGGCTCACATTGCTAACAATCTCCCACTAGCCCTCAGAACCATTCAGGAACAAGCCTTAAACCCATACTCATTACATGCTGGTCAAAAACCTTCTGTGTCAGAGGTTTGGTAAGAGGATCAGCAACGTTGTCGGCGGAGGCCACCTTGGTGATGATGATGTCACCACGCTTTTGAATCTCCCGAATGATGTGGTATTTCCTTTCTACGTGCTTGCTCTTCTGATGCCATCTGGGTTCCTTCGCCTGGGCAATGGCTCCCGTGTTATCACAGAGTAGCGGGATGGGAGTATCAGAGGAAACTACGCCAAGCTCCTGGACGAACTTGCGCAACCACACCGCCTCCTTTGCAGCATCCGATGCGGCAATGTATTCGGCTTCTGTTGTTGAATCTGCCGTAGTGTCCTGCTTCTTGCATCTCCAGCTCACAGCACCACCGTTCAACAGGAACACAAACCCTGATGTCGACTTTCGATCATCAATATCTGATTGGAAGTCAGAATCTGTATATCCCAAGACTTGGAGATCACCATCTCCATAGACCAAGATGTAATCTTGCGTCCGTCTAAGATATTTGAATATGTTCTTTACTGCATTCCAGTGTTGTTCTCCATAGCAGGATTGGTAACGACTTACCACTCCCACTGCATGGCAGATATCTGGCCTGGTACACATCATGGCATACATTAAGCTTCCTACGGCTAATGCATAAGGACATCCAGCCATGGCCTTCTTTTCCTCAACAGTTTGAGGAGCCATTCCTTTAGACAGGTGGATACCATGTCTTAAGGGTAGGAATCCTTTCTTGGAACTATCCATACGGAATCGTTCAAGAATCTTCTTAATGTATCCTTGTTGTGACAATCCCAATATCCTCTTCTCTCGGTTTCTGAACAGCTTCAGACCCAAGATGTAAGAGGCTTCTCCAAGATCTTTCATCTCAAAGGTATTGGACATCCAAATCTTTACACTGGTCATCATCCCTGTATCATTCCCAATGATAAGGATGTCATCTACATAAAGCACGATGAACACAATGGCGCTCCCACTAAGCTTCTTGTACACACAAGGTTCATCAGGATTCTGCACAAAATCATAACTCTTTATGGTTTCGTCAAATCTGATGTTCCAGCTACGAGAAGCTTGCTTGAGCCCATAGATGGATTTCTTCAGCTTGCATACTTTGCCATCCTCAGTTATGAAGCCCTGGGGCTGCTCCATGTAGATATCCTCCTCGAGGTATCCATTGAGGAAAGCCGTCTTGACGTCCATCTGCCAGATGTCGTAGTCAAGATATGCAGCTATAGCTAGCAGTGCCCTGATGGATTTAAGCATAGCCACAGGAGAGAACGTCTCATCGTAGTCGATGCCTTCTCTTTGTGTGTAGCCCTTGGCTACGAGCCGTGCCTTGAAAGTCTCTACTTTCCCATCAGGTCCCCTCTTTCTCTTGAAGATCCATTTGCACCCAATGGATTTTACCCCTTTAGGTGGATCCTCTAGGGTCCATACACCATTCTTATGCATGGAGTCAATTTCTGACTTCATTGCTAGCATCCATCTATCCATGTCATGATCCGCGAGTGCTTCATCAAATGAAGTAGGATCACTGTCAGTTTCACCTGACACATGGAATCCATACCTTTCAGGTGGTGCAACCACCCTCGAACTCCTTCGAAGAGGTATGGGTGTTTCATCTTTATTTATCTCTTCAGTTTCTGGTTCAGGAAGCTCAGAGTCCTTAGGGGACTCAATGAGTTCCTCTACTTCACTTTTATCTTGACCTTTAAGGAAATCATCCTCCAGAAATTTCACATCTCTATAGACAAAAACCTTTTGGGTCTCAGGGTCATAAAGTTGGTATCCAATACCATCTTTAACATACCCAATGAAGTAGCACTCACGGGAGCGAGATTCCAGCTTACTTGCATCCACATTCTTTGCATGGACCAAGCAACCCCAAACCCTCAAGTGATTAACACTAGGTTTGGTTCCATACCAGAGCTCATGAGGAGTCTTAGGTACAGATTTGCTAGGAATCTTATTCAGGATATATATTGCAGTCTCTACTGCATATCCCCAGAAACTAAGTGGTAAATGTGCTTTACTCATCATTGAACGAACCATATCCATGATGGTTCTGTTGCGTCTTTCAGCAACACCATTAAGTTGGGGAGTTCCAGGAGGAGTGAGATTGGAAATAATTCCATTCTCTTTAAGGTATTCCTTAAATTCATCTGATAGGTACTCGCCACCTCGATCAGATCGAATTCGTTTAATCTTTCTATTGGTTTGGTTCTCAACCAAAACCTTGAACTCTTTGAACTTTTCAAAGGTTTCAGACTTATGACGTAATAGGAAGATAAACCCGTATCGCGAATGGTCATCAATAAATGTCAAATAATATCGATATCCATTTCGGGTCGCGGTACTGAAGGGACCGCATACATCAGTATGTATTAGGTCAATAATACCTTCACATCTTGTAACCTTGTTACGAAAAGGCATCCTAGTCATTTTACCTCGAATACAATGTTCACAGGTAGGTAAAGGCTGAACCTGTAGAAAATCCAAAGGTCCATCCTTTATCAATCTATTGATCCTATCAACAGATAATTGACCAAGCCTTTGATGCCAAATCATGTTTGAATGATTTATATTACTCCTGGATCTTTTAGGGTTTTTATTAGTGGTTGTAACATTCATGACATGCTCATTAATGCACAATTCATAGAGTCCTCCAGAAGTCAAAATACCCTCTGCAATATATTTATCATAATGATTTATGACTAATTTATTACAAAATAGGAATGAATATCCACTTCTAACTAGCTTAGATACAGATATCAAATTCCTTCTGACTTCAGGTACATAAAGACACTCTTTAAGTACTAGGACTCTTCCACTAGATAATGATAGTCTGCAGGTCCCGACGGCGACTGCTGCAACACTTGCATCAGATCCCATCTGGATGACTATCTCCCCTTCCTCAAGCTGTCTAGTTTCCTGAAACAAATGCAACAAATTGCATACATGAACAGAAGCACCAGAATCAACTACCCAACTTCCTTCTCGTCCAACGAGAAAGCTGGTTTCAATGATAAGAGTAGATTTCATACCTGCTGGGGCTTTTCCTTTGTCGACCGACTTCAGGTAATCTGGGCAATTACGCTTCCAGTGCCCCGGCTTCTTGCAGTGGTGACAAACGTCGGTTTTCTTTGACGCCATTAAAGTGGATGCATTGGAAGATGAGGCAACACCTTGTCCCTTCTTCTTTCTCTTCTGGGCCGGGCCCTTCCGAGAACCTTGCTTCCGACCGCGCTTCCCTTTGACCTGTGCAACCATTGCAGTGCCAGAGGGACCATCTTTCTTCATTACGTCTTCTACAGACTTTAGTGCAGCAAGAAGCCCAGCATTTGTCAGTTCCAGCTTGTTCATGTGGAATGACACTACAAAGTTATTGAAAGATTTGGGCAATGACAACAGAATGAAATCAGATTGCATGTCTGCATCCATCGTTGCCCCCAGAGTCTCAAGCTCTGACAAGTACCCAAACATTTTGAGCACATGATCGCGGACCGAGGTCCCTTCCTGCATCTTACAGCGAAGAAGATCTTTCATAACATTGTACCGCTGGGTGCGGTTAATGTCACCAAACATATCCTTCAGATTCTGCATGATATCCTGGCAAGTGCTC
Organism: Ottelia alismoides; assembly: GCA_037367405.1. NCBI lineage: Eukaryota > Viridiplantae > Streptophyta > Magnoliopsida > Alismatales > Hydrocharitaceae > Ottelia > Ottelia alismoides. The sequence goes on along the minus strand of JAZKJV010003250.1, from coordinate 319,373 downwards.
ATCTCCACATGTTGCTTCTGAAGAACATTGGAGAGAGAACCCAAGATATAGCATCTAGCCAAGACATGATCTTCATCATACTTGTCATTATATGCTTTATCTTCCTTAGATTTAGGGTTTTCAAGTTTGTTTTCATGGAGCACATAACTGATGCGCTCGGCTGAAAGCACAAGCTCCAAATTACGGATCCAATCTGAGTAATTTGGTCCGGTCAATTGGTTGACCTCCAGAAGCCTATTCAGTGGGTTCATGGCCTTCATTTTCAGAAATTGAGAATGCACTATATTAGAACATATAATCATATATTCAATTTAATTTTATTTGATTAAGGCATTTTAAATCAAATTAGTCTTGCTATGTCAACTATGAAAGTTTATTCCCTTATTCACTTTCAAAGTAGGAGATATACTTACCAACATATCTCAAGCAAGAACTGGGATCTCCTCTTTATCATTGTCATATCCCAATAATATGAGAACCTATGACTCCGATAAAGAGAAGCGGGAACACATTCCGCCTTGCAAGTCCAACTTGCATTTCCCAATTCGGTCTTTAATACCCGAGCCCACCACCCCTAAGGTGATGTTGACTCGTCATTAATTGAACCAACCGTCAACAGGAATACAACTCGCTATGCGCAATCCAATATCGCCCCAATAATATGAGGACCTGATATTGGGGTCACTACGCATACGTCCTTACTCTTTCGAGAAGCGACGAGCCCGATCCAAACGGATCATATGTGGGAGCTGTCACTTCGGACAGGCGTCTCCCACATATAATATTTGGCGACGAAACCCTTCGCCTTGACGGGAGACCATGGATGTCACTTATGTGATCCTCCATCTCTTATTCAAATTTAATTAATTACTATGAATCTCATTCATATAATTAATTCTTCCAAGGGAATTATTAACTCTAATCATATTAGAGTATTCTCAATTGGATATAATTAACTTAATCATATTAAATTAATTGTCAATCCAATTTAATCAATCAAACTTAATTTTATGCTTGAATATACATATATGATATTATTCTCAAAGTACGTATTAATTCGAATTTTAATAATTAGAAAAAATACATCATAATCCCTCGGACATTATCCCAGCCCTACCCGCTGTCATGGCCAGTACCGACGGGAGTGGGGCGGACCACATACGTTGCAACCCACTGACCCAGCGATCCCCGACTAGACACCATATCCACCTCGAGAAAGGATAATGCCAAATTGATTATTTTGTACTTGAGATGATCATCGGTTTTTCAACCGAAATTATACCATATAGTAATCAAAACAATTTTGATTTTAAGGAAATTTGCTAAGCAAATTCCCAAGTCCTATTCAAGCAAGAAGTTTGATGATTGTAGTTCCAATTAAGGTTTAGATCAAATCTAATCAACTAATTGCTTGGGGCCAAGTCAATTAGGAAAATAATCATGTCTCAATATTTCATAAATATTTTTCAAGATTATTTCACGAAATTAACAATTAATTTCTGTAATTGACAATCACTTGGTTCTAGATTAGGAAAGCAATTTCAGCAGTGACCCCTACTTACTAAAATTGACATAACTCAATCATATTAAATCCAAATTAAGCAAAGTCAATTTCTAAAGTTTGCTAATTTGATTTAGGACAGAAACTAAGTGGTGTTTCACGCATTTCGAGGCAAGTCTAAACAGTAATTAACATTTTAATCACGTTCAGATTCACAGTTCCCGCAACAGTGCATACATGTCCATTAAAACGACCATATCTCGAGCATACGAAATCCGATTTACGCAAACTCAGATCCTATGGTTTCCTTATTTAATGGGGAACATAATCCAAGTATAAAATTCTTGTTTAAACAATTTAAACAGTGCCGAATTTATTTACTAAACAGATCTGCGAAATCAAATGCGATGAAAACTTTCGCGACCTTAGCGAACCCAAGTCGTCCTTGGTTAACGAATCACTATTCGAAACCGTCGACCTAAGGCTCTGATACCACTTGAAGGATATGGAGAGATCCTCAAGCGCATCACGGAAGCGTGAGCGTCGTATCGGATACGACGAAGAACGACTAGTCGCAGTAGTTGTTCGGTGCAGCGGAATTTTAAAAATTTATTCGATGAAACCACATGATCCAAGAACCATTCTCGGATCGTTTCATCTATAACCACAGCAAGTATAATGCAATACCTCTTGAAGCGTGGTTGATCGAGTCTCTAAGAGAAGAGACCTCCTGTCTCAAGTCCGATCGTCGGAGAGATCGCTTGCGAGCGCGGGGATGAACCGCGGTGTCCTCGCAATCCAAGAAGTTGATCTAAGCGCGGTTGCTCCTGATCTCGTCGCATGAGATCGAACGTCTCCTTCGCGGGCGAAGCACTCGAAGTAGATGGAGAACCGCAGAGCGTCGAAGCGGTAGCACGAAGGCGAGGGCGACGACGATTCCCTCCACTAGGGTGGACGGCCACCAAGAGGAAGAGGGAGAGAGGGCTGTCGAGTATGAGAAAGAGAGAGAGAGTTTTGCTACAATAGCATGTGTAAAGAGAGAGCCAAGGGTGCCTCTCTATTTATAGGGTTTTGGGATCCATGGATCTCAATCCATGTGTCACATAAAATCAATGGTTGAGATTGATTTATGACAATCCAATGGCCAAGATTGTTGTTGGTAAAAACCAACAACTTGTGATTTTAATTTGATAAAATATATTTGATAAATCAAATAAATATTAATACCAAATCTAAATCAATCAAATAAGAGAGAGAGAAGACAAAGGAGATACTCTCCTTATTTGGTAGAGGGGACGGCCACCAATTCCCCATGGGAATTGAGTGCCGCCCCCCTCATTCCAAATGAGGAGTTCAATCTCCTTATTTTTCTCTCTTCTTATTTTACCAACAACAATTTGTTGATATATTAATTCACCAAAATAATTCTCAATTAATTTTGGGAATATTGCAATCTTGACATTGGAATATTGTGAATCAAATTCACAACCCAAAACAAAATGTAATTTACATTTTCAATTAATTAAACAATGTGTATCCAATACACATTAATAATTAATTTACTAATATAAATTATATTGAACTCTCTCTAATACATTATAAATCACATTTATAATATATTAGGAATATTTGGATATTACTATCCACATTATTCTTATACATAATAATTAAATCACATTTAATTATATTGGATAATTTCTCATACATCATGATAATTAAATCACATTTAATTATCAACTTCTCTTTGCTTAGATCTTATGGAATTGTTCTCAAACCATTTAAGAACAATGCTATTTCTCCTCAGATACTTGGAGATAAGGACAGGGCGATTGTATTGTTCCACGTATAGTGACTTAGATATTGAGATCAAATCTCATATCCAGATCCCATGGACCTCTCATTGATGCTTGATTAAATCAAGACCGTAAACCTAATCTTCTCATTGCATCTGAATCTCATTCAGATCAATGTCCAGCACATGGACTAAGGTTAGGTCACTTCTCTCATGAGAGGAGTCACTAAAATCTAGACCTGTTTCATCACTCCCTCGGAATGGAAGCGTCATGGTTATACAATCGTTTATGATCAAATCACCCTTCAGGCATTCCTAATACCTGCACATCCTGCATACTGGAAGACTCATGATCATCATGAAGATAAAGATCACTTTTACACTGTCATCTTCATAGTCTGATCATTAAGTTTCTCATTCTTGGTCCTTGGGATATGGTACAGATCATATGCTTTCACAAAGCATATATCTTACCTTCAAATTCATATCATGCTTCTAAAGCATGATGACCATGCATGGAATTTGGTCAATCCCAATACCTCATGAGTGAGCTCATGTCTCCCGGTTCACAAGTGAACCTGTATGATCCCTTTGAGAGATCATATTACTCATATGCCCTTACATGCACACCAGCTCACCGGTGTATAGACCTTGATTAGGTCATCAACCTATTGGTCTGCCAAATGTACATGCTCAGACATATAGAAATATATCTGTCTCTGGTCAGAGGATGTTTGCCTGTGATGTGACAGTATTCATCATAGGTCTTTGGTTATCTCGATCTCGTTAAGTCAACTCATTGACTCAACTAATCTGATACCTCCGAATCAATATTCCTATGCAGAGGACCTGCATCAAGAGGTCGATCAGATATCAGTCTAATGAGATGGGATTGCCATCTCCCACTCAGACTGGAGATCACTACTTGTTAATCATTGATGATGCTTGATGAGTCCTCTATCTAACTCCTTAGATATTCATCCAAGCATCAACCTTTATGATTCAATCATTGAATCAACAGCTGTATGATTATCAAGTTGGCCATGGTACATAACCCTTATTGTACAGAGGGACCTTATAGTGCATTCATTCATTCAATATCAGAAAGGGAGTGAAACAAAATCAATAACTTTTATTGATGAATCATTTATTACAATAACATTTATTATAGGAATGGTTCGCCTCGGGCTCACATTGCTAACAAGTTCTTATTAGATGATAAATGTCTTAATGCCTTCCTCACATTAAAGAAGATGATTATCAGTGCTCCTGTCCTACAGCCACCTGATTGGTCTCTACCCTTCGAGATCATGACGGATGCTTCAGATTTTGCGGTCGGGGTTGTATTAGGACAGAGGAGGAATGGACTTCCTATTGTTATCCACTATGCCAGCAGAACCTTAGATGATGCTCAATGTAATTACACAGTGACAGAAAAGGAGATGTTGGCAGTAGTGTTTGCATTAAAGATAAATTCAGATCTTATCTTCTTGGCTCCAAAATCACATTTTATACAGATCATTCAGCTATCCGATTTTTGATGGAAAAGAAGGTTGCCAAGGCATGCCTTCTTCGATGGATTCTTTTACTTCAGGAATTCGATTTGGATATTAAAGACAAACCTGGAGTAAAGAATATGGTAGCTGATCACCTATCCCGATTACATATAGAGAAGCCTTCGGATGAGTACACGCCAAAGGTTGCTGAGAGATTTCCCAACGAGAGCATCTTTGCAGTTACCGAGCTTCCATGGTATGCAAATATAGTGAATTTTCTGGTTACACAGAAAAGTTCTCAGGGTTGGCCAAAGAATCAAGTTGATAAACTAGTATCCGAGGCACGATACTACCATTGGGAGGATCCGATTCTTTTTTGTGAGGGACCAGATTATGTTTACATGCATTGTATTCCTCAGGAGGAATATAATAGTGTCCTCGCTTTGTGCCATTCTTTAGAGGCAGGGGGACATCACTTAGGGAAGAGGATAGCGCAGAAGGTACTTCAGAGCAGATTATGGTGGCCGACTCTTACTAGAGATGCCTGCACATTTGTGATGAGTTGCCCGAATTGTCAGAGGGAAGTAGGGACAGTCAGTACTAGAGATTCAATGCCTATGTGACCCTTCGTTATTTGCAAGATCTTTGATGCATGGGGCATAGATTTCATGGGAACGTTCCCTTCCAGTAGCGGCTTTGAGTACATTCTTCTCGCTGTAGATTATGTTAGTAGATGGGTGGAGGCTATACCCGTACGAACCACATACAGCAAAACAATGTGCAAGTTCCTAAGGGAACACATTATTTCACGGTTCGGGATTCCACGTATTCTTATTTCTTATGGGGGTAGCCATTTCATTAGTAAGGAGGTCAAAAAGCTAGTGAAGCAATACAACATTGATCACAGAGTAGCTTCTCCTTACCACCCACAGACGAATGGCATGGCTGAAGTCTCAAATAGGGAGGTGAAATCAATTCTTTAGAAATTAGAATGGCTGGACAGGAAGAACTGGTCACAGCTTCTAGATCAGGTTCTTTGGACATATCGTACTGCATATAAAACTCCCTTAGCTACTTCACCATGCAGATTGGTTTATGGAAAGCCATGTCATTTTCCCGTAGAGATCATGCACAAATCTCAATGGGCTATTTGAGAAATTTTACTTGATGCAAAAAAAGCAAGATCTAAGAGAAAGATAGATCTGAATGAGCTAGTAGAAATTCGAAATCGGACATACGAGAACACTCTTATTTATAAAGACAAAGGAAAGAAATGGCATGATAGACATATTCGACACAAGAGCTTTGTCCCTAGGCAGAAAGTTTGGTTGTTCAATGCAAGATTGAGAATTTTTCCTGGCAAATTGAAAAGCAAGTTGAAAGGACCGTACATAGTCAGAACGGTGCACGATAATGGAAGCATAGCAATATCAGATGTGTCACATGGTGCAGAGCCGTTCATGGTTAACGGGCAGATGCTGAAGCACTTCGTAGAGACTACTGATCATATGGACTGTGTTGAAGTGATCTATTTTGTACAGGACTCGTGATCATTCTTTCACTTAATCTCATCCTGTACAAAGTCCTTTGAGCCATTCGATTTCTAGAGATCCGCAACACTTGTATATTCTTCATAGACCTCAATCGTTCCCATTTTTGCTCGTCTTCTATGCTTAGGATACCAGATCCTAAGTATAGGGGGACTCCTTGTTCGTTGATTCACGTTTTATATTTTGTTCTGATTCTTTTTTATATCCTTTCTTTTTCACAAATCACTGGTCTCCGATTTTTGGCTATACTGTTTTCTATACTTCGGATGCCTTATCCTAAGTATAAGGGGGACCGAGTGATTTCGATGATTTCGTTTTCTTTATTGCTTTAGTTCCTTCGTTGTATACTCTTTTTACTCAGTCACCTCGTTTTTGCTCTTCCTTTATACTTACGATGACATGATCGTAAGTATAGGGGGGGTGATTGACTTGTATTTTCTATTCTTTTTCACCCACTTTTACTTAGCACGAGTTATGTCCTCCTTTTTCTCTTTTGACGCTATGATGACATAGCACAAGCTAAGTATAGGGGGTGCGTATATATTATATATATACTTTTGTCCATAACTCGTACTTTTATTTATTTTCTATATCTATAAAATCCATAAAAAGTTTGTGAGGGTTAATTTAAAATCCATTTATACATTTATTTATTACTTATAAAATCCTTGTAAATAAGTAAAATATGTCTAAAATATGAATTTAAAATAGGTATAAAATTTGTATAATACTTATTTAAAATCCTATCTATTAAAACATGTGTAAAAATCATTTAATCCTTGTAAAATTCACTGTAGATAAAATTTGTAAAATACATTAGATATTTAACTCAAATAATATATATCTTGTAAAATTTGTGTACAAAAACTTGTTAAAAAAATAAGAAAATCCATAAAAAATACAAAGTCCTAAAAGTCATAAAAATTACAAAAACCTTAAAATTCATAAAAATGAGAAAATTTCGAAAATATACTTCACAAAAACATGGTTGCATTTGCGTTCGCATTTTTTAGAATAATTTTGATTTCTGGAACTAAGGATTGAGGCTTGTCTAAAGGATGGAGCTTGATCATGGCCTTTAACTTTCGTTGTAAGGAGCCTAGTTAGGATCTGGAATTTAGAATCTTCAGGTCTTTTTGACTTAAAATCTTTGCGTTCCACAAGACCGTATTTGGGAAATCAATTCATATGTGCTTAAGTAGACCGTTTGTGGTCATCCGTACAACTCTACACCAGTGAACCAATATTGAACCCATGCTCTCTACACTTAGCTCGACGTGCATGGAGTTACGAAGGGAAGTACATCTTGGTAGTGTGTTTCTATCCTTGTCTTTGCAGCATTGACGTCTAAAGACGGGAGAGATTGGGGATGCGATAGTCGCTTTGGATGAGGGAAGGATCTGTTGACACAATTTTTTTAAGACCTCAAAAAGGGACGGAACAAAAGATGCTATATCCATCGAGGCACAAAGAGAAGAATGCAGTGCAAGCAAATTACAATGCCAAATCAAAGAAGAAGCCACCAAATACAAATACGACTACAATGGTCCAAGCTTCTACCAAAAATCCCTGCACATCTTAGTGGAGACTTAGCTACACCGGTTGAGCTTCACAAGGAGATGCGTATACACTGGTCACGCTCTACTTTTTTTCTCATTCTTATATTTTCTCTCTATACTCGATTGTGGACATAGCACGAACTGACCTCAGAAGGGAATACCTCCCTCCACGAGGAAAGAGTAGCTGGATGAGGAAGCAATAGAAGTGTATAGCCGGGATGGACGGTTTCTTCGTTTCTTTAAGCATGAAGAGCTAAATCAATTCACACACTGTACAAATTGACTTCAAGGATGATCGAGTTTGCGATATGAATAACTGAGTCTGAACTAGTTGATGAAGTGATCTTGAATAAGGATTTGTGGAACTTGAGGACTGTTAAGGATAAAATCCTAATCCTAGTTAATGATCCGACAAAATGCTTGTTTCAGGCACGATCGAGCTTCGTCCTTTGTCTGTTCTAATGAATTGGTTTAGGAAAACAAATTCATTCTAACTTTCTTTCTTTTTTACTTACTTTTCAAATAAGTGTTTGCTAAGGGACTAGCAAAGTTTAAGTATAGGGGGTTGATGAATCCATGATTCATTAACTTTTCTGTCACATTTTGTCTAAAAACCCTTAACAAATACATGTAAATATTCATTAATTCCCATATTTTATTCAAATTCCATTCCTGAATAAAAATGCACTTTTAAGCATTAAAGACATGTAAATAAATAAAAGGATAAAAAAATAAAGAAAAGAAGGCAGATTGTAAATATATAAATATGTACAATATGACTTGTAAACATAAATATGACTACAAGGTATATTTACATAACCTAACCCTCGAGACCAAGTCAGCATGGATTGGTCGACAAACTAGTAAGTAGGGGGAGATAAGGAAAGAAAACTATAAAAATAAATTAAGACACGCTTCTCACTATTTATCAAATAAATACAAAACTTCATTGATTTTTAATTAATTCATATGTATGTATTTTTCACCAAACTCTTTTCCTAATTATTTCTAAAAATATATATAAAAATACAAAAATAAGTTAAAAATATTCTTCTGTATATTTGCCAAGAAATCCTACTTTTAAATTGTCAAATTCTCAACTTCCGAACCTCATAACTTCTTCATACGAACTCCAATTTCACTCTACTCACATTAAAGTTCATAAAATAATATTATCTAATTAATAGAGTAGTTTCATTGAATTCGGAGTCCGTTTGCAAAAAGTCGATTTTGGGACCTAATGACAACGAGATTTCTGAGCTATTTATTTTATTTAGAACACACTATTTATAATTTTATTAATTTTATAATTTCTAATTTTTTTCATGATATTGTATTTTCATTATGATTTATTTAAGAATTTTTGGATCTTATTTATTACTTTAATAGAATCCAAAACCCTAATTTACAAATAAAAGTGAACTAGTTGACTTATACCTGTATTTATTAATATATGTAAACTAATTTATTAAAATCCCTAAAAATTCACATAGACTTTATTTATTACCCTACTAATTAAGAAAATACAAAATTATTTTTAATTATTTATTTATTAATTTAAAAATCCATAATCTATTTATTAAGTATCATCTTTACCTATTTATTAATATAATATTTATTTTTCGTATAATAATTATTATTTATAAAAAGTAATTATTCTATAATTTAAATAATTTATATATTTACATTTCTTATTTTTATACCTATTTAAAATAACGCTATTTAGTATTTATTATATAATTTATAAGGTATTTATGCATTTGGCGAACAAGGTGCTGACACGTGTCAGCACCTAGTGCATCTTCCCCAAGAAGCCGGTATTGCTTCTGTTCTAACTAGCCATGTTCGCCTATTTTTCCTGCCCATTCTATAACTCTTTCAGGATATCTAATCCATTGATTCTATTCTCCTAAAAACTAACTTATTCGGCCACCATTGGATTAATCTTGAAGCCCGAGTAATCTCTCTATAAATGCTCCTAAAGATGACAGATTCCAAAGAACTTTTTCTTAACCACCTGAACTCCAGATCCAGTGGCCGACCTCCTCTGTTCCTAGCCTCGCTCCGCCCGTTCTATAGGTAACAGCTCCGCCCAAGGGGACCCGCGTGAAAGAAGGATCATCAGGGAGAAGTTCCAAGGCATCAACCTCACCTTGCATCGTCGTTGTGTGCGCGTGGAGCTTCGAGAAGCTGACCCATCAAGCGACGACCAGCAATAGTTCTACACTCTGCTACTCATAGGTGTTCATCCATCTATGCGATTTTCTTTTTCGATCTTCATGCCTCCATTAGGGACCTTAAGCACGTCATTAAGACGCTTAATCATTAGTCTTAAATGCACATTCAAATCCATTATCCAAATCCTTTCCATACTCAAACCAAATCACGTCTCCTTTATCGTTATTTTTCACGCACATTTCATCAAGTCTGGAAACACCTTTTAATCTTGCAAAAATCTAAATCATTTGGCCGATTCTTGAGTGAATCGAGCAGATATCATATTATTTGCAGGATCATCTCTCATCTGGAGCAATTATAAGTCATCGGGAGATCTTCATCTTTACGCAATTCGCAGCCCAAGAAGGTGCAACAACCTTAGCATCAATTCTAGGAGTAGTGGACCGTCATCTTCTTCTGACTTTCTCCGTCGCTCTCTGCCACCTCAACCCGTGTCCACCACAGGCGAGCTCGGGGGGTGGAGGAGCCACCCCTCTGGCCCCGCTGGAGGCCTAAGTGACACAGCTATCGCCGGGAAGAAATCGGGGAAGAAGGCACCTTCGTAAGTGGCTCAACCACCTCAAGAATAGGACGGACATCCAGAAGCTACAGTTAGACGACACGTGTCCTCGAGTAGACGCTTCAGATCAATCGCCACATTCTAATCTCCTCCGTCCAAGCTGAATCGGTGGATGATTTGCATCTGAAATCCAGAAGGCTTCCAGAAGTTCCAGACCGCCCTAGAGTTTCCAGATATTGCATTTAGGTCCCCACACAGGGACCTAAATATAATAATTCATACTTTCTTCACATTTCAGTCGCTGGCCGTGGACCTAACTGCAGAACTTCTTATTTTGTTTCTTACATTTCCACCCCTGTGCTGTAGGGGGACTTTGGACGCATTTTCGATACTATTTGTAATAGTTTTATAGGGTAGCTACACAACTACCCTAGCAAGATTTTTCAGTATTTATTGTGTGTTTATGTCGCTTTTTCATCGTGTTTTGATTTGTCAAATTTCGACTCCGTTTTGATTTGTTTGTGAGTCTTCTTCGAGCTCGTTGCTCGCTCGATTTACCTACTATATAGTATCACCTATATTTCACCTATTTCTCACAAATTATATTGTAGGTAAATTGTTTGAAAAATATCACTTTGAAAAATTAAAAAAAAAATTAAAAATATAAAACCGAATAAAAATTTAAAAATCAACTCGTTTCGAGAGATAAAAAAATCACAAAAAGATCCTTTTTCACTCAAAAATCAAAATATCCCTATTCTACCTCCTTGTGTTCGACCCAGGCACACTTACCTGGATAAATAAAAAAGTGTAAGGTTTAAAATAGGAGAGAGTCCAATTTGTCGTCCTTTTTCTCTCTTTCTCCTATTTCAAATTGGAATTTGTTTGATCAAGTTCGGGTTTCGGTTCCGAGCGTTTCTCTACACCGACACTTTTCTTATCGCTCACGAGACCCGAGCTTTATCAGTCCTCGCATAAAAAGATAGAATTATGTAAGAGAGATGTTTATACAATATATACAAAGGTAAGAAGAAAATACAATGAATAACTAGTTAAAAAGAGAAATGAAGAAAAGGAAAAATGAAATAATTACAAATGGCTCAAGGGCTAGACAACTCGATGAATGAAAACCTAACTCCAAGTATTCTAAATGAGCCTAAGCTGTTTCCACCCTGGCATGGCACCATTTGGTAATCCATGAGAAGCCCTATGTTAATTTATCGTTTTTATGTTATAGTTGGGAAATCATGGATCAACCAAAATTTAACAACGTGAATAAATAATTCAATCAATTAAGCAATATGTGGTTTTGTGTTTTTTAACTTAAACAAGCCTTATAATCGACTCAAGGAGGCAAATGAACAACTTAGGGTTTAATTTATTAAACTTGATGTATGGTTTCCAAAGAGGATTTTTTAATATGTAAAATGATGCAAATGTAAAAGGATACTTTTATATGTTTTTCTACAATTTGTCATTCAAATGATATGCAAAGTTTTGAAAATTCGATAGTAAGTTAATTATGATGAAATTAACCAACTGTGTTTTTTTTGGGATTTTTATGATGCGAAAGAAACTTATGGTGAATTAAATAAGTATATTGTGTGATTTTCAATAAATTATTTTAATGAATAGAAAACCTGATTTTTTTTCAATTCCTAGATATATCTAATCAATAAGTATCAAGGAAAAATTACAAAAGTTTACACGAAAATAAAAATTATTTACAAAAATCACAACAAAAGTTATTCTGTACAAAATATACATGCAAATGCAATGATTTTTTGGCATAATATAGAGCATAATAATTCTTCCTAAGATGAATTGTCCAGAATTTTTAGAGCAATGAGGTATTTATTATGAATTAAAGAGCTCACAATGGGTAAAACTTGCTATTTATCACCAAAATAACAATAATAAACCAATCAAATCTCAAAAAATACATTCACTTCATCAAATGATAGAGAATTAATTGTTCTATAATAAGTGATTTTCAGAATACAAATGTGATGATAGATGAAGGTTCAAAATAAGGTGCAAAGATAGGGTTCCAAATGAAAATTTTACAAATTAAAAATTATTGAAATAAATATGTAAAAGAATCTTAATTAAATTACAAAAACTTGCCAGAGCGTTTCTTGCAAAGCTATCATGCAGATGCGTGTGATGCATGTGCTCCTGAGCGGTGGGGGCTTCGATGAAATTTCAGAGAAGAATAGGGGCCTTTATGTAAATTGTCCCCCACTGCACATGTGTCACGCATGAGAGTAGCTAAGATAACACGTGGATGTTGAGGGTGGCTCGGTCCCAACCAAACCTCAAGGCAATGGCGCGAGGGTTAAAGTCGCAACGCGGCATCCTTGGGGTCGTCCCATCTCGTGTTCAAACGGTTGAAGGGGGGTCGACGGAGTTGCGGTTGCGTTATGGTGGGGCTAGTTGCCACACAAGTCGGAGGGATAGAGATGGAGGGTCCTGGGCCACTGTATGGGCCCAAGAGCGATGGACGCACGTGGTGCCACGTGGCAAGAAAATAACAAAAATAAAATAAATAAAAATCAAAAGAAAAAGAAAAAGAAAATAAAAGGGGGTACATGTGGCGGTTCTAGGAGCTGCCACGTGACACTCCTATAAAAATCATAAAATAAAACAAAATGAAATTCAAAATAAAATAGGAAATGATGTAAAATGAAAAGGCCATCTTTGTGAGGAAACCAAAATAAAAAAAGATCACCTGTACAAAACATATTTTTGGTGGTATCTTTAGATATAAATACCAGTATTTTTGTATTTTGAAATTTGTTATGATTTTTGAAATAAGGCTAAAATCAAAATAAAATCAGATAAAATAGAAAGTAAATATTTACATCTTAATCTAATTATTTTGTCTTTGTAATTAAGAAAATAAATAAATACAACAAGAGAGACTTATTTACAAACTCTATATACATGCTCACAATGATATTTTTTATTTTTTACATCAATTTTGATTTGGATTTTCTCATATTTTATTAAAGGTTAATCAAATAATATAAATGAAAAGAAATTACTCAAAAAGAGTTATTTTTGTACATAAAAAAATAGGGTTAAAATCAGGCAGTATGTATAATACACAATGAGGTCCCAAAACTAAAGTTTCAAATATGAACTCTGATCTTTTGAATTTGTCCTTGTTTTGTAGATAATTGAATATACAATATTTAAAAAATGAGTAGGGGTTCATAGGAGACTGTATGCAAGATATATTGACATTTATGGCTTTTGGTCTCCAAATTAGGGTTTGGGTTTTATTGAGAAATTATACACGTTAGTATTTTTTTGGTATTTTTCTTGAATAATGTTAGTAATATGTAAACAACAAAGTTGATGTTACTTTATTTGGAGTTAGAAAAAATATAGTTAAAAATCATGGAAATTGTTGTAATATATAGGTGATAATGTATAATATTTATGGAGTTCTTATTAAATGCAATTATGCATGCTAAACATGAATGTTAATTACATATGCATGAATGATAGAAATGTAGTTTATATGAATAAATGCAATTAATTGCTTGGGAACATATCTCTGTTTTCCTCTTCTATAGTGATGAATCACATATTCATCAACTGGCCTCCTATTGGGAGGTGTATCTTTCCACACTCGTGCTTCTTAAGCAAAAGAATCATGCCTTCACCACCTCATCAGAGTTGAGAATTGTAGAGTGCTTTTCCAAGTTAGGTCATTGTCCTCAAGAGTCATGCACACGCTTCAAAATATTCTACTTAGGCTAGTTAAGATTACATGTGAACATAGTCTTGTAGACTCAAAGAATTTTAAAAGTCTCATTGACTTCAAAAGTCTTAATTCCAGTTCCAATAAGGTTCATGTGAAATTAAGTGGATTAAGGTCTAAACAAATCTCCAATATTCAGATTTCTTTAGCTTAGTTCAGTCATCAACATCATCTAAAAAATCCTAATGCAATGTAAAGATAATTTTAGAAGAAAATTTCCTGGTTTTGAACTTTTTCTCGGATTTTTCAAAAAGTTTTTGCAAGTTTTTGAGGAGCTTTTGAAAACATTTTACAAAATTGTAGGTATTTTTGAGAAGGGGTTAGTATATTGAATGTATTCACATATTTACAAGGATTCTATACAAGTATATATACCAATTTTTATATAAGAGTATATTTGCATAATATTGCAACACTATTATATACAAAGTTTTTAAAATAATTTGACAACATTTTGAAAACTTATTCTAAAGATAATTTTACAAAGCATTTTTCAAACTTTTTTACACACCCTTTTTAAAAACATTTATAAAGAGATATTTTTGGAAGTTTTGAAAACATTTTACAAAGGTTTTTCAAAGGTTTTCAAGTGTTTTTTTCAAACATTTTCCCATCGATTTTCAAAATCATTTGCAAAATAGTTTCAAACAAAATTTTCAAAATATTTTCAAATTTGTTTTACACAAATTTACACGAGTAATTTTACAATTAATTTATTTTATACCATTACCTAATGTAGTTTATTATCCATATTATTGAAAATATAGTAAGTATGGGTTATGTCTAATATATATATATAATATACGACCCCCTATACTTAACTCTAAGTATGTCCTCTTAGTGACCAAAGAGCAACAAAGGAAGACATAACTCGTGCTAAGCATATAAAAGTCTATACTACAACAACTCAATAAAAAGAATAAGAAGTCAATCGCCCCCTATACATAGGATCAAGTAATCCTAAATGTAGCATTATGTACACTAAGCAGGGATGAATGAGGATTAGAATTTATGAAAGAACAATGACTCAACTTGTCTCCCTCTATACTTAGGGCAAAGTATCCCTAAGTATATAATATAATATTATATGTTTGGAGACAAGTGAGGGAACAATAAAGAATATTCAAGTCACCCATCCTCTTACACATAGGATGAAGTATATCCTAAGTATAACACATAATAAAGGGATAAATGAATAACCATAAGAATGAAAGAATTGAAAGAAAATGAAAATGAATCATTCAAGAAAAATATTTTTTGCTAACGCATTGTCTGAATCTTTTGATGTTGCTGGAGACCATCTTCAAATACCACATTGATTGAATCGACAACAGACATGAATGTATCGTACTCTAAATATGTCTTCAGCAACTGTCTATTGACTATGAACGATTGTGCGCTAGATGACAATTCATATATCAATATGCTTCCATTGTCACACACTATTTTCACCATAAATGCCCCATTCAACTTACTCTTCAATTTGCCCAAGAATATCTGTAACTTTGCATCAAATAACAACATCTCCTAACCATGCTTGAAAGTCTTTCTTTGGATATGTTCTTCGTGTCAACGTTTGACTTTCTCCTTGTACATCATGTTGTTATCGTTATGTGTAGTCTCTGAATTCTAGGAGTTTGTTATGATCGATCTTCCAACTCTGACCACCTTCTTATGAGGCTAGATTATAAATATTCATTTCCCAAAGATATTTGTGAATGAGTTATACTATAACATGTCATGGTTTTCCGTATACAAGTGGATAGGGAGACATACACAATGGAGACATGTAGGCGATCCAATAAGTTCATCTAACGGAGTAAAGAAGTTGAAACCGGTTCTTCCTATTCGACCTAACAAGTTTCTGAAGACTTGTCTTGATCTCCCAATTAGATAACTCAGCCAAGCCATTCGATTGTTGGTGGTAAGGAAATGCGACACGATGATCAATGAACTACTACTTCACAAGCTTTTTTACTTATATGTTTATGAAATGTCTATCACCATCTGAAATTAAGATCATGATAATACCAAATCGCGAGATAATGTTTTCCTTGAGAAAATAACAAATCGTATGGCTATCTACAGATCAGGTAGAAATAGCCACCACCCAACAATGCACATAATCAACGTCAAGCAAGATGTATTCAAATCATTGACTATTAGGAAATGGGCCAATAAAGTGAATGCCCAAAGCATAAAAAACATAAGAAATCTGAATGAACTAGAGAGGCATCTAATCTTTATGACCAAAGGTTCCTTCCATTTTCTTACAGTCGATGCATCCTTTCAAATATGTTGTGACATCCATGAATAGTGTAGGCCACCAAAGGCCAAACTACAATACTTTCACTATTGTTCTGCTTCTAGAATGGTGTCCCCATGCTTAGAGCTTATGACAATGCTTGAGGACACTGGTGTACTCCTCCTGAAGAATGCACTGACTCCAAATGCAATCCGCACCTTCCCTGAAATGGTATGGATTTTTCCACTGGTAAATGAATATCGGATAAAAATTTGTCCTTCTTTATTCGTGTCCAATCTTGTGTAACTTTCTCAGAGATGAGAAAGTTCATAATATTGACATATCATGGGAGAGAAGCAACATTTAGAATTGATTCATCAGGAAAGGTTTATTCTATCAAGACACTGCTCCGCAGAGTCTCCGTACATTATATTATAGACAAATGATCTCTTATCACATTCTTGACTCTAGGTTTATCTCTTATTTCCAAATCAAATTCCTTGAGCTAAATGAGCCATGGGAGCAACCATGATTTGACATCCTTCCTTTGTTGTAAATACATGGTAGCGGAGTGGTTAGTATAAACAATTACTTTGGAACTAAGAAGATGTGAACAAAACTTCTCGAGAGAGAAAACCACAGCCAGCGGCTCTTTCTCTATTATGATATAGTTCTTCTGAGATTCATCCAATGTTCTTGGCAAAGGGATAAATCGCTAATTTATCATCTTAATTTATATTCATTATCTCTCTAGCTTAAAGAAACTAACTAATTAACCTTTAATTAATTCTAGTTAATTATTCCAACATTGTATATAATTAACAATAATTAATAACTGGAATTAACTTATCCTTATATTGTAAATATACTTATACATTATCATAATATTTTATATATTTTATAATCCTTATAATTTTCATATATAATGACATATTTTGTAATTAATATTATGTATATTATTTACTATTTAAAATACCAAAAAAATAATAAAATAATTAAAAGAAGTATTTCTATATATATAAAATACTCATAAAAAATATAGCTCTACACATATAACTTATTTTGACTTAAATATCTTCATCGAAGTTTTAGAGAATTAAATTATACACAAGTTTGATGAAGAACACTTTTCATTTTAACCTCATTTATTATCTCCTTTTGATTTTACATGTTTTATTTATATCAGAATTTTCTGATTGGGCCACATGTACCAATCCTATCGCGTCACCTAGCCACATCCTTTCTTTAACCCGCACTTTTTGAGAACCATCTAATCACTTGATCATATGGTTCTGATCAAATCAGATCTGCCTCATTCTTAGCCGCTAGATCGTATGATCAAGCACATCATCTCCATACAAGAACGCCTAATTGCTGGCGCTTTGATCTAGATTTGACAGTCAAAATACCATCTTCAACATCCCATCTTTACTTAATTGGAGATACACAAATCGTAAACCACCAACTTCATCCCATTTTCTCCAACCTCTCCAGCCAACATACCAAACAACCGAACCACTTTCCTTTAGCCTTCTTGTCTTTATTCATGTCGAACCTTGTTCCCCTCACGCGTCTCTACCAAAAATAGTTGAAACTGCCACCTTGGAATTGCCAAACCTCCATTTCTCCTCCAACAAAACCCAACTCCGGCGGCCTAAAACCATTATCCTCCATCTTCATGCGAAACCTCGTAGAATCCATCACCTTCCACTGACAGTGGAACCTTGGAATTGAGAGAGAAAATCAAGGAATTCACCGGCAAGGTCCATGTAAGACTTGATGTGCTACAGACCTCCATTAGGTTATGCTCGAGCTTGGTTCTTTAGCCAAGAAACTCAAGCGATGACTGCAGCGCTTGAAGCTCCATCCCCAGGCTCGTTTTCTTCCCATCTTCAACTTCCCCGTCTTCCTCCAGATTACAAATAAACCTCTATCTCATTTTCTTCGCACTTTATGTGATTTCTCCTCACATAATTACACATTCTTTCCTCATTTTGAAGTCTCCCACCCCATCGACGTAGGTTACTGACCTTCACGTAACCATCAATAAAATCGATCTATCCATAGTTCACCACCTCCATCTCGATCTATCTTCTTCCTTCTCTCAAGGAAGAATCCTCAACACCCATTCCCCCTTCATCAATTTGGCTAACCAAATTGTTCCTAAGACTCTCTCAGTGCTTTAGGTGTATAGCTGACACCGACAGGAGCCTTCATCCTTCATTGATAGGAGGACATAACATAGCTCTTGTGTCCTTCATCATAATGTAGGTGCTATTCGATCAATCTTCATCACAACCCATCGGATAGTGGTGAAGAAGCCACATTAGTGCATCAGAAGCAACGCTTCGTAGGCTAAGGCCTGGAGTAGCCGAACCATACCCGAAGCGTAGGAGTGTGCCATGCGTTCCATGCCTAGAATGCCTCCTGAGCCTAACTCTCAACAAACTCCCTCTAGGTTTCCAAAATTACATATGAGTCCCTACCCTCAATGAAATTGCATAAATATCCAGATGGGTTGTAACAAAAATTGCATTCATTTTAGTCCCTACCCTAAAAAATTGCATAAATATCCAGATGGGTTGTAACAATATCCAGATGGGTTGTAACAAAAATTGCATAAATATGAGTCCCTACCCTCAATGAAATTGCATTCATTTTAGTCCTTATTAGGGACCTGTTTGTAAAAAAAATTGAAGTTTTTATTATAGTTTCTATTCATTTAGGCCCATGTATTAATGTGGAGTAAATTTTGAACCATAATTCCAAATTTAATGAAATAGGTCTCGTTTTATTTCTAATTTTAATTTTTTTGATGTGGTGACAATAATTACTTGATTTGACATTTCCTTCATGCATTAAAATTCAGAGATTCAAATTGACTTTGAATGTTGTTTAAATTGTTGAAAAATTGATCATTGCCTTGTTTAATGAAAAATTTTATTTCCTTGGTTTTTTTTATTATTGAAGAATTTATTTAGGAGTTTAATTTGTAAATTTCTATACAATTTTCCCTATTAAAAGATAATTCTTCATTAATTAAACTATTGGCTTAATACATTAAGACTATTTAATGAATAGGTTATCTTACCTTCATTATTTATCATTAATTTGGATGGTAGTCTATCTAGGTTATTATATCTTTTCTAAATCGAATTAAATAAGAGCATAGTTAGCAATTGTTCATGCACTTGTGTGTTTGCTCATTGTTTGTTTGTGTATGCATTAGCATCACTTTATCCTTTAATATACTTGCATAGAAAATCAAATAAAAGTCATGCAATGCATTCTGTTTGCATAACCTGACCTATATCCATTTATCAACAACTTAATCAAATATTTAACTCCTACTTTTAATCAATTAATTGCTCGTGTTCTTGTGTTCAACCCTAAATTTATCCTAGATAAATTAAACCATGTCCTCTTCATGGAGATACTACAACTTGGTTCTGATTGATTGTTAATTGGCCATATTACAATGAGTGATTCTTAAGATAGCTAATTAGTGATTAATCAAAGTAGATGTAAGACTTGGCTGAGAAGGTATCTAGGATGAAGATAACTACCGTGTCTGCATCCACTACACCCATTGACCAAGTACATCACGTAGATGTGCAAATGATGTCAGGGCAACCCTAGACATGGGTTGGTGACCAATTCTTTACATAGCCACAACAACAATAGCCGTTAGCAGAGATATACTTGGAGGAGACTTCTCGTGTGTGGTATGAGAATGGTGTATGGTATTCATTAAATCATGCTCGACGAGTAGGTATGGAGATATTGTTAATCTGATAAATGTCCCTATACTTTTTACAACACGGCTTTAACTCATGCACCTCTTCCTACACAACAGAGCCCTACAGCCTACTCCTCCCAGCAGTCGAGGCAACAATAGTAGCACGTCTGTCAGCTGATGTACTATTCGAGCCAGCAAATCCCATCATTCAAGCATCGCCCATCCTTACAGTAGTTTCAGGGCCATCAAGGCCAATGTTCATGCTTCCCATCTTCACATTAACAACCATTTTTATCCAAACCTATGGATTCCAGAAGCATATTCTTGAGGAGCTCCATTCTTACATGAACGGGATATATCATATGAGGGTTGACAGAAAATGCTTATCCAATTGGCAGGATGAGTAATCTGCACCTTCTACCTCCATTCTCGCCCTTGTTCAGGCTAACCCCAACAACATAAACAAGATACATCAGCAACATCAGTATGGTTAGGTATACTACTCAGACACACCTCGATCTGAGCATGAGCATCTTACTTTGATTGTATTAATCGTATGCCACACAAGAGCGGAAGGACCGTGGTCATTCCTGACTGGGCAAGGGACATGGAGAGAATCGTAAATAAGGCTTTACCTGAGGAGACCTTAGAGGACGGGGAGGACTTCCATCAGCAGCAACAACTCCTCCAAAGAGAGATGAGATCTACTATGGGCAGACAACAGCAACTCTTCCAAAGAGAGATGAGATCTACTATGGGCAGACAAAAGATGAGGAGTACATTAGCACAACAACATGGAGATACAGATTCAGAGTCTATGGAGGACCTTACACCTTTGGTTGTGGAGAATGTACTGATAGCAAACATTCCCTAGCATTCAGTAGACAATCATGTTTTAGATTCTAAGTTTATGTAAAAGATTTATGTATGAAGAACCTTGTTTAAATGAATAAAAAGAAACATGTTTCAGTTTTATTTTCGGATCTCTTCTTCTTCTTCTTCTTCTTCTTCTTCTTCTTCTGCTTGTTAAATCCCTTTCCCCTATTCTTTTGCTGTGGGAAAGTGCATCACTAAGAAGATTAAAAAAGATGATCTAGAAATGACATAATTTTGTAAAGATAACATTATGGTTAAGGTGCCATTTGATGAGTATGTTTCTAGTCTTCCTGATTTTCAAAAATACCTTAAAGAGAGATGCACACATACTAGGGCTAGCAGAAAGAAAGCAAACAATTATGTTAAGACGCATGTCTTATCAGTTGCCACTAGTTATTTTCTCAAGAACCAGTAGCTACTATAAAAAGAGAGACAAGGCTTCACATTATGTGGTGAGTCTTATAGATGAGCATTTGCACACACTCTCTTAGATAATGGTTCTTCATATAATCTCTTTCCCTTAGCTCTATAAGAAAAACTAGAGCTAGGACCTCTACATAAATCACGAGCATTACTCCAATTTGTAGAAAGTCCATGAAGAGGGCTGAGGGTGAAGATAAGAACATTATTGACATACAAAATTACAAAGTGGACATCATTGTCCTTGAGATGGATATCCCTAATCATGGGAGAGATTCACAGATCATTTATAGATGGTCTTTCCTTAGGACCTTTGGATCTTCATTTTATTACCAGTCATGAACGATGAAGTTCCGTTCTCTAGGCGGAGAGGTGTAACTAAAAATGAAGCAGACAAAATGGCAGTGACCTGACTCAGAGTATGATGAATACACATTCATTCTCCTTTATTCCTTTATTTTGTCTTTAATATCCCTAGATAAATACAAGTAAATATATCTATCCAGTGCAAATTAACACAGTAATTGTTGTATGTAATTAGTACCTAAAAACCTAGATTTCAATAAAAAATAAATGAATAAAGAAAAGAAATGAACAATAAAGGAAGTATTGTAAATAGTGACTGACCCAAAACCCCGAGAGTAAACCAATATTGACTTGGTCGACACAGAATAAAGTAGGGGAGATAAGGGCAAATAAATACAGATAAAAAATGACACAGACACCTAGAAACCCTAGGTGCCCACTACACTACTTATATAGCCAAACTTTCACTAATTTATACACATTCTTACACACCTCAAATAAATAAAATAACTAACATGAAGCTTGTATACAAATATACATAGAAAAATACAAAAATAATTGCATATAAAAATAATGTACAAAACGATTGGGACACACATATGAAGAAGCCACAAACAGAACTTCAATGTTCAATATCTTCTCCATATTAACTCACAATTCACCAATCCCGTCTTTATTATTCTTAAAATTAAATTATCTATTTAATAAGGGTGGTTTCATTAAAAATGGTGTTGTGATAAAAAAAAATTAGTCTTTTGGGTCCCATTATACTATACACATATACATTGTACTTATTTAATTCATTCTTTATATTTTTACTCTTTTGTATTTTATATACTTGTTAATATTAGCTGAAACATATTAAAACCATAAACATAAAATAAAGGCATTATAATAACAATAAAGTAAATAATATATTGAAATATATAGCTATACTATACCCATAATATACTCACATCTATTTATTTAAATATATAAATAAATCCATAAATATATAAAAATATGTAAATAGTTATTTAAATATATTATAAATATATAAAATATGTAAACATAATAATAATATTTAAAATATAAAAAAATAAGATACACAATACATCGGTATAAATATTTATACATACACTTGTAAAAATTAACCTATGATAAATACACCGATAAAAATAAATAAAAAAATATAAAAATAGTGCCTAAACTGAGAAACAACTTTCGTGTTTTAAGTTTTATTTAATAAAATCATTTTTTATTTTATTTTCCATTACTTTATAGTTTTATTTCTTTTTGTGCTTTTGCAGCTGACATTGACCAATGAGGAGGTGACATTGGTTGACATGGGTAAACTAGCCCTCCACCTCTATGACTAGTCCATGGTGTGTTCTTTCCCCTTTTTGCAAATTTTTGGAGCTTGAATCAAAGCCCAATGTCCCTGCTCAAATCCTTCATAAAAAATCTTCATAGAATAATCAACCTTCATGCGAATCAAAGAACAACCCAGGTCAACCTTTTATTCGTGTGAAAACCCTAATTGAAGTCCCTCTCCCGAGAAACATTGCATATAATTCCTCCTCTCCCCATTTTTGAAATCTAATCCTTTCTACCTAATTTTTCTCTCCAAAAATCATTGCTGGAGCTTGCCCTTCATGACAGGAAGCAGAGCCTCTTGATAGGCGATGCAGAGGAGGAGCGAAGGAAGCGATTAACAATCATCAGAGGTCTCCTCCTATTTGTCCTATTCCCAACCAACCTTGGTCCATTGAGCATTATTTTCTTTGTCTTTTCGATTCATTGGTGTAGCAGTAGATTAGGTTTGCATTTTATTTCTTTTAATTTATCTATTTTAAGCTAAAAATTAAATCAGAGTTTACCGGAGCTCTGAGCTCCACAATATGTTTCTCCTGTATCCTATTATCGGCCGACCATTTGATCATCTCCACATCTTAGTCCCTTCATCCCCTGCCATCTCGATCCATTTTCCACACATGATCCTGCTAGATCAGGGAGGTCGGTGCTCAATATCCGCTTCTCATTGGAATATCTTTTCCCTTCAAATGTAGTCCCCATTTTTGCTCATTTGTGGGTTGAGGAGCTTAGCATTCGAGCCCTGAAGCTTTTGGTGTAGGCTAGCACGCGAAAGAGCCACGTCAGAAGGTTGAATTATTCAGGCCTACATCTCCAGGTGCTCAAACCTTTTTCGACCTCCCAGACCTCCACCAATGAGGTCTGAACCTTTATGAATTGTCCACCAACTGCGGAATCACTCAAGGATCATCTCGACCATCTCAACAGCGAAGGAAAGCATAGACAACACCCTACAGGATCGATCAAAGTTCGAAGCTCAACTATTCTTTAGATGTTCTTCATGATAAATTTAGAATTAGTGAATCAATGATGAATCTGTGATTCATCATATTATATATCGTTCACTATTCTCCTTATTTAAACTATTCAATAAAATCTGTACATAATTGACTAGAACTAACTTTTGCCTTGGTGTAATTAACTGACCCTTATTTAGTGTATAATTGTATATACTTTATTCACTTTTTATTATATATATTTGTTTCGGGATTAAAAAGAAATTAAAACTTCAAAAAACAAAAGAATTAAAAATCAAGTGTTTTTATTCCTTTAAAAAGCTTCCAAAAATATTTCTCCCTTTGCTTGATTTATTTTGTATTTTTGGTCAACATAAAACATGTAGATTTCATCGAGATCTATGACTTTTATATTTTGAGTTTTTCATAATTTTATTTGTGATTATTTTTTTATTTTTCTTTGATTTATTTATTTTTCTTTTATTTCATTGGGCTACATGGTGCTCCCGGAGCAGCACGCCACGTTCCCCCTTTTCTGGCCCTTGGATCCATTTCTGCTAGCCTCATCCCCACCGTACAACTCTCAACCGTTTGATCAGGACTCCAGATCTAATCTGGAGAACATGTTCCCACTCCCATCCATACTGTTGGATCGAGAGATCCAGCGATCAGAACCTTGTCTTCTACCTTTTGCCCCACGATCTCCTTCATTGCGCACCTTCCCCTTCCATTTTCCCCACAACTTCGATAACCCCCTCACCCTCCTGACCTCACCTGGTCAAATCCATACCATCCCTCATATTTTCCTAATACGTGCCCTCCTCTCTCTTCTCTTCCTCGGTCCTCCACGAGCTCACGAACCCATGTCTACACTACCTCAACCTCATCTCCCTCTCCTTCAAATAATATACCTCCGCCTCACCTCATGCGCATCCACCTTTACACGCGAGAGCTCCGAGCTCCCTACTCCATTTTCGTGAGAGGGAGAGAGAAATATAGTGAGCGTAGATCGAGCCTTATTTCCTACGAGATCATCATCTTTGCATATGAGTAGTAGCTACATCTGCTATTTGAGCTTCGAGCTGGTGGCCTACAACACGTGAAATAAAGATCGGAGCTTCAGCTCCACCCACCAGGACTGTCCGATACTCCTCCAGTTCGCCCAGTCCTCCATCGTCTTCCTTAGGTGATCCTCTGTTCCTTTGTCCATTTTTTCATTTCTTTCTTGTTTCTTTGATTTATTATCGCACACACTTCCATTGTTACCCCCTTCTGGTCACCGCATGAGATCCATCTCTCTCCCGACAACTTCGCGCCGCCTTCATCTGTCCCTCTTCGCTTCTCCACTGCCTCTCTGCTTTGTACCACCTACAGCCTTGCAAAAGGGTGGAGCCATCTTAGGGCCCCACTCCTCCACCCTCAGACGAGCCCCTTCTTCGCCTCACAACTTCCCCATCATATTCTCTTGTGCTTCGACTTTGCACTAATGCATGCAGGTCCCCCAATTCCTTTGATTGCTCGGAATTCAGAGAGCTCCTCCGCCCTCGAGCTTCACGATGGGAACACTCTCCTCCACATGTAACTTCAGACCTCCTCCAAGCTCCTACATCATCACAACACCCTCATAGAGATTTCAGCTATCCTCTCTGATCTTCACTGCCTTCGGGTTCATAGGGAGGAGCCAGGGCTCCTTTGTTCGAGCTCTGCCCACGCACCATCCCTCATCGAGGAGGGGGAAGAACACACTTTACAGTTGCCATGAGAACGGATCACCATGATTAGATCTGACAATTGTCATGAGGCTCGATCGTCCAGCCAAAGCATTGATTCATCCCTCAACCTTGGGCACCTGAGCTTTCTCTAAGCCTACATGGATATGCCACATGTAGACCGAGTCGTGCCCTGTGCCTTGACCCCTTCACCTGTTTCATGCACATGACATTGGAAATTTGCACTAGGATCCCTGGAAGCCTCTGATATTATGATTAGGTCCCTTACTGCGCGCGTGCACAATGCATGCCATTTGACAAATTGCAAGATAAACCATGTGTTTTATTTTATTGAATTTTTGCCCTTCTACATATTGTGAAAATTGCATGTAGGCCTCTACAACTTTTGTTAATTGAATTTAACCCCTTTTTGGACCTTTATGAAAAAGAAGTTCATGTTTTATTGAAAATAGGCCCCTAGATTGGTATGTTAATAACGTGAGCATCCTTTATCCAAATTAACTGAAATTGGTCTCATTTTAATGCTCGTTTAATGCTCCTTAATGTGAGATAATTGGATTCTATTTGTAACCAATTATATGTCAATGAAAATTTAGAGAACTTGGGATATTAGTTGAGCTTAATTTGTATTATTAGTTGACTTGGTAAATGGATTAAATGCACCACTTTGCTCCAAAATTTGATTGACAATTAATTACATTTCTAGGAGCTGAATTTGAAATTTATTTAGCTTTTAAATCGTGAATTAATGTGTCTTTTGGACCATAATTGATCATTCATTAATGTTGCCTTGTAATGTGATGCATATTAAACCTAGGCCATTTCTTATTTTTAATTCATGATAAAATTTGGAGTAAGGGACTATTTAGACCTTGATTGAGAAATTCATAAGCTTAATTTAATCAGAACAATTTGTCACTTAGGTCCATTTGGTGATCTTGCTTTCATGTGCATTTGGTAGCATCTTTTTAAATTGCATAAAAATCACAAAAAATCTCATTCGTACATTTTGTTGTGAATTCTTACATGGCCCAATCTAGATAACCCCTCTTAGTAGCTTGATCACCATTATTGAAACTTAGAAAAAGTACTTAATCCGTCATGTACCTATTTTCGACTTTGGACTTGCTCGGGATATAAATTCAAGCTGAGACACTCCTCGCGGAGATCCTTCTCTTGGTTTTGCATGATGCGTTGAGTGTCGTGCTACAACGGGTACGAATAACATAAGTGCTCTGCATTTAGGGGGATGATGAATTTGTAATTCATCATATTATTTAACATTCATTATCCTCCCTATTTAAACTATTCAATAAAATATGTACATAGTTGACTAAAATTAACTTTTGACTTGGTGTAATTAACAAATCAAAATTTAGTGTATATTTGTATATATTTTATTCCATTTTTATTTTTTATTACAAAAAATAACAAAAGAATTAAAAATCAAATGTTTTTGTTCCTTAAAATGCTTTCAAAAATATTTCTCCATTTGCTTGATTTATTTTGTGTCTTTGGTCAATATGAAACTTCTAGGTCTCATAGACATCTACAACTTTAATGTTTTGAGTTTATCTTAATTTCCCTAGTATTTATTTGTTTTGTATTTTTCTATGAATTTGTTTATTTTTCTTTTATTTCATTAAGCCATGTAGCGCTCCCTGGAGCTGCCACGTGGCCTACCCCTTCACACACCACACTCCCCCCTTTTTGGACCTTGGATCCACTTCTGCTAGCCTCATCCCCACCACACCTCCTCGCTCCTCTCTCAAAAACTTGATCGGGACTCCAGATCTAGTCTTGAGTGCCTGTTCCTGCTCCCATCTAGACTGTTTGATCATGAGATCCAGCGATCAAAACCTCGTCTCCTACCTTTTGCCCCACGATCTCTCTCACTGCATACCTTCCCCCTTTCCTTTTTACCCATGACTTTGATAACCCCCTCACCCTTCTAATCTCTCGTGGTCAAAGCTATATCATCCCTCATCTTCTCCTGACAAGTGCCATCCTCTCTCTCCTCTTCCTTAGGTCCCACATAAGATTCAAGCAAGATGCCTCAAAAAAGAAAGACGAAGAGGAAGAATACCCCGAGGACCCCATGAGGATGGTACTTGCTAGACTAGTTGCATCTGAGCAACAACAAGTATTACTTCGAGCTTAGTTAGGGAAACCAAATGTTGGAGACGAATCACTAACGGATATGACATACAACCTCGAACAAAATAGATTTTGGAATTATTTGAGTCCGGTTGAACCCGAAGTTAATTTTGAGTTGAAGCCATAGTTTCTGAACTTGCAGTCGCATTTGATATGAACGCTTCTTAGGAGACATATGCATTCCGAAGGGATTACTATCTCGTCTACGCTAATCTTAGGCATCCTCGGGTCAGCCAAGATTATATCAGCCTCACATCCCTTCCATTTGCCATGGGTGGCAAAGCCAACTACTGGTAAAGAACCTTGGAGTTACAGTCACTACATATGCCCAGTTCAAGGACCAATTTCTGAAGAAGTTCTACCACCTGAGTATGGCCAATATGATGAGGACACACATCACTAGCTATTCCCAACTACCCCATGAAGCCTTTTGTGACGCATGGGAAAGGTATAAGGACATCCTGTAGAAATGTCCTTGTCATGGTCTAGATGACAACATCTTGTTCTATTTGTTCTTCATCGGTCTCAACCCTGAGATGCAGGATTTAGTGAGCATCACGTGGAACGAATATCGTCTGGAAGGTATTCGTGAAGATGGTTGAGACTAGCCACTAACAGACCGCCAGTAGGGCATACGCACATTACCATACATCACTCTCATATGGAAGGGGAAAGTTAGTTGTAGTCGGTCTCTCTCAGGACATGATCCCTAGCATGGGACTCATCGCAGACAAGCTTACAGTGGTCGAGAGGATTGGTCGAAGGATTAAAATGTTAGACAGGAGCATCCCCAAGATGCCCAGACAGATGGAGGAGTTTACTAAGAGGGTATCTAAGATAAATATACCTTCCTTGACTACACCCACTGCCCCCATGTACTCAGTTCACCATGTTTAAGAGCAACTAGTGTCAGGGCAACCCTAGCCGTGGGAGCAGGATCAGTCCTATGCCCATTCTTTCTAGTAGGAGCCTTCATCCACAGATATAATCCAAGAGGAGCCTCAACCAGCTTGGGAGGTGAATGGAATATGGTATACTCAGGACCCTATCAGACAGGGAAGTACCAGGGACTGACAAGCTTACCAACATGCCCCGACCTTTCACAGCACTACATTCACCTCTACACCACCTCGTTCACAATAGATCCCTAGATTTCAGCCACCCTAGAAGCAGCATTAGTAGTTCAAGCAGTATGGTCAACAAGGGTCATTATGAGGCAGGACAGTAGGGCTTGCAGTTTCAGCAGATACCCCGGCACTAGCAACAACAGAGGTAGTATCCCAACCAGTAGGGCCAAACTTCACGTTCTTCTTCTAAGTCTTATCCACTTCCTTATTCGTCTAGTCTCGTGGACTTACATCAACATATACTTAACAAGCTATGTTCTTACAAGAATGAAATTCATGACTTAAGGGTGGATGTCAACTGCTTGTCAAAATGGAGAGACGAGTAGTCTTCACCCTCTACCTCAATTCCAGCCCAAGTTCAGGCAAAACCCTAATATCCTTAAATGATATAGTTCTCAACAACACTTTTATAAGGTATACTATTTATCATCTCTTAGATTTGAAAATGAGACTCTTTCATGTGACGGGGCTAACCATATTCCATTCAAGAGTAGAAGGACCATGATCATAACTGACTAGGCGAGGGACACAAGGAGGGGCCTCTGTGGAGTTCTACTTGAGGAGTATTTAGAGGACGAGGAGGAGTGACATCATATTCAGGAGCCCCATCAGCACCATTCGAGGATCTTTTCTTAGGCAGCCGAGAAGAGAAGGAGAACATGATTGCAACATCAATAGCATGGAGATATCTCAAATTCTGTGGAGGACATTGCACGTCCGGTTGTGGCGGATACCACTATAGATTCTTTTCCAATTGATTTTGATCTCATGTTGCATAAAAAAAGATTCATGTATGAAGAACTTTGTTTCCGTTAATGTCAAGAATGATATTTCACTTCATGATTCAGATTCTCCATCCTCTGTTTCTCTTGCTTCAATCCCTTTCCACTGTTCTCTTAGGTCAGGAATGCGCATCCAAAATACTTAGAAAGATGACCCTGACATGGCACGATTTTGTAAAGAAATCATCTCAGTTAACGTGCCATTTGATGAGTATGTGGATAACCATCCTATATTTTAGAAATACCTTAAGATGAGATGCACACCTACTATGGCTAGCAAGAAGAAGCTAAACAAATATGTGAAGATTCGCATCTTTTTAGTAGACACAATCTATTGTCTCAAGAATAAATAATTGCCAAGGAAAAGGAGAGACATGGGTGCTCACTACGTGGAGAGTAGTATCGATGATATTGCATTTGCACGCACACTCTTAGATAACAGTTCTTCTATCAGTCTTCTTCCCTTAACCTTATATCAGAAATTGGAGTCTGGACCACTTCGCAGATCTAGAGCTTTACTCCAATTCGTAGATCGCTCAATGAAGAAACCTAAGGGAGAAGCGAAGAATGTTGTTATCTTGATTGAGGGGCAAAACTATCAGTTGACTTCACAATCTTGGATATGGAGACCCCGATCATTGGAGAGAATCTTAGATCATTCTCAGGCGACCCTTTCTTAGGACCATATGTACAACTTTCGATTATGGTATGGAGATGATGAAGTTCTGTTCTCCAAGAGTAGAAGTGAACCTTGAGATGAAGCAATCTAAGTGTTAGCGACATGATTCAGAGAGTAGCATAGACTACTCATCTTCAGAGGCAGATTGCAGAATGATTAGAACCGTTAGGATTTAGAGATTGGTTCCTTCAAGATAAAGCGAGACCCTTTCATCTAGAAAGGGCATACTACATGACAAAATTTTCTAGGAGTTGCCTTATGTTGTGAGAGATGCATCTACATATTCCCATGATGACATAGAGATCCGTTTGGATCAGACAGTTCCATCCTCTTCGGAACAATCATGCGACATAGATGACATGTCGAACATGGCTTTTGCCGATTTCTCGGATATCTTTGATGATCCGACTCTTGAAATGACTGAGTTGGTGGTGAGTACTGCACAACTTAGCCCACCTTCATGCAGCACACAAATATATTGAGATTTAGTTCAACTAGATTTGCTTGATGACACTACATTACAAGAACTGAAATCACTGCCTCCTACACTGAAATATGTCTTTCTTGTAGGACCCAAAGAGAGATATCATGTCATCATTAGCTCAAACTTAACTTTAGAACAAGAGCCTAGGTTGTTAGAGGTCTTAGAGAGGAAACGCAAAGCAACAGGCTGGACAATGTCAAACTTCGTGGGGATCAACCTCGCTCTTTATTTGCACCACATTTTTACTGAGGATAACGAGACCTTCTCGTGAGTTCCAGAGGAGACTTGACCCTAATATATGGGAAGTAATGAAGAATGAGAATGAGAAATGGTGCAAAACCATGTTTATGTCCCCTATTTCTACCTCCAAGTGGGTGGTCAAGCTTCATGTTGTCCCGAAGAAGTAAGGAATTAGATTGTCACCAACAAGGAGGGGGTAGAGATCGCAACACGAGTACCCACATCGTGGCGCATTTGTGTTGACTACAGGTGCTTGAATACCATGACCAAGAAAGACAACTTTGCCTTGCCATTCATCGATCAAATCTTGGAGAGACTCACAGGGAAAGTGTTCCTCTATTATCTTGACAGATACTTAGGCTACAAGCAGGTAGCTATAGCACCCGAGGACTAGGAAAAGACCACATTCATAAGTTCATTAGGAACTTACATGTTTAGGCACATTCCATTCGATCTCTGCAATGCCCCAGGAACTTTTTAGCGGTGCATGATTGCCGTATTTTCTGAGATGGTGGTATATTTCCTAGAAGTGCTCATGGATGACTTGTCAGTGCATGGTGAATCCTTTGATACATGTTTAGTGCACTTGGAAGGAGTCTTCAGGTGGTGTAGGGAGGTGAATCTAGTACTCTCCTAGCAGAAGAGACTTTATGGTGACGAAGGGTATCATGTTGGGTCATGTCATCTCCAAAAGGACAATGAAAGTTGACCCTCCCAAGGAAGAGGTGATCAATAAACTTGATCCACCGACCAACGTGAAGTCATTGAGGTTGTTTCTAGGGCATGTTGGATTTTGTAGGATATGCATTTAAGATTTTTCAAAGATAGCCCGTCCACTAACTGAGCTCTTAGGGAAAGGCACGGAGCTTGTTATAGATCGGAAGAGTTTGGAGGCCTTTGAGAAGATGAAGATTTATGCCTCGCCTATCCTACAAGCTCATTAATGGTCTCTTTCCTTTAAGATCATGAATGACGCTTCAGATTTTGCTATAGAAGCTGTGCTAGGACAATGACGACAGGGGATTCTATTTGTGATTCACAACACGAGAAAAGTATTAGACCATACACAAAAGAACTACACCATTACTGAAAAGGAAAAGCTCACTATATTATGGAACCTTGAGACGTTCAAGTCGTATATTTTGGGCTCTAAGGTGACAATCTACACTGATTACATAGCCATTCAGTACCTAATGGAAAAGAAGGACGTGGAGGTGCGTCTTCTTAGGTGGATTTTGCTCCTCCAAGAGTTTGATTTGGAGATAAAAGATAAACCTGGAGTGAAGAATGTTGTGACTGATCACCTTACTCGAATTGAGCATAAGGATTCTTTAGATTATGAGCATATTAGAGAGAACTTCCCAAACAAGTCAATTTGTGCTATTGACTCACTCCTGTTGTATGCCAACATGGTGAACTTTCTTGTCTCCAAGCAGGTTACCCTATGTTTGACTAGTAGCAACATTGACCGACTAAAGTCATATTCGAGGAGATA
The DNA here is from genome assembly GCA_037367405.1 of Ottelia alismoides. NCBI lineage: Eukaryota > Viridiplantae > Streptophyta > Magnoliopsida > Alismatales > Hydrocharitaceae > Ottelia > Ottelia alismoides. The sequence goes on along the minus strand of JAZKJV010003250.1, from coordinate 286,377 downwards.
CCACTGAGATGATCCGTTTCTTTTCTTTGAAGGACCATATTGTGTTTGGAGAAGGTGTATTCTAAGGAGGAATACCAAAGTGTCCTCACGTACTATCTTTCTCTTGAGGGTGGAGGACACCACTCGGGGAAGAGAACCACACACAAGGTAAATCAATGCAGATTGTATTGCCGACCCTATTTAGTCATGCTATTTATTTTGTATTGTCATACCCGATTTGTTAGAAGATAGGAGGGATAGTTGGATAGAGAGATGAAATGCCCATGTAGTCGGTGATTACTTATGATGTTTTTGATGGATGGGGAATAGATTTCATGGGTCCATTTCCCAACAGTTAAGGAAATGAGTACATGTTTTTGGCAGTTGATTATTTATCTAGGTGGGTGGAGGCTATCCCAACCCGAACCGATGACAGAAGACTGTCTGCAAGTTTATGAGAGACCACATTATTATAATGTTCGAGGTACCGAAAGTACTGATTTCTGATGGAGGTATCCACTTTGTGAACCGAAATGTGAGATCTTTAGCTAAGGACTACAGATTTGGGCACAGAGTTACTAGTCCTTACCACCCATAGTAATGGCATGGTAGAGGTTTCTAATAGAGAGGTGAAAAGTATTTTGCAGATGTTGGTTCATCCCGATACGAAGAATTGGTTCCAACAATTGGATCAAGTTTTGTAGGCCTAGAGGATAGCCTACAAGACACCATTGGGCACTTCACCATTTAGAAGATCTATTGCAAGCCATGCCATTCGCCCGCAGAGATGATTCACAAATCTAGATGGGCAGTTAAGCATATTAATTGGAGTTGTCACCTAGGGAAGCTTTTTCATGACTTGAACTTGAACGAGCTCATGGAAATGCGAAAATAGGGCATAAGACAATAGTTTAATTTATAAGGACAAAGTGAAGAGATGGCATGATCAACACACTATGTGCAAAGACTTTTTCCCTAGGTAAAAGGTATAGTTGTTCAGTGCCAGATTAAAGATGTTCCAGGAGAAGATCAAATCTAAGTGAATGGGTCCCTTTGTTGTTAAGGAAGTGCATAGTAATGGAAGTGTAGAGATAGCTGATGGCACAGATGGTGCACGATCCTCTATGGTAACTGGACAACTATTGAAGTACTTTGTAGATTCTAAAGAGTAGTTAGTCCATCTTGAGGTCATCAACTTCATGCATAGCAAGCATAGAGCACATACATCAGACTACTCTTCATGAAAATGCAATAGATTCAACAGCTTAGAAGATTCACTCTCTCATGTACACTTGATTTATTCATTATTTTAAAGTTTAGGTTCCTTCTTCTGTAGATACTAACTCCATGCTTAGTCTATTTTCAGCCTAAGTATAGGGAGAACCCCTACTCTTATTAGTATATTCTTGTTTGTATCCCACTTCATTCCCTTCTTCGTATTGTCTTCGTCCATTCCCTTTCATCAATCATTGTATCCCTCTTATTTTCATCCTACACGTAGGTGATGAATCTCATATTCATTACTCCAAAGTCATGAATTAAGCTCAAATCTCTAAAATTCATTTGGCATTTCTTCATTTATTCTACATAATTAGCATTCATACATATATTGATAAGAATTGCATTTTATCACTCATTATTGCACAAAATAAGAAGCCAAAAATCCTAGCCAAAATGACTTGTAAAATAGCCTAACTTCCCTTGATTTTTAACTAATTCATGCTAACTCCAAATATCCTGAAACCACCTCTATTGTGTACATATTACTGACAAGAATAAATGAGAAATAAAAAAATCACTAACATAAATAAGTTGACCAAAAACCCAAACCCTAGTTGCAGGATTTTCGGACTAAAATCTCAATATCTTCCTTATCAAGTATCTGATTTAATCCTACTCACTTTTGAACTAATGTACATTCAATTACCTTCAAAACAAGACCAAGTTCAAGTGAATTGGAGATCATATGTGAAAGTTGGGTTTTGGGCTTCTATTGTACATTTTGTATTTTAGCAGGTTTGACCTATTATTTTATGTACATAATTAACTAATTTTATTTTATTTCCTTTTCATTTATTTTCTTTGATAAAAGTTTTATTAAAATAGGCAAAAATCCAAATCCAAATAGAGCTTGAAATCAATGAAATTAACTGAGTCAGAGTCTTCACTAACCGTCTGTATAAAAATTGTCTTTTCAATTTTTATTTTATTCCTTCTTTTTCTTAATTAATAAAAAAACTACATTAATGTGTAACTATTTATCTTTGATTTTATCATATTTTTCGGATTTTTATTTGGTTTAAAAATGACAAAAAATTATAAAACCCAATAAATCAAGGTATTCTATGTATATGGGATACCCCAAGAATATCACTTTGCACAAATGATCGTTTTTTGTTTTGGTCACTTCATGAAAGCTATAGACCTCATCGAGACGAGCAATTTCGTGAAGAAAATTTTTCGATCTGAGGTATTTACTATTTTTTACGTATTTATGATAGTATTTATTTTCGATTTTTGTGGGACTGACATGTGGAAACTCCTGGAACCGCCACGTGTCACCCATTTTTTTGAGGTATTTAATATCGTTTTTATAAAAGAAATTAAAGCCATGCACGTGCAGCGCACGTTCCCCCTGCGTAAGTGCCTTGCACGTGCTCCAGAAGCCGTTCCTTCAATTGCCACATGGACGCATCAGGGACATCCAATCTCGGCTGATCGGACGGCCCCTGCACGTCGTTATCATTTCTCCTACTTTCCCATTTTGGGGGTGGCTCCACCTCCCCCCCCCCACCCCGTGAAATCCATGCTCCACCACCTCCTTCAAGATCTGGTGCAGTCGCCCTCCACCATTCTCGTGCGCGCTCCACCGCCTTCCACTTCGAGTCGATCTCCCCCAATTTCCTCCATCACCGCGATCTGATCTACCATTCTCGATATTGTCAAATCGCTGCGAATGCCTTCGTCTCTGATCACCTTCTACCTCCGGCGATTTCCCCATTCCCTATTTAATATATTTGCCGTTCCTCGTCTCCCCTATCCACCGATTAGCACTAGATACCAGGAGGACGATGGTGACAATACCTCATCCTCTCTCCTTTGCTGGCAAGATCCAGCCTCTCTTCCTTCAGGGACGTCGCAGCTTGAGCCCTAATCGCTCACCGCCACTGCTCTAGCCTATTATCGATCGTTGAGCCAAAACCTCCGACACCACATTTCATCGACACCCCCTTCGATTCCGACAATGGAGTAACCTCCGTCATCCTCGTGCAAAACACCTACGACTTCAATGTCCAGCATCACTTCCACCACCGAGCAACGCTCCTTCGCTCTTTCATTTAATAATGCCCCCACCGTCGTCATCATCATTGTTCCTGGGGTCCCTTCGTTGGTCTCCTCCTCCGCGCCAAGAGACACTTCCTCCACCCGTCGCCACCCGTAGAAGGCCCCTTCATCAGTCACCTCCTCCACAACAAGAGACACTTCCTCCACCTGTCGCCTCTCGTAGAAGGCCCCTTCATCGTTCGCCTCCTCCGTGCTAGAGGCTGCACTGTCGCCCTCCTCCAAAGCATCATCGGGCTCGATCCCGAGACCCCCGCCCACGTGCTTGGCACATGCGTTGGGGGGACAACTTGCATCGATGGCCCTCCAGATCTGCTTTATTGCACATCAGTCCTATCTAAAAGTCACGTGCTCTCCACGTGGCTTTCTAGAATTTTTATATTCAAGCCCCCGAGGATAGCTTTACTGCACAGAAGAGCCCCGTCGACCAGAGGGCACGTGCGATGTACGTTCCCCTCTGGAAATTTTGTAGTCATACCACCTGAGGTTGAGGTAATTGATTTTATGTCCCTTCACTACATTATTTTATTTTACATTATTGCAATTATACCATTGTATTCCCGCTTTGTATTAGACCTCTACATGACATTATTTTTATTATTCCAAAATAGAACTGTGTTCTACAATTAATTATCTACATCATGGAATGTTTGTTATATTTTCGTGGTTTGTGGTTAATTATTAATTATTATTTTCATTGAAAACTACATATTTTACCCATTTTGTGCTTAGAAATTCATAAGTGATAAACCATTGCTCAAAAAATTTCAAAAAATTTGTTTATTGTAGAATTAGTTGTATGATATATCATGCCCAAAAGATTTACATCTGCATGCATGGTTTTCCTTATAAAAATCATTTTGCAAATTTCAATCTTTAATTTTTAATAGGTATTAAATCTCGTATATTTGAGGATTAGGATTTTTCTGATATCAATCACCTCATGATAGATCTGGATAATTATATTTTTTCGAAATAATTAGGTTTAATATTTATTATAAGTAATAAATGAAATTCACTATGTTTGCATTCATAAATTTATAAAATATCTTTCTTGCATCAAAATATTACAAAAAAAATTATAATGCATTCAATTTGTCATATTTGAGACATCGTTTGATTGAAAATTGCATCTTAGTCCCTAAAATTGGCCCAATTTGCATTTTTGCATCCCAACTTACATTAAAAATAACAAAATATCATCCAGAAAATCATGCACGAACTTCGATAGACAAAATTCTAGGTTGTCCCTCTGCCTCCTTGAGTTTCACCTTGGGACATGCCCAAATAAAATAAAAATAAAACCATGTTGATTAAAACTGACAAAATTTCCTGTGGTTATTTCTTGACCGATTTCGAATTCTCGATGTAATTACAACGACACATTCACCATTAAGTTTAAAGCATAATTCTCACAAATTCACAGAATTGCATCCAAACTAGATCTTAGGGAATAATATGATGGCCCGATCAAACCGGAAGGAGAGACCAACACTTAACGATCATCAGTATTGGATTGACCATAATAATCAAATACTATTGACCAACCCAAATACCACTCCTTTTATTAGCCTACACATACAGAGGACCAAATGGAAGATATCGACACATATGCACCCTGTATGACTCCATTGTTTGGGGATATAATCAATCATGACCATTGAAGTAGACTCTACTCAAACCAGCATTGCATGCCTAAGTCACGGCATGCTGAGTACGAGACCTACAGATTCCCACAAAATCTTCCACTGAGAACACTCCTTCCATAATTTTTGAGGAGAAATTTTCAGAAAAAGAGAATCATATATTGGATATTCCAAGAGACTCTCCTCTCTGCTCATGTAGGAAAATGGAAGATGAAATTACTGAATCTCAAATTCTAAAATAAGAACATACACCGACTGCCCATGATTGATCATGAAAAGATTTTTGAGGATGATATTTCCAGGATAAATAAGAGATATGAGCTAATGGATGAAAAATTTAGAAAGTTCATCGACCTATTATTTCACTCTATGGTAGCTCAGATATAAAATGGATGAGGAAAAGATTGGATCTCATGTTGAAAATTCTAATGATATTCAAAAACCTAGAGACTATTATCACACTAGGGATGATCTTGACAATGACACCTCTGCCTGTTACTCCCTTAGGGATAAATATGATTCTGACTCTGACTAGGATAAATATGATTCTGACTCTGATTCGACATATATCAAAACCCCTCATCATCTATGGAAAACAACACATCCACACACCACACAGAAAATACCAAAAAATTGAAATATTAACAAACCCAAAAAATCGAAAATCCAGAAAAATACATAAATTATTGAAATTGAAGAAGATTGAAGAATTTGGATCCTGCTTTACGGTAAGCATCGGAGAAGAGATTGATTTTTGAACTTCCCTTTATACAGGCCATTGAACACTTCCCTGACCTGAAAGGATTTGTAATGAATAAATTAATGATGAAAAAGTCGGGCAGGATAAGAACAGACTGAAAGACATATCTTGTCAATGGCCACCTCCTTGGTGTTGAGGAGAAAAACCAAGAGTCGTATAGTGAAGCGGTTGCCCATATTTAATTGTAGAATTAAAGACAAAATATTTACCCGTGCTCGAATCATTTACGATTCACCAATCAATATCTTCCCGACCTTTGTATTTGACAATCTCAAACTCGGACCTATCATGAAGATAAGAAAGATCGTTCAATTGGTTGATCGATCGATAGAATGGCCGAGAGGAACAATTTTAGTCATCATTACATTCCAAGGTGATCCACTAAAAATAGGCTTCATGATCATTGATATTGAGCATCAAGGAGAATTCAACTAGTCTCCAATCATTCTCGGAAAGCCATTCTTGGCATTGACTAAAGCAATGACTAAGTGTGAGACCTAGGAAATCATTTTATAGCATTGGGAGCACTTCAATCTCAACAAGCCTTTGAGGAACCATGATTTTCTGAGGCAACCCACGAAGCCCTCAACAGCCGTAACCATCAAGCGGTAGATGAGCGCTACCTCGTTGCTATATCTGAGATAGCAGTTGTTGATGAGACTATTGGTTTAGAGACATTCCCCACTGTTCCATTTCCCTTTTCTCTCACCATGGAAAATAGAATATATGACTCATATGATCCTTAGACATATGCATGGGCTCACCCTGAGTCGGCCGAAACCTTCTCTTAAAACCTTGATAAAATCAACCTGACACAGGAATGCACCAACATCAAATCAATTGAGAACGAACATGCAGACACTCTCGCCACTGTTCCATTTCCCACTGCTCTTACCATGGAAGTGTTTGTTATATGATCCTGAGACAAATGCATGGGTTCACCCTGAGTCAACCTTCTCTGACTACCTTGATTAAATCAATCCAACTAAGGACGACACCAACATTAACAAAGCTGAGAACAAATACACAGAACGTACACCTACCAAGGAGAAAAATTTCAATGGTTATTTATCATGAGGCTCAAGTGTCAACACCTCACTCCCAGGACCATCACCTTCACGAAACAAAATGGCTGCTCTTTCATCTCGAAAGAAAGTCACCTTCGACCTTCCAGAAGATGAATCGTACGATGATACCTCATAAGGTTCGGAAAAGGTAATCTACATGAGTGAGGTATGTTCGGCAGTCCTAAAAATGTATCTTTGCAAGAATCCAAACTTCGATTCCCGTTGGACGACTCCTGTTCCTCACTATTATTCATCCAAAGATGATTATCTTGGTCTCATTAAATATACATGAAAAATTTCTTATGAACTGACTGAGACTGGCACTTCAAAGTATTCATCATTGGAGGATGAATTGCTTGATCCCAAGAAGGAATAAATTCCGAGAAAACAACTGAAGAAACTAAAGAACAAGAATTTCTGGAGTGCCTCCATTTTCAAATATTGTTCCTCTGAGGATAACTCCGATGATGGTTATCTTTCATGTAATTCATACGCTTCATCTACTCTCCAGCTTGATTTCTCTAAGGATAACACTGATAATGGTTGGGAATCATATGCTTCATCTCCTTCTTATCATTACAATCTCCCACCATAGGCTCACAAAAAGATCAGCCGAAAACTGCCTTAATCATCGGCTACCCACCCTCTCACCCTCCCGACCCCATCGGTCTCCTTATACATCTTGTTCCTCTACTTAGGCCAAGGCCTAAGTATAAGGGGGGACCGATGCCATATGTACATACAATTCTCCTCATCATCTTCTTCTCGTTATCTTGTCCACCTTCTTCTGTACTTAGGCTGACCAGAGCCTAAGTATAGGGGGAATCGATGCCCATCTGTATATACGCTCCTCATTCACATATCTCCGCATCATTTGTGCTCTTCTTCTACACTTAGATTGTTCACAGCCTAAGTACAGGGGGCGGGCCGATCTGTCCTTTTCTTTTTCACTCTCTTACGCTTAGCCCGAGCTATGTCTTCTCTACGCTTCTTGTGCTCTGAGGACATAGCACTCGCTGAGTATAGGGGGCTGTGTATATATACTTTGTATATATTTTACCCATTGCTCGTACTTTCACGTAAGTCTATATGTATTTACGGGATGGGTAACTAACTTGAAAAAAAATAAAAAAATAAAAAGAAGTTTTGCTACTAACATTGACCTTATCGAACCAAAAAAATTGAAAAAATGGCTTCTTATTCATTTCTGCATAAAATAAAAAAATCCTTGCATTAAAAAAATTCACAAAAATTTCAAAAGTAAAAAAAAGTGTCTGTATTTCACGCACCTGTACTTTATCCAACATTACATGCATTTGTGAAAAGCCCTTAGGTTATGAACAAAGTTATGAGCAGAAACCGAGAGTGGTCTGGACTTGACCTTAATCCACCTAATTTTCAGAGGAACTTCACTAAGAATAGGATTTTAGAAGCTTCAGGTCTTTGACTTAATTCTTCGAATTCAACATGACAATGTACAATGTTTGAATCTTAGTGTCTAACCTTGTCTCTTCATTCTTAGTACGACTCTGGAATAAGGAATTAATTTGTACTCTCGCACTATGCACTTAGCTCAACTCAGACAGGGTGATGGAAGACTGTGTGAGTTTCTTTTCTGGTAGCGTGGACATTTAAAGACTGGAGTACGCGTTGAAATAAATCTTCAGAAAAGGGATGGACGGCTGGACATAATTTTTTCTAACAATCCCAAAACATGTACGGAAAAAAAAGATTCCATATCTGTTGGGCCACAACAAGATCCATGCAAAGCTACCAAATAACCAAATACATAGAAGCCACTACCAAATAAACATTTGACCAAAACAAAGGTCCCAAGCTTCAAGAAAACCTACAGATCTTTGTGGAGACTTGGCTAAACTAGCTGGCTTCACAAGGAGAGGTGACTACACTGGCCACCCTCCAGTTCTTTTCTCCTTGTTCTAATTTCTCCCTCTATTCGATTGTGAACACAATGCGATAGACCTTAGAAGGAAATACCTGACTCCCAGAGGACGAGTTACTGGAGGAAGGTTTGCATGGTAGTCCGGCATCTGGATATGAAGAGCTAAAAACTTTCACACACATGAGTCGATTGTTCAATGTTCATGGCGTATGCTTTGGGAAGGGGATTGATCTAAGATGACTTCTGAGCCGAAACTATAACAATGATGTGTAGAACTTGTAGGTTGTTGATTTTAAAATTCTAAGTCTCACAGAAGTTCCGTCAAACTAATAATCCAAAGGTCGAGTCTAGTTCCATTTTCAACTTCTTCTCATGGTCTTTGTATGGAACCCAGTCTCATTTCACCTCATTGCGTTCTTTTGATGCTCAGGGACGAGCATGGTTTAAGTATAACGGGATGATGAATCTCAGATTCATCACCCTAAAAGTCATGAATTAAGCTTAAATCCCTAAAATTCATTGGCATTTCTTCATTTATATCGCATAATTAGTATTCATACATGTATTGATAAGAATTGCATTTTATCACTTATTACTGCACAAAATAAGAAGCCAAAAAGCCCAGCCTAAATGGCATGTAAAATATCCTCACTTCCCTTGATTTTTAACTAATTCATGTTAACTCGAAATGACCTGAAACCACCTCCATTGTGTACATATCACTGATAAGAATATAGAAAAAAAAAATCACTATCCTAAATAAGTAGACCAAAAACCCAAACCCTGATTATAGGATTTTCAGACTAAAACCTCGATATCTTACTCATCCAGTCCAATTTGATCCTACTCACTTTTGAACTAATGTACATTCAATTACCTTCAAAACAAGACAAAGTTCAAGTGAATCGGAGCTCATATGTAAAAGTTGGATTTTGGGCCTCTTTTGTACATTTTGTATTTTTGCAGTTTTTGACCTATTATTTTATGTACATAATTAACTAATTTTATTTTATTTCTTTTTCATTTATTTTCTTTGATAAAAGTTTTATAAAAATACACAAAAATCCAAATCCAAATAGAGGTTGAAATCAAAGAAATTAACTTATTCTGAGTCTTCACGAACCGTCTGTACAAAATTTGTCTTTTTTGTGTTATATTTTGTTTATTATTTTCTTATTTAATAAAAATCCAAAAAAAATAGATTAACATGTAACTATTTATCTTTCATTTTATCATATTTTTTCTGGATTTTATTTGGTTTAAAAATGAAAAAACAAATATGAAACCCAAAAAATCAAGGTAATCTATGTAAATGGGATACCCTAAAAATATCACTTTACACAAATGGTCAATTTTGATTTTGGACTCTTTATGAAAGTTGTAGATCGCATCGATACGAGAAACTTTTGTGATGAAAATTATTCAATCCAAGGTCACTTATTATTTTTTACATATTTATTTTTCGATTTTTGTGGGGTTGACATGTGGCAGCTCATGGAGCCACCATGTATCACCAATTTTTGGAGGTATTTAATTTCATTTTTTATAAAAAAAATTAAATCCACGCATGTGCAGCGCACGTGCCCTACACTCGCTCTAGGTGCCCTTCCTTTGATTTCCGCGTGGACGCATCAGGGGCATCCGATCTCAGCTGATCGGACGACCCATGTACATCGTTCTCATTTCTCCTACTTTCCCCTTTTAGGGGTGGCGCCGCTATCCCCCCCCCCCCCCGCAAAATCTTCACTTCGCCGCCTCCTTCCAAATCAGTCACCGCTGCCCTCTGCTATTTCACGCGCGCTCCACCGCTTTCCACTTCGAGCCAATATCCTCCAACATCGAGATCTGATCTCCCATTCTCTATCTCTCTATCTCGTCAAATCGCTGTGAATCCCTTCGTCTCTGATCACCTTCCATCTCCGGTGATTTCCCCCTTACTTATTTAATACCGTCGCCGCTCCTCGCCTCCCCTATTCGTCGATTAGCACCAAATAGAGGAGGATGGTGGTGACAGTACCTCCTCCTTCTCCTTTCTCGACGAGATCTGGCATCACTTCCTTTTGGGATGTCGCAGCTTAAGCCCCAATCGCCCGTCGCCACTGCTCTGGCCTATTATCGACCGTTGAGCCAACACCTCTGACACCACATTTCATCGACGCCCTCTTCAATTCTGACAATGCAGCAACCTCCATCAACCTCGTGCACAACACCTGCAACTTCAACGTCCAGGATCACTTCCACCACCGAGCCACGCTCCTTCGCTCTTTCATCTGACAACGCCCCCACTGCCATCATCATCGCCGCTCTTGGGGCCCTTCGTCGGTCGCCTCCTCCATGCCAAGAGCCACTTCCTCCGCCTGTCGCCTCCCGCAGAAAGCCCCTTCGCCGGTCACCTCATCCGCGCCAGAGCATGCATCACCACCCTCCTTCAAAGCGTCATCGGGCCCAGTCCCGAGACCCCTACCCACATACTTGGCACATGCATTGGGGGGACAACTTGCATTGGTGCCCGTCCAGATCCTCTCTATTGCACATCAACCCTATCCAGAAGTCACGTGCTCTGCATGACATTATTTTTTTATTAAAAAATAACACTGTATTCTACAATTAATTTTCTACATCATGGCATGTTTGTGATATTTTTGTGGTCTGTGGTTAATTATAATAATTATTATTTTCGTGGAAAATTGCATATTTTGCCCTTTCTGTGCTTGGAAATTCATATGTGATTAACCATTGGTCGAAACATTACCATAATTCACGTATTGTAGAATTAGTTTTATGATATATCGTGCCCAAAAATATTTGCATTTGCATGCATGGTTTGCCTTATAAAAATCATTTTGCATATTTCGATATTTAATTTTTAATAGGTATTAAATCTCGTATTTTTGAGGTTTAGAATTTTTCTGAGATCAATCACCTAATGAAAGATCTTGGATAATTTTATCACTTCGAAATAATTAGTTTTAATATTTATTATAATTATAATTGAAATTCGTTGTGTTTGCATTCATAAAATATTTATCTTTCAACCAAAAATTCCAAAAAAATTACAGTGCATTCATTTCATCATATTTGACATCTTGGCTAAGTTTCTTATTTTTCAGACATCGTTTGATTGAAAATTGCATTTTAATCTCGAAAATTGGACTAATTTGCATTTTTGCATCCCAAATTGCATTAAAAATAGCAAAAAAAATACTGTCTTGAAAATCATGCAAGAACTTTGATAGAAAAAATTTTTAGGTTTTTCCGTTACCTCCTTGAGTTCGACCTTGGGACTTGCCCAAGTAAAATAAACATAAAACCGTGTTGATTAAAATTAACTAAATTTCCTATGGTTATTTCTTGACCGATTCTGAATTCCTCGCGTAATTACAATGACACATCCACCATTCATTTTAAAGCATAATTCTCACAAATTAACGAGGGCAATTTCGGATCCGTCAGTAGGCTATTTCAATCCTAGGTTTGAGGGGGAGACTCTTTAGTTCTTATATGCCCTTTTATATTTAGCCTGAGCTATGTCTTCATATCACGTTGTGGTTTGAGGACACAGAAAAAGCTAAGTATATGGGGTACACCGTATATATTGTATGTATACTTTAGACATAGCTTATATTTTGAAAATTTTCAAACTTTTGGGGGCTAGGGTATAAGTATTTTAGAACTAATTTGCATACAAATGTTTCGAAAATTATTTATAACCGTGTTACACTATTTGGAAAAATGTTTGATAATGATTTGAAAAATGGGGATTTTACATGTTTTGAAAACCATATGAAAAATGTTTTGAAAATCTATATATTATGTGACATGGTTTGGAAATTATTTTTGACAATCTTTTCAAAAGTTGGGATTAAATGAATCTGATTTATGTTTGAGAATACAATTAATCTTATTCAAAATCCAATAAAAATCTGAAAAATTTAAAATGTTTCTTTAGCTATGATTCTCACTACCAAGCTTAAAAATGATTAGCTACTTTTCAGTGAGGGAACTACGATCTCCCTTAGCAGAGAGGGTGGTTAAAAGACAACGCATATGGTACCATCTTAAAGTAATACGGATAGTCATCTAATGGTCCGTACTTACACTAGTACTGGTTGAAAGTAGATGCAAATATTCATATGAGCTTGGGCCAGTATTTATTTCTCTAAAGGCTTAAAAAATCTAACTAATAAGTTAAGTTGGTTTGGTCCCTGACACTTACACTTTCACACAAGACTTGTGATGTTCGAGGACACTTGGTTTTTGACGTCTTAATATTCAAAGTTAGCCAACCTTAGTCATTAGGGTCTTGGACTTAATTATTCATAATTCCTTGGTCTGAAAGATTTGTATGCTATATTGCGTACTTAGTCTTTTTCCTAAGAATGTGACCCGCACTTCACATGCATGACTGCAGTTAATATGAGAGGAGTTGAGGTTTCACCTAAGGGATTGGGATGAGGGATATGAGTTTGGATCCAATTTTATGATGCTCAAGGATGGGATAAAACCAATGAAGCTTTCATGAAACCCGATAGACAGCAACCATTCGCTGGTATGAGAACATGGTTTCTTGTACCAATCTCTTGATATACCTATGTGCTAGGGTGTGTTGAAATTAAATTTTTATTGATCAGTATGTGCCAACTTTGGTAAAAGTAGTGGATCTAGACAAATACAAACAAAGAAATGTTAAAAGAAAAGCTCTTACCTTACAAAATCCAATATCAAAGAGCTTAAACCAAAGGCGAGCACTCCCAACCATTCTGAAGTATCCATTTGGACCAACGCTGTTATGACCAAGAGTCGAGCTAGCACAAAAAAAGGGCTCTGCATCATAAATGCTACAAGTCTAGGTGTGGAAAGTATATTAGATACTAAAAAAAGGCACACCCCTGTGTACTCCCAATAAAACAAGTGCAAACGACTCCAACTTAACTTGGCGGACATACTGATCAATACCAAAAATACATAAGCGTTGAGTTAATAAAGCACTCGAGGAATTCCTTGTTCCAATAAGAAGGAGAGATGAATTGACACAAACCTATGTCCTTCCATCAATCCGTCATTCATAGTCACTTTTTAGTCTGACAAACTAAAGAGAAGGTGGATTGATTACCCAAACTGGTTTGTTCCTTAGTGTTGAGGGTTGAGCCTTTAGGAGAGTCTCTTCAACTGGAACCTAGGGTGATGCTTTGACTTTGCTCTTGTAACTGCAGTCCTCACTTAAAGATCATATATTTACTATATATGTATACCAGAGAGTCTGAAGATTGAGTAAGTTGGATACCTTTTGACTAAGGCTGGGTTCAACTTAGAATTTCAGGTCAACAGAATCAAGAATCTTTGAATGAATCGAGTCTTGTTTTTCACTTGGATAGTCGGGGCCTGTTTATCTTATTCTCTATTATTTTATTGAGGACGATCATAGTTTAAGTATAGGGGGATGATGATGATTCATCATATTATTTATCATTCATTATCCTCCTTATTTAAACTATTTGGTAAAATCTGTACATAATTGACTAAAATTAACTCTTGACTTGGTGTAATTAGCTAACAGTAATTTAGTGTATATTTGTATATATTTTTGTCCTCTTTTATTTTATATATATTTTTTGGGTTTCAAAAGAAATTAAAAATACAAAAAAAATAACACAAGAATTAAGTCAAGTGTTTTTATTCCTTAAAAATTATTCGAAAACTATTTCCTCCCTTTGCTTGATTTATTTTTTGTTTTTGGTCAATATGAAACTTGTAGATTTCATCGAGATCTATAACTTTCATGTTTTGAGTTTTTTCCTAATTTTTCTTGTAATTATTTTTTTGTATTTTTCTTTGATTTGTTTATTTTTCTTTTATTTCATTGGGCTACACATCACATGCCACGTGTCCCCTTTCTAGCCCTTGGATCCACATCTACTAGCCTCTTCCCCACCGTACATCCCCACTCCTCTCTCGGTCGCTTGATCGGAACTCTAGATCTTATCCAGAGCTCCCATTCCCATGCCTATCTGGATCGTTATCTCATGATATTCGACGGTTAGAACCTCATCTCTTACCTCTCACCACATGATCTCCCTCACCGTGCATATTCCCCCATTTCCATTTTCCCCATGACTCTGATAACCCCCTCACCCTCGTGACGTCGCCTCGTCAAAGCCAGACTGTCCCTCGTCTTCTCCTGACACGTGCCCTCCTCTCTTTCTCCTCTTCTCGATCTGCCAGGACCTCACAAACCAACGTCTCCACTACCCGCATCTCATCTCCCTCTCCTACAAATACTCCACCTCCACCTTACTTCTCATGCATATGCCATTACACACGAGAGCTCTGAGCTCCCTACTCCATCGAGATCCTTGCCCTTTCTAACAAGTTGCAGCAACATCCGTTGCTTGAGCTTCGAATAGGTGGCCTCCAGCTCGTGAAGTGAAGACCGTAGCTTCAGCTCACCCTCCAGGTCTGTGCGACACTCATCCAGTTCGTCCCAATCCTCCATCGGCTTCCATAGGTGATCCTCTATTCCTTTCTCCATTTTTTCATTTCTTTCTTGTTTCTTTGATTTATCATCGCACACACTTCCACTGTTACCCCCTTCCGGGCACCTCATGTGATCCATCTTTCTCCCGACACCTTCATGCTTCCTTCATCTGCCCCTCTTCGCATCTCCACTACCTCGTCAGCTCAGCTCCACCTTCAGCCTCGAAAATTCTAGAGCCATATTAGGGCTCACCTCCTCCACCCTCAAATGAGCCCCTTCTTTACCTCACAACTCCCCCATCTTATTCCCTTATGCTTCATCTATGCACTAACGCACGCAAGTCCCCCAATTACCCTGATTGGCTGGAATTCAGAGAGCTCCTCCGACCTTGAGCTTCACGGCGATGACACCCTCCTCCACACGCAGCTCCAGACCTCCTCTAATCTCCTACATTGTTGCAGCACCTTCATGGAGGGGTCATCTATCCTCTCTGATCTTCACCGCCTTCAGATTCATTGGGAGGAGTCGGGGCTCCTTCGTTGGAGCTTCGCATGCACACCACACCTTGCAGAGGAGGGGGGAGAACACAAGTTATACTTTCCATTAGATCTAATCACCACGATCAAATCTAAAAACTATGATTAGCACCGAGCCTCCGATCGAAGCACCAATTCATCCCTCATCCATGGGCGCCCGAGCCTTCTCCGAGCCTACGTGGATACGCAACGTGTAAACCGAGCCACACCATGAGCCTCAGGTCCCTGACTGCGCGTGTACACAACATGTTCCTTGTGAAAAAATGCAAGATAAGCCATGTGTTCTGTTTTATTGCATTTTTACCCTTCCGTATATTGTGAACATTGCATGTAGGCCCATGTGACTTTTGTTAGTTGCATTTATGCCACTGTTTGGACCTTTATGAATGAAAAGTTTATCTTTTATCGCAAATAGGCCCCTAGATTGATATGTTAATAACTTGAGCATCCCTTATCCAAATTACATGAAATTGGTCTCATTTTAACGCATTTAATGCACTTTAATGTAGGCTAATTGGGTTCTGTTTGTATCCTTTTGTGCTTGAATGAAAATTCAGTGAGCTTGGGTTATTAGTCGAGCTTAATTTGCCTAATTAATTGACTTGATAAATGGATTAAGTGCATCACTTTGCTCCCTTATTTGATTGACCATTAATTAAATTTCCAGGATCTGAATTGAAATTTATTTAATTTTTAACTCCTAAATTAATGTGACTTTTGGAGCTTAATTGATCATTCATTAAAGTTGCCATGAAATGTGATTTATATTAAACTTAGGCAATTACTTTATCTTAATTGGTGGTAAAATTTAGATTAAGGGACTGCATAAAAAATCACCAAAAATATCATTCATACATTTTGTTGTGCATTGTTACCTGACCCAATATAGATAGGCCCTCTTAGTTGCTTGATCACCATTATTAAACCTTAATAAAAAAAGTACTTAAACTGTCGTGTCCCTACATTCGACCCCAACCTTGCCAGGGAATAAATTCAAGCTGAGATACTCCTCGCGGAGATCCTTCTCTCAGTTCTACATGATTCTCTTAGTGTCATGCTACAATGAGTATGAGTTAACATACATGCTCGACGAGTCGTCAATCAACCCTCAACCTCTAAGTTCATAGTAGTTGTTTGATCAAGCACCACAGAACTATTGGATTATTGGGCAGGTTCTAATCTCGGCCCGCATCGCTGAAGCGTCATCGACCGCTGTGGAGGCACCATGTGGATAAGTGAAGTCATCAGAATCGTCTACCATCGCATATGTAGGGGTATTTTGCAACTTACTTCCTCCATAATTTCATATTTAATGTTTAATCTAAAAACTTTCACTTTTCGTTGTAAAACATTTGTGATATTTACACTAAGGACCTCAAGATTCTTGATATTTGCACTTTAGACTGATTCAGTGTCACCTCACATGCCTGTACGTGCTTGGGGACAGATATTTTGTGTGGACCGCTCTAGGTTTGGTATTATTATTTGGTCTAGAAACTTTGAAACTATGTACAAATTATTTTGAAATATTTGCATGATTGGTCATATCTCAGCCATGGCCGGTCCCAAGCCCGGGTAAATGAGGAGGGTTGCATTAGGTAGCTGACAGCCATCATAAAACAGTCAGAGATAACTTCCTAAATAATATTTTTTTTTAAAAAAAATATTATTTAGGATGTTGCCTCATGACAGTCAGATCTTTTCAACATGGATTTAAGCAAACATACAGATTTTGTTGGGGCGCTCCCTACTTGCGACGCGTTGCATCGCCCGAATGCAATGAAAAAATGGCAAGGGCCGCTACATCGCAGCTTGGATGTAGTTCAAAATTTGCAAGGGCTCTCGCATGAGGAACGTGTGCGGGTAATTAAGCTAGTTCCGTTGCATCACCGCCCGGATGCAGTCCAAAATTTACAAGGGTTCTCGCATAATGGACGCATGTGAGTAAAGAAGTTAGTCCAAAAGAGATTGCAACGGAAGTTGCGGATTGGTAGTTGGAATATTGGCACTTTGACTGGAAAATCGATGGAGATAGTGGATACGATGGAAAGAATGAAGATTCATATACTATGTCTTCAAGAGACTAAATGGGTTGGAGAGAAAGCAAGGAAGATCGAGAAGACATGCTTTAAACTTTTGTATTCAGGTAAAGATAAGGGTAGAAACAGTGTTGGAGTGGTTGTTCATAAGGATTTGAAGGATTGTGTGGTTCAGGTGCAAAGAATCGGGGATCTGATTATTTTGCTAAAATTGGTGCTTGAAGAAGAAATTCTGAATATAATCTTAGTTTGTGCACCGCAAATTGGTTTAGATGAAAGGACTAAACAAGCTTTTTAGGAGGATCTTGATAAGATTTTACAAGGAATCCCACAAAAAGAGATGATTTGCATAGGTGGAGATCTTAATGGACATGTGGGAAAAGATGCTTCAGGGTATGCTAGTGTGCATGGAAGACATGGTTTTGGGGATAGAAATGAAGAGGGAAAAGTCATCCTGGATTTTGTAATGGCATATGATCTTTTCATAGCAAACACTCTCTTCAAGAAGAGGGAGGAGCATTTAATTACTTATAAGTGTGGGTCAACGAGAACACGGATAGATTACTTTGCATTGAGGAGAAGAGATCGGTTGTGTTGTAAAGACTGCAAAGTAATCCCAGGAGAGAGTTTGACAACCCAACATCGCTTGTTAGTCTTGGATGTACAAATAAAAGGGCTAGTAAAGAAAAGGAGGGTTCCTGAGATCACTAGAACTAGATGGTGGAATCTTCCATTGAAGAAATCGAGCTTCAGGGAGAAGGTTTTAGAAGATTTATCTTGGGATTGTAGTGGAAGCGCAAACGAGATGTGGGAGGCAGTAGCATCTTGTATCCGAAAGGTAGCCAAAGAGATGCTAGGAGAGTCAAAGGGAGGAGGCCCAGGTAAAAAGGAGGCCTGGTGGTGGAGTGAAGGGGTGCAAGAGAAGCTAAAAATTAAAAGAGCATGCTTTAAAGCTATGTCTAAGGATATAACAGACGAAACTGTCACAAACTACAAAATAGTAAAGAAGGAAGCAAAGAAGGCTGTAAGCGAGGCTAAGTCGAAAGCTTATGAAGTTTTGTATAAAAATCTCGACTCTAAGGAGGGCAGAAGGATATATTCAGGTTGGCCAAAGCAAGAGAAAGAAAGACCAAAGACCTTTCTCAAGTGAGATGCATTAAGGACGAGGAAGGTCACATGCTTGTTACTCAGAAGGATATAGAGAATAGGTGGGAGCAGTACTTCCATAAACTTTTCATTGGGGAAGGAAATAGAGAGATCATTTTGGGTGATCTAGCTAGTAGTGAAAGTTACTTGAATCGTGCAAGCTATAGACGGATATAACGAAAGGAAGTAGAGGAGGCTTTAAAGGTTATGAGGCCTGGGAAAGGTGTAGGACAGGATGACATCCCTGTAGAAGTATGGAAAGTTTTAGGTGAGCACGGTTTGACTTGGCTTACGAATCTATTCAATGTTATTTGGCGAAGCAAGAAAATGCCTGAAGATTGGAGGAGGAGTATCGTGGTGCCTCTTTATAAGAATGAAGGAGACATTCAAATTTGTTCAAATTATAGAGGTATCAAGCTGATGAGTCACACTATGAAAATTTGGGAGCGTGTGATCAAGATAAGGTTGAGGCATGTTCCCAACGTCAAAGAAAACGTATTCGGATTCATGCTAGGTTGCTCAACTATTGATGCCATCCATTTGCTGAGGAGAACAATGGAGATTTATAGAGCTAAAAAGAATAACCTCCATATGATCTTTATTGATTTGGAGAAGGCTTATGATTCTATCCCACGAGAGATATTGTGGAGAGTTTTGGAGAAGAGACAAGTGCCTGTCCTATACATTAACCTCATAAAGGACTTGTATGATAGGGCTTTATCTTGTGTAAGGTCCCCGTCTGGGACGACTGGCTATTTCGACATCAACATTGGTTTACATCAAGGTTCAGCTTTGAGTCCATTTCTTTTTACTTTGATTATCGACGAGTTGACAAGTCACATTCAGTTGGAACTACCTTGGTGTATGCTATTTGCTGATGATATTGTATTGATTGACGAGACTAGAGATGGAGTAAATGAGAAGCTTTAGGTCTGAAGACATGATTTGGAGAGGAAAGGATTTCGTATAAATAGGGCTAAGACATAATATATAGAGTGCACCTTTGATGGAAGCAATGGTGAAGGAATTGAGGTGAAGATTGGTGATGATAACATTCGAAAGAGAGATTCTTTTAGATATCTGGGATCTGTTTTGCAATATGATGAGGAAATTGATGGAGATGTTACTAATAGAATAAATGCAGGTTGGCTAAAGTGGAGAGGAGCCTCTGTTGTTCTCTGTGATAAGAAAATTCCTTTAAAAATTAAAGGAAAGTTTTATAAAGCAACCGTGAGACCTGCTATGCTCTATGGATCTGAATGTTGGCCTGTTAACCATAGACATGTGCAGAGAATGACTGTAGCAGAAATGAAAATGCTAAGGTGGATGTGTGGACACACACGTAAAGATCGGATTCGGAATGATGCAATCAGAAAGAAAGTGGGTGTTTCTTCGATCGAGGATAAGATGCGAGAAAACCACTTAAGATGGTTTGGTAATTTGCAAAGAAGATTAGCTAATGCACCAGTTAGGAGATGCGAGTGTTGGGATGTTGAGCCGGCTAAGAGAGGGCGGTGACGGCCCAAGAAGTGTTGGAAAGAGACCATATACAGGGATCTTTGTTTTGTGGATATAAGCCCGGGATTGACTCAAGATAGATCTGAATGGAGGCGAAGAATCCATGTAGCCGACCCTACTTAATTGTGGGAAAAGGCTTTGTTATTGTTGTTGTTGTATTTGCATGATTGGTCATGTTGTTTCTTTATTTGCATTTATACACCTAATAGGAGGGTATGACAATTTTATTGTGTGAAAATTACATGAATGACCATGGACTATGTTAAAAGATTATTAAATGCTATGAAACATCATAGAAATTGCAACTAGGTCCCTATATTGCTGATATAATTTTGTAGTTTTTTTTCATTTATTAAAAATACCATTTTGCATCTAAACAATATAGGAAAATTATCTTAAGTGCTTGGAACCATATTTTATTATATATTTTTTTGGAAGGAGATTACAATTGTTTTCCTATTTTTAAAAACTAAAAAAAATTGCATTTTATCTTGTTAACATTTAAAAATCCATAAAAACTAAAAACGATTTGAAAAATCACCTAAATAATCTATATGTCTATCTAGATATATTTTATCTCGTCTTTAAACATTTTTGCAAAATATTAAAACTCCAAAAATCATAAAACACAAAACACCTTATATTATTATAAAAATTCATACAAAAATGTTTTTAGTTTCAGAATTTTCTTTATCTTATCTATTATTTAGGAAAATTAAAATGGACTCAATCTGATTTGATAAGTATTAATTAATCTTATTTATAGTTTCTATATTTTCTATTTTCTTTGTTGTGTGTATTTCCTTATTTAAAATCCATAAAAAGTCTCAATGATTATCAAAAAATTACACAAAAAAAGAAAATTTTATAAAATTGAAAAATATTTTGTTTCTAAAATTTTGAGTTTATTAACTATATTTTAAAATCCAAAAACACATCTTATTATTTCTTTTCTATAAAGTATATCTAATAGACATATATATTAGACTATATATTATTTTTAAAATTAAATTAAAAATTTGGAATTTAAGAACATAAAAAATATAAATTAAAAATACATAAAAATATTTTAAAAAAATAATAAATCCATAAGCAGTCTATTGGTTTTCATGCTCTACCTCATGTTCTTCTTTGTTGTTCGACCCCTACTACTTATCTACTATACACATATTTGTAGGGAAGAATAAATTTTATCTCACTCCTTTTATGCTTAAACATTATTGTAGGTTAATTATTTATGGATCCACTTGTCTTTGGGTGTCGCACGACAATAGCAACTGACACAACTGTTGCATCTGACATGTCGAACACTGCATGCCCTCCAAGATCATACATTGGCACCTATATCAAAAGTGACTCATCAAATGGAATTGTTGCCTGGGAGCATCAGTTTGTAGAGCATAGAGTAGTCTACTTATAGCTCGTTTTGTCATTAATAATTTTATTGTCCATTGCTCTCTTTATTTCATTTTATCTAAGACTATTCTGACCAACTTATTGTTTGAATTTGCTGCGAGGGACCACTTATCGATGGAGGATTTCTTTAGAGATTCTACGCACTTGAGATCCATAAAGACCGGTGGTTCCTTGTTCACCGATAGGAGAGAATAATAGATGACACAAGAAGCCAAACAGAATAGACTTAGTGTAGATTTAGTTTAATTTTGTGTGAGAGAGAGATTTATTCATTTAAATTTCAATAATACATGACCCGTACATTTGAACACCTAGACTTTCACGAGTCCATTCCATCATGTGATTGCTCACCTTGGGGACTTGACCGATTTTTCGCAATTTCACTATCTTCTATCTTTTTTTCTCCCTATTTTCCCTCTTTTTTTATTTGTTTTTCATGATTTGAGCGTTCCGCCTTATTTTTGTGTACATCTTCGTTGATTGAGCCCGTAGACATTAGGAGTGTATGTTTGGTTAAATCTAGGTCCAAATCCCTAATAGAAGAATGTTCTTATATTCTCTGATACATTTGGACATAAATCCAGCTGAACAAGTTCTTCACGCTAATAAAATCTCATGTTTAGGGTGATTTCACCAACTTGCATGTCACATGTAGTGTAACTTGAATTCTTGTCTTGCACCCCACATGGAGATAGCTGGGAATCACGATGAGTCTTCTTACTTAGCATACGTCATTCATCATGATGAGAATTTAAATAGCATTGTGATACTTGCTTTGCTTTTCCACCTTCACCACATGTTTTTGCTTAAAAAGTCTTGAAGAAAAAAATAATCATTATGCGAATATTCTTGAAAAATACTCAAAAATTTTGAAACCAGGAAAATTTAGAAAGGGACTATTAAGAAAATCTTGACCTAATTAAAATTGATTATTTAAATTTCATTGTATTGGGTTTACAACACCTTCATTGTATTCATGTACCTTCCCAACTAAGCAAGGCATGATCCTTAAGAAACACAACCCAAATCCCAGTCTGGGTATTGCCTTGTGTATCACCTACATTCACGAAGTATTGGTCCATCTATCATACATGTGCGAGTAGGGCTTTGTCTGCTTGCAGGACTAGTCTGAAGTATTGAGATTAGGCCATCCCCTTACGGGGGTGTCTATCTCATCGTTCCACGTTCGAGTAGGGCCTTGTTAGCTTGCAGACTTGATTCCGAAGTATTGTTTTGGTCTATTATTGAAGAGGAAACTTTGTGGGTCAAATATTTCTTCACAAGGCGAAGACGCTGTCGCTGTGGCGACCCATAAGAAACCCTACTTCAAACAACAATTAATCCACAATAGATATAACAATGAAAAGTAATATAAATATGTAGCTAAATTTTATTATAACTCTACAACGAAGGTGTGTATAGATGTAAGTATTGCGTAGAGGTCGAACAAAAGGAGCAAACTAGGTGGATTGGGCAATAACGCACAAAATTTGTTCCTCTTCCTGCGTTTTTTTTTCTTTTTTATGTGTGTCTTCTAATTTAAATTTTTTATATTTTTTATATTTGTAATTGATTTTAATTTTATATTTCATATTTTGTTTTTTATATTTTCTGATTTTTTATTTCTTTTTCTATTTTAACATATAATATATGAATATATAAAACTATATATACAATATAGGATAATAGATTTACAAATACAACAAAAAATAATCAAAATTCGTGAAATAATTTTTTTTGGGTTTTATACAAGTTTCTACCATTTTTTGTGATTTTTAGGTGATTTTTGTTGCTTTTTATGTATTTTTAATGTAAAACATATAACAAAACATGGATTAAATAAATAGATCAAATTGATTTGAAGATTAAAAATTGCAAAAAGTGTCCAAATTTCTCCAAATTAATTTTAATAGATAGATAATAATATAAAAATCAGAAATAACAATAAAAATTTTTATGATTTTTGGTCATATTTCCTATTTTTTACTACTAAGGATCTTTTTAATTTGTATCTTATTTCTTTTTTTATTTTTAGTGATTTTTGGTTTAGAGGTAAAAAATACTTAAATACATAAAAGATATTTTTTTTGGAATTTTTCAAAATGGTTTTTTAATTTTTAAGTTAAATAGGGGCAAAATGTGCTCTTTTTTATTTTTATATAATAGGTAAAATAACTAAAATGCAATTTAAAAAAATATTATGTAAAAGTACAAACTAGTAGACATCTACCCCTCTTTTTTTCACAATTTTTAGAGCATGAGTGCCATTTTTAATAAATGAAATACAAAAACAAATATACATATATATATATATGTATGTATGTATGTAAGTATATGTATATATATGTGAACTAACGAGAGCATATCTGCAATTAAAATATAAGAAAGGGCAAATGTGAGAATTTCCACAAAATGTACAACTAATATTTCAACTTTATTGACTAATTTAATATTTACAAAATCCATCAGGACATGTGTACAGAAAGCCTAGCTCACGTGGGACGACATGTGAGCACAGCTGGACTTGACCCAAAGTATAGGGGTTCCTATGCAATTTTCACAAATGTTAAAAAATTATAGGACTAAGTAAAAAAACATAAAGGTGGGAGGCTAGTTCTACAATTTACCCCCTAATAAGCATTGGTGAATGAATGGATGATACTCACTTGCCACATGCCACTCCACCAACAACAAATACCTCTGTGTGTCCTGACATCCTTGATTAGATCTCAAGTCTGAGATCGATGGTCCTAGCTCTTTGTGATCTAACATCACCTGCTACTCATGAAGAACACAGCTCGATCGAACGATACTGGCTGGACCTGGAAGAACTTGGAAGAAGGATTCCCTAGAGCTCACTTGATCAACCCTGTCTCCTCCCTCCGATGCTCCCAGAGGCTGCTAGGATTATCAAAAGGTTGTTGGCATGGATTTGTAGCTCCTGGAAGCATCAAATGGTCTGGGCCCCATCGATGGGGGCCTAGAGCATTAAAGTACCTTAAGATTAAGTTCAACCTCGAAACCCCTTAGATGGGGATCTTTTAGGTGCGGAGCCTAAACAAATGAAGACACGGGTCGAGGGCAAAGTGCCTCGAACTGATTAGGCATTGAATCGAGGTGGGATGGTCGGATATGGAATGCTCCGATGAGGTGGTGTCTGAAGGAGCATGTATCCTTCGATCTAGATGGGATCAAAGAGGTTAATGGCTCAGCTAGGTGGAGAAATTATGGGGGAAAGAGGTGGAGGTGGTTGCGGGTCGGAAACCTGAGAGGTGCTAGTGGGAACGATGGTTCGAGCTTGAGAGCTTCGGTGAGGTCTAATGAACCTAAACTAAGAAACACTACTAATTACCTACTAAATAAAATGAACAAAACAAAAACTAACATCTAAAACTACCTAGAAATGTAAAATTGCGCAGCTCGAACCTGATGGTGGACTAGGGAGCAGGATGGGTTGGAGCTCCATCGTGGGTGCACCTCTCCTCCTCTGTCAGCCACTCTAGAGCCTCAGGAGTACACCATCTCTCACCTGGTGACACCCTTGACCGAGGGTGGAGAGCTTTAGGGCTTGAAAAAGGGACCAAATTTCTGGACTAAGAGGGAGGCTTTATTTATACTCATGGTGACAGACCCATATCGATCAACGATTAGGAGTGAATAGAGTATATGTACACGTGATCTGGGATTTAAGCGAGAATTTGGGATGATCGTGGATCAGAAGTTACGATGAGCTTGAGGGGTTTTGGTTATCAGAGTGGCTGGGAATAATCGAGAAAGTTGGGTTGCTTGAGGTTCTGACACGCAACAGAGAGGAGACATGATAGTTCACCTGAGTTCAAGAGTCCTCGTAACGTGATTAGTCCATGTGGGACCAAGTCACGACAAAAAAGGACCTTGATCCAAAAATAAATGAATTAAAAATAGTAAATGATTTATTTTAAAAAAATTTAAAACAAAAGAAATGTTTATATTTTACGTAGTATTTTATTATTGATTTTATTTATTTGTTTGAGTTTATTTATTATAAGTTACTTTTTAAAATTGTATTTGTAGGTAGATTGACCTATGTTTTGAATATTTTATTTCTATGTTTATTTTATTATTTTATTTTCATATCATATATATTTATAACTTATTTTTATACACAAATATATTTTTATTGTATTTTTTGATGCATTTTATACACACAAATAAGTAGATGTATATATTATATGTGTATAAGTATAGGTACTTCATCTATGTAGTTTTGTATATTATTTTATTCTAAAGTATTTTTAATAGTTTAATTGTATTCTAAATATGTACATATAATATAAATAATATTTACAAAATTATAAAAATATAAAATTATAAAAATTATAAAAAATAAATAAAAAGATTTTTTTATTCAGGTATATTATATAATAAAGGTCCAAAAATCTAATTTATACATATTAACTCCAATGTAAGTGAAACCACATTCATTAAATAGCTTACTAAAAGTTATATACAATTCAAGGGTTGGTTTTATACGGAGAAGATATGGGTATGTTTGGGTTTTTTCTTTTTATTTGAGGGGAAAATGTACACTGTGTATTATTTTTGTGTGAAATCAATTTTTTATTTTTCTATATATTATTATCTACAGCATTCATGTGCAAAGTTTCTTTCTTTTTGGTATAATAATAAAGAATACAATAGGTCCCAAAAATGTAATATTTAAGAATATAAATTAGAGTTTTATTGTTGATTTATTGGCCCTTATCTCCACGTACTTTATTCCTTGCCAACCCTGTAATCAAGATGCTTAGGTCTCAGGGTTTAGGGTCATAAAATACCCTTGGCACTTATTGTTTTTCTTTTCTTTATTCTATAATTTTGGCATTAAAAACTATATTTTATATACAATAAATGGAATAAATAATGAATGTTACTTTGTACAAAAAAATGTTATTTACATGCATGTGTCTAGGGTTTATAAGGACAAATGATAGAATAAAGGTGATGAAATTAAGATTCATCACCACCCTATACTTGCCTTTGCTTTTCCCTAGCAAACACATATGCAATAAGTATGGAAATATAAAAATAGGTAAAAAAAGAAGGAAATTGGATTGATTTTAGTTCTCAAACTTGTCTTGACAAAATAAAAATTTGGAGCTTATGTCACTCCTTTGGATTTTATGTGTGGTCAGAACCTTATTGGGAAACGTTTTTGAAACACAACAGCATTCGAGATTCATAAAACTCTGCTCATGTTTCCCCAATAGCCAGGTTAGAATAAGTTGACTCATACATAAACCCTTATGACTATGAATCTATCTTGGATAATGTGTGTAATATGTAGCTCTCCTCATCCAAAGCGGTAGAAGTTAGTCTTCTCCAACATGGTAACCCTAATTCCCCAATGCAACAACTCTTTCCTCAAGAAGCGGGGTATTCCCTTCTAAGTTCAAGTACAACCAGCTTAAGAAGAGGAGGTGGAGAGAAGAATGGATGGTAGTCAGTGTAAATACCTATCCTATGATGCTTGACCGGTGTAGGCCAAGTCCTTCGGCTGCAGGGTCACATACATAAGACTTTGAAGCTTAAGCTTGCTTATTAACTATACAAATATATACATTCCGACATTGCATTTTATTTTCAATAAGAACTGCCCACTTTTTGGAGTTTTTTGTTTTTTTTCCTATTTTTTGGAATACTATGTACAACATAATTTACATACGGACTTTTTCTATTGAGCTAGTAGATTATCCCTCTTTTGAAGCTTTATTGCAATCCACAACTTCCATATTTAGATCTCATCGCCATTGGATCGGGCTGGGGTACAATGGCAACGAAAGTGGGACTTTTGATGTTTCCATTGGCTTGTGTCTCATGTCGGCAAATCCAGCCCTCTACCATTTCTACAGAGGTGAGAAAAGTGTATGGCGCAGGTGTACAATCTAGGTTATTATCAATACGAGTCATGCATGCGCTCCGAAATACTCTACCTAGGCAGTCAATACGATATTGAACTAATCCTTGTGATCTCAAATAATTAAGTTATATAGACCTGAAGTACCTCAATTCTAGTTCTTATAATGTTCCCGTGATTAAGTGTATTTAAGATCCAACGAAGCTCCAAGCTTCGGAGTTTACGTAGACTTGTTCAATTATCAAACTCAATCTAAAAAAATGCAAATGCTATGTATAATGCAGAAAATCGTTTTGTGATGCAATTTTCTACTTTTGAACTTTTTACGGATTTTTGGAATGGTTTTGCAAAATTTTATGCAATAGTTGAAAAAGGTTTTCGCAAATGTTTTTGGTATTTTTAGTTTCGCAAATTTTTAGGGATTTTTTAAAACAAAAGTTTTTTGGAAGAAGAAATATGAATAATTATTTACATGGGAGTGCATCAGTTATTACAAGAGTTGGATGGAGGATTTACAGATTGAATGTTAGTCTTTGTAGGTATGTATACAATTTGTAAATAAACTTTATTAGTTTGAATGCTATATATGTTCTTCAAATTTATTTGAAAATAATTTTATAAAACTTTTTTGAAAATTATAGTTCCAAATATTTTTTCAAAACATTTACAAACATTTGAAAACCATTTTTTTGTGAAGGTTCTGCAAACAATATTTATTGATTTTTCACAATATTATATGCTTCAAGCAACATCATGGTATAACCAACGAGGTGGGCGGGGTAGAGACCTAAACGATTGAATGGAACAAAACAATATATAGATAAGTGAATATATACAAGTAAATCCCTTACATTACGAGTTTCAAAGTATTCCTTTAGGATGATTCATTATTCGAGGGGAAGTAGACTACTCAATAATTTAACATTTGCAACTATTTTCCAAGCCATTTGCAAATAGATGTTCAAAACCTTTTATTTCAAACAAAGAAACAAAATTTTTAAAAAACAAAACATTTTTACAGAGGTTGAAAACATGTCACAATTAAATGTCCAAATGGGCCAAACCATTTTCAAATCATTTTGCAAAACATTTTTAACCTGACTTATTAATTAGTATATATAAAGAAATTTTAAAGAACTCTATAAAAAAATTTATTTGTTTTTAATGAATTGTATATATAGTATTTTTCCATATTATTCAAAAATATGAAAGGAGTTATGGCTAAAGTATATACGACCCCCATACATAGCTTGAGTTATGTCCTCATAGGTCGAAAGGAAAAAGAGAAGACATAACTTGTAGTAAGTAGAAAAGAGCCTATACTACAACAACCAAAGAATGATGAATGAATACGAGTCGACCATCCCCCCTATACTTAGGATAAAATAATCCTAAGTATAGCAGACTGTATCTACATGTAGAGAGGGTCGAGGGTGGGAATACACATATCACAACTTAGTCGGTCTCCCCCTATACTTAGGGTAAGATATCCCTACGTATGGCTGAGAAAATCAATAGGAGAGGAAACAAGCATGGGGACAATAAAAAGAAACTGATAAAAGAAAAAATACGTTAGATGAATGTTTGCATCACTCCCCTTATACTTAGGGTAAAAGAGATCTAAGTATAAACACCAACAAGAGTGATGAAAAAGAACGAAGAAAGAACAACATAGTAGATGCACGCCCTATACTTAGGATAAAGTACGCCCTATGTGTAGACACAAATATGGCAAATAATCTAGGTACACTTGACATATGGGAGAAAGAATAAATGAAAAGACAAAACAGATATATACAATTAGTAAAGAATGGTGAAGTGCATGGTAGTATCTGATAGTCGAATACCGTAATTTCATCATCTTCTCCTGTGAGAATGGTGACGTAGTCAAAAAGAGAAAGAAACTCTAATATGCAATCAAGTGGGTGTCAGCTATCGAGACAAATAGATCGACAACTAAGCCAAGATCTGGTAACGGGTAGCAAAACATCGGTTCATAAGAAAAGCGTGAGAGATCAAAGCCAATATAGTAAGACATGGAGGAGAAAGGATAAGTACAGATTCCTCCATGTCATTCATAGTCTCAGGAAGATACGAAAAGTGAAGAGCAGGAGACTCTCTACCCGGCTCGATATTAAATGGACATAAGGTCGAAAGATTAAGAACACAACAAATATCACAAGACATGGCTTGACCTTGCGAGTGTCGTCAAGGTGAGCAAATTCGGATGGGTCAGAGGTCACAGAAAGACTTGAAGACTCAACCTCATGATCCGCCAAATTGGATACACAATTAGAGATGAGAGCGAGTATACAATTTAGAAGACTCGGCTTCATACTCCACCAGATCGAAGACATCAAAAATGAAATCGAGTACCTACAAAATGATGTATCCTCCTATAGATAACCCTCATGTAGTGATACATACTAAGCAATGAATAATCGGAACATAAATCGTCCCTGTGAGGGTCATCAAGGAGAGCAGACTCAAAGGAGTCAGATCCATTAGACGGATCATCAGAAGTGGTCTTAGTAGGCGACAGATCAACTACCCAATAGAAGAGACCGAAAGACCTCGAAGATGTCTTAGCCTCACACAGATAATCCTCAAAGAGTACTGTGAACAAGATGGGGAATAATCAAAAGAATGTGACTCATCCTTATGATGACCATCAAGGAGAGAAGAGTCAAAGGAGTCCAGACAGCTAGGATAAGCGATCTCATGCTCTGATAGATTGGGGACACAACCAGACAGTAAGATCGGCAACTCATATCAGACGACTCAATTTTTTGCTCCACCAAGATGGACACACAAATAGTGAGTGATATTGATCATAAAGAAAATGTTGTATTCTCTTGTAGATAGTCCACTAGGAGTAATGCAAATGAAGTCAATGAGAATCAGGGTAATGATGGCATCAAATCTCAAGTCCTCAAAAACAAGCATTCCATCATCAGTAGGAGGGTATAAGGCTATGAGAGGGATAAGAAGTCATTAGGGCAATCGCATTGCAGTCCCTCAAATCACCAAATCAAGTGAGATGGATCAAGATATCAGATGGAGATTCTCTAAGTGCTAAATAGGGATGGGAGAGTCAGGGGATAGAGGATGGATCAATCAAGAACATGAGTGAAATCAGATGGGTTCCAAGTAACGTCACTTTGAAGGACAGAAAGAGATTGTACATCAAGCATATGAATCAAGACGTGTGGAATCAACAAGAAGTCGCATCATCAAATAATCAGAAATGGATCACATTCACAATCCGGTATATGAAATCAACAATCCTCAATAAAGAATCACATATGCAATCATGCCAAAATCAGAATCCTCGATAATATATGTGCTCATATCAAATTCAAATCCACCAAATATAGCATACCAATCTCATCATCCTCAAATCTGCCCAACTTACTCAAATAATTCCTGCAATCAAAACCTTGATGTGGGCCTCAACTAATAGCATGACAATCGCATGTGAAAGAAGGGATGACACTGAAGGGAATGAGGAGGGTGGGCCAGAAGGGCAAAATGAAGACAAAATTGTGGTTCAAGGAGAGAGTCTTCTTGAGCCGGACCAGAGATAGGGTGATATGGGAAAGGAGACAACCGCAATATCTGGCTACTAAAGTGAAGATCAAGACCCGATATCACGTCTCAATAACGTAGACAATAATATAGACAAAGAAAGGGAGATGGACTCAATAATAATAACTCAAAAACTCATGGATCTACAAAATCAAAGAGTGATGAATGTGAATGGATCCAAAATCATAATAAATGTACAAAGCATCATCCATGTTCACCTACTCACCACAGTGAAGACCGAAGATGGTGGTCATTTATCTTTTCCATTTTAGAGTTAGGTGAGATTCAAAACAATTATAAGAACGTAGGTAGCCTGGGATTGGGGAACTAATCCTTAGTATGTACATGTAAAGTGCAGAAGAAAATGGGAGGTTTCTCTCCCCAAAACAATGAATCCATGACGTTTATTTAAAAAAATCAGGTAGAGTTAGCATTCCTTTTTTTGTTATCGCTTTTTTAGGTAATTTTCAATGCAATCGTCTAACGAGTTTCCAATTCCATTAACATCATAGGTGATAAAAAATCATAGGGAGAAGGTCAGAAAAGCAATGCAATTCAGGAATTGATGATGCATGCATAGTTAGAAGACTTGCAATGCTTCCCAGCTCTGTCCATACGAGATGCATAATAGAATTGAATGCTACCTTTATGAAATGGAAGCCGATGAAATCACCCTAGACAGAATATGCTATTATCGTGAATCACCAGATGCTAACTATCTAGATATGAGATCTAAGATTCATTCTTGGAAGCTCTTCGGTGCTAGCCACAATGGATCCTGCAAGCATTGTATAAAGCTCTCTCGGTGCGCGGTCTCAAGTACAAATAGTCAACAATTAGATTTGACTAAGTACAAGAATGAATCTATAGGTACATGCAAATATAATTAGGGTTGTGCACATTAATGTACCGAGCAAGAAAATCCTAGAACTAGGTCTCAATCGCACAAAAAAATAAAATCATGAAACAAATAAAAAGAATAACGGAGAAAACATGACAAAACGGACGAGGCCCCCAAGTGAACAATCACTCGGGCAGTGGGCCTCGTGAAGTGTCACAGTCCAGATAGTCCAAATTATTACAGTAAGTGTCTCTCTCACACATAAAATTACAAATGAAGTAAAATAAATATATAAAAATCCTAACTAGCACTGTCTTCCAAAATTCCTCCAAGCTTTCCTTTATCACTCTTTGGCTAGTGCTGAATAGCCGAATCCACTTCACATGGGTATGCAAGTGCTCCTAAGAGCCACCCTTGATCCATGGTCCCTCAAATTAAGATCAAGAAAGAAGGGTGATTAGGCAGATCAATAGTAATAACAAATAAAATGAAAAAGACATAAAGAGAAAAATAAGCAAGAGACAAGAATGAACAAACAAAGATATGCAATTACGTGACATTGCTCCCCGATAATGGTACCACTTGTTGAAGAGGATTTTTTGTGGGTCAAATATGTCTTCACAAGGCGAAGACATAGTCATTGTGGTGACCCACAAGAACCCTACTTCAAACAACAATTGACCCACAATAAATAGAGTATTGAAAAGAAAAAATAAATGTGGACTTAAAATTTATTATAACTCTACAAGAAAGGTGTGTATAGTTGTAAGTATTGTATATAGGTCGAACACAGGGAGCAAACTAGGTAGATTGGGTAATAATGCACAAAATTTGTTCATCTTCTTGTCTTTTTATTCTCTTTTTATGTGGGTTTTCTAATTTATATTTTCTGGATTTCTATTTTTATAATTTTTTAATTGTTTTTAATTTTATATTTTTTATTTTCTTTTTATATATTCTGATTTTTAATTTATTTTTCTTTTTTTAAAATATAATATAGGAATATATAAAACTACATATACCATAGAGGATAATAGATTTATAAATAAACTAAAAATAAAAAAAAGGAAATAAAATGTTTTTGGGTTCTATATATTTTCTACTATTTTATGTGATTTTTGCATAATTTTTGATAATTTTAAAGTATTTTTAAAAATAAAAATATCCCAAAATAGGGATTAAAAAAATTGGTCGAATTAATTAGAAGATTAAAAATAACAAAAAGTATCAAAATTTCTCAAAACCAATTTAAATTGATAGCTAATAATATAAAGAAAAATTAAAAACAAAATTTAATATTTTTTGGATTTTTGTTGATTTTTACTATTTTTTATTTGATTTTGGAGCTTTAAAATTTTTAGTCTTTTTCATTTTTAGGTATTTTTGGTCTTGAGGAAAAAATAAAAAAGCACAAAATATATTTTTTGGAATTTTTGAAATCTATTTTGTAATTTTTTTGATTTTTAAGTCAAATAAGGGTAAAATATGCTCTTTTTTATTTTTAATAAATAGGTAAAATGCAAATCCAAAATATAACATTAAAATACATGCTAGCAAGCATTTACCCCCATTTTTGCATAATTTTTGGAGTACGTATGCTATTTTTAATAAATGAAATAAATGCATAAAAATATATGAACAAGCGAGGGCATATTTGCAATTAAAATTCCAGGCAAGGGAAAATGTACAAATTTCCAAAAAATAAACAACTAATATTTCAAATTTATTGACTAATTTAAAACTAACAAAAAATCGCCAAATCATATGTGTCAAATGCCCAACTCATGTGGGTCGACACGTGAGCCGAGCTAGACTATACCCAAACACAATAATAAATAAGTACGGAGGTTCCTATGTAATTTCACAAAAATAATAAATGTTCGAAATATTTTACAGGACTAACTAAATAAAACAAAAGGGTGGTGGCTAGATCTACAATTTACCCCCTAATAAGCATGTTGGTGAATGGTTGGATGATACTCATTTGCCACGCGTCGCTCCACCAACGACGAATAACTCTTCACGTCCTAACGTCACTGGTTAGATCCCGAGTCTGATATCTGTTGTCTACCTCTCTCAGATCAGATGTCTCCTGCTACTCGCAAAGAACAAGATCGGATCGAATGGTTCTGGCTGGACCTGGAAGAACTGGGAAGAAGGCTTCCCTAGAGCTCACTCGATCAGACCTCTCTCCTCGCTCTGGCGCTCTCAGAGGTTGCTAGGATGTTCATAAATTTGTTGGCATCGATCCCTAGCTCTTGGAAGTATCAAAGACGTGCGTGCCCCGTCGATGGGGGCCTGGAGCGTCGAAGTATATGAAGCTTCCATTGAACCTCGAAACCCCTCAGATGTGGATCTTCTGGGCACAGAGCCTGCACAAACTAAGTCACTGGTAGAGGGAAAAGTTCCTCGACCTAATTAGGCATGTAATCATGGTGGGATTGTAGGGATGGAGTGCTCTGGTGAGGTGGTGTCTGAAGGAGCACAGATCATTCGATCTAGAGAGTATCGAAGGGGACTGATGGTTCAGCTAGGTGGAGAAATGAAGGGGAAAGTGGTGGAGGTGGTTGTGGATTGGAAACAAGAGTAGTGATGGTGGGAATGGTGGCCAGAGCTCGAGATCTCCAACGAGGTATAATGAATCTAAACTAAGCTACATTACTAATTAGCTGCTAAATAAAATGCACAAAATAAAAACTAACATCTAAATATGCTTAGAATTGTAAAATCGCGAAACTTGAACCTTATGGTGAACTAGGGAGCGGGAAGGGTTGGAGCTCCACCGTGGGTACACCGCTCCTCATTCGTCAGCCACTCTAGGGCCTCAAGGGTACAACATCTGTCATATAGTGACACTTTTGACCGAGGGTGGAGAGCTTTAGGGCTTGGAAAAGGGACCAACTTTGTGAAGGGAAAGGGAGGCTTTATTTATACACGCGATGATGGACCTTTATTGATCAATGATTAGGAGTGAATGAAGGATATGTACAAGGGATCCGAGATTTTGGCGAGAATGAGGGATGATCAAGGATCTATAGTTGTGAAGGGGTTGAGTGGTTTTGGTTATCATTGTAGCTGGGAAAAATCGAGGAAGTTGGGCCACTCGAGGTTCTGACACACTATAGAGACAAGTCAAGATAGTTCACCTGAGGTCAACAATCCTCACAACATGATTGGTCCACGTAGGACCAAGTCATGATAAAAGAGGGACCTTTATTGAAAAAAAATTAATTAAAATAGTAAATGATTTATTTTTGAAAAAGTAAAAACATAGAAAATGTTTATTATTTTATGTATTATTTTATTATGAATTTTATTTATTTTTGTGAGTTAATTTATTACAAGATCCTTTTTACAAGTGTATTTATTGTATATTGACCTATGTTTGTATTTTTTTTTATTTTGTATTTTATTTTATTAATTTATTTTCTTAATTTATATATTTATATCTTATTTTTATATACACAAATATATTTTTGTTGTATTTTTATAATGTATTTTATACACTTAAACAAATAGAGGTATATATTATATAAGTATAAGCATAGGTATTTCATCGATGTAATTTTGTATATTATTTTATTTTAATATATATTTAATGGTCTTATAATATTCTAAATGCGTACATATAGTATAAATATTATTTACAAAATTATAAAAATACAAAATTATAAAAGTTATAAAGAATATATAAAACGAATATATTATTCAAGTATATTACACAATAGAGGTCCAAAACCTAACTTTTACATCTGAACGCCAAATTAAGTGATATCCACTTTCATTAAATAGCTTATTAAAAGATATACTATTAAAGGTGATTTAATACATTTTGAGTTCATATGGAGAAGATATGGGTTTGGGAAGTTTGGGTTTTGGCTTTTTATTTTGAGTGTAAAATGTACATTGTGTATTATTTTTATTTGAAATAACATTTGTATTTTTCTATATACTATTATCTACAACTTTCATGTACAAAGCTTCTTTATTTGAGGTATAAATAATCAATAACAAAATAGGTCCCAAAAATGCAATATTGAATAATATAAATTAGGATTTTATTCTTGATTTGTTGGTGCTTATCTCCCCCTACTTTATTACTTGCTGACCCAGTCATCAAGATGCCTAGTTCTTGGGATTTAGGGTCATAAAATACCCTTGGAATATTATTCTATTTCTTTTTTTTTTTTATTCTATAATTTTAGCATTAAAAGCTATATTTTATTACAATAAATGGAATAAATAATGAATGTTAATTTGTACAAAATAATGCTATTTACATGCTTTTTGTTAGGGTTTTTATGGTTAAAATGATAGAATAAAGGTGAAGGAATAGAGATTCATCACTTATCAATTTTCCCATCTACTTCTTTAGTTGAATAGTGGTAAAAATCTGATAACAAGGACCATTAAAAAGTATAGTCTACTGGTTACAAAGTAAGTGGAAAGTATACCGAGATTATTAGGTCAATAATCACTCTCCTATAGGATTAGCCATTAAGGACCAAATTTGATAAGATTGCCTGATACAAACACATAAAATTGACAAGATAATCCATGAACTCTTACGTCTCATTCTGTTGAGTTTGTGAATCTACCCATGTTTACGGGTTTGGTTGGTAAGTTTAAAGCAAGTCAATATCAAAAATACCGCACCTTTGCGCCTTTTCATCTCGCACTTCTATTCTCACTTCTCTCTCTACCTTGATCATTTTTAAGCCTAATATTCTCAATCCCTCTTGAATTCTTTATAACTTTCATCTACTGCTCCATCATCACTTCTCTTGTCTCCCATCTTGTCGCATCTAGGATGGCTTTGTTCAGATTTTGCAAATACCGACATCGATTCCCAGATACTGACATCTTCAATAATACAGGGTGATCTCAAAGAACTGAGTTTGTACTTTCGGAACTTCTCTTTGGACTCCCTAGTTTTCACCCAATTCAAATGTCGAGATTGCTCTTGTCATGTTCTTTCTCCTTTCACTGCTTTCCTTTCACCAATAAATCCATTATTCGAGTTCGACTCTCATCTCAAACTTGTTCCTTCTATTCTAAGGATTGATCAAGTTCTATTTCCCAATGCAGATTCAACACCCAATCATGAGCCTGAGATATAGTTGAATTCTGAGATTGCTACACTGAGACGTGATAAAGGATTGAGTTCGTATGATGCAGTGGACCGGAATAAAGTCAACACAGAATTGCTAGCATCAATCAAGTCATCCTGCAACAAATGATAGATCACGATCTCGCCCATGTAGCATTCAGGGAAATGTTGATAGAGATTAGGAGGGATAGAGAAAGCTGAGGAGGAGAGGAAGAAGAACACCATCGTTGTAATAATGATGAGCAACATGTAGGAAAACATGGAGGCAGAGAGGAGAGAGGCAGGCAATCCAATCCAACTTTGAAGGAGACATACAATCCTGGTGCTGGAAAAGTTATTGAGTGGATTCATATAAGTACGATCCACTAACACTTTGAGTTGAAACCATCATTTCTCTCTCTCTTGTCGATCTTCCATGGGAATACCAATGAGGAGCGCTGCAAACACTTGTAGTAGTTCAACATGATATGTAGCACCATGCACTACCCCAACATCCCGATGGAGGTAGTAAAGATGACTGCCCTCCTTTCATCCATCAAGATAAGGCATTATATTGTATCAATCACTTGGGCAAGGTGGTGACAACCTGGGAGGAACTCAAATCAACCTTTCTACACAAATACTACCCTCCGGGGTGTCTAAACAATATGCTAGCATTGATATCAAACTTCTCCCTAATATCCCACAAACCGTTTCATAGGGAATGGGAATGATTCAAAGATCATACGAAGAAGTGCCCCCATAATGATTTGTCGAAGACCAGCCTACTCCAAAATTTCTTTGGGGGCTTGAACCAAGAAAGCCAATGGCTCGTCGATGCCACATATGTAGGATCACGCTTTAACCAAGGTGAAGAAGTCATATGGCAGGTCCTTGAGGAGATGGTTGAGGGCCCAACTACTCTATCTTCATCCGGGGTGTTCCAGAAAGTCCCATCGATTCCGCACAAGCCTATCAATGTGACATCATATCATGAATAAGAGAGATACATGAGTTCCAACCTCAACATTATCGGGAACCATCTCTCTGAAGTTGATATCAATGAAAAACAATGACAAGACCTTTACAAAATTAAATGTGATTGAGCAAAGAACTAATTTGTTGAACAAGCTCGATCAAATTTCGAAACAACTCAAGCTTCTGGTGAGCACCATCCATACCTGCCAATCTATGAAGGAACTAACTAAGAATTATGTAGAACCAAAGGAACAACCCTAATAGTAGAATAAAGGGCCACCCTAGTTAGTTTAGCACATGTACTACATGCATACACCAGACCAAGGATGATCGCCACAGAAGCAGATGGTTGTGTACAATCCAGAACCCTGTGATTATGTCGGGCCATTCTATCCTCCACCCCCTCAAATACAAGATGTGAATGCCACATGGGGTTGAAGGATATGGAAATATCATTGAGTGCATCACAGAAGCGTAGAGATCACATCATATGCGATCGGAGCAATTGGTCACATAAGTTACTCGGTGCAGCGGAATTTAAAAAAATTAAATAACGAACCCACATGATTTGAGAGAATTTCCCGAATCATTTCATCTAAACCACAAAATAGATACCGAAATACCTAATGAAGCGTTGTTGCGATCATGTCTTTAAAGCAAGAGACCTCCTGTCTCAAGTATGATCTGATGGAGGAGACACTAGAGAGCATGTTGATGAAACACATGCTCCTCGCAATCCGAGTTCATAATCCAAGTGGAAAATCTATTGATCTTGTCACACAAGATCCGACATCTTCTTCACAAGCAACATGCACCGAAGTAGACAAAGATCCATGAGCGGTCGAAATGGTGGCACAACAACATGGCTACGACAGCGGTCTTCTCAAGGGCAAGAGGTGGACGACCACTCTTGTAGGATAGAAAGGGGTACGTGTATGAGAAAGAGAGAGAGAGAGAGAGAGAGAGAGAGAACTTACAATTGTTGTGTGTAAAATGAAGAGCTAGGGATGCTTATTCTTTTATAATATTTTAGGAGTCCTTGGATAACAATCCATGGACAACATAAAATCAACGGTAGAGACTGATTTGTTATTCTTTCAATGGCAATGATTTTGTTGTAAAAGTACAACAATAATTAATTCATTTAAATTAAAAATATATTGAATAATTATCACTATAAATTAATTCAATTAAATCCATTAGCATTAAAGGATTAGGAAAGAGAGCAAGCACCTTCCAAAAGAGTAGGGTGGACGACCACTAAGAAATAGGACTATGATGGTCGCCCCCCCTCTTTTTATTGACAGAGCTCCTCTCATTCCTATTATGTGAGATTACACATTAGACATAATCCTTTAATTATTGACAACAACTTTTATTGTAAACTATTTCAAAAAAATAATTCCAAATTAATTTGTCAAATTTCAATCATGCCATTGGAAATTCGTGAATCACATTCACAACCCAAAATAAGAGGTAAATTGCATTTTTCAATTAAATGTCCAATGTGAATACAATTCACATCAACATTTAAATTTTAAATGTTATATACAAATAGGTCTCACTTATATATTATGAATCACATTTATAATATATACGAATAATATGGATTATGCTATCCACATTATTCATATCCATAATAATTAAATCAAATTTATTATACAGGATCATTATTCTCATGCATAAAAATTATATGAATCAAATTTACATTATTCATGATAATTAAATCACCTTTAAACATCCATTTCTCAATGCTTAAATACATATTTATCGATGGAATCAATCTTGAACTCTTTCAAGAATAATGCGCTTTCTCCGCGGACACTTGGATATAAGGATGGGATGATTGTATGCTCCACGTATAGTGACTTGGATATTGAGATCACATATCAAATCCAGATCTCGAGGACCTCTCATAGATGATTTAAAAAATCAAGATCGTAGATCTAATCTTCTCATTGCATCTGAATCACATTCAGAGCACTATCCAACATTTGGACCAAGATTAGATTACTTCTCTACTAATAGGAGTCACTAAAATCTATACTTGTTTCATCACTCCCTCGGAATGGAAGCGTCATGGTTATATAAATGTTTATGACCACATCACTGACGAATCCACAATTCATGAACATTATGTTTGCATTTTGTCTTAAAACACTTAACAATACATGTAAATATCCATTAAATTCCACTTTTTTACAAGCCATAGTCATGAATAAAAATGAACTTTTATGCATTAAAATCATGTAAATAAATAAAAGAATAAAAATAAAGAAAATAAAAAAATTAAGGCAAATTGTAGATATGTATTTATGTACAATATGACTTGTAAAAATATATGTAGCTGAAAGGTATATTTATAACCTAATCCCCGATACCAAGTACTCACGGATTGGTCAATAAATAAATAAGTATGGGGAGATAATGAAGAAAACAAATAAAAATAATTAATTGTACATCTCAGATATTCTTCGTTAATTATTTAATAAATACCACAACTTTAAATTTTTTTAAATTAATTTATATTAACATATTTTTCGTGAAACACTTCTCCTAATTATTTTTAAAAATGTATAGAAAAATATAAAACTAAGTTAAAAATATTAAGTTGTATATATGCCAAGAAATCCAACTTGCAAATTCTCAAAATCCAAACTTCCGAACACCATAACTTTCTCATACGAACTCCAATTTCACTCTACTAACTGTAAAGTTCATAAAAATAATATTCTCTAATTAATGAAGGTGATTTCACTAAAATCAGAGTCCGTTTGCAAAAAGTCGATTTTGGGACTTAACCACAATTGGGTTTCTGGGCCATTTATTTTATTTAAAACATATTATTTATTGATTTAATGATTTTATAATTTCTAAATATTTTTTTGATCTTGTATTTTTACGTTAATTTATTTCATAATTTTTGAAGATTATTTATTATTTTAAATAAATAAAAAACCCAAATTTGTAGGTATAAATGAACTGTATAACTTAGATTTGTATTTATTAAAATACTTAAACTAATTTATTAAAACCTACAAATCATACATATTCTATTTATTAACCTAATAATTAAGAAAATATAAAAATAATATACTATTTATTAATCTATTAAGTAAAAATAAAATACTTATTTTTTAAGTATAATTTATATTGATTTCGTAATATAATATTTATATATCATAAAATAATAATTATTTTTTAAAACTAATTATACCATAGTTTAGCTAATTTAATTATTAAAAACTTCCATTTTTATACCTAATTAAAATACCTTTATTTCCTAGTTATTCCTAAATTAATAAACTACTTCTTTAATCTGGCCAACCAGGTGATGACACGTATCAGCACCTAGGACCTTCTTCCCTAAGAAGGTCGGCCACAGTTTATTCTAACCACCGGACCTTCAATTTATTCCACACGCCACCAACAAGCTTCCTCCTCCATTCTAACCCGTCGATCTTCTTCCTCTAACCACCTTCTCTCATGCCCGCCATTGATTTCCTTACTAACCTTCTCCCATTGTCTACAAAATCAACTTCAAATCTGCCATTTTCAACTAACCATTCCTGAGCTAAAAGCTACCAGACCCCCAGGCCGTCGACCCTACTTCTCCGCCACTTTTCGATCGCCATCAGCTGTGACAGAGCTCAAGTGCAGTCTTGCGTGGAAGTCCGATCAACGGAGGAAGGTTCCAAGGCGATCCGCCGCCTTGCATCGCGTCACACCACCACGTTGAGATTCGGCCATCACCGCCCATCGAGCAACAATCAAGGTTCATACAACCTCAATCCCAGGTAATTTCCTTCATCATTTTCCCGTTTTAATTCTCGATTTGTGTACCTACATTAGGTTAGTTAATCACATGGTTAGGCTCCCTAATCACCATAGTTATACGTACACCCATTTCCATTCTTCAATTCACATCAAATCAATTCCAAATCAAAATTCCACTCTCGCATTTTATTTGTTTTACATATTCTACAAAGCTACCATAAGATATGTAATATCCTTAAAATTGTGGCCAATTTGTATGCAAACCAAGCAAGAAAATTTCTTTTGCAGGCCAAGCTATAATCTAGAGCTTAATCTCCACCATCTGGAGCGCCAATGATCAAAGGATTTTCTCAAATCTCAAGTTTCTGCAACAAACTCCAGGTCAGCCGGACCTCCACTTTCACCGGCTGATATCCACTACATTTGACAACCTCTGGCCAGCTTCTCCTACAGGTGAGCTCGGAGAGAGAAGGTGTCTCCCTCCTGGCCCTACAGGAGGTTCATTCGAGCATGCATATGCCGGAGATAATTTGGTGAAGACACCCTCGTTGTCAGCCGTACGGAGGAGTTCAAGAACCATAAGTACACAGGAGAGCAAAGGCTTCCTCCACGTCTCATCCGCAGATGCTCACGATTACATCTCAGCATCTAATCATAGCCGTCCAATCTGAAGGGGTAGAAAAATTGCATACTAAATCCTGTCGAAGAACCGTAATTGCATTTAGGTCCCCGTGCAGGGTCCTAAATGCAATAAAATTACTTTTCTTTACAGTTTAGTCCCTAACCAGGTATAATTTTGTAACAAACCTTAAAAACTTTTCTTGGACTTGTGCCCCTTGCTTGTAGGGGTAGTTTGGACCCTTATTTTGTTGTACTTTTCTCTCGAATTTTTAGGGTAGTTACATAACTACCCCATCTAGTTTCTGGTATTTTTTGTGCATTTCCATTGCTTCATTTCTTCGTTTTATTTTCATAAGGTCGAGTCAGTTTTGAGTCTTTTCTTGAATTGGTTGTAAAACCAATAATAAAGAGAAGTTTTCGAGATTTATTTCTTGCATCGAAAATCGAAGTTAAATATTCTGCCTCCTCGAGTTCGACCCAGACACACTTACCTAGATAAATAATATAGTGTAGACTAAATAGGAGAGAGAGAGAAATCACTTTCACTCTCTCTCTTGTATCGTTGATTTTTATTTGATTAACTTGAATCTCTTTTCGTAGTCTTCTACACTGACATCATCATCAATTAACCGCAGGGCGAATTCGAGTTGTCATCATTTTGATAACTCGAATCTGACCAACAGTTAATTGACGATGATGTCGGTGTAGAAGATTGCAGAGAGAGATTCGAGTTAATCAAACAAAAATCAACGAAATATGAGAGAGAAATGGATTTTTCTCTCCCCTTTTTAGTCTACACTATATTATTTATCAAGGTAAGTGTAGACTAAATAGGAGAGAGAATATCACTTTCTCTCTCTCTCTCTCTCCTATTTCGTTGATTTTTGTTTGATTAACTCGTATCTCTCTCCGCATTCGTCTATACCGACATCATCATCGATTAACCGCAGGTCAGATTCGAGTTCTTAAAATGGAAACATTGCCAGTGAGGCATAATTTTACCTCAGTTTTTGACTTACTTTCAAAAAATTTCTGATATTATTGATTTTACAAATTTTATTTCTTTTTTAACTTTTGATTGATTTTCGTTTTATGCTTTTCTTCGGTTTTAACGACTTTTCGTATTTCTTCGAATTTCTTTCGGTTATTGTTTGATTTTTTATGGCTTTTTGTGTTTGTTTGTTTTCTATAACTAATTTTTGTAGGGCCTGTAGGTCTAGCCGGCTTCTTCGGAAGCTGAAGCAGTTGAAAGTGCACATACTGGCCCCTTCGCTAACAGATCGGTTGCAGCGTGCAGAGTTAGTTAGGGTTTTTCATTTTCTTGTAATATTTTTGTAAAAAAAGGGCACTTGCCCTTTTTTCTGTTTTTCTCGAGGTCTTTATGGATGTTTTTTCGGTCTATGGTGAGTCCTTTGACGATTTTTTAGCGCACCTAGACCAAGTTCTTTAGAAATGTTATGAGGTTGATCTCTTTCTGTTTTGAGAAAAGAGCCATTTTGTAGTTACAAACGAGATCGTGTTAGAGCACGTCATCTCCAAGCAAGGAATGGAGGTTGACCCTACCGTGGTAGATGTCATCAAACGACTCGATCAACCATCCAACATAAAGCTGT
Organism: Ottelia alismoides; assembly: GCA_037367405.1. NCBI lineage: Eukaryota > Viridiplantae > Streptophyta > Magnoliopsida > Alismatales > Hydrocharitaceae > Ottelia > Ottelia alismoides. The sequence goes on along the minus strand of JAZKJV010003250.1, from coordinate 242,147 downwards.
TACGATCTTTTCTAGGGCATGATGCCTTTTACCGACGGTTTATTAAGGACTTCCCTAAGATTTCCTGACCGTTAACAAACTTTTAGGCAAAGACATCGAGTTCCTGTTAGATGATAAATGTCTTCATGCCTTCCTCACTCTAAAAGAAATGATCATCAGTGATCCTTTCCTAAAGTTGTCGAATTGGTCTCTACCCTTTGAGATCATGGCGGATGCTTCGTATTTTGCGGTCGGGGTTTTATTAGGACAACGGAGGAACAGACTTCCAGTTGCCATCCACTATGCCAACCGCACTCTAGATGATGCACAATGTAATTACACAGTAACAGAGAAAGAGATGTTGGCAGTAGTGTTCCTTTAGATAAATTCAAATCTTATCTTATTGGCTCGAGAATCACTGTTTATACTAACCATTCAGCTCCTTTAGATAAATTCAGATCTTATCTTCTTGGCTCGAGAATCATTGTTTATACTGACCATTTAGCTATTCGATTTTTAATGGAAAAGAAGGATGCTAAGCCACACCTTCTTAGATGGATTCTCTTACTCAAGGAATTTGATTAGATATTAGAGACAAGCCTGGGGTAAAGAACATGGTAGCTGATCACCTCTCCCGATTACAGATAGAGCAACCTTTAGATGATTACACACCGGAGATTGTAGAGAGGTTTCCAGATGAGAGCATCTTTGTAGTTACAGAACATCCCTAGTACGCAGACATAGTGAACCTTTTGGCTATTTAGAGGAGCCCACAAGGATGGTTGAAAGAGCGAGTCGACAAGCTAGTGTCCGAGGCACGATACTACCTCTGGGAGGATCCGATTCTTTTTCTTGAAAGACCGGATTGTATCTACAGGCGATGTATTCCTCAGGAGGAATACAACCCTGTCCTAACTCTGTGCCATTCCTTAGAGGCAGGAGGACATCTTTCAGGGAAGAGGATAGCACAGAAGGTACTTTAGAGAAAGTTTTTGGTGGCCGGCTCTTACAAGAGATGTTTGCACATTCATGAAGAGTTGTCCAGAATGTCAGAGAGCCATAGAGATAATTGGTGCTCAAAATTCCATGCCTATGCGACCCGTTATCATTTGCGATATAGTTGACGCATGGGGTATATATTTTATGGGACTATTTCCCTCCAGCAACAGCTTTGTGTACATACTTCTCATTGTGGATTATGTTAGCAGATAGGTGGAGGCTATACTCGTAAGAACTGTTGGCAACAAGACAGTGTGCAAGTTCCTAAGGGAACACATTATTTCGCGATTCGGTATTCCACGTATTCTCATTTCAGACAGGGGAAGCCATTTCATTAATAAGGAGGTGAAAAAGCTAGTAAAGATCTATGCCATTGATCACAGAGTAGCTTCTCCTTACCACCCTCAAACGAACGACATGGTTGAAGTTTAAAATAGGGAGGTGAAATCCATTCTCCAGAAACTAGTATGGCCGGACAGGAAGAACTGGTCACAACTTCTAGACCAAGTTCTTTAGGCATATCGTACTGTTTATAAAAGTCCCTTAGGTACTTCACTACTCAGAATAGTTTATGGGAAGCCATCTCATTTTCTCATAGAAATTATGCACAAATCCGAATGGGCAATCAAAGAAATTTCACTAGAGCTACAAAAAGTAGGAGCCAAGAGAAAGCTTGATCTGGATGAGCTGGTAGAGATTCAAAATCAGGCATATGAGAACACCCTCATTTACAAGGACAAAGTGAAGCGATGGCATGTCAGAAATATCTGACACAAGATCTTTGTTCCTGGACAGAATGTTTGGTTGTTCAATGCATGGTGGAGATTTTTTCCTGGCAAATTTAAAAGCAAGTGGTAAGGACCGTACATAGTCAAAATGGTGCACGACAATGGTAGTATTGCTATATCGGATGTGTCACCTGGTGCAGAATCGTTTACAGTGAATGGGCAGATGCTGAAGCACTTCGTGGAGACTACTGATCATCTAGCCCGAGTGGAAGTGATCTACTTTGTACAATATGCATGACTACTCTTCCACTTCATCTCTTCCTGTACAGAGACCTGTGAAGCCATTCGGTTTTCTGGAGTACACACATGTATATCCGCCGTAGATCACAATCGTCCCCATTATTTGTTCGTCTTCTATGTTTAGGATATTAGATCCAAAGTATGGGGGGTCGATTGCTCGTTGATTTTCATTTGCAATTTTTGTTCTTTTTACTTTTCTTTTGTATATCCTTTCTTTTACTCTATTCACTGGTCCCTAATTTTGGCCATACTCTTTTCTGTACTTAGGATGCCTTACCTAAGTTTAGGGGTACCGAGTGATTTCGATGATTTCATTTTACTTTCTCCTTGTATTCTTTCGGTTGTATATTCTTTTCCCTCAATCACCTCATTTTTTCTCACTATACTTATGATAACCTGATCGTAAGTATAGGGGGGATCGACTGACTTCTAATCACTTATTATTTTTCAACAACTTTTACTTAGCACGAGTGATGTCCTCCTTTTTCTCTTTTGATGCTATGAGGACATAGCACAAGCTAAGTATAGGGGGGTGTATATATTGTATATATACTTTTGTCCATAACTCGTACTTTTATGTTTTTTCTATATCTATAAAATCCATAAAAGTGGGTGAGGGTAAGTTAAAATACACCTATTTACCTAAATTATTTATAAAATCCTTGTAAAAAAGGTAAAATTTGTTCAAAATCCTTATTTAAAATCCTTAATTAAAAATGTGTATTTAAAATATGTATAACACTTATTTAAAATGCTATATATTAAAATATGTGTAAAATTCATGTAATCCTTGTAAAATACCTTCTATACAAAATTTGTAAAATCCATTAGTTATTTATTCCAAGTAAAATATGGGTAATTTATATTGTAAAATTATTGTACATAAAATTGTTTATAAAAATCACAAAATCTAAAAAATTGTAAAGCCTAATATTCATAAAAATTACAAAATCCTTAAAATTCATAAAAATGAGTAAAATATAGAAAATATACTTCACAAAAACATGGTTTCATTTGCATTAGCATTTTCCAGAATAATTTTGATTTCTAGAACTAGAGATTGGGAAAAGTCTAAAGGATGGAGCTTGATTACGACTTTAACAATCATTGTAAGGAGCCTAATTAAGAACTGGAATTTGGATTCTTCAGGTCTTTGACTTAAATCATTAGGTTCCATGAGACCATGTTTGCGAAGTCAACTCAAAAAGTGCCTAAGTAGAACACTTGGTGTCATCCGTTTAACTCTTCATCAGTGAACCAACTTTGGGCACATGCACTTTGCACTTAGCTCGACTTGCATGAGGCTGCGAAGGGCAATCCATCCTGGTAGTGCATTTCTATCCTTGTCTTTGCGGCATTGCATCTAAAGATGAGAGATTAGGGTTGCGATAGTCGCTTTGGATAAGGGAAGGATCCGCTGATACAATTTTTCTAAGAACTCAATATATGGATGGAATGATAAGATGCTATATCCATCGAGGCACAAAGAGATGAATGCAGTGCAAGCAACTACAAATCCAATTCAAAGAAAAAGCCACCAAAAACAAATACGACCACAATGGTCCGAGCTTCCAACAAAAAGCCTGCACATCTTAGTGGAGACTTAGCTACACTGGCTGGGCTTCACAAGGAGATGTCTCTACACTGGTCTCACTCTAGTCCTTTTCTCATTCCTCTACTTCCTCTCTATATTCGATTGTGGACATAGCATGAACTTACCTCAGAAGGGAATACCTCCCTCCCCGAGGAAAGAGTAGTTGGACGAGGAACCAATAGGAGTGTATGACTGGGATGGGCGGTTTCTTTGCTTATTTCAAAGCAAGAAGAGCTAAAAAAAATTCACACATCGTACAAATTGATTTCAAGGTTGATAGAGTTTGCGATATGAATGAGTGGATCTAAACTGGTTGTTGAGGTGAACTCAAACAAGGATTTGTGGAACTTGTGGACTATTGAGGATAAAATCCTAATCCTCGTTAATGCTCCGACAAAATGCTTGTTTCAGGCACGATCAAGCTCTGTCCGTTGACTGTTCTAATGAATTGTATTAGGAGAACAAATTCATTCTAACTTTCTTTCTTTTTCCTTATTTTTTTAAATAAGGAAAAAGTTTAAGTATAAGGGGTTGATGAATCCACGATTCATTAACATTCTGTTTGTATTTTTTCTTTAAACCCTTAACAAATACATGTAAATATCCATAAAATTCCACTTTTTAACAAAATCATAGTCATGAATAAAAATGTGCTTTTATGCATTAAAATCATGTAAATAAATAAAAGCATAAAAATAAAACAAATTAAAAAATAAAGGCAAATTGTAGATATGTATATATGTTCAATATGACTTGTAAAAATAATATAGCTGAAAGGTATATTTATGACCTAATCCCTGAGACCAAGTCATCATGGATTGTTCGACAAATAAATAAGTAGGGGGAGATAACGAAGAAAACAAATAAAAATAATTAATTGTACATCTTAGACATTCTTCATTAATTATTCAATAAATACCAAAACATTAAAGATTTTTTTATTAATTTATATTAACATATTTTTCACCAAATTCTTCTCCTAATTATTTCTAAAAAATGTATAGAAAAATATAAAAATAAGTTAAAAATTTTAACTTGCAGATATGCCATGAAATCCAACTTGTAAATTTTCAAAATCCAAACTTCCGAACACCATGACATTCTCATACGGACTCCAATTTCACTCTACTCACCTTTAAAGTTCATAAAATAATATTCTCTAATTAATGATGGTGATCTCACTAAAATCGGAGTCCGTTTGCAAAAAATCGGTTTTTGGATCTAACCACAACTGGATTTCTGGGCTATTTATTTATTTAAAACACAATATTTATTATTTTAATGATTTTATAACTTCTAATTATTATCTTGATATTGTATTTTAAACCTAATTTATTACATAATTTGTTGAGATTATTTATTATTTTAAATAAATCAAAAACCCTAATTTATAGGTATAAATGAACTGTATGACTTATATTTGTATTTATTAAATTCTTAAATTAATTTATGAAAACCAACAAAAAATTGTACATATTCTATTTATTAACCTAATAATTAAGAAAATATAAAACTAATATACTACTTATTAATCTATTAAGTAAAAATATAAAACCTATTTATTAAGTATTATTTATACTTATTTAGTAATATTTATAATTGGTAAAAAAAAGTATTTATTAAAACTAATTATACCATAATTTAGATAATTTAATTATTTACAACTTTCAATTTTATACCTTATTAAAATACCTTTATTTCATATTTATTCCTTAATTAATAAACTACTTCTTCAATAAGGCCAACCAGGTGCTGACACGTGTCAACACTTGGGATGTTCTTCCCCGAGAAGGTCAGTCGGAGTTTGTTATAACCACACGACCTTTAACTTTTTCCACACGCCATCTCCAAGCTTCTTCGTCCATTCTAACCCGTCAATCTTCTTCCTCTAACCACGCTCTCGCACACCCACCATTGATTTCCTAACTAACCTTCTCCCTACGTCTATAAAATCAACTCAAAATCCGCCATTTTCAACTAACCATTCCTATGCTAAAAGCTACTAGACCCCCTGGCCGTCGACCCTACTTCTCCACCACTTTCCGACCACCTACAGCTGTGACAGAGCTCAAGTGTAGTCCCGCGTGGAAGTTTAATCAACGGAGGAAGGTTCCAAGGTGATTTACCGCCATGCATCGTGTCGCACCGCCGCGTTGAGCTTCGACCATCACCGCCCGTCGAGCAGCAATCGAGGTTCATACAACCTCAATCTCGGGTGAGGTCTTTCATCATTTTCCCTTTTTAATTATCGATTTGTGTGCCTACATTAGGTTAGTTAATCATGTGGTTAGGATCCCTAATCACAATAGTTAGACGTACACCCATTTCCATTCTTTAATTCACATCATCTCAATTCCAAATCCAAACTCCATTATCGCATTTTATTTATTTTACATATTCCGGAAAGCAATCATAAGATATGTAATATCCTTAAAATTGTGGTTGATTTTCTTGCAAATTGAGCAAGAAAATTTTGTTTGCAGGTCAACCTATAATCTGGAGCTTAATCTCCACCATCTGAAGCGCCAAAGATCGAAGGATCTTCTCAAATCTCTAGTTTCTGCAGCAAAGTCCAGGTTAGCCAGACCTCCACTTTCACTGGCTGATATCCACTACATTTGACAACCTCCGGCCAGCTTCACCCGCATGCTTGCTCGGTGAAAGAAGGTGTCTCCCACCTTGCCCTACAGGAGGTCCATTCGAGCCCACATAAGCCAGAGATAATTTAGTGAAGACGCCCTCGTCATCAGCCCTGCGGAGGAGTTCAAGAACCGAAAGAACACGAGAGAGCATAGGCTTCTGCCACATGGCATCCGGTGACGGTCACGATTACAGCTCAACATCTAATCATTGCTGTCCAATCTGAAGGGGTAGAAAAATTGCGAACTAAACCCAGTCGAAGAACCAGATATGCATATAGGTCCCCGCGTAGTGACCTAAATGCAATAAAATTACTTTTTTTGCTGTTTAGTCCCTGATCGGGGATCATTTTGTAACAGATGTTAACAACTTTTCTTGCACTTGTGCCTCTAGCTTGTGGGGGTACTTTGGATCCTTATTTTATTGTATTTTCTCCCGAATTTTTAGAGTAGTTAAGCAACTACCCCATCTAATTTCTAGGTATTTTTCACGACTTTTCATCACTTCGTTTCTTCTATTTGATTTTCGTAAGGTCGAGTCAGTTTTGAGTCTTTTCTTGAATTAGTTATAAAACCAAGAATAAAGAGAAGTTTTCGAGATTTATTTCTTGCATCGAAAATCGAAGTTTAAATATTCTGCCTCCTCGAGTTCGACCCATGCACACTTACTTGGATAAATAATATAGTGTAGACTAAATAGGAGAGAGGAAATTCACTTTCTCTCTCTCCTATTTCGTTGATTTTTGTTTGATTAACTCGAATCTCTCTCCGCGGTCTTCTACACCGACATCATCATCCATTAACTGTGAGTCGGATTCAAGTTATCAATCGCCCTCTTGTATTCCTAATACATGTACATCGTGCATACAGGAAGAACTATAAATTTCGAAGGTATAGATCAATTTACACTGTCATCTTTAGGGTTTTACATTAAGTTGCTCATTCTGTCATTGGGAGTTGGCATTGATCATATGCTTTCCAAAAACATATATCATACCTACAAATTCTTGTCATGCTTTCAAAGCAAGATGACCATGCATTGAATTTGATTGATCCCAATACCTCATGAGTAAGCTCATGTCTTCTTATTCACAGGTGAATTTGTATGACCCATTTGAGTGATTGTATTACTCATATGCCCTTGTATGGATACCATCTCATCGGTATATAGACCTTGATTATGCCATTAACCTATTGGTCTACCAAATGTACATATTTAGACAAATTGCAATACATATGTCTCTGTTCGGAGGATGCAGGGCTATATCGTGATAGTATACAACAAAGGAATTGGTTATCTCGACATCGTTAAGTCAAATCTTTGACCTAACTAATCTGACACCTCCCAATATCTATTCCTATGCAGAGGACCTACATCAAGAGGTCATTCATATATTAGCCAATATAGAAAGGATTTTCATCACCTACTCAGGTTGAGATCATCTCTTAATAATCATTTGATAGTTCTTGACGAGTCATCAATCTAGCTCTTTAGATATTCATCCAAGCACCAGGCTCTATGATTCAACAATTGAATCAACCATTATATGTTTATTGAGAAGGACATGGTACATAACCCTAATTGTACTAATAGACCTTATAGTGCATCCATTGATTCAATCTCAGATAGGGAGTGAAAAAAACAATAACTTTTATTGATAAATAAAACATTACAATAACATTTATTGTAGGAGTGGTTTTCATTTGGCTCACATGGATAACAATCTCCTACTAGCCCTCATAACCATTCAGGTACAATACTTAATCCCATACTCATTATATGCTTGTATAAAACCTTTTATGTCAAAGGTTTTGTAAGGGGATCAGCAATGTTGTCGGTAGAGGCCACCTTGGTGATGACAATGTCATCACACTTTTGTAACTCTTGAATGTTGTGGTATTTCCTTTCCATGTGCTTTCTCGTTTGATGTCATTTGGGTTCCTTCACCTGATCTATGGCTCCCGTGTTATCGTAGAGTAGTGGGATGGGAGTATTAGAGGATACTACGCCAAGCTCCAAGATGAACTTATGCAACCACACCACCTCCTTTGCAGCATCTGATGCAGCAATATATTTGGCTTCAGTCATTGAATCGATTGTATTGTCCTACTTTTTGCTTCTCTAGCTCATAGCACCATCGTTCAACATGAACGCAAACCCTGATGTCGACTTTTGATCATCAATATCAGACTGGAATATGTATCCTAAGATCTGGAGATCACCATCTCCATACACCAAGATGTAATCTTGCGTCCATTTTAGATACTTAAAGATGTTCTTCATTTCATTCCAGTGTTGCTCTCTATAGTAGGATTGGTAATGGCTTACCACTCCCACTGCATGGTAGATATATAGTCTTGTGAACATCATGGTGTATATTAAGCTTCCTACATCAAATGCATAGCGGAATCTAGCCATGGCTTTCTTTTCCTCAACACTTTGAGGAGTCATCTATTTAGACAGGTGGATACCATGTCATAAGAGAAGAAAGACTTTCTTGTAGTTCTCCATATGGAAATGCTCCAAGATATTCTTAATGTACCCATGCTGTGACAATCCCAAGATCCTCTTTTGTCAGTTTCTAAACAGATTCATACCCAAAATATAAGAGGCTTCTCTTAGATCTTTTATCTCGAAGGCATGGGATAGCCAAATCTTAACATTCCTTTATAATTCCCAATGATAAAGATGTCATCTACGTAAATCTCAATGAATACAATGGTTCTCACACTAAACTTCTTGTACACACATCGTTCATTAAGATTCTGCAGAAAATCGTAACTCTTTATGGTTTCATCGAATCTGATATTCCAGCTACGAAATGCTTGTTTGATCCCATAGATGGATTTCTTCAGCTTGCATACTTTGACTTCCTCAGTTATGAAGCCCTGGGGCTACTCCATATAGATATCCTCCTTGATATGTACATTGAGGAAAGCCATCTTGATGTCCATATGCCGGATGTCAAAGTCAAGATATGCAGCTATAGTTAGCAGTGCCCTGATGGACATAAGCATAGCCACTGGAGAGAATGTCTCATCGTAGTCTATGCCTTCTCTATGTGTAGACCATTGCTAAGAGCTATGCCTTGAAGGTCGCTACCTTCCCATCAGGTCCCCTTTTTCTTGTGAAGATCCATTTACATCTAATGGGTTTTACCCCTCTAGGTGGATCCTCTAGGGTCCATACATCATTTTTTTGCATGTAGTCTATTTCAGACTTCAATGCTAGCATCCATCTATACATGTCATGATCCGCGAGTGCTTCATCAAATGAAGCTGGATCATTGTCAATTTCACCTGACACATGGAATCCGTACCTTTCAAGCGGTGAAACCACCCTCAAACTCCTTTGAACAGATACATGTATTATATCTTTATTTACCTCTGTAGTTTCTGGTTCAGGAAACTCTGTATACTTAGGGGATTCAATGAGTTCTTTTACATCATTGTTATCTTGACTCTTAGGGAAGTCATCCTCTAGAAAGTTTACATATTTAGAGTTGAATGCCTTCCGATTCTTAAGGTCAAGATGTTTGTATCTAATACCATCCTTAACATACCCAATAAAGTAGCACTCATGAGTACTACATTCTAGCTTACTTGCGTCCACGTTCTTCGCATAGACCAAGCAACCGCAAACCTTCAAGAGTTTAACACTAGATTTGGTTCCATACCAAAGCTCATGAGGAGTTTTAGGTATAGACCTGCTAGGAATCATATTAAGATATAAATTGCAATCTCTACAATATATCCCTGGAAACTAAGTGGTAATTATTCTTTACACATCATTAAACATGCCATGTCCATAATGGTCCTATTGCATCTTTCAGCAACACCATTAAGTTGGGGTGTCCAGAAGGAGATAGGACACAAATCCTCTCTCTTTAAAGTATTCCTTGAATTCATCTGAGAGGTATTCACCACCTCGTTCATATCGAATCCGTTTAATATTCCTATCAACTTGGTTTTCAAACAAAGACATGAACTCTTTAAACTTTTAAAAGGTTTTAGACTTATGATGTAGTAGGAGGATAAACCCGTATGGTGAATGATCATCAATAAAGATCAAATGATATCGATATGCATTTCGGGTTGCAATATTAAAGGGACTACATATATTATTAAGTACAAGGTCAAGAATAATTTCTCATCGATTAACCTCATTACGGAGAGGCATCCTAGTCATCTTACCTCGAATACAATGTTCACAGGTAGGTAAAGTTTGAACTGTACAAAATCCAAGGGTACATCCTTTATCAATCTATTAATCGTATCAACAGATAAATGGCCATGCCTTTGATGCCAAATCATATTCAAATGATTTTCGTGCTTCTTGGTTTTTTTAGTGTTTTTATTAGTGGTGGTAACATTCATGCTTTTTTCATCAATGCACAATTCATAGAGTCCACCAAAAGTTAGAACACCATCCGTAATATGTTTATCATAACGATTTATGACAAGTTTATTATATAATATAAATGAATATGTATTTTTGACTAACTTAGATGCATATACAAGGTTCTTTCTAACATATGGAATATCAAGACATTCTTTAAGCATAAGGACTCTTCCACTAGATAATGATACTCTACAGGTCCCGATGGCGACTGCTGCAATAGTTGCATCAGATCCCATATGAATGACTATCTCCCCTTCATCAAGATTCCTTGTTTCTTGAAATAGATGCAACAAATTGCATATATGAACAGAAGCATCAGAATCGATCATCCAACTACCTTCTCATCCTACGAGAAAATTGGTTTCAAAGACGAAAGTAGAATTCAACCTGTTGGGGCTTTACCTTTATCTGCAGATTTAGGTACTCTGGGAGTTACGCTTCTAGTGCTCCATCTTCTTGAAGTGATGACACACATTGATCTTTTGTAATGCCTACAAGAGCAGAAGCTTTAGAGGATGAACCAACTTCTTGACTCTCCTTCTTTCTCTTCTGGGTCGGGCCCTTCCGAGATTCTTACTTCTGACTGTGCTTCCCTTTGACCAGTGCAACCATTGAACTTCCGAGTTCCTTCTAATATCTGGAACATAAAGAGATTCTTTAAGCATAAGGACTCTTCCACTAGATAATGATAGTCTACAGGTCCTGATGGCGACTGCAGTAATAGTTGCATCAGAACCCATCTAGATGACTATCTCCCCTTCATCAAGATTCCTTATTTTCTGAAATAGATGCAACACATTACATAAATGAACAGAAGCACCAAAATTGATGTCCCAACTACCTTACCATCCTACGAGAAAATTGATTTCTATGATGAGAGTAGAATTCATACCTACCGTGGCTTTACCTTTATCCACAGATTTAAGGTACTCTAGGAAGTTATGCTTCCAGTGCCCCAGCTTCTTGTAGTGATGACACACATCGGTCTTCTTTGATGCCACAAAAGCGAAGCATTAGAATATGATCCAACTCCTTGACTCTTCTTCTTTCTTTTCTGGGTTGGGCCCTTCCTAGATCCTTGCTTTTGACCGTGCTTCCCTTGGACCCGTGCAACCATTGCACTGTCAGTGGGATTATCTTTCTTCATTACGTCTTCTGTAGACTTTAATGAAACCATTAATTCAGCATTAGACCAATTCATCTTGTACATGTGTAATGATACCATAAAGTTATTGAAAGACTTGGGTAGAGATAACATAATGAAGTCAGACTGCATATCTACATCCATCTGAGTCATGAGATTTCCAGTTCCGAGAGGTACCCAAATATTTTGAGTATATGTTCTCTAACTGAAGTCCCTTCCTACATTTTGTAGCAAACAAGTTCTTTCATAACATTATAACGTTGAGTATGGTTGACATCACCGAACATATCCTTGAGATTCAACATTATATCCTGGAAACTGTCCATCTCCACATATTGCTTCTAAATCACATTGGAGAGAGATCCTAGAATATAACACTTGACCAATGTATGATTTTCATCATATTTTTCATTGTATTTGATTTCTTCCAGCATCTTATGGTTTGCAATCTTGTCCTTAAACAATACATAAGATATGTGGTCTGCAAAAAGTACAAGATCCAAATTATGGATCTAATCCGAGTAATTTGGCATGGTCAACTTGTTGACATGCAGAAGCCTGGTGAGTGGGTTCATGGATTTCATTGTCTGAAATTAAGAATGCACTATGTTAGAACATATAAATATTTATATATTAATAAATAAATTATTTGATTTAGGATTTTTTTATCAAATCAATCTTTCCTTTTAACCTCTAAATGTTCATACACTTAATGACTTACAAAACAAGAGATATACTTACTACCATATCTGTATCAAGAACTGGAACCCCTTTTTACTTTTGTGACATCCAATCTTATGAGAACTTGTAACTCAAGTAAAGAGAAGTGAGAACACATTATGCCTTGCAAGTCCTACTTGCATTTCACAATTCGGTCTTTAACACTCGGTCCCACCACCCCTAAGACGATTTTTACCTGTTGTTAATTTAACTAACCATCAATAAAATAACACTCACTTTGTGCAATCCAATATCGCCCCAATAATATGAGGACTAGATATTGGGGTCACTACGCATATAGCTTTATTATTTTGAGAAGCAAAGAGCATGATCCATGTGCACTTGTATGCAAGAGATGACACTTCAGACATGCATCTCCTACATACAATCCATGGTTACAGATCCCTTTTCCTTGATGGGAGACCATGGAGGTTACTTATGTGATCCTCCATATAATGTTAAGATTTTAATGAAATATTATAAATCACATTCACATAATCAATTATTCCAAGGGAAATAGTAATCTATTCATAATAGAGTATTTTAATTAGATATAAATATTTAAATCATATTAAATCAATTATCAATCCAACTCATTCAACCAACAAACAATCTTGATTATTACTTGAAGGATGGTATAATCTCAAAATATGTATTATTCAAATTTTAATAATTAAAAAAATACACCATGATCCTTTCAAGCATTATCCTTTCGTTACTCGGTATCATGGAAAGTATGCATTGGATGAGGGACAGGCCGCTCACGGAGCAACTTGCTACCTCAACATTCCCCAATTAGACACCATATCTGCCTAAAGACAAGATAATGTGATTTGATTGTTTTGTACTTGAGATGAAATTTGGCCTTAAACTGAAGTTATATCATATAATATTTATAAAAAACTATTTTGATAAATAATACAAGAAATTTTCTAAACAAACCCTCAATCCTATTCAAGTAATAATGTTTTGCATGTAGAGTTTGTCTTACAACTATTTTAGGATAAAGTAGGGTTTTCATGAAACATTCATTCAATGGCCTATGATAATTAATCAAATATTTTCATAATTATTAGGAATCATATTTAATCAGGGTAAATTCATAATGTCAATGATTTCCATTGAATTATAATCTCATCAAGTAAAGATATTCGATGATCTAATCATCTTCTGACTAGTCTCCACTAAATATGGAATATCTAGGTCAAACAGAGTCAGAATCGAGGAAATAAATTCGAGCAATTTGATGGTTTGATTCTTTACTTAATCCAAGTGTTTATTTTATATTTCATAAAGATACAATAGTAAGTAAAATTAATTTTCTTATAGATCCGTGAATACATGCAAACAACTTGAATGACAGGAACTCTTCGAATCATTTTCATGCACTTTTGGTGCAAACATTAGGCAAATATTTTTAGGAAATATTTAGAAATTATAAATACATTTTAATAACCAAGAAACACATCCAAACAATATAAAACAATATGTTTTTAATTAAGCGGAAAATCGATTCATATCTTGCATCCAATGCAAAAACAATGATTCCTGTGCATCCGTAACATGAACCTCGATCGCATAGGGTTTCATATTATATCTAATACCCGAACCAAAGCTCTGATGCCACTTGAAGGATTTGGAAAGATCCTTAAAAGCATCACAAAAGCATGGAGATCACATCATATGCGATCGGAGCGATTGGTCACACAATTTGCTCGGTGCTGTAGAATTTAAAAATTTTAAACGTTGAAACCGCATGATTCGAGAACATTTATTGAATCATTTCATCTAAACCATAAAAAAGATATCTAAATACCTCTTGAATGTAGTTGTGACCATGTCTTTAATGAAAGAGACATCATGTCTCAAATCAGATCCAACATAGGAGACGCTTGCGAGCGCGTTGATGAAATGTGTGCTCCTCGCAATACGAGTTCATAATCCAAGTGACAGATCTCCTGATCGCATCATACAAGATGTGATAACTTATTCATGAGCAATATGCACCGAAGTGGATGGAGATCCACAAGCGGTCGAAGCAACAACACAATGACATGGCGATAACGATGATCTTCTATAGGGCAAGTGATGGATGGCCACTCTTGTAGGAGAGAAGGGGCACATGTATGAGAATAAGAGAGAGAACACTTGCAATTGTTGTGTGTAAAATGAATAGCTAGGGTTGCCTCTTCTTTTATAATATTTTGGGAGTCCATGTATCACAATCCATGGACAACACAAAATCAATGGTTGAGACCGATTTGTGTTTCTTTCAATGGCCATGATTTTGGTGTAAAAACACAATAACAAATAATCTCATTAAATTAAATATATATTGAATAATTATCAATATAAATTAATTCAATCAAATAAATGAGAAATAAAGGATTAGGGAAGAGAGAAAGCTCCTTCCTAAAGAGGAGGGTGGACGACCACCAATAAATAGGACTATGGTGGTCGTCCCCCGTCTTTCTATGGAAAGAGCTCCTCTCATTCCTATTATGTTTGATTACACATCTCATATAATCCTTTACTTATTTAGAACAACTTTTGTTGTAAATTATTACACAAAATAATTCCAAATTAATTAGTGAAATTTCAATCATACCATTGGGAATTTATGAATCACATTCACAACCCAAAAAAATGTAAATTATATTTTCAATTAAATGTCGAATGTGAATCCAATTCCCATCAAAATTTAAAATTTAAATGTTATATACAAATAGGTCTCTCTTATATATTATAAATCCACATTTATATTAAATTCGAATAATATGGATAATGCTTACCACAATTCATATCAGTAATAATTAGATCACAGTTAATTATACATGATCATCATTCTCATGCATAAAATAATATGAATCAAATTAACATTATTCATTATAATTAAATCATATTTAATTATCTATTTCTTAATGCTTAGATATGTATTTATCAATGGAACCATTATTGAACGCTTTCAATAATAATATGCTTTCTCCCCGAATACTTGGAGATACAGACATGGCCATTGTACATTCCACCTATAGTGACGTGGATATTGAGATCACATCTCAAATCCAGATCTCGGAGACCACTCATAGATGCTTGATTAAATAATGATCGTAGATTTAATCTTCTCATTGCATATGAATCAGATCACTATCAAACATTAGGACCATGATTAGATTACTTCTCTACTAAGAAGAGTCTCTAAAAAATCCAGACATGCTTCATCACTCCCTCGGAATGGAAGCATCATAGTTATACAATCGTTTATGATCACATCACCCTCAGGTATTCCTAATACATGTACATCCTGCATACATACTGGAAGACCTAGAATAAACCTGAAGATATAGATTAATTTATACTATCATCTTTAGGGTTTTATCATTAAGTTTCTCATTTGGTCATAGGGACTTGGTACTGATCATATGCTTTCAAAAAGCATATATCATACCCACAAATTGTTGTCATGCTTCCAAAGCAAGACGACCATGCATGTAATTTGATTGATCCCAATACCTCATGAGTGAGCTAATATCTTTCGATTCACATGTGAATCTGTATGGTCCCTTTGAGAGATCATATTACTCATATGCACTTGTTTGCACATCGGATAGACAGTGTATAGACCTTAATTAGGCCATCAACCTATCGATCTGCCAAATGTAAATAGTTAGACATATAGCAATACATTTTTCCCTGGTCAAGGATGCATTCCTATATTGTGACAGTATACGACATTGATCTTGGTTATCTCGATCACTTTAAGTCAACTCTTTGACCTAACTAATCTGACACCTCCGAATCTTTACTCATATGTAGAGGCCATGTAGCAAGAGGTCTGTCAGATATTAGCAAATAGAGAAAGGATTGCCATCTTCTACTCAGTCTCAAGACCATCTCTTAATAATCATTTGATAATGCTTGATGAGTCCTCAATCTAACTCTTTAAAGATTCATCCAAGCACCAACCTTTATCATTCAACAATTGAATAAACATCTGTATGATTATTAAGAAGGCCATGGTACATAACCATAATTGTACTAAGGGACCTCATATTGCATTCCTCCATTTAATCTCAGTCAGGGAGTGAAATAAACCAATAGCTTTCATTGATAAATCGAACACTACAACAACATTTCTCGAAGGAATAGTTTGCCTCGGGCTCACATGACTAACAAGGGTAATGAACATGCTTTGACCCATCCTGGAGGACAACATCTGGGTCAGAATACAACTATTCAACCATTCCACCCACAACAGGGAGGAATGGAATTTCCAGTCGCACCATGTCCACTAGTCTATACACCAAAGCCACAATTGGAGACCGTAGTATAAGCAACAACAACCAACATGCAAACAACTATATCATTAACAACAATCAACTACTCAATATCAGAACCAATTCTCTTCTCATCGTTATCAACACCAGCAGTATCCTCATCCATATCATCCCTATCAGCATCACCAACACTACCAGAAGCCTTAGTCCAATTATTGAGTAATCTGAGGTTGCTTTGGTAATCCCTGCCATGGATTGCTTAGATCAACTGATCAAGAACATGAATGAGATGATCCAGAAGCTGGATGACCTCATTGTCACAAAAACAGTCATACCAACACAAGTTGATGTGAATCCCAACAATTTCCATCACAATGAGCAGGTAGACCGTAGTGTCACACCCCCTCCCATGTTAGGTATACATTCTTTTATGTTATATAATGTTTTTAGTCTCGAGATTGATAGGAGACTACATCTGACTACTGTAGCTAAGGGGAAAAATAAAACTTTTATTAGTGAATCATCATCGCTATCAATTGATCCAGCACTATGCTCTTGATCTGAGGAGGAAGCAAGAGCATCAAAATCACAAAAAAGTAAAAAATGAAGAAAATAAAAAAGAATCAAGCAACAATAGCCAAGGCTGAGTCGATGCAGCCAAGTAGACATCATCACCAACAAGCGATCTCATGCAACCCGACATGGCTAAATTTCTTGCATTAAGTTTTCCACCTGTTACGGATTATTGTACCATGCTTAATCATCCATTTGTACAAAATAACACTTTTTTAAATAAAAATCTTATTTTTGATGACACTTGCATTTCATTTCCTGATGCATTGAAATCAAAATAGTAAAAAATTGAAAACATCCATGTCTAGTCCAAGCATTGTTAAGTTATTGAAAAACATAGTGCTAAAAATAAATTGCTAAAAGCCATGGAGCATGTGCTTGCATTGAAGAAATTACTAAAAGAGGTGTGTGCAACTTCCCAAGTAAAAAGGACATGGGAGCGCCTCTCCTCAGATGTTAGATGTTCAATAAAGAGTTTGAAAGAACACTTATTGACAGAGGATCATCTATTAATTTAAGTCGTACATCTCTTCTCAAAGAATTTGGGTTGGGCCCGCCAAAGTCAACAACAATGATTATGCAATTAGCAAATACATCAGTAAAGTGGCCTAGGTTCATTTTGAAGAATGTCATTGTTATGATCCAAGGGATGCAATTTCCTGTGGACATCATTGTTCTAGATATGGACCCCCATCTCCATTTCTTCATACCCCAATAATATTGGGACGATCGTTCCTCCAAACAACCTAAGTAGTTGTTGACTATGGCACCGGTAGGATCATCTTTTGCTCAAGTATTGATAAGGTCCTAATTGAAACAATCCTAGTACCGAAGCTCGCAGAATCCATGTCTAATGAGAGTGAGAATATGAATAAATAGACAGAAGGTTGTATCTATCTAGAAACCCGTGGGAGCCGCAGTGGCACGGAAGGAGCCTAAATCAACCCCCTTAGAGATACAACATTATTCTTAGATTATAATGAAATCAGAAATTCCATTCCAAGGACGAGTGCTTAGAAAGCACATTCAAATTTGCCCTAGTACTTAATGATATGGTCCTTGCTGTTGAGTTAGCTGAGTTGGTTGAAATCAATCCATCCCCTTTAGAGCAAGACGAATTCCTTGCTGATCTTTATGATGTCTTGTGTTCTGAGACAGAAACAATCAAGTTGGACAACATACAGTTGACATAGTTGACTCTGACCACATTTGTTGAAGTCACTCCAGAGCCGATTC
This sequence comes from Ottelia alismoides, assembly GCA_037367405.1. NCBI lineage: Eukaryota > Viridiplantae > Streptophyta > Magnoliopsida > Alismatales > Hydrocharitaceae > Ottelia > Ottelia alismoides. Next base: position 223,556 of record JAZKJV010003250.1, on the reverse strand, counting down.
AGACCCCTCCAGAGCTAAAACCATTACTCTCATCAATGAAGTATACCTTCCTTATAGGTGAGAAGAACATGTTCCTGATCACCATCAATTCTCAACTGATCGAGAACCAAGAATCTCACTTGCTCGAGGTTCTAGAAAGAAACCACATGGAAATAGGCTAGAAGGTTACATATCTCCATGGGATAAATCCTTCACTGTGCTCTCATCACATTTACGTAGAAGAAGACAACAAGCCTTCCTATGAATTTCAACATCAGTTGAACCCAAACCTCTAGGAGGTTATGATGAAAGAAATCACAAAGTGGTGTGATGCATGTTTTTTCTATCGCATATCCCACTCAAAATAGGTGAGTCTGTTAGATGTGGTCCCTGAAATATCTGGAATCACTATCATGACGAATGACAAAGGAGAGGAGATTCTAATCAGAGTACCTACATCTTGGTACGTTGGTATGGAGTACAAACACCTGAACCAAGTCACCAAGAAAGATCACTTACCTTTGCCCTTCATTGATCAAATAGTCGAAAGACTTGCTACAAAGGAATACTTATGTTTCTTGGATGGGTACTCTGGATACAATCAGATTGCAATAGCCCCTGAAGACCAAGACAAGGGCACCTTCACTTGTCCTTTTGGGACGTACACTTTTAGGAGAATGCATTTCGGATTGTGCAACGCCCCAACTACATTTTAAAAATGTATGTCGATCGTATTTGCTGACATGGTGGGAAGTTTTATCAATGTATTCATGAATGACTTTTTTGGTATACAGAGATACATGTTGTGAAGTCAATTTGATGCTCTCATAGGAGAAGATTCACTTCATTGTGACTGAGGGAATTGTGTTCGGTCACATCGTCTCCAAGCGAGGCATGGAGTAGACCCGACTAGCATGGAAGTTATATCGAAACTTGAGCAACCTACTACATTGAAACATGTTCAGTTGTTTCTGAGGCATGTAAGTTTTTATGGTAGGTTCATGAAAGTCTTTAGCAATATTACCCGACTGTTGACAGAGCTTCTAGGCAAGGACACAAATTTTATTATAGATGACTGAATACTCCAAGCCTTTGATCAGTTGAAAGAAATAATCACCAAGGCTTTTGTCCAACAACAATAGAACTGGCATCTGCCATTCAAGATCATGACAGATGCGTGTGATTATGTCATTTGGGGTTGTGTTGGGAAAACATGGGGATGGATGGTTCGTTTGCGATTCGTTATGCTAGAAGAAAATTGGATGAAGCCCATAGGGATTACACTACACTAAGAATGAGCTGGCAGTAATGGTGTTTACACTAGAGAAATTCAGATCACATTTGCTTGGCTCAAAAGTAATTGTCTATACTGACCGTTCTTCCATATGGTACTTACAAAGCAAGAAGAAGGATGCAAAGTCACATTTACTTCATTGGATCCTTCTAATTTTGGAGTTGGATTTGGAAATATGAAATAAACATGGGGGTCAATAATGTTGTGCAAATCACCTTTCCAAAGTTACAGAGTTAAATACTCCTGTGTATTACACCATTCTCAATACTGAGACCTTCACAGGTGGAGCAATACTTCCAGTCACCTCGCTCCCTTGGTACTCTAATATTGTGTACTACCTTATCTCCAACGAAGTTTCGTGAGATTGGCCAAAGTTGAAAGTGGACAAATTTATGCTCAAGATTAATTTTTAACAATGGAAGGGTTATACTAGTTTCAAAATGGTGTATATTGTATCAGGCAAAGATGCATTCCGAGAAGGAGTATGCAAGTTTCCTGAATCATTATCACAAGTTAGAATCTAGAGGACACCATTCTATAAAGTGGACAACATCAAAAGTTTTTCAATGGAGCCTTTGGTGGCATACTCTTTTTAAAGATGCTACAAAATATGCAAAAGGTTGCGCTGATTGCCAGAAGATGGGAGACACCATTATTTCAAGAGATACCATGCCTCTCAGGTACATTTAGATATCAGATGTCCTTGATGCATGGGTTATTATTGTGTAGGGTTTTCTCAGGGGTTTTTATTTATGAAATCAACATGCAAGTCGTTGCAACCCAAAGAATTTCTCAACAAAAAAATTTATTTTTGTCAAGCCAAATTATGTACAAAATGTAACAAGAGAATTTGTTATTTATATTACGTGTATAGCAAATAGGATCAAACTCAGGGAGACTACAATTTCGGAGGGTTACTCTAATAATCAGAAAATCAATTAAAAGAGAAAGGAATTCAAATGCCAACTAACTCGGTTTTTGTAGGATTTTTATCTTTTTTTTAATTTTTTATATTTTATTTTTTTATTTTTTTTATTTTAAATTTTAGTGGTTCTTAATTATGCAAATTTTTAATTTTCAAGAAAATAATTTTCAAATAAGCTATATACAAAAATAGAGAATTGCTATTTTTTTGGATTTTTCAAATATATCAAAAATGCTCAAGATGTCCAAATGAAATCTTTTTGTGTTTTACTATATTTTTTTACTATTTTTAGTGATATTTAGATATTTTTATATTTTTTAAGATTTTCAAAATGAATAAAAATAATGAATAAAACTAACAGTTAGCAGACAACACTATTTTGCATTTTAAAAATAAAAAATAAACTCAAATTTTACTGGATTTATTTTTCCTAAAAACTATAATGAGATATCTACAAATAGGAATGGAATCACTATTTTTAAAATTTTCTACAATTTTCTATGATTTATTTGAAATTTTTAGTATTTACAATTTTTCTGAGTTTAAAAATTATTAATGCATGAAATTATCAAAGAAAATAACATATACAAAATTAAAACTATCGTCTTTTTTAGAATTTTTGACACTATATTTGTAATTTTAAGATTTTTTTTAAATGTTAAACATTTAAATATCCAAAGTTTTTTATTTTGAAATAATAGCAAATGACAATAAAATGCAATGCAAAATTTTTACAATAAAGAGGCACATAATAAAATATAACAAATTGTTTCTAGAATTTATTGAGCATGAAAAATATTTATTTAAATATGGAAAGCATGCAAAATAAATGTCTAGAATTACATGAATAAAATGGAATTATTAAAAGTCTATGCTTAAAAATATAATAGGAAATAAAATACGGAGGAAATTTCATAATTTCCTAGATGCTGTGTGCACGGTGCGTGCTTGGAAATTTGCGGTGACTTTATTACGATTCTCAGAAACTCAGGGGTGAAGTAGAACTTTTAAAAAAAATATATAGGGTTTATAAGAGCTTCATGTTCGTTCTGTTCCACGCCCATGCCAAGGGAAAGGGAGGTGCTACCCCTCCTTCTTCTTCTCGCCCAAGCTGCAGCGGGCGGATGTTGGCGGTCTGGATCTCGCAAGGGCTTTGAGTCAGATGGTGGTGCGGCGGACGATGAAGGATCTCGCTCAACAGATGACGATCAGGGCATCGATATCCAGGCAGAAGAGCTTCTCGTACGGACGCACATGCGGTCGGGTTCATGGTGGCTGGTGGAGATGGTGGGTCTCAGGTCAACGACAAGCGGTGGACCTCGTGGTGGGGGTGACACATTCCCTCGAGTGGCGGTTGGGTGAATGGACGTCGACGGAGATGGACCTCAGCACAGAGGTGCAGGTCGAGAGGTGGGCATCTGCGGAAGGGGTCATAGTGCTCCAAGCAAGGGCGACAGAACTGACGGCGAATCCGCGGTGGCAGACGGACACGGAGCTGGGCCTCAAGGGTTCTGAATGTCAATGATGGTGGAGGGGCTTCTTCGCACTAGACTGCATGACGAAAGAAGCCGACGGTTCCTGCGGGTGGGGAGGGTGGCGCATGTTGCTTCTATTTTTTATTTTTTATTTTATTTGTAAGAACAAAACTGCAAAATCTTTTTCTTCTTTTTTTTGAACTTCTTGTACCTGTAATAAAATAAAAAAAAACAATGACTCGAGAATGACAGCTCGGTCAAAAAATAAAAATAGAAATGTAAATGGTTTTGGATTCGGTAAAATGGATGGATGGATCCGGGTTTCCGGCAACCGTGCATGATCAAAGGTGTGTGGTTGTGTGAGGTAGAATGTGAAGCAATGAGATTGAGAAAAATAAGATGGAAGATAGAATCAGATTTGAATCAAATTGTGATGATGAAAGATTAATGATTAACTATGATTAAGAACTATGATCTAAAATTTATAAAATTGACAATGAAATTTAAAACCCAAAAATTAAACTACGATTAACCTAGATAAAAATTGAGAAAATAAAAATGGATCTCACTATGGGAGCAGATGAAATGGCGTGATGGCCTTGACGAGGGTCGACTTGTTGTAACTGGACAGCTCGGAAGCTGGGCACCTCTCTACGACAAGAATACTCATGGAGAATGGGCTCCTCTCACCAAAGATTGATAAAAAAATGATGGAGAGGAGACCCATTAAAAAGAAGAAGAAATCAAAAAAGGAAAATATGTACAAAAGGAAGGTATTTAGTGGTTATTTAAATGTATAAAATAAATCAATTAATTAATAAATAATTTTAAAGTTAAATTCAGAATTAAATAAAATAATAAAAATAACTAATATGGAAATGTAATTAGCCACCTTAATGCTGGCTATTTAAAGCATATATTCAAATTATATATAAAAGGGATGTTTTGAAATTAATTTAAATAAATGAATTAGATTTTCAAAATGATATCAATTAAATTAATTAATGTTAGATATTATTTTTTGGTTGTTTTTAGTTAAGGTGGTTAATTACACACATATTAGATATACATAAGGTACGTTATAAACATGTACAAATAAGGAAATAATTTTTTATTTTTTAATATTTTTTTCTTTACTTTAAGTTAATGTAAACAATATTTACAATTATTTAAAATATATTATATAAAATAATAAATAATAAATACAATAAATAAATGATCAAATTGTAAAAATAACCCAGAAAATCGACTTTCAAATCGTAACTCTAAAATTTATGAAACCATTGTAATTTTAAAGACAATTTAATTTAGAATACAATGGAAATGAGTTTGATTCAATTTGAGTTTATATGGAGCTGGAATTGGTCTTTCAATTATCGCTTTACAATTTTTTCCAAGTGTGATTACTTTTACTTTGTACATGATTTTATTTTGCAATTATTTTTATTATTTAGAAACTATTTTTATTTACAAATTGTGTTGGGAAAAATATTTAATTTGAGGTCAATTTATGGACAAATAAAATAGTATATGTTTTACACAAATATACCCAAAATAATAAAAAATGAAAAATATTTACAAAACACATTTTTTGGATTTCTTGATTAATGAACCTATCGCCCCCTACTTTATTCCTGGTCGATCAGGTCTTGTCTTGACCTTCTCTCGGTGTTCGGGCCAACCTGTACCTATTGCATATATATATATACTCTTTATTTTCTTTATTTAATTTTCCATTATAATTTTATTTTTTTATTTTAGGTTAAAATAGTAATATATGTACAATATTTACACACAGATGTAGGTTAGTAAGAATATGGATTTAGTATTATTTACATGTATTTTAAATGGGATTTTATGTTAAAATAAATGAATAAAGATGATGAAATGCAGATTCATCATCCCCTTATGCTTTACCTTTGCTAGTACTTAGAAAACACTTATTTGAAAGAATAAGTGAATAAAAGAAAATAAAGGAAAAATTAAGAAATTAGGACAATATTGAGTATTAAACTTATCTTTATAAAATTGTAGTATGGAGCTCCGGTAGATCTTTGGATTATTAGTGCGTTGGAAACTTAATGGGAAATGTATTTAAAACCTAACAGCCTTTAAGTTTCACAAGACTCCTGTTCAGGTTTCCTCAACAGTCAAGTCAGAACAAGTCTATAGACACAAATTCTTATGACTATGAAACTTTACTTGTACGGTGTAAGTGAAATATAGCTCCCCATCTCAAAAGTAGCAAAGAAACTACCTCTCTCAACAAGGTAACTCTAGTCCCCCAATCTAGCAACTCTTTTCTCGAGGAGCGGGAATATTCCCTTTTAATTTCAAGTACAACCTACTCAAGAAGAGGAAATGGTCAAAAGAATGGATGGTAACCAGTGTAGCTACCTATCCTTAGATGCATGACCATTGTAGAAAACTCATCCAGCTGCAAGCTTACAAAATATTAACTTTTCAATAAGGCCTGTCCACTTTTGGAGATTCTGCATTTTTTCTTTGTTTCTTCTTTTTTGAAAATATATACAAGGTGCAACATGTACATAAGAAGATTTTCCTCTTGAGCTAGTAGACTATCCCTCTTTTGAAGCATTATTGCAACCCCACAACATCTTGACTTTAGACCTCAATGCTACTATATCAGGTTCAGATGCACTACCCTCCTTAGAGAAGGACTGATATTCCCACTAGTTGTTACATACCTGTGTGCTATCCCAAGCCAAAATATTATGCCTCCTCACTACCTCCTCCATGAAGAGCTACGTGTAGAGTGCTTATCCAAGATAATCCATGGTCTAGAAGAAACATGTGTGTGTCGTTAAATATTCTACTTGGACAAATCAAGATGACATGTGAACATAGTCTTATGGACTCAAAGAATTAAGTCGCTAGGACCTGAAAAGTCTTAATTCTATTTCTTATAAAGTTCCTATGAAATTAAGTGGATTAAGGTCCAACTAAGCTCCATTTTTCAATTTCATTACAGACTTAGTTTAAATGTCAATGTTATCCTGAAAAATTCACATGCAAGAAATATATACAAAGTAATTTTTTTCTAGAGAAAAAGAATTAGTAAAATATATACAAGTATATATATTATACATTTTCTTGAGAGGATTTTTTCCTTTTGTTTTTCTTTTTTTTGTTAATATATTTTTTTGATGTTTTTGGTATTGTTTTTTTATTGTTTTGTTTTGATTTTGTTTGTTTTGTTTTAATTATAATTTTATTTTTTTGTATGTCTTCTTTTTTTTTATTAAGATGGTAGGTGACCAAAGTCTATATACACACGTGGATTTTACGAATTTATATACATATCCAAAAAATAATCATATTTTTAAAAGTACGAGTTATTTCTAAAGTATATATATACAATATATACAACACCTCCAATACTTAGCTCGAAGTATGCCCTTATAGTTATCAAAGAGCAGCAAAGGAATATATAACTCGTGCTAAGTATAGTAAAGTGAAAAGAACATTATACAACAACGACTCAAAGAATGAATAGAAGTCAGTGACCCCCCCATACATAGGACTAATTAATCCTAAGTATGTACAGAAAGGAAAAACCGAGGAAAGAATTGACAGACTCAACGACTCGTCTTGCCCCCTTATACATAGGATAGAATAGCCCTAAAGATAATCAACAAGTAGGGGGACAAGTAAGAGATTAGAAGAATAAAAACAAAAGAGATGATATGAACAACACAAATCATTCATCCTCCTTATACTTAGGATAAAGCACATCCTATGTTTAACAAATATACACACGAAAAGGAGTGAATGATAAAACTGACTGAACGAAAGGATATACAAGAGGTAAAAAACTCATGTATCAGACATGGAAGATGGAAGCAAAGGATCGTCATCTCATACCACCGATATAGAATCAACGACGGACTAGAATGTATCATGATCTAGATTTGATTTCAGCAACTATCTATTCACAACAAATGGTTGTGCATCAGATGACAACCCAGATATGAAAATACTCCCATTGTCACGCACAACTCTCATAATGAACGATCCTGACCATTTGCTTTTCAATTTTCATTGAAACAGCTTCAACTTAGCATCAAATAACCAAACTTTTTGATCTGGAGAGAAAGTCTTCCTTCGAATGTGTTTATCTTGCCAACGCTTGACTTCCTCCTTATACACGAGTGAGTTATCATATGCAAAGTCTTCGAATTCAAGTAATCTATTCAAAACCAACTTCTTATTCTTCCCTACCTTCTCATAATCAAGATTGCATATACATAGTGACGATAAAGATTTGCGAATTAATTCCAATTGCAGGTGGCAAGGCTTTCCATATACCAATCTGTAGGGAGACATACCCAAAGGAGACTTGTACGTCATCTGATAAGCCCATAGAACTTAATAAGGCATCTGAGGTCAGTTCTTCCTATCTGTATAAGTTTTTGCAATATCATCTTGATGTCCGTAATTGAAATTTCTGTCAAGCCATTAGTTTGGGGGTGGTAAGGATACGCAACTCTATGCTCAATGGCGTACTCCTTCACAAGCTTCTTTACTTCTCTATTTAAATGGATTACCCATCTGAAATCAATATTTTGGGAATCCCAAAATGAGTAATAATGTGGTCCTTGAGAAAGGAACACACTGTATGACTATCTGCAACTCGGTTGGGGATAGCCTCCACCCATCGACTAACATAATCCACGACGAGCATGATGTACTAAAATCCCTAACTGACAGGAAATGGGCCCGTGATGTCAATGCCTCTAGCATCAAAAACATCAGAAATCTGTATGTATCTTAGGGGCATGCTATCTTTGGAACCAATGCTTCCTCCAATTTTTGACAGTCAGTACAACCTCAAACGTACTTTGTAGCATCCTTAAATAATGTAGGCCACCAAAGGCAACTCTGTAAAACCTTTGTTGCCTTACCTTTCCCTGAATGATGCCCACCAGATTCTAGTTTGTGATAATGCTCAAGTATACCGATGTGTTCCTCTTGAGGAATGCACCTTCTCCAGATACAATATGCACCCTTGTGAAATAGTTACAGATCCCCCATTGGTAATAATGAACTGACAAAAATTTGTCTACCTTGTACTTCGGCCAATCTTGTGGAACTTTCTTGGAGACAAGATAGTTCACAATATGAGCATACCATGGGATTGAGTCCACAAACAAAATGGCCTCACATGGAAAGGTTTCGGAAATAGGGATCATGTTCTGCTCAGAGGTCTCTATATCCGTGATGCGAGAATGTGATCTGCCACAACATTTTTCACTCTAGGTTTATCTCGAATCTCTAAATCAAATTCCTGAAGAAGAAGGATTCATCTGATAAGGCATTGTTTGACATCCTTCTTTGCCTACAAGTATCATATAGCAATATGATCCATGTATACGATAACATGGGAACCGAGGAGGTAAAATCTGAACTTATCTAGCCCAAACACAACTGCTAACATCTCCTTCTCTGTAACTGTATAATTTATATGTGCTTCATCCAGAGTCTTGCTTGCATAGTGTATAGAAAATGGTATCCCATCCCTTCTCTATCCAAAAACAGCTCCAACTGCAAAAATCGAGGCGTCTGTCATGATCGCGAAAGGAAGAGACCAATCCGGTGGTTGTAGGATAGAAGCACTAGTAACCATATCTTTTATCTGATTGAATGCAAGGAGGACTTTCTTATCAACAACAAACTCACTCTCCTTGCACAGAAGCTCAGTCAAAGGTCTGGCGATCTTGTTGAAGTCCTTTATGAATCACCTATAGAATCCTACATGTCCTAGAAATGACCTCAACTGCTTCAAATTCTGCGGTGGCTCTAACTTGGAAATCACATCAATCATAGACGGGTCAACCTCCATACTATGTTTGAAGATGACATGGCCTAATACAATCCCATTAATTACCATAAAGTGACTCTTCTCCCATGAGAGCACTAGGTTTAGCTCACATCAATGTTGAAGAACTCAGTCTAAATGAGCAAGACATGTGTCAAAACAATCACCATGGACCGAGAAGTCCTCCATGAAGATCTCAAGGAAACTAGCCACCTTATCGGCAAAAAATACCAACATACAACTGTGGAATGTAGCGAGGGTGTTACACAATCCAAAGGGCATCCGTCTAAAGGCGTAGGAGCCAAACTGACAAGTGAAAGTAGTTTTCGCCTGATCCTTAGGAGCGACAACAACCTGGTTATATCTCGAGTACCTATCCAAGAAACAAAAGAACTCTTTCCCTACCAGCCACTCAATAATCCGACCAATAAAGGGTAGCTAAAAGTGATCCTTCTTGGTAGCTGAGTTTAGGCCTTGGTAATCAACACAGACACGCCATGAAGTAGGTACCCAGGTCCGAATCTCCTCGCCACGGTCATTCTTTATGATAGTAATCCCATATTTCTATGGGACCACATGTAAAGGGATGACCCACTTTGAATCCGAACTAGGATATATAAATCCATCATCACACCATTTTCTGATCTCCTTCATGATAACTCCCTAAAATTAGGATTTAGATGGCGTTGACATTCAAGGGAGAGTTTACAGTCATCCTCTGGGTAGATATGATGCAAGCACAAAGCTGGGTTAATCCCACAGAGATCCAAAATATTCCATTCTATGGCCTTGCAGTTTCTCTCAAGAACATCTAGCACGCGAGATTCTTATTCAGCGGTCAACTACGAGCTGAGGACGATCGGAAACATTTGGGAGGACCCATACGAAAGGCATATTTCAATGTTGATGGTAAAACCTTGAGCTCGGGGGGAGTATGAAACGGCTCTATAATAACCTCTGCTACTATACTGGTAGATGGTATGTGATCTATACTATGTGGATTGTCCACCTTTGCTACTAATGACTCAACAAGTAAAATCTTTGATAGATATGCAACAAATGATCTCTACTTAAAAAGGAGGGGCTCATCAGGGTTTTCAACATTTTTAACAATTAATGGCTTAGTATCTCAGCAATAATATCAGAAATAGGTCTCTCATTTGTACATTACTCAAGAAATTCAAAAATTGTCTAAGCTATATGTACCTCGAAACTCTCAAAAGGAGGCATATCACCAGTAATCTCATAAAATTGTATCAAAGGAATATCATAAGGTGCCTCCAAAAACTCATATTGATCCTAAGAAATCAGCTCAAACTGTCCATCACCAACTAGCTCAATTGGATCACCAAGGGAACTCATGTCGGCTGTGCTTTCCATTGAGTCCTTTTGGGAAACGAACTCCTGGGTATCTATGAAATTAGTGAAAGATCCATCTCCTAGAATTCATCAAGAAAATCATAGTCATCTTGCTCTTATATAACTTTCTCGATCTCATCTGCTGCTGCTGGTGGTGAAGATCTAGGATCAAAGATCATCTCAATTTTCACCATGTCACTGCGAGAGAGAAAGATGATCTCTCCAGTACCATAATCAACTGCTTCTTCAGCCGTTTGAAGGAACGATCGACCTAGTATGATTGTGGTATGGAGTAACGGTGCTGGTGTGTCCATATCCATGACAACAAAAATCAACAGGGAATTTCATTTCCTGCGTCGTTAAAATAAAGTCCTCTAAAATGCCTCTTAGCCTCTTAATCAATCTATCAGCAAAATGAAAATCATCATGGTTGTTTTAAGAGGCCCTATCTGAAATTCAATTAGCAAAGAGGGTGCCATGAGATTATTGGAGGAACCGCTATCAAGAAGAGTACGATCAAATTCCTGATCAAAGATATGGCAATGGATGTGAGGTGTTCCCTTGTCTTTCTTTTTATGTGGGAGGTTACTGATGGCATGAAATGTGACCATGGTCAAGTTGTATTTCTATGTTTCCTTTCGTCTGTTCTGCCATGGTTGATGCTTTTGTGTACATTCCTATTTCATTCCCTTTTTAACTACAAGCATGTATTCCATTGCCTTAAGGATTGGTGTCTCTAAAAAGATGTTCTGTAAGATATCAACCACTACAGGATCAGATAGGGTTGTTTTTATTTTTGGATTTTTTAGTTTCGAGATCAGAAGGAAATGGCACAAAATCAGAATAAACATTCAAACATTTATTTACACTATTCAAAGTAGAATTATCATTTTCAAAATGACAACAGAATCAGTTTGTACAATGTTGGTTAAATTAGGTGAAGGAAAACAGAATTAAAAACAAAACGAGATATTGTTGCTGGTGGAGGACGAATCTACGATTGGTAAATTCTCCCTTGTTGCTGGTGATATGCATCTGCCTTATGATGGTGTAGGTGGTGGTGAAGGTGGTGAAACTCCAGACTCATGTGTGCTACATTGGGCCTCTTGACTGCTGGTGCAGGAGATGATGTGGAAGATGATGCTCTCTTAGTGGTTCGATTATCCAACCGCAACTAGTGCATAGGTAGTTGTAGTCTCCTACTGCTCCTAATATGAATAGCATCATATAAACATGCAAAATCAAGGGCCATACCTGTCGATGGTGTTGGTGGGCTATTGGATACATGCTCCGTGTATCTGAAGTTGTTGAGGTTGCCTTCGACCCGTATTGAGATCATTGTCTTGGTGGTGGCCTGGTCGTCGATCTGCTAAATCAGTTCGATCATTTTCTTCATGAGCAGCGCAAGTTGGTCCAGTGTTGGGTTCACCGAAGGGGCCTCAGGGTACTCAATGACTAGCTGTCACTGAGACTTATAGTGCCGAGGTTGTCGATAACCATACGTATTAAGATAATAAGGAGAAGGAGGATATGGATACTATAAATAATATTCAATCTGTTGTTGGTTATGATGAGGAAAATATAAAGACTGTTGTTGTGGCTGGCCCTGTCTCCAGTTTTGGAAATAAGGTGGAGACTGATAGTGAGGTTGGAACTGCTGGTGTTGGTACTGTTGTTGTATGCCACCCTGAAACTGGTGGGCGGTCTCTGACCTTGCTGTGAACCAAACTGGCCTTTCACTGATGGACAGGGCTGGTTTCGCTCATGATCAAACCAAATGTCATTTACCTCATGAATAATAGGTGGAGGTGGGGACTGTTGCTCATGAATGTAGGCTACTTCCTATTGGTACGGAACTATCTGATGTGAATGTTGTTGGACCTGATTAGGGGTCTACATGTATTAGACATATTGAACTGTGGATTGTACTCCGCTACTCTCCTGGGTGGAAGATGCCTGCTCCCTAGTAGAGGAATCAGCTACTGCACTTGCATTGTGGACTGCGCTGACCGTATTCACAAGAAGCTTCAGGTGCTTTGTTATCTCATCCTGCTTATCCAAGTTCTTCATCCTATGTTTGATCATTTGAAGCTTCTCAAGCTCCTAGAACTGTTTCTCAATGACATCCACTTTAGATAGGTGCTTTCCAATGATGGTTAGGTCGGAGCTGTCCACCCTATCCACTTCATGTGATGCCGTAATATTGACATCCATTTGGGGTACTGAAGGGGAGATGATGATGTGGTTCTAAAAAGCACGTGAAGAAGAAAGAGCTGCTGAACTCTCCACCATCTCCTCAAAAATTTGATAAAGGAAATCCCCATCTTTGTTGAAGTGGCTTGCCCCACAAGTGGCATCTTCCAGCTTCTGATTCTCTATGCTTAAACCCCCAAAGAAGTTTTGCATAAGGCTTGTCTTTGGAATATCATGATGGGGGCCCTTCTCCGTCAAATCTTTAAATCTTTCCCACGTCTCGTGATAGTCTCATGGGACATTTGGGAGAAGTTTGCAATTAGGGATCGTATTTGGTTGAGTCATTCGAGCGTGCAATATTTGTTCAAAAATGTGGACCTCAACTCTTTCCAAGTAGTGACAATCTACCCCAAGTGATTTAACAAATACAAAGCCTTTTCTATTAGACTGAACAAGAAGGAAGTCATCTTCACTACCTCTAATGGGACATTTGGGTAGTGTATTGTTCCACAAATGCGATCGAACTCTTGGAGGTGTATATATGGTTCTTCGTTAATAATGTTGTGGAATATTAGGAGTAGAGGCCAAAGAAGGGGCTTAACCTCAAAATGCCCATGAATCGCATGGATTTGTATCCAAGAATTTGTCTGTCATGCACCTGAATTATAATCATCCTTTAATGTAAGCTTAGCCACATGTTCTATCACTGGGTCTTCTCCCCCATTCCCACATTTTATGTTGTTTCTATCCTCCCCTCTCCTATCTTGTATGTCCTGTCTCAGCTCGAGAATCATATCTCTCAATGCGATCTGAAAGTCAGCCTGCTTTGTTAGCTGGGATTGAATCGACTTAATAGAGCCTAACATGGTATTGTTAATCTTGTTCTGCTCTGACATTGTTCCCTTTCCTCTTGGCGGGATCAAGTGTCTGATGTCTGACTTTGAAAATGTGCATAACACTCGATTAGTCCTCAGAAATGATGATGTTGTTAGCCATGTGAGCCCGAGGTGAACCATTCCTACAATAAATGTTATTGTAATGTTTGATTTATCAATAAACGTTATTGATTCATTTCACTCCCTTTCTGAGATTAAATGAATGAATGTACTATAAGGTCCCTCTATACGATTAGGGTTGTGTACTATGGCCATCTTACTGATCATACAACTGTTGATTCAATAATTGAATTATACTAGTGCTTGGACAAATATCTAAGGAGTTAGATAGAGAACTCATCAAGCACCATCAAATGATTGTTAAGAGTGATCTCCATCCTGAGTAGGAGATGAAAATCCTTTCTCATTAGGCTGATATCTGATTGAACTCTTGATGCAGGTCCTCTACATGGGAAAAGTGTTTCAGAATTGTTGGATTAGTTAGGTCAAAGAGTTGAATTAACGATATCGAGCTAACCAAAGTCCTATATCATATACTGTCACAATATGGGCACACACCCTCTGACTGGAGACATATGTGTTACTATATGTCTAAGTATGTACATTTGGCAGAACGATAGGTTGATGACCTAACCAAGGTCTATACACCAGTGAGCTGGTTTGCATGTAAAGGCATAAGAGTAATACGATCTCTCAATGGGATCATACATGTTCACTTGTGAATCGGAAGACATGATCTTACTCATGGGATATTGGGACCGATCAAATTCCATGCATGGTCATCATGCGTTGGAAGCGTGATAAGAATTTTTAGGTATGATATATGCTTTGTGAAAGAATATGATCGATCCCAACTCCCAATGACCAAGATTGAGAAACTTGATGATAAAAACCCTGAAGATGACAATGTTAAATTATTCTTTATCTTCGGGTTTATCATAGGTCTTCCAGTATGCAGGATGTACATGTATTAAGAATACCCGAGGGTGATGTGATCACAAACAATTGTATAACCATGACGCTTCCATTCCATGGGAGTGATGAAATAGGATTTTAGTGACTCCTCTCAGTAGAGAAGTAATCTGATCTTGGTCCAACTACCAGACATTGATCTGAATGAGATTCAGATGCAATGAGAAGACTAGATTTACGGTCTTTATTTAATCAAGCATCTATGAGAGGCCCATGAGATCTGGATTTGAGATATCATCTCAATATCCAAGCCACTATACGTTGAACAATACAATCACCCTGTCCTTATCTCCAATTATGTGTGGAGAAAGTGCATTATTATGATTTAATTAAATGTGATTTAATTATAATGAATAATGTGAATTTGATTCACATTATTTGGATGCATGAGAATGGAGATCAAATATAATTAAATATGATTTAATTATTATGGATAAGAATGATTTGGATAACAATATCCAAATCATTCATAATACATTATAAATGTGATTTATAATGTATTAAAAAGAGCTTATTATTATTTATATTTGTTAATTAAATATTGGTGTGTATTGGATTCACATTGGATAATTAATTGAAAATGTAAATCACATTTTATTTTGGGTTGTGAATGTGATGCACAAATTTCTAATTGCAAGATTGCAATGTTTACAAAAATATTATGAATTATTTTGTAGAATAATTTACAACAATTGTTGTTGTAAATATTGTTGATACATGGAATAATGCAATCTGAGAGATTACATGGAGATTCTCCCCTTCCTAATAGGAAAGGGGGACGGCCACCAATTCCTATAAGGAAAAGGTGGCCGTCCACTCCACTATTATGGAAGGAGGCAATCTCCTTTCCAATATCTCCAAGCTTGATTGATTTAATTTTATGATTAAATTATACTTATTTGTAAATATATATTTAATCTAAATTAATTTAATTGTTGTTGTAATTTTAAAACAAAATCTTGACCATTGAAAGAAGCATAAATTAATCTCATCCGTTGATTTTGTGTAGTCCATGGAAACCCTATATAAGAAGAGGCACCTCTTGCTCTTTTTGGTTACAACAAAAACAAGCTCTCTCTCTCTCTCCTTTCATTCTCAGCCCTCTCCCACTCTCTCCTTTGGTGGGCGTCCACCCAAACCCTAGAGGGAAGACACCGTCGCCGTCGCATCGTCGTAGTGCTACCACCACGACTTCTCTTGGTTCGCCATCTTCTTTGTTGTGTTCCGCTCACAAAGAAGACGTACAATCTCGTGTGATGAGATTAGGAGTTCTTTGCTTGGATCAACATCTTGGATTGCGAGAATGTTCATCCATTCACCCGCAAGCGTCTCCTCCAAAGATCGGATTCGAGATAGGAGGTCTCTTCTCTAAGAGGCTTGATCTCAACCACGCTATCTTTATCTTTTATATGGTTTATATGAAACAATCCAAGAAGTCTTCTTAGATCAGGTGGTTTCATCGTATGAAAAAAATTTAAATTCCGTTGCATCGATCAACTAGTACGACTAGTCGCTCTCAATTGTATATGATATGATCCTCACGCTTCCATGATGCACTTAGGGATCATTCGATATAATTCAGGAGTCTCGGATATTGGTTCGAGATTAGAGCCAATCTCAAACAGTGGGTCAATGGATGATATGAAGGGTGAAGTGGAGAAAGATGAATATTCGGGAAGTGAGTCTCCCCGATTTGAAGGTGAACATATCAGAGTGTATAATGAGATTGTAAAGTCCGAACAAGAAATACTCTAGTCCTACATCTTTGAAATCAATAGGCAGGATGTGCGAGTGTGAAGGTCAATGTAAGAGAGAAAATGAGAAGAAGGTGCAGATTACACGGAAGGATCTCTGCTGCTAGCAATCAATCACAATACAAACCCCCCAATTCACCAACTCAACACAATGTGAAGACTGTGAAGGTTCGGTCAATTATCTTGTTAGAGTTTGATGATAATAAAATATTGGAAAGAGTTAATGAGCTATTAGATGCTTGTATTTCCCTACAGACTTGCCTGATTCATACGACTGATTGCACTCACTTTTAGCTAGTATAGGAGTAAGTACGAACCTTAAAAATATGGCTACCCATGTTACTTGAGGACGGAGCCTTTCACTATGTCCTCTATACCTCCTACTCTACTAAAGAAATTCAAACCGTTATAGGCTACCCGCATTTCCTCGTTGATGGCTAATCATTTTTGGAGAACTAATAGTCTATCTGAAAAGTCGTGCGTGGCTCTATCCTAGTGTCGTCCCTCTCTCACCTTGCAAATAAATCAAACAATGAGGGTGTTACTCTCCCCAAAACAAAGACTTTTCCTTATGTTTATTTTACGGTCGAGTTTTCTTTAGTAGTCCCAATTTTTAATCAGTTATCACTTGGTTTGTATATTTTCAATGAAGCGCTTATCTAGTGTCCAATTTCCTTTTTAAATTGTATGAGTGAAAACAAGGACGGAGATCAGAAAAATCAATGCGTGATTAAACACAATGATGCATGCAGGGGTTAGAGATGTGTATCTTCTCTCCAACACTCTGCATACAGGGTGATACACACAGAATTTAAAAATAGAAAAATAAATTAACCTATATGATGCTAGTGAACTATCCTAACAATAGCTCCTATTAACGGGCAAGAACAATTTAAATTTGACTAAGTCCAATTACTATCTATTCTATAAGCACAAAAATTCTTGTTTATGGTTTTTGGACCTAATTAATTACTTGGCTCAAGCAAATTAATTAAAGCAATCAATAGATAGCTGATGAATCCATGATTCATTAACTTTTCTGTTGCATTTTGTCTTATAATCCTTAACAAATACATGTAAATATACACTAATTTCCATCTTTTATTCAAATTCCATCATGAATAAAAATGTACTTTTAAGCATCAAAAACATGTAAATAAATTAAGAACAATGAAAATAAAATAAGACAGATTGTAAATATGTATATATGTACAATATGACTTATAAATATAAATATAACTGCAAGGTATATTTATAACCTAACCCCCGAGACCAAGTCAGCATGGATTGGTCGACAAACCAATACGTAGGGGGAGATAAGGAAAGAAAACCATAAAAATAAATTAAGACACACTTCACACATTGTTCACTATTTATCAAATAAATACAAAAACATCTTTGATTTTTAATTAATTTATATGTACATATTTTTCACCAAACTCTTTTCCTAATTATTTCTAGAAATGTATATAAAAATAAAAAAAAGTTAAAAATATTATATTGTACATATACCAAGAAATCCTACTTTTATGTTGTCAAATTCTCAACTTCCGAACATCAAAACTCTAATTTCACTCTACTCACCTTTATAGTTCATAAAATAATATTCCCTAATTAATAAAGGTGGTTTCCTTGAATTCGGAGTCCGTTTCCAAAAAGTCAGTTTTGGGACATAATGACAACGAGGTTTCTGGGCTAATTACTTTATGTAGAACACACTATTTATAATTTTATTGATTTTATAATTTCTAATTATTTTCATAATATTGTATTTTCATCATAATTTATTTCAGAATTTTTGGAGCTTATTTATTATTTTAATAAAATCCAAAACCCTAATTTATCTATAAAAATGAACTCGTTAACTTATACCCTGTATTTATTAATATATCTAAATTAATTTATTAAAGTCCCTAAAAAATCACATAAACTTTACTTATTATTCTAATAATTAAGAAAATAAAAATTTATTTATTTATTAAATTAAAAATCCAAAACCTATTTATCTATACCTATTTATTAATATAATATTTATATTTTTGTACTATAAGTATTATTTTTTAAAAGTAATTATTCTATAATTTAGATAATTAAATTATTTACATTTCTTATTTCATAGCTAATTAAAATAACATTATTTAATATTTATTATTGAATTATAAGATATTCATGCATCTGGCCACCTAGGTGCTGACACATGTCAGCACCTGGTGCATCTTCTCCAAGAAGCCGGTTTTACCTTCTGTTTCAACCGGCCATCTTCAACCATATTTCCTGCGCACTCTACAACTCCTTCAGGCGATCTAAACCCTTGAATCTAATCTCCTAACAACCCACTAACTCGGCCACCCTTGAATCAAACTTGAAGCCCACGATATCTCTCTATAAATACCCTCAAAGTTGGAGGATTCCAACTAACTTTTCCATAACCAACTGAGCTACCAGATTCAGTGACCAATCACCTCTCTTCCCAGCCTTGCTCTGCCCGCTCTGGAGGTGACAGCTCTGGCCAAGGAGGATCGCATGGAAGAAGGATCATCGGGGAGGAGTTCCAAGGCGTCAACTCCGCCTTGCATCGTCGCCGTGTGCGCGTGGAGCTCTGGGAAGCCGACCTGTCGAGCGACGACAGCAGAAGTTCTACACCCTGCAACTTCATAGGTACTCGTCCATTTTCGCAATTTCCTTTCTCGTTATTCGTGCCACGATTAGTGTGGTTAAGCACGTCATTAGGACGCTTAATCCTTCATCTTAAACACACATTTAAAGTCAACATCCCAATCGTTTCACACTCAAACCAAATCGCGTCTCTTTTTCTTGTTAGTTCTCACGCACAGTTCATTAAGACTGGAACACAATTTTGATCTTACACAAATTTAATTTGTTGGTCGATTTCTCCGCAAATCGAGCATATATCGATTATCTTTGCAGATCCATCTACTTTTTGGAGTGATTTCGAGTCAACTGGAGTTCTTGATCATCATGTAATTTGCGTTCCAAGAAGGAGCCACAAACCATATCGATCTCGGGAGCAGTGAGATCATCGTCTTCGCCGACCGATTCCCATCGCTCTCCGCCACCTCCAACCATCTACACTCGTAGGCGAGCTCGAGGGGTGGAGGAGCCAGCCCTATGGCCCTACAGGAGCCCTAAGCTTCATCACGATTAACGAAAAGAATTCAGAGAAGACAGACCCATCGCTACCTGTGTCAACCGCGAGAAGAATAGCTCAAGAACACCGGTGTACAGTTTGTTGACACGTGGCAGGCGTGAACGGCTCAGATCGCGCCTGACCTTCTCATCTTGGCCGTTCAACGTGAAGGGGTGTGATATTTGCACCTTAAATCCGGAATACTTCCAGAAATTTCAGGTCGCCTCCAATATTTCCAGAAATTACTTTTTGGACCCGTGCAGGGACCTAAATGTAAACTTTCATATTTTTGTTATAATTCAGTCCCTGGCCGTGGATATAACTGCGGAACTTTATTAGTTTTTCTTGCATTTCTACCTCTGTACTGTATGGTGATTTTGGAACCATTTTCTACACTATTTTTCCTAGAACTTTTTAAGGAAGTTACACAACTACCCAAGCGAGGATTTTTCAGTAATTTTTGTGTGTTTTCGTCGCTTTTTCATCATGTTTTGATTTGTTGAATATCGCTTCTGTTTTACTTTGTGTTTTGAATCTTTTTTCGAACTCCTTGCTTGCTCGATTGACCTTTATATAAAATTACGTATATTTCACCTATTTCTCACATATTATATTGTAGGTAAATTGTTTGAAAAATATCACTTTGAAAAATTAAATAAAAATTGAAAAAAAATTAAAACTGAATAAAAACTTAAAAATCTCCTTGTTTCGAGAAGAGATAAACAAATCAGAAAAAGATCATTTTTTCTCAAAAATCAACATAACCCTATTATGCCTCATTGTGTTCGACCCAGGCACACTTACCTGGCTAAATAAATAGTGTAAGGTTTAAAATAGGAGAGACGCTTATTAATTCACCTTTTCTTTCTCTCTCTCTTATTTTAAAATCGATCTTTGTTTGATCGACTAGGATCTCTTTGCGATTCTCTACACTGACAACGCATTCATGTCCTTAATCGCAATCAGATCCGAGACTCGTCAAAATGGCACCGTTGTCGGGGAGGCATTAGAGTTATTTTGATTTTTAACTTTTTCTTGCTATTTGTTTTTTTAAGATTTTTGACATTTTTATTTTTCATTCGTTTTTTGATTTACGGTTTTTTTACTTCGGTTTTACGGTTTTATCAGGTTTCTTTTAATTATTGTTACGATTTTTTTAGTGTTTTCTTGTGTTGTTTCTTAACTAATTCTTGCAGGGCCTGCAGGTTCAGCCGGCTTTCTCAAAAGCCACAACACAGTTGAAAGTGCAGAGTCCGAGTTTCTCGGTTGTAGATGGCAAGAGTAGTTAGAGTTTGTGTGTTGTAATTTTCTTTTTCTTCTTGTATAAAAAAAAGAAGGGCACTTTCCTGTGTTTTTATTTTCGTAGAAAGGGGCCCCTAAGGGTATCCCGACTTGTACCTTCCCTCCCATTCTCCTTCGGTGTCTGATTCGCCGAGTACCGTGTTTTCAGGGGATCAGGACACCCACCACGGTTTTTTTCGTATCGACGATTTTTCCGCGGCTTTTTCTCGAGGCTGGGTGTTTGTTTAGGATTTTTTTCCTATCTGAGTGCACTTCCGTAGTTAGTCTTAGGACTCGCCACCTAGGTGCATGATTTTTGGATTTTTATAAAAATAATAAAGACGCTCGATAGACGTTTGTCTGAAAAAACCTAAAAAATATAAAACCTCAAAAATAAAATCGGGACTGTTAACGTATCTGATCTAAAAAACATAAAAATTCAATTGATTTGGGAGAGTGATCCCCGCACATTTTTTTCAGAGTGCGCGAGTGAGAGACGACCCGTAAGGTTAGAGCCACAAACCCGTATTTCTCGTGAAATACTACTTAGTCTATACACCTAATCACTACCTTCCAGTGGGTACGCTCGAGTAGCCGGAAACGGTCCGGGTTTACTTAGCAAAGTGGGAGGTTTAGAGGACACCGCGTAAGGCTCCGTCCTCAAGTAACACCAGTAGCCGGAAATGGTCCGTACTTACTCCCATACTGGCTAAGAGTAAGTGATTTTATGTAAAGACTCGGCACAGTGTTTTGGAGAAAACAACGGGCACCTATCATCTCGCGTAAGCGATATATATATGTGTTTGCTAATACAACTCTAAAACTGACAAGATAAAAGAACGAATTCTTACGGTCATCATCGGGGTTTGTTGGTGAAAACAGGGTTTGCTTTGTGTTTGTTTGCAGGGCGTGAGTTATCGCGGCTTTTCGCATTTTGCCATCTTTTCTGAATCGAGAATCGTGCTCTCCCGATCATTCTCTTGGCATTAAAGATGACGACTCAACAGCTTTTCTGCTCAGACTCCGTGAGCTCTCGACCATCCACTGTCCGTCATATATCTTCACAAGCTCGTGATGACCCTCTTCCCGAGTTGGTCCTACCTAATCTCAAGGAGAGTCAGACCCATACTCCGCCGCCTCCTGCCTGACTATTGAGGCAGACCCTTGTCTCAATACATCATCATCTCTAGCTGAATTTTTGCTGAGTTCTTACGAGACTTTTTCTTTCACAATAGATCTGAGACAAATGGCTCGTGGTAAAGGACCAACAGAGGAGAGGCCACCAGCAGAGATCACCATGATGAAAGACCAGATCCAGCCGCAGATATAATAACAAGAATTCTCGATACTTTACAGTAGATGAATTTACAGATCTGAAAACAATTTAGAACTCAGAACGAGTTGCGAGCTGAGATAGACACATTGCGAGCAGGGGCCGGAAACCCTTTACCGCCTGCAGTGGTTCCCGCAACGTTACGAGATGAGTATGACCCGGGCACAAGAACGCTCCATCATTGGATTCAGCTACAACCGAATCAAGTGTCATACGAATAGAGGTCGTCCTTCATCTTATTGCTTCCCAAGTTTTACGGGAATGCTACAGAGGAGTTGTTTACCTTTCTACAACAATTCAAGATGATTTGTGGTACGGCTAGTTATCCAGGCATTACGCAGGAGGTTGTTCACCTCAAAGACTTTCCCTTTGCCTTAGCCGATGAGGCACTTTACTGGCTGAGCCACCTGGGAAGGGAAGTTTCTACATGGGACGATCCAAAGTCCACATTCCTGTGTAAATATTTTCCTCTGGGGAGGACGAACATGATGAGGAGTCAGATCTCCAATTTTACATACCTTCTGAATGAATTTTTCCATGAGGCATGGGATAGATTCAAAGATCTTACGGAGAGATGCCCGCATCATGAGATACCAATGAAGGTTCTAGTACAGAACTATTTCGGAGGACTCCAGCTGACATTCAGGGGCTAGTGAGTACCGCATGTTGCAGTAGCTATTTGAATAAGGATGCCCAGTCAGTCTGGTCCATCTTCAAGGGATGGCAGATAACTCGAAAGTCGTCGACTCTACTCGGGCATTTCAGATAGCCCCTCAGTCACCACATCACCGAGAGCATCATAAGGTGGTTAATATCTCAGATTCTGATCCCAATACCAACATGGGATTCATTAGCGAGAAATTAACGTTGGTGGATGTGATTCAGAAACAAGTTCAGGACTTACAGCCGCTGCGAGAGTTGGAGAAACTCTCATCTCTGCCTCAACAGCTAAGTGATCTTATGAAGAAGGTTTCAGAGCTCCAACTTCAGTATCAGCAGGCTCAATCTCTTCAACTGCACAACCTGCATGAATGACCTTACCCGCTCCACCCACCCGACAGATTCATTTTGTACAGAGCGAGCTCGAGACTCTGCAGATTGATTGGCATGAGGATCAGTCTCATGCCAATCCCAGCCAGATCACCAGTGCTATAGAACATGGATGTTGAGCCTCAAGCCACTCTTGAGATCAACAGGACTTTGTATACTCTGATTCAGCAACCGAGTATACCACATCATCAGTAGCAGCAGAAGCCAACCGCAGCATGGACGTACACACTTTCAGCACCGATAGAATTTCACATAGCAGCAGTCTCACCAGCATGCCTATCAGAGACCGCATTCTTACCAATATCCTGCTCACCATTCACAGTCATATCACTATCAGCAGCAGCAACAGCAGTCTTCCTTTACACCACGGAGATCCTCTCAGCCTTCCACCTCACAGCATTACATGCCAAGGCAGGAGAGAATAGAGAGCCACGACCACCACACCAAACATGAGATGTCTTCACAGGCCCAGGCACTAAATGAAATCATGGATATGCTGAGTACGCTCCAGATTGCGCATAAGACAGAGATGGAGCAGGTTAACCGTCGTCTGGACGAGTTAACTGCACTGAAGACCACTCTCCCAGCCTAGCCTCAGATGAATCAGTACAACAAGAGGAGGCATCCAGATCAGGTAGACAACACTACAGGTATGATCTCATTTCCTGAATTTTTATCTAACTTCATTCATCTCAGGAGCGGTAGATCACCACGAGCACCTGCTAGAGTAGAGGAGAGGGCACTTGAAGAGGAGTAGGAGCAAATCCATGAGCAACTAGATTCTGATGCTGAGGAGGATAATCAACACAATGATGAGGACCACCTTAAAGATCCAAGAGACGGGAGCGATGCCGATACAGTTGACATGGACACCGACGAGTCAGACGATGATATCACACCAGACCATGCGGATACTCCCGATAAAAATATGTCTTCTCCTATTTTAGAGAGTTTTGTACATAATTCTGAAACTCTCGATGTACTTGCTGATTCCAAAAGTAATAAAAAGTCTGATTTTTTTATTCCTGATATTGTACCTTTTCCTGATGCTTTGTTTGGAAAAGGAAAGAAAAATAACAAAAAGAATGTTGTGACTCCAGAGACAGAAAGGTTATTAAAAGATCATATCTTTTTGAAGATCCCACATCACGATGCCTTGGATCATTTTCCTACACTCAAGAATCAGTTAAAAAATCAATGCACTACGTGTAGGAGAAATAGATCACATATAGAGAAACACGTTTTGACCAAGGCCACATCTTGTGCTATCCAGAATAAGTTACCAAAGAAGAAGAAGGATTCAGGAGCACATTTTGTCAGATGCGAGATCGCAAATGCTGAATTCGATCGCTCTCTATTAGATAACGGTTCCTCGATCAATTTGATACCATCTTCCTTACTCGACAAACTCGAGATAGGTCCTCTTTACAAATTCTGCGTGATCCTTCAGTTTTCTGATAGATCCGTAAAGAGACCTAGGGGCATATTAAGGAACGTCATCGTAACCGTGCAGGGTCTGCAATTCCCAGTGGACTTTACGGTACTGGACATGGATTGCCCTATATAGTTACACCTTACCCCAATCATTCTTGAGAGGCCTTTCTTAGAGACCGCAAAGGCTCTCTTCGATTATGATACAGGGAAGGTATCTTTTCGCGCTGAGATCGAGAAGGTACATATAGAGATGGCAAGAGATTCAAACACATCCAGTTATGCATCTTCCTATTTCTTGAGTTCTTTAGCCACCTGCGATTACATGGATGAGGTTCGTCTTGCTAACCTTGAAAGGTATCAAGTAGAGACCCAAGATTTCCTAGCAGAGGATGGGTCCGAGACATCAGTTGAAAGTTCTTCAGAAGGTACTTTATACTTCGGTATGGATGACAAGAAGAAGAGGGATCAGACTTCTGAGGAATTTATTGTAGATCTTTTAGACCCAAAATCATTACACAATTCCTCCACTTCAGATGATCTAGAGATAGAGCTCCATTTAGCTTAATTGTTTTCCTCTGATCATTCTGAGGATGAGCATAGTAGAGAGTCGGATGATGTTTTAGACATCTTCTGTAGTCCGACTCTAGAGCATATTGAATTGGTGGATAACTAGATTACCAACAAATCCACAACCGACACATATCCCAATACTCATATAGATGAGGTTTCAGCAGAGCCAGAATCTACCTTATCATAACTGAAGTTGTTGCCACCGAATATGAAGTATGCTTTCCTTGCGGGTCCACATCGACAGTTTTCAGTCATTATTAGCTCATCATTAACCGAAGAACAAGAATCTCGTCCGATGGAGGTTCTTGAAAGAAATCGCAGGGCTATTGGGTGGACTGTATCCGATCTCTACGGGATTAATCCTTCTTTGTGTTCTCATCATATATATCTCAATCATGAGAGCAAACCTTCCAGAGAATTTCAGCGTAGGCTGAATCTGGTTTTAAGAGAGGTTGTCAAGAAAGAGATTACGAAATGATGCGATGCAGGGTTCATTTATCCTATCTCCAACTCTAAATGGTTTAGCCCATTACAAGTTATCCTGAAGAAGTTGGGAATTCAAATGATTAAGAATGAGAGTGGAGAGGAGATTCTAAAGAGAGTAACCACGTCGTGGCGGGTGTAAGTTGATTACAGGAAGTTGAATGTCGCGATGAAGAAGGACCACATTCCTTTGCCTTTTATAGACCAGGTAATAGAAAGGTTAGCATGGAAAGAATACTTTCGTTTCTTTGACGGTTACTCCGAATACAATCAGTTAACCATTGCTCCAAAAGATCAGGAGAAAACCACCTTCACAAGTCCGTTCGGCACGTATGCCTTTAGACGGATGCCATTTAGATTGTGCAACGCCCCTGCTACTTTTCAGAGGTGTATGCTTGCTTTTTTTGCGGACAAAGTCGGTGATTTTCTAGACGTTTTTATGTATGATTTTTCGATCTATGGTGAGTCCTTTGATGATTGTTTAACGCACCTATACCAGGTTCTTCAGAAATGTTGTGAGGTAGATCTCGTTCTGTCTTTGGAAAAGAGCCATTTTATGGTTACACATGGGATCGTGTTGGGGCACGTCATCTCCCAGCGGGGCATGGAGGTTGACCCTACCAAGGTGGATGTCATCAAGCACCTCGAACCACCATCCAACATTAAGCAGTTACAGTCATTTCTGGGGCATGTCGGTTTTTACCGACGGTTTATCCAGGATTTTTCTAAGATTGCCTGATCGTTAACTGAGTTATTAGGCAGAGACATCGAGTTTTTGTTAGATAATAAATGTCTTAATGACTTCCTTGCATTAAAGGAGATGATTATCACTGCTCCTGTCTTACAGCCACCTGATTGGTCACTACCCTTCGAGATCATGACGGATGCTTCAGATTTTATGGTCGGAGTTGTATTAGGACAGAGGAGGAATGAACTTCCTGTTGCCATCCACTATGCCAGCAGAACCTTAGATGATGCTCAGCAAAATTACAGAGTGACAGAAAAGGAGATGTTGGCAGTAGTGTTTGCATTAGACAAATTCAGATCTTATCTTCTTGGCTCTAAAATCATAGTTTATACAGATCATTCAGCAATCTGATTTTTGATGGAAAAGAAGGATGCCATGGCACGCCTTCTTCGATGGATTCTTTTACTTCAAGAATTCGATTTGGATATTAAAGATAAACCTGGAGTAAAGAATGTGGTAGCTGATTACCTCTCCCTATTATAGATAGAGAATCCTTCAGATTAGTACACACCGGAGATTGCAGAGAGATTTCTTGACGAGAGCATCTTTGCAGTTACCGAGCTCCCATGGTTTGCATATATAGTGAATTTTCTGGTTACGCGGAGAAGTCCTCCGGGTTGTCCAAAGAATTGAGTTGATAGACCAGTTTCCGAGGCACGATACTACCATTGGGAGGATCTGATTCTTTTTCGTGAGGGACCGGATTGTGTTTACAAGCGTTGTATTCCTTAAGAGGAATATAATAGTGTCCTCACTTTGTGCCATTCTTTAGTGGCAGGGGGACATCACTCAGGAAAGAGGACAACACAGAAGGTACTTCAGAGCGGATTATGGTGGCCGACTCTTACTAGAGATGCCTGCACATTTGTGAAGAGTTGCCCAGATTGTCAGAGAGCAGTAGGGACAGTTAGTGCTAGAGATGCAATGTCGATGCGACCCGTCATTATTTGCGAGATCTTTGACGCATGGAGCATAGATTTCATGGGACTGTTCCCTTCCAGCAATGGCTTTGAGTACATTCTTCTTGCTGTAGATTACGTTAGTAGATGGGTTGAGGCTATACCCGCATGAACTGTAGACAGTAAGATAGTTTGCAAGTTCCTAAGGGAACAGATTATTTCACGGTTCGGGATTCCACATATTCTTATTTCTGATGGGGGTAGCCATTTCATAAATAAGGAGGTCAAAAAGCTAGTGAAGCATTATGGCATTGATCACAGAGTAGCTTCTCCTTATCACCCACAGACGAACGACATGGCTGAAGTCTTAAACAGGGAGGTGAAATCAATTCTCCATTAGTACGACCGGATAGGAAGAACTGGTCGCAGCTTCTAGATCAGGTTCTTTGGGCATATCGTACTACATATAAAACTCCCATAGGTACTTCACCATTCAGACTGGTTTATGGAAAGCCATTCCATTTTCCCATAGACATAATGCACAAATCTGAATGGGCTATTCGAGAAATTTTACTTGATGCACAGAAAGTATGAGATAAGAGAAAGATAGATCTTAATGAGATGGTAGAAATTCGAAATCAGGCATAAGAGAACACTCTCATTTATAAGGACAAAGTGAAGAAATGGTACGATAGACATATTCAGCACAAGAGCTTTGTTCCTAGGCAGAAAGTCTGGTTGTTCGATGCAAGATTGAGAATTTTTCCTTGCAAATTGAAAAGTAAGTGGGAAGAACCTTACATAGTCAGAACGGTGCATGACAATGGAGTATAGCAATATCAGATGTGTCACCTGGTGTAGAGCTGTTCGTGGTTAAAGGGCAGATGCAGAAGCACTTCATCGAGATTACTGGTCATCTGGCATGTATTGAAGTGATCTATTCTGTACAGGACTCATGATCATTCTTTCATTTCATCTCATCCTGTACAAAGACTTTTGAGCCATTCGATTTCTGGAGATCCATAACACTTGTATATTCTTCGTAGACCACAATCGTCCCCATTTTTGCTCGTCCTCTATGCTTAGGATTCCAGATCCTATGTATAGGGGGACCGATTGTTCGTTGATTCACGTTTTATATTTTGTTCTGATTCTTTTGTATATCCTTTCTTTTTCACAAATCACTGGTCTCCAATTTTGGCTACACTCTTTTCTATACTTAGGATGCCTTATCCTAAGTATAGGGGTGACCGAGTGATTTCGATGATTTTATTTTCTTTATTTCTTTTATTCCTTCGTTGTATATTCTTTTTACTCAGTGACCTCATTTTTGCTCTTCCGTATACTATGATGACCTGATCGTAAGTATAGGGTGGGTTGACTGACTTGTATTCTCTATTTTTTTCAACCACTTTTACTTAGCACGAGTTATGTCCTCCTTTTTTTCTTTTGACGCTATGAGGACATAGCACAAGCTAATTATAGAGGGTGCGTATATATTGTATATATACTTTTGTCCATAACTCGTACTTTTATGTATTTTCTATATCAATAAAATCAAAAAAAAGTGGGTGAGGGGTAATTTAAAATCCATTTATACCTTTATTTATTACTTATAAAGTCCTTGTAAATAAGTAAAATATGTCTAAAATCTGTATTTAAAATCTGTAATTAAAATAAGTATTTAAAATATGTATTTAAAATTTGTATAATACTTATTTAAAATCGTATCTATTAAAACATGTATAAAAATCATTTAATCCTTGTAAAATTCTTTGTAGATAAAATCTGTAAAATACATTAGATATTTAACTCAAATAAAATATATCTTGTAAAATTCATGTACAAATACTTGTTTATAAAAATCAGAAAATCCAAGAAAAAATTACAAAGTCCTGAAAGTCATAAAAATTACAAAAGCCTTAAAATTCATAAAAATGAGTAAAATTCAGAAAATATACTTCACAAAAATATGGTTGCATTTGCATTCGCATTTTTCAGAATAAGTTTGATTTCTAGAACTAAGGATTGAGTCTAGTCTAAAGGATGAAGCTTGATCATGGCCTTTAACTTTCGTCGTAAGCAGACTAGTTAGGATATGGAATTTAGACTCTTCAGATCTTGTGACTTAAAATCTTTGCGTTCCATAAGACCATATTTTGGAAATCAATTCATATGTGCTTAAGTAGACCATTTGGTGTCATCCGTACAAGTCTACACCAGTGAACCAATCTTGAACACATGCACTCTGCACTTAGCTCGACTTGCATGGAGTTACGAAGGGCAGTACATCTTGGTAGTGCGTTTCTATCCTTGTCTTTGCAGCATTGACATCTAAAGACGGGAGAGATTGGGGTTGCGACAGTCGCTTCGGATGAGGGAAGGATTTGCTGACACAATTTTTTCTAAGACCTCAAAAAAGGGACGGAATAAAAGATGTTATATCCGACGAGGCACAAAAAGATGAATGCAGTGCAAGCAAATTACAAAGCCAAATCAAAGAAGCCACCAAATACAAATACGACCACAATGGTCCAAGCTTCCACCAAAAATTCCTGCACATCTTAGTGGAGACTTAGCTACACCGATTGAGCTTCACAAGTAGATGCGTCTACACTTGTCGCACTCCAATTATTTTCTCATTCTTCTACATTCTCTCTATACTCGATTGTGGACATAGCACGAACTGACCTCAGAAGGGAATACCTCCCTCCCCGTGGAAAGAGTAGCTAGATAAGGAAGTAATAGAAGTGTATAGCCAGGATGGATTGTTTCTTCGTTTCTTTAAGCAGGGAGAGCTAAAACAATTCACACACTATACAAATTGACTTCAAGGATGATAGAGTTTGCGATATAAATAAGTGAGTCTGAACTAGCTGATGAAGTGATCTTAAATAAGGATTTGTGGAACTTGAGGACTATTGAGGATAAAATCCTAATCCTAGTTAAGGATCCGATAAAATGTTTGTTTCAGGCCCGATCGAGCTCTGTCCTTTGTCTGTTATCATGAATTGGTTTAGGAAAACAAATTCATTCTAACTTTCTTTCTTTTTCACTTACTTTTTCAAATAAGTGTTTGCTAAAGGACTAGCAAAGTTTAAGTATAGGGGGTTTATGATTCCATGATTCATTAACTTTTCTAACCCTTAACAAATACATATAAATATACACTAATTTCAATCTTTTATTCAAATTCCACACATGAATAAAACTACACTTTAAAGCATCAAAAACATGTAAATAAATAAAGAACAAAGAAAAGAAAACAAGGCAGATTGTAAATATGTATATATGTACAACATGACTTATAAATATAAATATAACTACAAGGTATATTTATAACCTAACTCTCGAGACCAAATCAGCATGGATTGGTTGACAAACCAATATGTAGGGGGAGATAAGGAAAGAAAACCATAAAAATAAATTAAGACACACTTCACACATTGTTCACTATTTATCAAATAAATACACAACATCATTGATTTTTAATTAATTTATATCTACATATTTTTCACCAAACTCTTTTCTTAATTATTTCTAGAAATGTATATAAAAATATAAAATAAGTTAAAAACATTATATTGTACATATACCAAGAAATCCTACTTTTAAGTTGTCAAATTCTCAACTTCCGAAACATCATAACTCCTTCATATGAACTCCAATTTAAGTCTACTCACTTTAAAGTTCATAAAATAATATTCTCTAATTAATAGAGGTGGTCTCATTTAATTCAGAGTCCGTTTGCAAAAAGTCGGTTTTGGGATCTAATGATAACACGGTTTCTAGCCTAATTATTTTATGTAGAACACACTATATATAATTTTATTAATTTTATAATTTCTAATTATTTTCATTATATTGTATTTTCATCATAATTTATTTCATAATTTTTGGAGCTTATTTATTATCTTAATAAAATCCAAACCCCTAATTTATAGATAAAAATGAACTAGTTAACTTATACCTATATTTATTAATATATATAAATTAATTTATTAAAATCCCTAAAAATTCATGTAAACTTTATTTATTATTCTAATAAGTAAGAAAATAAAAACTTATTTATTTCTTAAATTAAAAATTCAAAACCTATTTATCTATACCTATTTATTAATATAATATTTATATTTCATATTATAATTATTATTTATAAAAAGTATTATTCTATAATTTAGATAATAAATTATTTACATTTGTTGTTTTTATATCTAATTAAAATAATGTTATTTAATATTTATTATTGAATTTATAAGATATTCACACATCCGGCCAACCAGGTGCTGACACGTGTCAGCACCTTGTGCATCATCTCCAAGAAGCCGGTTTTACCTTCTATTTCAATCGCCATCTTCAACCATTTTTCTTGCGTACTCTACAACTTCTTCAGGCGATCTAAACCCTTGAATTTAATCTCCTAACAAACCACTCACTCGGCCACCCTTGGATAAAACTTGAAGCCCACGAAATCTCTCTATAAATACCCTCAAAGTTGGAGGATTCCAACTAACTTTTCCATAACCAACTGAGCTACCAGATTTAGTGGCCGATCACCTCTCTTCCCAGCCTTGATACACCCGCTCCGGAGGTGACAGCTCTGGCCATGGAGGACCGCGTGGAAGAAGGATCATCGGGGAGGAGTTCCAAGGCGTCCACTCCACCTTGCATCGTCGCCGCGTGCGCGTGGAGCTCCTGGGAGCCGACCCATCGAGCGACGACAGCAGAGGTTCTACACTTTGCAACTTCACAGGTACTCGTCCATTTTCGCAATTTTCTTTCTCGTTATTCGTGCCACCATTAGTGTGGTTTAGCACGACATTAGGACGCTTAATCCTTCATCTTAAACGCACATTCAAAGTCAACATCCCAATCGTTTCACACTCAAACCAAATTGTGTCTCTTTTTCTTGTTAGTTCTCATGCACAGTTCATTAAGACTAGAAACACAATTTTGATCTTGCATAAATTTAATTTGTTGGCCGATTTCTCCGTAAATCGAGCATATATCGATTATCTTTGCAGATCCATCTACTTTTTGGAGCGATTTCGAGTCATCTGAAGTTCTTGATCATCACGTAATTCGCGTTCAAAGAAGGAGCAACAATCCATATCAATCTCGAGAGCAGTGAAATCATCGTCTTCGCCCACCGATTCCCATCGCTCTCCGCCACCTCCAGCCGTATTCACCCATAGGCGAGCTCGAGGGGTGGAGGAGCCACCGCTCTGGCCCTACAGGAGGCCCAAGCTTCATCACGATCGACAGAAAGAATTCGGAGAAGACAGACCCATTGCTACCTCTGTCAACCGCTTGAAGAACAACTCAAGAACGCCAGTGTACAGTTTGTTAACACGTGGCAGGCGTGAACGGCTCAGATCGTACCTGACTTTCTAATCCTGGCCGTTCAACGCGAAGGGGTGTGGCATTTGCACCTTAAATCCAGAAGACTTCCAGAAATTTCAGGCCGCCTCCTACATTTCTAGAAATTACTTTTAGGTCCCTACGCAGGGACCTAAATGTAACCTTTCATATTTTTGTTACAATTCAGTCCCTGGCCATGGACTTAACTGCAGAACTTTATTAGTTTTTCTTGCATTTCTACCCTTATACTGTAAGGTGATTTTGGACAAATTTTCTATACTATTTTTCCTATAACTTTTTAGGGTAATTACACGACTACCTCGATGAGGTTTTTTTAGTAATTTATGTGTGTTTTCATCGCTTATTCATCGTGTTTTGATTTGTTGAACATAGCTTCCATTTTACACTGTTTTTTTAGTCTTTTTTCGAGCTCGTTGCTCGCTCGATTTTCCTATTATATAAAATCACCTATATTTCACCTGTTTTCACATATTATATTGTAGGTAAATTGTTTGAAAAATATCACTTTTACAAATTAAATAAAAATTGAAAAAACTAAAAGCAAATAAAAACTTAAAAATCTCCTCGTTTCGAGAAGAGATAAAAAATCAGAAAAAGATCATTTTTCCTCAAAAATCAAGATAACCCTATTCTGCCTCCTTGTGTTCAACCCAGGCAACTTACCTGGCTAAATAAATAATGTAAGGTTTAAAATAGGGGAGAAGCTTATTAATTCCCCTTTTCTTTCTCTCTCTCTCCTATTTTAAAACCGATCTTTGTTTGATCGACTAGGATCTCTTTGTGGTTCTCTACACCGACAACACATTCATTTCCTTAATCGTAATCAGATCTGAGTTGCCGAGGAGGCATTAGAGTTATTTTAATTTTTGACTTTTTCTTGCTATTTATTTTTTTTACGGTTTTTGACATTTTTATTTATCATTCGGTTTTCGATTTACGGTTTTTCTTTACTACGGTTTAACGATTTTATCATGTTTCTTTTAATTCTTGTTACGGTTTTTTTGAGTGTTTTCTTGTGTTGTTTCTAAACTAATTCTTGAAGGGCCTGTAGGTTCAGCTGGCTTTCTCAAAAGCCGATATATATTTGTTTGCTAATACAACCCTAAAACCGACAAGATAAAAGACCGAACTCTTACGGTCATCATCAGGTTGTGTTGGTGAAAACAGGGTTTACTTCATGTTTGTTTACGCGGCATGAGTTACCACAGCTTTTCGCATTTTCCCATCTTTCTTGAATCGAGAATCGTGCTCTCCCGATCATTCTCTTGGCATCAAAGATGACTACTCAACGACTTTTCTGCTCAGACTCCGTGAGCTCTAAACTGTCCACCGTCTGTCGTATATCTTCACAAGCTCGGGATGACCCTTTTCCCGAGTTGGTCATATCTAATCTCGAGGAGAGTCGGACCCATAATCCCTCGCCTCCTGGCCAGACTATTGAGCCCGGCCCTTGTCTCAATACATCAACATCTCCAGTAGAATTTTCGTTGAGTTCTTACAAGACTTTTTTTTCACAGCAGATCTGAGACAAATGGCTCTTGGTAAAGGACTAGCAGAGGAGAGGCCACCAGCAGAGGATCACCATGACGTAAGACAAGATTCAGCCGCAGATATAATGACAGGAATTCTCGATACTCTACTGCAGATGAATTTACAGATCCGAGAACAGTTTAGAACTCAGAACAAGTTGTAAGCAGAGATAGCCGCGTTGCGAGCAGGGCCGGGAACCCTTTACCGCCTGCAGTGGTTCCTGCCACGTTACGAGATGAGTATGACCCTGGCGCAAGAACGCTCCATTATTGGATTCGGCTACCACCGAATCAAGGGCCATAAGAATCGAGGCCGCCCTTCATCTCTTCGCTTCCCAAGTTTTACGGGAATGCTACAGAGGAGCCGTTTACCTTTCTACAACAGTTCGAGATGATTTGTGGTATGGCTAGTTATCCAGGCGTTACGCAGGAGGCTAATCGCCTCAAAGCCTTTCCCTTTGCCTTAGCCGATAAGGCACTTTACTGGTTGAGCCACCTGGGAAGGGAAGTTTCTACATGGGACGATCTGAAGTCCACATTCTTGTGTAAATATTTTCCACTGGGGAGGATGAACATGATGAGGAGTCAGATTTCTAATTTTACGCAGCTTCCGAATGAATGTTTCCATGAGGGATGGGATAGATTCAAAGATCTTACGGGGAGATGCTCGCATCATGAGATACCGATGAAGGTTCTAGTACAAAACTATTTTGGAGGACTCCAGCAGAACATTCAGGGGCTAGTGAGTGCTGCATGTGGCGACAGCTATTTGAATAAGGATGCCGAGTCAGTCTAGTCCATTTTCAAAGGGATGGCAGAGAACTCAAGAGCCGTCGACTCTACTCGGGCATTTCAGAAAACCCCTCAGTCACCACATCACCAAGAGCATCATAAGGTGGCTAATATCTCAGATTCTGAATCAAACGTCAACATGGGATTCATTAGCGAGAAATTAACGTTAGTGGATGTGATTCAGAAACAAGTTCAGGACTTACAGCCGCTGCGAGAGTTGGAGAAACTCTCATCTCTGCCTCAGCAGCTGAGTGATCTTACGAAGATGGCTTTAGAGCTCCAACTTCAGTATCAGCAGGCTCAATCTTCTTCGACCGCACAACCTACACGGAGGACCTTACCCACTCCACCCACCCGACAGATTCATTTTGTATAGAGAGAGCCTGAGACTCCGTAGATTGATCGGTATAAGGATCAGTCTCATGCCAATCCCGACTAGATCACCAGTGCTGCAGACATGGATGTTGAGCCTCGAGCCACTCTTGAGATCAACGGGATTTGGTATACTCCGATTCAGCAACCGAGTATATCGCATCATCAGCAGCAGCAGTACAACCAACCGCAGCATGGACGTCCACATTTTCAGCACCGACAGAATTTCACGCAGCAACAGTCTCACCATCATGTCAATCAGAGACCACATTCTTACCAATATCCTGCTCACCATTCACAATCATATCACTATCAGCAGCAGCAGCAGTCTTCCTTTACACCACAGAGATCCTTTCAGCCTTCCACCTCACATCATTACAAGCCAAGGCAGGAGAGAATAGAGAGCCAGGGCCACCACACCGAACATGAGATGTCTTCACAGGCCCATGCACTAAATCAAATCATGGATATGCTGAGTACGCTCCAGATTGCACATAATACAGAGATGGAGCAGCTTAACCGTCATCTGGACGAGTTAACTGCATCGAAGACCGCTCTCCTAGACCAGCCTCAAATGAATCCGAACAACAAGAGGAGGCATCCAGATCAGGTAGATAACACTACATGTATGACCTCGTTTCCTGAATTTTTATCTAACTTCATTCGTCTAAGGAGTGGTAGATCACCACGAGCACCTGCTGGAGTAGAGGAGAGGGCACTTGGAGAGGAGCAGGAGCAAATCCATGAGCAACCAGATTCTGATGATGAGGAGGAGAATCAACACAATGATGAGGACCACCTTGAAGATCCAAGAGAAGGGAGCGATGCCGATACAGTTGACATGGACACCGGCGAGTCAGATGATGATATCACGCCAGACCATGCAGATACTCCAGATAAAATTATGTCTTCTCCTTTTTTAGAGAGTTTTTACATAATTCTGAAACTCTCGATGTACAAGCTGATTCCAAAAGTAATTAAAAGTATGTTTTTCTTATTCCTGATATTGTTCCTTTTCTCGATGCTTTGTTTGGAAAAGGAAAGAAAAATAACAAAAAGAATGTTGTGACTTTAGAGATAGAAAGGTTATTAAAAGAAGACTTCTATTGAAAGATCCCACTTCAAGATGCCTTGGATCATTTTCCTACGCTCAGGAATCAGTTAAAAAATCGATGCACAACGTGTAGGAAAAAGAGATCACGTACAGAGAAACACGTTTTGATCAAGGCCACATCCTGTGCTATCCAGAATAAATTACCAAAGAAGAAGAAGGATTCAGGAGCACATTATGTCAGATAGGAATGCTGAATTCGATCGTACTCTATTAGATAACGGTTCCTTGATCAGTTTGATACCATCTTCCTTACTCAACAAACTAGAGTTAGGTCCTCTTTACATATACCACGCGATCCTTCCGTTTGCTGATAGATCTGTAAAGAGACCTAGGGTCATATTAAGGAATGTTATCGTGACCATGCAGGGTCCACAATTCCCAATGGACTTTACGGTCCTGGACATGGATTGCCCTACACAGTTACACTTTACCCCAATCATTCTTGGGAGGCCTTTCTTAGAGACCGCAAAGGCTCTCTTCAGTTATGATACAGGGAAGGTATCTTTTCGCACTGAGGGAGAGAAGGTACATATAGAGATGGAGGGAGATTCAAAAACATCCAGTGATGCGTCTTCCGATTTATTGAGTTCTTTAGCCACCTGCGATTACATGGATGAGGTTCGTCTTGACGACCTCGAAAGGTATCAAGTAGAGACCTAAGATTTCCTAGCAGACGATGGGTTCGAGAAATCAGTTGGCAGTTCTTCATAAGGTACTTTATACTTCAATATGGATGACGAGAAGCAGAGGGATCAAACTTTTGAGGAATTTATTGCAGACCTTTTAGACCCAAAATCTTTACACAATTCCTCCACTTCAGATGATCTAGAGATAGAGCTCCATTTAGCTGAATTGTTTTCCTCTGATCATTCTGAGGATGAGCATAGTAACGAGTCGGATGATGTTTTAGACATCTTCTTTAGTCCGACTCTAGAGCATATTGAAATGGTGGATAACCAGATTGTTGACAAACCCACAATCGACACAGATCCCAATACACATATAGATAAGGTTTCAGTAGAGCCATAATCTACCTTACCCGAACTGAAGTTGTTGCCACCGAATATGATGTACGCTTTCCTTGCGGGTCCACATCGACAGTTTCTGGTCATTATCAGCTCATCTTTGACCGAAGAACAAGAATCTTGTCTGATGGAGGTTCTTGAAAGAAACCGCAAGGCTATTGGGTGGACTGTATCCGATCTCCGCGGAATTAATCCTGCTTTGTGTTCTCATCATATATATCTCGATCATGACTACAAACCTTCTATAGAATTTCAGCCTAGGCTGAATCCGATTTTACGAGAGGTTGTCAAGAAAGAGATTACGAAATGGTGCGACACAGGGTTCATTTATCCTATCTCCAACTCTGAATGGGTTATCCCATTACATGTTGTCCCGAAGAAGTCTGGAATTCCGATGATGAAGAATGAGAGTGGAGAGGATATTCCAAAGAGATTAACCACATTGTGGCTGGTGCGCGTTGATTACAGGAAGTTGAATGCCGTGATGAAGAAGGACCATTTTCCTTTGCCATTTATAGACCAGGTCATAGAAAGGTTGGTAGGAAAAGAATACCTCTGTTTCCTTGACGGTTACTCCAGATACAACCAGGTAACCATTGCTCCTAAAGATCAAGAGAAAACCACCTTCACATGTCCTTTCAGCACGTATGCCTTTAGACGGATGCCCTTTGGATTGTGTAACGCCCCTGCTACTTTCCATAGGTGTATGCTTGCTATTTTTGAGGACATGGTTGGTTATTTTCTAGAGGTTTTTATGGTTGATTTTTCGATCTATGGTGAGTCCTTTGACGATTGTTTAGCACACCTAGACTAGGTTCTTCAGTAATGTTGTGAGGTAGATCTTGTTCTGTCTTGGGAAAAGAGCCATTTTATGGTTACACACGGGATCGTGTTGGGGCACGTCATCTCCCAGCAAGGCATGGAGGTTGACCATGCCAAGGTGGATGTCATCAAGCGCCTCGAACCATTATCCAACATTAAGCAATTACAGTCATTTTTGGGGCATGTTGGTTTTTACCGATGGTTTATCCAGGATTTTTCTAAGATTAACCGACCGTTAACTGAGTTATTAGGCAAAGACATCGAGTTCTTGTTAGATGACATATGTATTAATGCCTTCCTCACATTAAAGGAGATGATTATCAGTGCTCCTATCCTACAGCCACCTGATTGGTCTCTACCCTTCGAGATCATGACGGATGCTTCAGATTTTACGGTCGGGGCTGTATTAGGACAGAGGAGGAATGGACTTCATGTTGCCATCCACTATGCCAGCAGAACCTTAGATGGTGCTCAGCAAAATTACACAGTGGTAGAAAAGGAGATGTTGGCAGTAGTGTTTGCATTAGATAAATTCAGATCTTATCTTCTTGGATCCAAAATCACAGTCTATACAGATCATTCAGCTATCCGATTTTTGATGGAAAAGAAGGATGCCAAGGCACACCTTCTTCGATGGATTCTTTTACTTCAGGAATTTGATTTGGATATTAAAGACAAACCTGGTGTAAAGAATGTGGTAGCTGATCACCTCTCTTGATTACATATAGAGAAGCCTTCAGATGAGTACACACCAGAGATTGTAGAGAGATTTCCCGACGAGAGCATCTTTGCAGTTACCAAGCTCCCATGGTATGCAGATATAGTGAATTTTCTGATTATGCAGAAAAGTCCTCAGGGTTTGCCAAAAATCGAGTTGATAGACCAGCTTCCGAGGTACGATACAACCATTAGGAGGATCTTATTCTTTTTCAGGAGGGATCGGATTGTGTTTACAGGCGTTGTATTCCTCAAGAGGAATATAATAGTGTCCTCACTTTGTGCCATTCTTTAGAGGCAGGGGGACATCACTCAGGGAAGAGGACAGTGCAGAAGGTACTTCAGAGTGGATTATGGTGGCCTACTCGTACTAGAGATGCCTGCACATTTGTAAAGAGTTGCCCAGATTGTCAGAGAGCGGTAGGGATAGTTAATGCTAGAGATGCAATGTCGATGCGACCTATCATTATTTGCAAGATCTTTGACGCATGGGGCATAGATTTCATGGGATCGTTCTCTTCCAGCAGCGGCTTTGAGTGCTTTCTTCTCGCTGTAGATTACGTTAGTAGATG
Organism: Ottelia alismoides; assembly: GCA_037367405.1. NCBI lineage: Eukaryota > Viridiplantae > Streptophyta > Magnoliopsida > Alismatales > Hydrocharitaceae > Ottelia > Ottelia alismoides. The sequence continues at coordinate 183,599 of JAZKJV010003250.1, read as the reverse complement.
GGTGGAGGCTATACCCGCACGAACTGCAGACAGTAAGATAGTTTGCAAGTTCCTAAGGGAACACATTATTTCACAGTTTGGGATTCCACGTATTCTTATTTCTGATGGGGGTAGCCATTTCTTAAATAAGGAGGTCAAAAATCTAGTGAAGCAATATGTCATTGATCACAGAGTAAATTCTCCTTATCACCCACAGACGAACGGCATGGCTGAAGTCTCAAACGGGGAGATGAAATCAATTCTACATAAATTAGTACGACCAGATAGGAAGAACTGGTCGCAGCTTCTAGATCAGGTTCTTTGGGCATATCGTACTACATATAAAACTCCCTTAGGTACCTCACCATTCATACTGGTTTATGGAAAGCCATTCCATTTTCTCGTAGAGATAATGCACAAATCTGAATGGGTTATTCGAGAAATTTTACTTGATGCACAGAAAGCGGGAGCTAAGAGAAAGATAGATCTGAATGATCTGGTAGAAATTCGAAATCAAGCATACAAGAACACTCTCATTTATTAGGACAAAGTAAAGAAATGGCACGATAGGCATATTCGACACAAGAGCTTTGTTCCGGGGCAGAAAGTCTGGTTTTTCAATGTGAGATTGACAATTTTTCTTGGCAAATTGAAAAGAGAGTGGTAAGAACCTTATATAGTCAGAACAATGCACGACAATGGAAGTCTAGCAATATCAGATGTGTCACCTGGTGCAGAGCCGTCCGTGGTTAACGAGCAGATGCTGAAGCACTTCGTCAAGATTACTGATTATCTGGCCCGTATTGAAGTGATCTATTTTGTACAGGACTCGTGATCATTCTTTCATTTCATCTCGTCCTGTACAAAGACTTTTGAGCCATTCGATTTCTGGAGATCCACAAAACTTGTATATTCTTCGTAGACCACAATCGTCCCCATTTTTGCTCGTCTTCTATGCTTAGGATACCACATCCTAAGTATAGGGGGACCGATTGTTCATTGATTCACGTTTTATATTTTGTTCTGATTCTTTTGTATATCCTTTCTTTTTCACAAATCACCAGTCTCCGATTTTGGCTACACTCTTTTCAATACTTAGGATGCCTTATCTTAAGTATAGGGGGGACCGAGTGATTTCGATGATTTTGTTTTCTTTATTTCTTTTGTTCCTTCGTTGTATATTCTTTTTACTCAGACACCTCGTTTTTGCTCTTCCGTATACTTACGATGACCTGATCGTAAGCATAGGGGGGTTGACTTGTATTCTCTATTTTTTTCACCCACTTTTACTTAGCACGAGTAATGTGCTCCTTTTTCTCTTTTGACGCTATGAGGACATAGCACAAGCTAAGTATAGGGGGTGCGTATATATTGTATATGTACTTTTGTCCATAACTCATACTTTTATGTATTTTCTATATCTATAAAATCTTTAAAAAGTGGGTGAGGGGTAATTTAAAATCCATTTATACCTTTGTTTATTATTTATAAAATCCTTGTAAATAAGTAAAATATGTCTAAAATCTGTATTTAAAATCTGTAATTAAAATATGTATTTAAATTATTTATTTAAAATTTGTGTTATACTTATTTAAAATCTTAACTCAGCCATGGCTGGTCCCAAGCCCGAGTAAATGAGGAGGGTTGCGCGTTAGGTAGCCGATAGCCAGCGCAGGAGAGATAAATTCGTAAATAGTGTTCTTAAAGTTCTTTTAAGAACACTATTTATGAATTTATCTCGAAACCGTTCGGATCTTTTAAACATGGATTTAAGCAAACATACAGATTTCGTTGGGGCGTTCCCTACTTGCGACGCGTTGCATCGCCCGAATGCAATGAAAAATTGGCAAGGGCTGCTACATCGCAGCCTAGATGTAGTTCAAAATTTGCAAGGGTTCTCGCATGAGGAACGCATGCGGGTAAATAAACTAGTTCCGCTGCATCACTGCCCAGATGCAGTCCAAAATTTGCAAGGGTTCTCGCATAATGGACGCATGCGAGTAAAGAAGTTAGTCCAAAAGAGATTGCAAAGGAAGTTACGGATTGGTAGTTGGAATATCAGTACTTTAACTGGAAAATTGATGGAGATAGTGGATACAATGGAAAGAAGGAAGATTCATATATTATGTCTACAAGAGACTAAATGGGTTGGAGAGAAAGCAAGGGAGATCGAGAAGAAAAGCTTTAAACTTTGGTATTCAGGTAAAGATAAGGGCAGAAACGGTGTTGGAGTGGTTGTTCATAAAGATTTGAAGGATTGTGTGGTTGAGGTGCAAAGATTTGGGGATCGGATTATTTTGCTAAAGTTGGTGCTTGAAGAAGAAATTCTGAATATCATCTCAGTTTATGCACCGCAAATTGGTTTAGATGATAGGACTAAACAAGCTTTTTGGGAGGATCTGGATAAGATTTTACAAGGAATCCCACAAAGAGAGATGGTTTGCATAGGTGGAGATCTTAATGGACATGTGGGAAAAGATGTTTCAGGGTATGGAAGTGCGCATGGAGGACATGGTTTGGGGATAGAAACGAAGAGGGAAAGTCATTCTGGATTTTGTAACTGCATATGATCTTTTCATAGCAAACACTTTTTTTAAGAAGAGGGAGGATTATTTAATTACTTATAAGAGTGGCTCAACTAGAACACAGATAGATTACTTTGCGTTGAGGAGAAGAGATCGATTGTGTTGCAAAGATTGCAAAGTAATCCCTGGAGAGAGTTTGACAACCCAACATCGCTTGTTAGTCTTGGATTTACAAATAAAAGGGCTGGTAAAGAAAAGGAAGGTTCCTAAGATCACTAGAACTAGGTGGTGGAATCTTCCGCTGAAGCAATCACGCTTCAGGGAGAAGGTTTTAGAAGACTTATCTTGGAATTGTAGCGGTAGTGCAAACGAGATGTGGGAGGCAGTAGCATCTTGTATCCGAAAGGTAGCCAAAGAGATGCTAGGAGAGTCAAAAGGAGGAGCTCCGGGTCAAAGGAGGCTTGGTGGTGGAGTGAAGGGGTGCAAGAGAAGCTAAAAATTAAAAGAGCTTGCTTTAAAGCTATGTCTAAGGATAGAACAGAGGAATCTGTCACAGACTATAAAATAGCGAAGAAGGAAGCAAAGAAGGCTGTAAGTGAAGCTAAGTCAAAAGCTTATGAGGTTTTGTATAAAAATCTCAACTCTAAGGAGGGCCGGAAGGATATATTCAGGTTGGCCAAAGCAAGAGAAAGAAGGACCAAAGACCTTTCTCAAGTGAGATGTATTAAGGACGAGGAAGGTCACGTGCTTGTTACTCAGAAGGATATAGAGACTAGATGGGAGCAGTACTTCCATAAACCTTTCATTGGAGAAGGAAATAGAGAGATCACTTTGGGTGATCTAGCTAGTAGTGAAAGTTACTTGAATCGTGCATGCTATAGACGAATACAAAGAAAAGAAGTAGAGGAGGCTTTGAAGGTTATGAGACCTGGGAAAGGTGTTGGACCGGATGACATCCATGTAGAAGTATGGAAAGTTTTAGGTGAGCGTGGTTTGACTTGGCTTACGAATCTATTCAATGTTATTTGGCGAAGCAAGAAAATGCCTGAAGATTGGAGGAGGAGTATCGTGGGCCTCTTTATAAGAAACAAAGGAGACATTCAAAATTGTTCAAATTACAGAGGTATCAAGTTGATGAGTCACACTATGAAAATTTGGGAACGTGTGATCGAAAGAAGGTTAAGGCAAGTTTCCCAAGTAAAAGAAAACCAATTCGGATTCATGCCAGGTCGCTCAACTATTGAAGCTGTCCATTTGCTGAGGAGAACAATGGAGATTTATAGAGCTAAAAGGAAGAATCTCCATATGATCTTTATTGATTTGGAGAAGGCTTATGATTCCGTCCCACGAGAGATACTGTGGAGAGTTTTAGAGAAGAGACAAGTACATGTCCTATACATTAATCCATAAAGGATATGTATGATAGGGCTTTATCTTGTGTAAGGACCCCGACGGGGAAGACTGACTATTTTGATATCAACATTGGTTTACATCAAGGTTCAGCTTTGAGTCTATTTCTTTTTACTTTGATTATGGACGAGTTGACAAGTCACATTCAAGATGAGTTACCTTGGTGTATGTTATTTGCTGATGATATTGTGTTGATTGACGAGACTAGAGATGGAGTAAATGAGAAGCTTGAGGTTTGGAGACATGCATTGGAGACTAAAGGTTTTCGTATAAGTAGGGCTAAGACGGAATATATGGAATGCACCTTTGATGGAAGCAATGGTAAAGGAATCGAGGTGAAGATTGGTGACGATAACATTCAGAAGAGAGATTCTTTTAGATATCTGGGATCTATTTTGCAACATGATGGGGAAATTGATGGAGATGTTACTAATAGAATAAATGCAGGCTGGCTAAAGTGGAGAGAGCCTCCGCTGTTCTCTGTGATAAGAAAATTCCTTTAAAAATTAAAGGAAAGTTTTACAAAGCAGCCGTGAGAGCTACTATGCTTTATGGTTCTGGAATGTTGGCCTGTGAACCATAGACATGTGCAGAGAATGGCTGTAGCAGAAATGAAAATGCTAAGATGGATGTGTGGACATACACGTAAAGATCGGATTCGGAATGATGCAATCCGAAAGAAAGTTGGTGTAGCTCCGATCGAGGATAAGATGCGAGAAAACCGTTTAAGATGGTTTGGTCATTTGCAAAGAAGGTCAACTGATGCACCGGTTAGGAGATGCGAGTGTTGGGATGTTGAGCCGGCCAAGAGAGGGCGAGGACGACCCAAGAAGTGTTGGAAAGAGACTATACGAAGGTATCTTAGTTTTTTGGATATAAGTCCGAGATTGACCCAAGACAGATCTGAATGGAGGCGAAGAATCCATGTAGCCGACCTTACTTAATTGTGGGAAAAGGCTTTGTTGTTGTTGTTGTTGTTGTACTTATTTAAAATCCTATCTATTAAAACATGTGTAAAAATCATTTAGTCCTTGTAAAATATTTTGTAGATAAAATCTGTAAAATACATTAGATATTTAACTCAAATAAAATATATCTTGTAAAATTCAAGTACAAATACTTGTTTATAAAAATCAAAAAATCCATGAAAAAATTACAGAGTCCTAAAAGTCATAAAAATTACAAAATCCTTAAAATTCATAAAAATGAGTAAAATTCAGAAAATATACTTCACAAAAAAATGGTTGCATTTTCATATGCATTTTTCAGAATAAGTTTGATTTCTATAGAACTAAGGATTGAGTCTAGTCTAAAGGATGAAGCTTGATCATGGCCTTTAACTTTTGTTGTAAGGAGCCTAGTTAGGATATGAAATTTAGACTCTTTATGTCTTGTGACTTAAAATCTTTGGGTTCCATAAGACCATATTTGCGAAATCAATTCATATGTGCTTAAGTAGACCATTTAGTGTCACCCGTACAACTCTACACCAGTGAACCAATCTTGAACACATGCACTCTAGACTTAGCTCGACATGCATGGAGTTGCGAAGGCAGTACATCTTGGTAGTGTGTTTCTATCCTTGTCTTTGTAGCATTAACATCTAAAGACGGGAGAGATTGGGGTTGCGATTGTCGCTTCGGATGAGGGAAGGATCTGCTGACACACTTTTTTCTAAGACCTCAAAAAAGGGACGAAATAAAAGATGCTATATCCGTCGAGGCACAAAAAGATGAATGTAGTGCAAGCAATTACAAAGCCAAATCAAAGAAGAAGCCACCAAATACAAATACGACCACAATGGTCCAAGCTTCCACCAGAAATGCATGCATATCTTAGTGGAGACTTAGCTACACCGGTTGAGCTTCACAAGGAGATGCGTCTACACTGGTCGCACTCCACTTCATTTCTCATTCTTCTACTTTCTCTCTATACTCGATTGTGGACATAGCACGAACTGACATTAGAAGGGAATACCTCCCTCCCCGAGGAAAGAGTAGCTGGATAAGGAAGCAATAGAAGTGTATAGCCGGGATGGACGGTTTCTTTGTTTCTTTAAGCAGGGAGAGCTAAAACAATTCACACACTGTACAAATTGACTTCAAGGATGATAGAGTTTGCGATATGAATAAGTGAGTCTAAACTAGCTGATGAAGTGATCTTGAATAAGGATTTGTGGAACTTGAGTACTGTTGAGGATAAAATCCTAATCCTAGTTAAGGATCCGACAAATTGCTTGTTTCAGGCCCGATCGACCTCTGCCCTTTGTTTGTTCTCATGAATTGGTTTAGGAAAACAAATTCATTCTAACTTTCTTTCTTTTCCACTTACTTTTTCAAATAAGTGTTTGCTAAGGGACTAGCAATGTTTAAGTATAAGGGGTTGATGAATCCATGATTCATTAATTTTTCTGTCGCATTTTGTCTTAAAACCCTTAACAAATACATGTAAATATACACTAATTTTCCATCTTTTATTCAAATTCCATACATGAATAAAAATGCACTTTTTAGCATCAAAAACATGTAAATAAATAAAGAACAAAGAAAAGAAAATAAGACAGATAGTAACTATGTATATATGTACCGTATGACTTATAGATATAAATATAACTGTAAGTATATTTATAACCTAACCCCTAAGACCAAGTCAGCATGTATTGGTCGACAAACCAATACGTAGGGGGAGATAAGGAAAGAAAACCATAAAAATAAATTAAGACACACTTCACACATTGTTCACTTTTTATCAATTAAATACAAAACTTCATTGTTTTTAATTAATTTATATGTACATATTTTTCACCAAACTCTTTTCTAATTATTTCTAAAAATGTATATAAAAATATAAAAATAAGTTAAAAATATTATATTGTACATATACGAAGAAATCCTACTTTTAAGTTATCAAATTCTCAACTTCTGAACATCATAACTCCTACATACGGACTCCAATTTCACTCTACTCACCTTTAATCTTCATAAAATAATATTCTCTAATTAATAGAGGTGGTTTCATTGAATTCGGAGTCCGTTTGCAAAAAGTCAGTTTTCGGACCTAAATACAACGGGGTTTCTGGGCTAATTATTTTATGTAGAACACACTATTTATAATTTTATTAATTTTATAATTTCTACTCATTTTCATGATATTATATTTTCATCATAATTTATTTCAAAATTTTTGGAGCTCTTTTTTTATTTTAATAAAATCCAAAACCACAATTTATAGGTAAAAATGAACTTGTTGACTTATACATGTATTTAATATATCTAAATTAATTTATTAAAATCCCTAAAAATTCACATAAACTTTATTTATTATTCTAATAATTAAGAAAATATAAAATTATTTATTTATTAAATTAAAAATCCAAAACCTGTTTATCTATACTTATTTATTAATATAATATTTATATTTCGTATTATAATTATTTTTATAAAAAGTAATTATTCCATAATTTACATAATTAAATTATTTACATTACTTGTTTTTATACCTAATTAAAATAACGTTATTTATTATCTATTATTGAATTAATAAGATATTCACACATCTGGCCACCCAAGTGCTGACACGTGTCGGCACCTGGTGCATCTTCTCCAAGAAGCCGGTTTTACCTTCTGTTTCAACCGGCCATCTTCAACCATTTTTCCTGCGCACTCTACAAATCCTTAAGGCGATCTAAACCCTTGAAAATCTCCTAACAACCCACTCACTCGGCCACCCTTGGATCAAACTTGAAGCCCACGAAATCTCTCTATAAATACCCTCAAAGTTGGAGGATTCCAACTAACTTTTCCATAACCAACTGAGCTACCAGATTCAGTGGCTGATCACCTCTCTTCCCAGCCTTGCTCCGCCTGCACTGGAGGTGACAGCTTCGGCCAAGGAGGACTGTGTGGAAGAAGGATCATCGGGGAGGAGTTCCAAGGCGTCAACTCCGCCTTTCATCGTCACCGCGTGTGCGTGGAGCTCCGGGAAGCCGACCCATCGAGCGACGACAACAGAAGTTCTATACCCTGCAACTTCACAGGTACTCATCCATTTTCGCAATTTTCTTTCTCGTTATTCGTGCCATGATTAGTGTGGTTAAGCACGTCATTAGGATGCTTAATCCTTCATCTTAAACGCACATTCAACGTCAACAACCCAATCGTTTCACACTCAGACCAAATCGCATCTCTTTTTCTTGTTAGTTCTCATGCACGGTTCATTAAGACTGGAAACACAATTTTGATCTTGCATAAATTTAATTTGCTGGCCGATTTCTCCGTAAATCGAGCATATATCTATTATCTTTGCATATCCATCTACTTTTTGGAGCGATTTCGAGTCATCTAGAGTTCTTGATCATCACGTAATTCATGTTCAAATAAGGAGCAACAAACCATATCAAACTCGGGAGCAGTGAGATCATCGTCTTCGCCGACCGATTCCCATCCCTCTCCGCCACCTCCAGCTGTATTCACCTGTAGGTGAGCTCGAGGGGTGGAGGAGTCACCCCTCTGGCCCAACAAATGCCTAAGCTTCATCACGATCGACGGAAAGAATTCGGAGAAAACAGAACCATTGCTACCTGTGTCAACCGCCTGAAGAATAGCTCAAGAACATCGGTGTACAGTTTGTTGACACGTGGAAGGCGTGAACGGCTCAGATCGCGCCTGACTTTCTAATCCTGGTCGTTCAATGCGAAAGGGTGTTTGTATCTTAAATCCGGAAGACTTCCAAAAATTTCAGGCCGCCTCCAACATTTCCAGAAATTACTTTTAGGTCCCCGTGCGGGACCTAAAGGTAAACTTTCATATTTTAGTTACAATTCAGTCCCTGTCCGTGGACTTAACTGCAGTACTTTATTAGTTTTTCTTGCATTTCTACCCCTGTACTGCAAGGTGATTTTGGACAAATTTTCTACACTATTTTTCCTGGAACTTTTTAGGGTAGTTACACAACTACCACAGCGAGGTTTTTTAAGTAGTTTTTGTATGTTTTCGTCACTTTTTCATCGTGTTTTGATTTGTTGAATATCGCTTCTTGTTTTTTGTGTCTTTTTTTGAGCTCGTTGCTTGCTCGATTTACCTATTATATAAAATCACCTATTTCTCACATATTATATTGTAGATAAATTGTTTAAAAATTATAACTTTGAAAAATTAAATAAAAATTGAAAAAACTAAAACCAAATAAAAACTTAAAAATCTCCTCGTTTCGAGAAGAGATAAAAAATTAGAAAAAGATACTTTTTCCTCAAAAATCAAGATAACCCTATTCTGCCTTCTTGTGTTCGACCCAGGCACACTTACCTAGCTAAATAAATAGTGTAAGGTTTAAAATAGGAGAGAAGCTTATTAATTCACCATTTATCTCTCTCTCTCTCTCCTATTTTAAAGCCAAACTTTGTTTGATCGACTAGGAACTCTTTGCGGTTCTCTACACCGACAACACATTCATTTCCTTAACCGCAATCAGATTCGAGACCCATCAATAGCTCACGAAATCTGTGTGAAATAAAGGAAAATAAGATGATGAAAAACAAAATTGGTGATGTCCTCCACGTGCACTGGCACTTGGCGAAACAGACCCCGCAACAAATGATTGTCCTTTTACAAGAGTTTTTAATTACCAAAATGCTAAATTAAATTTAAGTATAATGCTCCAAATGATGGTCTTCATAGAATCTTCTTTTCCTCCTTTTACGCTCTCCTGCATCTTCGAGAAGAGTCTAGCCGCCTCCTCTTCACTAGAGTGCACCAGTGCTCATAAGAAAGCCGTTCCAGATCGCCAGGCCCTCGCAAGAAAAAGGAAATGAAGAATGTGTAAGAGACACACGTATAAAATTATGAGTAGGAAAAATAAATTAGATATAGCGAATATGAATAATGAAAGAATGTAGAAGAATATACAAAATTTACAACCAAAAATAGTAGGTCAAAAGAGAAACCTATCTACCCTCGTCGTGCCTCCCCGACAATGGTGCCAGTTTGCTATGTAGGGTTTTCTCAGGGGGTTTTATTTGTGAAATAAATGTGCAAATATTTGCAACCTAACCAATCCCTCAACAAAAAAATTTATTTTTCTCAAGCCAAATTATGTACAAAAATGTAGCAAGAGAATCTACTATTTAATTTACCTATATAATAAACAGGATCGAACTCAGAGAGGCTACAAATCTTGAGGGTTATTCAAATAATCGAAAAATCAATTAAAAGAGAAAGGAATTCAAATGCCAGCTAACTTGGTTTTTGTAGGATTTTTATATTTATTATTTTTTTTCATTTCTTTTAATTTATTTTTTTTATATTTTTTCTTTCTAATTTTTAATTTTTAATGGTTTTTAATTTTGCAAATTCGTAATTTTAAAAGAATAATTTTAAATAAGCTATATACAAAAATAGAGAATGGCTATTTTTTGGATTTTTCAAATATATCAAAAATGCTTAAAAAAAGTACAAGTAAAATCATTTTATGTATTACTATTAGAGATTTTGCTATTTTTAAGGATTTTTAAAATGAATAAAAATAGGGAATAAAACAAACAATTAACGTACAAAACTATTTTACCATTTAAAAATATAAAATAAACTCAAAATACACTGGATTTACTTTTCTTAAAACTATAATGAATTATCTACAAACATGAAGTGGAATCACTTTTTTTGTATTTTTCTATAATTTTCTGCTATTTTTTAAAGTTTTTTAGTGTTTTGTAATTTTTTGAGTTTTAAAAATAGTTAATGCGTGAAATTTTCATAGAAAAATATATAAAAATAAAACTATCCATTTTTGTAGAATTTTTGACATAATATTTGATTTTTTTATTGTTAAACCGTGAAAAATGTAAAGTTTTTTTTAAATAATAACAAACAAGAATAAAATGCAATGCAATTTTTTTATAATTAAGAGGCACATGATAGAAATATAACAAATCTTTTCTAGAATTTATTGACCATGAAAAATATTAATTTAAATAAGGAAAGTATGCAAAATAAATGTCTGGAATTACTGGATTAGAATGGAATTATTTAAAGTCTCTGCATTAAAATATAACAGGAAATAAAATGCGGAGGAAATTTCGCAATTTACCCAGATGGTGCATGCAAGGCGTGTGCTTGGAAATTGGCGATGACTTTATTGCGATTCTATGAAACTCAATTGTGAAATGACAATTTTATCAAAATAATATTACTAGGGTTTGTAAGAGCTTCCTGTTCGTTCTGTTCCACGTCCACGCCAAGGGAAAGGGGGTGCCACCCCTCCCTCTTCTTCTCGCCCAAGCCGCTGCAGGCAGATGCTGGTGGTTTGGATCTCGTGAGGTCTTCGAGTCAGATGGTGATGCATCGAACACTGAAGGATCTCGCTCAACAGATGGTGATCAGGGCATCAATATCCAGGCAGAAGAGCTTCTCGTGCGGATGTGCAGGTGGTTGGGTTCACGACGGCTGGTGGAGATGATGGGTCTCAGGTCAACAATGAGCGGTGGACCTCGCGGTGGGGAAAACACGCACCCTCATGCGGTAGTTGGGTGAACGGACGTCGGTGGAGATGGACGTTGGCACAGAGGTACATGCTGAGAGGTGGGCGTCTACAGATGGGTCGGGCTGCTCCAAGCACGGGCAACGGGATTGACAGTGGATCTGTGGTGGCAGAAGGACGAGGAGTTGGGCCTCTCGAGTTCTGAACGTCGGTGATGGTGGAGGGGCTTCTTCACGGTAGATCGTGTGACGTGGATGAGAGCGGCAGGCACCGCCTATAGGAAACACTGACTCAAGCATGACGACTCAGTTAAAAAATAAGAAAATGTGAATGGTTTTTAGATCCGGCGAAATGGATGGATGAATCCGAGATTCCGGCCACCATATGTGATCAGAGTTGTGTGGTTGCATGAGGTAGAATGAAGCGACGAGATCGAGAGAATTGAGATGGAAGATCGGATCGGATTCAGATCAAATCATGATGATGAAATATTAATAATTAATTATGATTAAAAACTACAATCTAAATTTAAAAAAATGACAATGAAATTAAAATCGTAAAAATTAAACTACGATTAATCTGGATGAAAAATGAGAAACTAAAAATGGATCTCACCATGAGAGCGGATGGAATGTCGTGATGGCCTCCACGAGGACCGACTCGCTATCACCGGATGGCTCGGAAGCTGGGCACCTCTCTACGACAAGAATACTCCTGATGAATAGGCCCCTCTCGCCAAAGATTGATCAAAAAATGAGGGAGAGGAGACCCATTAAAAAGAAGAATAAATCAATAAAGGAGAATATGTACACAAAAGAAGGTATTTAGTGGTTGTTTAAATAAAATAAATAAATAAATAAAAATGAAATTCAGAATTAAAAAAATTAATAAAAACAATTAATATAAAAAAATTAATTATCCACCTTAATGGTGGCCATTTAAGGCAAATATTCAAATTATATACAAACAACATGTTTTCAAATTAATTTTAATAAATAAATTAGATTTTCAAAAATATATTAATTTATTTAATTAATGTTAGATTTTTTGGGGTGATTTTTATATAAGGTGGTTAATTACATACATATCATATATACATAGGGTACATTATACCCATGTACAAATAAGGATTTTTTTCATTTTTTGTTTAAATTACTGTAAACAATATTTATAATTACCAAAAATAAAATACGTATAATAAAAACTAAAAAATACAATAAATAATAAATAAATGGTTTAACTGTAAAAACCACCCCAGAAAATCGACTTTCAAACCATAACTCCAAAAATTGTGAAATCACTGCCATTTTAAAGATAATTTGAGTTAGATTAAATTTGAGTTCATATGGAGCCGGAATTGGTCTTTCAATTACCGCTTTATGATTTTTTCCTAGTGTGGTTACTTTTATTCTGTACATGATTTTATTTTGCAATTATTTTTATTATTTAGAAAACATTTTAATTTATAACTGTTGTTTGGAAAAATATTTAATTTATGGTCAATTTGTGGACAAATAATATAATGTAAGTTTTATACAAATATACATAGAATAATAAAAAATGAAAAGTATTTACAAAACACATTTTTTTGGATTTCTTGATTAAAATCCCTATCTCCCCCTACATTATTCCCGGTCGATCAGGTTAAGTCTTGACCTTATCTAGGGGTTTGGGTCAGCCTATTTCTATTGCATATATACAGTCTTTTATTTTCTTTATTTTTCCTCTATTTATTTATTTATTTTAGGTTAAAATAGTAAAATATGTACAATATTTACACACATATGTGATTTGTAAGAACATTAATTTAGTAATATATACAAGTGTTTTAAAGGGGATTTTAAGCTAAAATAAATGAATAACGATAAAGAAATGTAGATTCATCAGGTATCAATTTCATGGGTCCATTGTGGAACATTCAAGGTTTCGAGTACGTCTCTCTTGATGTCGATTATGTTAGTCGATAGGTGGAGGATATCCCCGCTCGAGCCGCATACAATCACACCGTCTGTCAATTTCTCAAAGATAACATCATTTCACAGTCCATGATACCAAAGATTCTGATATTTGATGCGGGAAGCTATTTCATTAATAAGAGGTCAAGCTGGCAAATGGGTACAACATTGAACATCATGTCACATCTCCTTACCACCCACAAACTAATGCATTGGCTCAATGCTCGAACATGGAGATCAAAATGATTTTACAGAAACTTGTGTGTCCTGATAGAAAGAACCGGTCACGATTACTTGGTTCGGTTCTTTGGGCTTATCGTATGACATACAAATCTCCTTTAGGCATGTTTCCCTACCACATGATGTACGGTAAGCCATGACATTTGCTTGTGGAACTCATTCATAAATTAATATGGGCGGTCAGTATATGCAATATGGACAGAGAGAGACGATAAGTATAGAAACGTTGACCTAATTAAACTATTAGAATTGAAAGACTATGAATGTGACAACAACCTTTTATTCAAAGAAAAAGTCAAGAAATGGCACTATAAGAACATCAAAAGAATGAATTTCGAGCCCAAAAAGAAAGTGTGATTGTTTGATGTAAAGTTAAAAATGTTTTCAGGAAAATTGAAAAGCAAATGGTAGGACCATTCATTGTAAAAAATGTGCGTGACAACAGTAACATTGTCTTATCAGGCTTGTCATATTACACACAACCATTTGTAGTCAATAGTAGTTTCTGAAGCCATACCTTGAGCATGGCACTTTCCTGCCCATTGTCGATTCAGTTAATGTGATACATCAAGAAGAGCTCCCCGATGCTAAAGGATTAGCCATCTAAGAACACAAAAATTTCTTTTCTTTTTCTTCTTTTCTTTTCCTCTTTTCATTTTCTTCTTCCAATCACTCATTTATCCATTCCATCACTGTTATACTTAGAATGTGCTTCATCCTAAGTATATGGGGGTCCCTCATCTGTCTCCCAAGTTGTTGATAATTCTTTTCTATACATAGGGCATCTTTACCCTAAGTATTAGGGGAGACAGGTCAGGCTGATGATTTTGTACATTCTAATCCTCGATCATCCCCAGTTTATGCACAATCCTCTATACTTAGGATTAGTTAATCTTAAGAATAGGGGATAATTGACTTCAAACTGTTCAATCATTGTAGTATAGACTTTTCTATACTTAGCACGAGTTATGTCTTCCTTTATGCTCTTTGATCACTATGTGGACATAGTTCGAGCTAAGTATAGAGGGGTCATATATATAAGAATATTTACTTAGCCATATCTCGTACTTTTGTATTTTAAATAAATATGTCTAAAACATTGGGTAATTGAATAAAAAACACTATATTCCTAAAAAATTTGCACATACCACTAATACGCTAACTCTTTTTCTTTTTCAAAAATCCCATAAGAATTTGTAAAAATTCCAATTTACCAAAAAATCTCTAAAACTTCTAAAAATATCATAAAAAGATCAAAATCAGAAAATATCATCACACAAAAATTTTCTACCTTGCATTGTTTAAGCATTTTTTTAATGATTTTGATAATTAAACAAGTCCAAATAAAATCTAAAGATTTGGGATTGGTATATAGTCCTTAATCCACTTAATTTTAGAGGAACTTGTTATGGACTGCAATTAAGATGCCTTAGGTCACTATGACTTAATTCTTTAGGCACCATGAGACTGCATTCATGAGTCATTTCAATGAGTCTATATAAAACCTTTCATGTCATTTGAGACCTCCCATGTAGCACATAGCTCATCTGAGATGAGTTGTTGAAACATCTTGAAGTCTGAGTTGGGACAATACTAGGCCACTTCATCAAGGGTGTCTCAGGAACCATTCTTTGGGACTACCAAAATCGGTACATCAACCCTCTTTTCTTCTGGTAGCATGATCATCTATTGACTAGAGACTGGATTGAAATTAAGCTTCGATTGAGGAATGGTTTGCTAGCATAATTTCTCTAAGACTGAAAAACATGGGCAAAACAAAATATTATATATTCTTCAGGGTCAAATCAATACTGAAGTGCAATATCAAACAAAGAAGCACAAAAAAGAAGCCTACACCAAAAAACTCGAAAAAAATTAAGCTTCCAAAAAAGGCCTGCTTCTTGGTGAAAACTTGGTTACACTAGCCATCAAGGAAATATGACTACACTAGTCAGTTTCCACTTCTTTTACCTTTCTTCTAGCTTCTCCTTAATTCGTTTTGCACTACCTAAACTCAGAAAGAAAATATTCATCACCCCGATGATGAGCTACTAAAGGAGGAGGCGACTGGATAGTTCAACAATTTCTTTAGCAAGAGCTAACACAACTCACACACATGGTAACTATCATTTATGGTTACAAAAGTATGCATCTTAAAGCATAGATTTAACTAGACCATTGATTTGAATGGGATAGAGGAGCATGGAACCTAAGGGATCTTGAGTCGCAATTCCTAACCAGGACATGGTTTCAGCACATTAACAATTCAAAGGTCTTTACTGATCTATAAACTTCAAATTTGTGAAGACAAGTTTTAAAAGTCATAATCATTCTACTTTCTTTATTTTCCTTTTCTTTATTTCCTCTTTTGCATCACTTATTCTCCTAGTAAGTGTTTGCTAGGGACTAGAAATTGTAAGTATAGGAGGGTAATGAATACCTATTCTTTCACCTGTATTTAAATACAAAATATATAAATAAATAAAATAAAAGAAAAATAAAGTAAGTATTGTAAATACTTACTAACCCTAAACCCTGAGACTAGATCGATGTTGACTTGGTCAACAAGGAATAAAGTAGGGAGAGATAAGGGCAAACAAATATAGACAAAAAATGACACAAACACCTACAAACCCTATGATTTGGGCTCTAACTTTAGTATGCACGTCCTTACCCACTTTGTCTGGAGGTAATAGCAGCGTACAATGATGGGGTTGATCTCCAGAAATGCGAAATTAATTTTAATCAATTTTTTTGGTCAATATTTATTAACAATACAAATTTTAAGTTAGATTATCACATGATTTAAGTCCACAAAACATGTCACGCCTAACGATCAATCCTGATTTTTGTTTGTCCTATGTTGTAAATTCAAGGGGAAGAGAGTCGAGAAAAACTGATGCAAACGATAAAATCAATGATATATGCCTGATTTAGAAGACTTATAGTGACCCTCATGTTCTGCGCGGGATGCAATACAAAATTGATCTTTTTTATGCTAAATGAATGCAATTTAAAGAACCACACCTAGCAGAAAGTTCTATGTAATGGGAAGAATTGATTTGAATTTGAAAAAGTTAGAATGATCTAAGGTGAAGATAGTCTTCTCCATTATCATTGTAAAGACAGTCTTCTCCATTATCACATGCATGTCGTCAGAAGATAATGTTGGGCTCGTCATGTATAGGACAATAAAATCCATAGGAAATTGCAAGCCCTGTTTGGTTACGATAGTATTCCTCATGATGCCTCTTGATCCCTTTACTAATTGATCTGCAAAATAAAGTATTGCTCATGATCTGTAAAGTGGGCCTAACATGAGTTTATTGAGTAGAGAAGATGGTAACAAATTAATCAAGGAACTATTATCTAAGGGAGTGTGATCGAATGCTTCATCGAAAATCTCACATCTGACATAGTGAGTACCTGAGTCTCTCTTTTTCTTGGGTAACGTATTCTGAATAGCGCACGAAGTAGCCTTCGTCAAAACATGTTTCTCAAGTAGTGGCATGCTTTTCCTAAGTGTGGAAGAATTGATCTGAAACTGCTATTTAAGTGTAGGAAAATGGCCCGAGGAATCCTGAAGTGTAATCTTCAAAAAGATGTGATCTTTCAATAATCATTCTATTTTTGGAGTTATATCATTTTTTTGTTCATTTTATTTCCTTTACTAAATAAAGCATTTGGGAAAGAAACAATTTCATAAATAACAAAATTCTTTTCTATATTCACATCATCACAAAAGGAATCGGCATGTACATTGGGAGTCTGAGAAGTATGCAAAAAATACTCGAATAAAGGTAAAGAAATAGAATCGTCTTGACTGTCCGTATGCCATGGCATGATATAATCATTCGAGTTGCCTATGTCCATATTAAATGTTTCTACATTGCTCCCCTGAATAGCATTATCTTGGACATCAGGATGATCCTCGTGGTGATGGTCCTCCTCCTCAGCATTAGAATGTGAATGCACATCATCATGAAACAGCTCTCATTCCTCATCATCATGTGTCGTCTCCTCCTCTATATTAGGTGCTCGTGGATGGCTACTTCTGTTGAGATGAATGAAGTTAGATAAAATTTCGGGAAAAGTGACCATACTTGTAGCTGTCTCTAGCTGATCTAGATGTGGACTCTTGTTGTTCTGATTCATCAGAGGGTTGTGCTGGGAGAGGGGTCGTGGGCATGGCTAACTTATCCAGACGATGGTTAAACCTCTCCATCTTTGTCCTATGTGTAATCTAAAGTGTGCCAATCATATCCATTATCTAGTTCAGTATCAGTGACTATGCAGATAAATCTGGCTCAGTGGGTTGTCCTTGGCTCTTTTCTCTCTCCTACCTAGAAGTGTGCTTTAGCTGTGGTGTATATGGATGAAGGGATGTCTGAGGTATAATAAAAGAGTGTTGCTGATAGTGGTGATGATATGAATGTGGATGTGTAGCTGGAGACTGATAAACATGTGCTTGTCTTCGATATTTATGATGGTCAGACTACTATTGTGTATATGGCTATCGGTTCTTAAAGTGTGCATGTCCAGGTTGTAGATGAATCTGTTGTAGCCTCTGGTGTATGCTCTAAGGTGTAATATACGATAGTGATTGATACTGAACAAGAGTGTGCCATATATCATTGATCTCAAGAGCAGAGTAATGATCGACATCATCAAATGTAGGTATCGTGATCTGACTTTTGTCGACAATGGAAAAATCCTCATGTCAATCTAGTTGTGGGGGCTCACTGGAACATGCCATATCGCTCTGAACATACTAAATCTGGCACGTGGGAGGAGTAGAGAAAGACCTCCATGTAGGCAGAGAAGAAGAAGAGAGCGATTGCTGGTAGTGTAGCTAGAAATTGGTCACCTTATTCATCAGATAGCTCAACTTTTGTGCAAATGTTAGTCCAGTACTTGCTTCTGGATCACATCAACTAATGTATGTTTCTGACTAATAAATCTCATGTCAGATCGTGACTCAGAATCAGATATATGTGCCATATTTTGAAGATATCGTTGGTGTGGTGGTTGCGGAGCCTTATGAGTGCTTGAGTATAATCTACAACTCATGATATCTCTACCATCCGCTAAAAAATGTACCAAACAAACTTGGCATACCTATTTAAATATCTACTGCCACATGCGACATCTACTAAGCCCTGAATATCTGGCTAGAGTCCTCCAAAAACATTCTGCACTAGCACCTTCGAAGGTATCACACGATGATGCCATTTCTTAATCAAATCCTTGAATCATTGATGTTCTGTGTGGAACAACTCATGTGTATGTTGTGTGAAATTTGAAATTTGACTCCTCATCGCATTCATCCATCCTAGGGCAAAATACTTAGGCAGGAAGGTTGACTTGGCATCCCCCCATTTCAAAATCTCTCGCCTCAAATGATCCCGCCAATATTGTACCTTATCTACTAATGTGTAGGGAAAAGCCTTTGGGCATATAGCCTTCTGTGTAACTCCTGGATAGCTCGTCGTACGACATATCTTCTCAAACTGTTGCAAAAAGGTGAACGACTCCTCTAACAAGTTCACATGGAACATGGGAAGAAAACATATGAAGGTCAGTCTCAAATTGTATGGCCCTTGATTCAGTGGTAACCGAATCCAATGATGTAGCGTCCTACCTCCAGGTTCATACTCATCTCTCAAAGTAGCGGGAACCATGGCAGATGGTAGTGGGTTCCTGACTCCTGATCTTAACACAATGATACCAACTTTCTCATCCTGGACTCTAAATTGATCTCCAATTTGTGCATTCATCTGTTGAATGGTATCTAGTATCCCTATTGTAATATGAAGTATCTAGATTAGGTCTCTCATTAACGTGTCTCTCCTCAACAGGTCGCTCCTCAACAACTCACACATCGACTGGTGCCTTCCCTCTAACCATTATGTCCAATGAATCCTCTAGGATGGAAAATATAAGCACTCATTGAAAATGTGTAGGAGAAACAGACGAAAAGCTGAGATGAGGGTCTGCCTCGACTGAAGGGTAGGGAGGCGAGGGAGTCTCGGTCTGACGCTCTTCGTTACTAAGTGGGTCTTACTCGAGAAGAGGGTCGTGATGGATCTCAGAAAAATCCTAAACCTCGAAAATGTGGAGTTTAATACCTATTAAAAATTAAATACTAAAATATGCAAAATGATTTTTACAGAGCAAATTATGCGTGCAAATACAAATTTTTTTGGGCACAATATCAAACACTATTAACTCTATAATATATGATTTTTGGGGAATTTTTAGAGCAATGGTTAATCAATGGCAAATTTAAGAGCATATATGGGTAAAGTTCGCAATTTTCCACAAAATAATCTATTATTAATTAACCACTGATCACAAAAATATCTACAATATGTCACAATGTAGAGAATTAATTGACAAACAAAATGCTATTTTTGGTTTGATAAAATGAAGTCATGTAGAGGTCAAAAATCAATGGAGAACACAGGGGTATTTATGCAATATAAAATAAATAAAGGTAATGCATAACAAGGATTTACATAGTAAATGCCTATACCCCAGAGGGTATTTCTACAAAATTTCCACCAAGTCACGTGCATCGCACGTGACCTGGTCGGTGGGGAGTTTTGGCGCGAAAAGGAGAAGCTCCGGGGGGACTTTTATAAATTGCCCGAGGGGCACGTGCGCAGCACGTGACCCCCTGGGTTGATGTGATCCTAACGGCGTTCCCCCACCACGTGCCCCGCACGTGAGGCGGGGGCCTCGGGTCTGAGCCACGGCGATGCGGTGGTCGACGAGGGGCGGTCGAGGGCCGCTCCTGGTTGCGTGCGAAGGGCTGGAGTGGAGGCGTCTAGAGCCGATGAAGGCAGAGGTGGCGTTGTCGGCCGATGGCGCGGCGTCTTGGCGGAGCAGATGAACGTCGAAGTGCATCGGAGTTGGGGATGAATGGAGCAAATCTTCTCGTGAGCAGCTCGGAGGCGGAGCGATGAAGTCGATGGTGGCGGTGATAGGCTCGACAACAGATGTCGGAGCAAGAGCAACCGGATGGGGGCGATGCTGCAAAGAGGTAGAGACCTCAGATCTCGCCCAGTAGTTGGGAGTGTCGCCGATCCGATGCTGTCACCGCCGGAGGCGTAGCCCTTGTCTTCTGTGTGAATTGGCGGATGGGTTGGATGGGGGGGATGGTGAGGTCTTTTATAGGTCGTAAGGGACGGGGATGGTGATGGAGGGAGGTTGTGAGGATAGCGGAGGATGCTGCGAAGTGGTCGGCGCGGAGGAGATTCGTAGCGAGGGACATGGAGGTCGTTGAAGAGCGGCGGTTGCGGAGGGCGACGGTTGCGAGGGGGCTGCCTGAGGAAGACGACGGGTCAGCGGCCGTTCGATCAGCCATGATCGAACGGCTGCTGTAGCGCCACGTGGCAGCAGAAGGGGAAAGGGCGGAGCACATGCGGAGCACGTGCCTGGGAGGCACGTGCGACGCACGTGCGAAGGCTTTATTAATTACTTTTTTAAAAAGACGAATAAATAAAAGGGCTAAAAAACGTAGACACGTGGCAGCCTCAGGGACTGCCACGTGTCTGCACCAAAAAAATCGAAGATAAAATATTTTGTAAAAGCAAAAAGAAATAGTAAACGACCTCGGATCGAAAAAGTTCCTTCACAAAAAATGCTCGTCTCGATGAAATCTACAACTTTCATAAAGACATCAAAACCAAAATCGATCAAATGCACAAATTGAATTTTTGGGGTATCCCATATACATAGAATACCTAGATTTTTAGTTTTTGTAATTTTTTGTCATTTTTAAACGAGATAAAAAATCCGGAAAATATGGAAAAATCAAAGAAAAATAACGACATCTTAATCTTTTTTTTATTAATAAAGAAAATATGTACAAAAATAACGGGTCAAAAACCATTAAAATATACAATGTACAAAAGAGGCCCAAAACCCAACTTTCACATATGAGCTCTGATTCACTTGAACTTGGTCTTGATTTGAAGGTAATTGAATGTGCATTAGTTCAAAAGTGAGTAGGATCGTATCAGACACTGGATGGAGAAGATATGGGGCTTTTAGTCCGAAGATCCTGAAACTAGGGTTTGGGCTTTTGATCCACTTAACAAGGTTAGTGATTTTTTTATATTTTTTATTTATTCTTGTTAGTGATATGAACACAGTGGAGTGGTTTTGTGTCATTCGGAGTTAGCATGAAGGAGTTAAAAATCTTGGAAATTAGGCTATTTATAGGTCAACTTTGGCTTGGATTTTTGGCTTCTTATTTTTTGCAAAAATAATGGCTAAAATGCAATTCTTATGAAAAAATGCATGAATGCTAATTATGCAGAATACATGTATAAATGCTGATGATTTTGAGGGAATTGAGCTTAATAAATGAGACTTAGAGTGATGAATCCGAGATTCATCATCCCCCTATACTTAAACCATGCTTGTCCCTGAGCATCAAAAAGGAATGCCATGAGGTGAAATGAGATTGGGTTCCGTACCAAGGCTATGAGATGAAGGTGAAAATGAAACTAGACTCGACCTTTGGATTAATAGTGTGGCGGAACTTTTGTGAGACTTAGAATTTTAAAATCAACAGCCCTCAAGTTCTACACATCATTGTCACAATTTCAGCTCAGAAGTCATCTTAGATAAATCCTCTTCCCAAAGTATACCCTATGAATATTGAACAACCGACTCATGTGTGTGAAGGGTTTTAGCTCTTCCCATCCAGAATGTCGGACTACCATGCTCCTCTGCTCTCCAGTAACTCGTCCTCGGGGAGTCAGGTATTTCCTTCTAAGGTCTGTCGTGTTGTGTTCACAATCGAATTGGGGGGAGAAGATAGAAGAAGGGGAAAAGAACTGGAGGGTGGCCAATGTAGTCACCTCTCCTCGTGAAGCTGGCCAGTGTAGCCGAATCTCCACCAAGATCTGCAGGTTTCTGGAAGCTTGGACCTTTTTGGTTAGATTTTATTTGGTAGAATGCTTCTTTGTATTTGGAATTTTTGGTGGTTCTGCTTGGATCTTGTTGTTCCCCTACGGATATAAAATCTTTTTTTTCCGTACATTTTTTGGGGTCTTAGAAAAAATTATGCCCAGCCTTCCATCCTTTTTCCGAAGCTTTATTTCAACCCATACTCCGGTCTTTAGATTTCCACGCTACCAGAAAAGAGACTCAGACAGTCTTCTAACATCCCATCTGAGTTGAGCTAAGTGCATAGTGAGAGAGTACAAATTAATTCCCTATTCCAAAGTTGTACCCAGAATGAAGAGACTAGGTTAGACACTAAGAGTCAAACGCTGCACATTGTCATGTGGAACTTAAAGAATTAAGTCAAAAACCCGAAGTTTTTAAAATCCTATTTTATCGGTGAAGTTCCTCTGAAAGTTAGGTGGATTAAGGTCAAGTCCAGACCACTCTCGATTTCTGCTCACAACTTGGTTCAAAACCCAATGTCTTTTCATGTGAATGAATGCGATGCTGGATGAAGTGCAGGTGTGTGTAATGCAGAAACTTTTTTTTTTGTGAATTCTTTTAATACAAGGGATTTGTGGTGTGTTTTTTTGCATAAATGAAATAAGAAGCCATTTTTTTTCAAAACGTTTTGTGCACGGTTAGTGTTAGTAGCAAAACTCTTTTTCTTTTTATTTTAAATTAGTTACCCACCCCGTAAATACATATAGACTTACGTGAAAGTACGAGATATGGGTAAAATATATACAAAGTATATATACAGACCCCCTATACTTAGCGAGTGATGTGTTCTCAGAGCACAGGAAGCGTAAAGAAGGCATAGCTCGGGCTAAGTGTAAGAGAGTAAAAAAAAGAAAAGAAAAAGATGGATCAGAACACCCCCCTATACTTAGGCTGTGAACAATCTAAGTATAAAAGAAAAGAGAAAAAATGAGGCGGTCGGGATATGTTAATGAGGAGAGTATATACAGATGAGCATCGGTTCCCCCTATACTTAGGCTCTGGTCAGCCTAAGTATAGAAGAAGGGTGGAAATGGAGCGATCGGGAGATATGAGAAGAATGGTATGTATAGATGGCATCGGTCCCCCCCATACTTATGGCTTGACCTAAGTAGAGGAAGAAGCTATATAAGGATACCGATGTGGTCATGAGGGCGGGTGGGTAGCCGATGAGTAAGGCGGTTTTCGGCTGATCTTCTTGTGAGCCTGCGGTGGGAGATCGTAATGATGAGACGGAGATGAAGCATATGATTCCCAACTATGATCAGTGTCATCCTTAGAAAATCATGATGTATAATAGATGAAGTGTTTGAGTCAGATGAAAGATATCCATCATCAGAGTTATCCTCAGAGGAATAGTATTTGAAAGTGGACATACTCCAAGTATTCATGTCTTTTTGTTTCTTCAGTTGTTTTCTCAAAATTCGTTCCTTCTTGGGGGTCAAGCAGTTTGTCCTCAGATGAATACTCAGAATCACCGGTCTCAGTCAGCTCATACGAAATAATTCCAGTGAACTTGAAGAGGGTAGGAGCATCAGCTTTGGATGAGTAGTAGTTCAGAACGGGAGTTGTCCAACGAGAATTGAATTTTAGATCCTTACGAAGATATGTCTTTAGAGCTGCCGAACAGATTTCACTCATGTAGACTACCTTTTCCGAACCTGATGAGGGATCATCAGCTGATTCCTCTTCCGAAAGGTCAAAGGTGACTTTCTTTTTCTTGTTTCGTAAAGGTGTCGGTTCACTTGAGTATCCAGATGAATAGCCATTGGAATTCTCCTTAGTCGGTTTTTGTTTTGTTTGTTTATTCTTGATCTTCTGAATGTTGATGCACTCTCGATTTGGGATGATTTGGTCCAGGTATTCAGAGAATGTTGCTCCAGGGTGCGACCATGCATATGTTTCAGGATCGTAGTAGAAGGATTTGTCTATTTTGAGATCTGCAGGAATTGAAATATTGGGGAGAGTCTCTAAACCAATAATCTCATCAACAACTGCTATCTCAGGTGTAGCATCGGGGTTGGGCTCTTCTACCGCTTTATTGTTACGGCTGTCGGGGACTTCGTGGGTTGCCTTAGAAAATCGTGGTTCCTCAAAGACTGGGTTAGATCGAAGTGCTTCCAATGCTGTGAAATTGATTTCCTGAGTTTCACAATCAATAATTACCTTATCCAATGCTAAGAATGGCTTTCCGAGAATGATTGGAGACTGAGTAAATTCTCCTTGATGCTCAATATCAATGATCGTGAATTCTACTTTGAACGAAGCACCTTGGAATTTCATGATGACAGAAATGATTCCTCTCGGTCGCTTTATCGATCGGTCTACCAATTGAATAATCTCTTGTATCTTCCGAATCGGTCTGAGTTTAAGTTCGCGAAATACAGAGGTCAGGAGGATATTGATCGTTGAATCGTCATCAATCCGAGCAAGGGTGAAAATCGTGTCTTTGATTACACAGTCAAATCTGGGCAACTGCTTCACTATGCGGCTCTTAGTTTTTCTCCTCAACACCAAGGAGGAGGCCATTGACAAGATATGTCTTTCGGTCTTTGTTCTAATCCTGCCTAACTTTTTCATAGTTAATTTTTCCATTAAAAATCTTTTAAGAACGAGGAAGTGTTCAATGGCATGTAGAAAGGGAAGTTCAAAAATCAATTTCTTTCCTAGTCTTCCCGTAAAGCAGGATCCAAATTCTTCAGAACTTCTTCAGTTTCAATTTTTATGTATTTTTCTGGATTTTCAATTTTTTGGTGTTTTTAAATATTCCAATTTTTTGGTATTTTCTGTGTGGTGTGTTGATGTGGTGTGTTCCTCAGATGAGCAGGGGTTCAGATGTTCAGAGTGGGAGTCAGATGCATAGTCATTTCTAGGGGAATAATATGCAGAGGTGTCAATGTCAGGATCGTCCCCAGGTTTCTGAACATCCTCAAAATTTTCAGCACGAGATTCAATCACTTCCTCATTCATTTTTATGTCTGATCTCCCATAAAATAAACTGAGTCGGTCAGTAAAATTTCCGAATTTTCCTCCATTAATTCAAATTTCTTATTTATCATCGAAATATTATCCTCAAAATTCTGTTCATGATCAATCATGGGAGCAATCGTTGTGTGTTCGATAATTTCATCTTCCATTATCCCGTTTGTGCTGAGAGGAGAGTTTCTTGGAATATTCGATATATGATCATTATTTTCTGAAAATTTCTCCTCAAAAATTATGGAAGGAGGTTGCTCATATGTTTCAGGCATGTGCAGTTGGTCTGAGTAGAGTCCAATCCTTTGATTGGTCAGACCTTGACGATGTGGAGTCATCATACAGGGTTTATGTGTTATTATATGGTCAGTCCAGTCCTCTGTATGAGTATCATGTCTGAAGAGGGGTTTGTCATGGTCAATCCAACATTGATGATCATTAAGTGTGGGTCTTTCCATTTGGGTTTGGTTTCTCGGCCAGGAATAAGATGGTTCAGTCCAAGATGGTAGATGGTTATGTGTGGTCAGATGATTCAAATAGAAATTCAATGAGGATGTCGAATTCATCTGCGGGTGAAAGTCTCCCGCAAATGTTGGAGGATTATTGAAAGAAGAGGATTTAGTTGATTTGGGCCTAACCGAGACAAATTCATTTTCATAGTATAGCTCTGATGGATTTTCAGATAAATGTTCGGTCATTTTTGAAAGAGCTGGAAGAAATGAGGGGTTGGGTCTGCAAGAGTTATTGGATAAGAGTTCCATGATGAGGTTTAAATCAAGAAGGAGAGAGATGATTTGCGCATGATAGTCAAAAGAAATTTTATCAAATGTGCGGCTATTGATCTTCGAAATCGGTTCACGCACACCAATGCAAACATAATTCAAACCCCAGGTTCACCAACGCACACAATGAAGCTGTAAGAGTTCGGCTATTATCTTTTCAATTTTAGTTGGTGATAAATCAATCTTGGCAACAATTTAGCGAGCTGTTAGATGCTGAAATTTCGGATTTGGGATCTAGCCTTAAGTGTCGTCTCTCGCTCACTCAGTAAAATAGAAACATCCAAGGTCGGTGTTGTTCTCCCGCAGAAATTCTTGATTTAGGGTTATTTTGAAATCGGCTATATTTAGCAGTCCAATTTTTATTAGGTGATCACTAAAGAATTTAAATGAGCACAAATACATGTCTACCGTCTCGTCCCAATTTCCTTTAGAATTATGTGATAAAACAAGAGGGAGAAATTCGGGAAAAGCCGATGCACACGGAAAACTATGATGAATGCTCAGTTAGAAACTTACAGTGAATCCTCGCATACTTCATGTGGGATGCAATACAAGAATTGAAATTTATTCTATATGAAATGCAAGCCGATGAAAACCCGCACCTAAGCAGAAAGTTCTATTAGCGGGGAAGAATTGAGTTAAATTTGTCTAAGTTGAACGATCTATGTGCGTCTCAATTAAAGTGCAGTGTGGCCTTAGATCCTACGAGCACAATCAAAAATTAAAATGCTCTGAGAGCCGTATGTGCAGGTCTATCCTAATCGCCACTCAAGTCGGGCCCCACCTTCACTGGAGAGTGAAACAGGCCACGACACACCACAAAAGAGTTCAAGGTCTTTTTACACATGTGAGAGTCCAAACGGACACCGCTATTAATAAGCAGAAATTGAAATTTGCAGAAATTTAAAACCTAGACTCTACGCTCTCTCACGACTCGACTTTATCTTAAATTAATTGCGGCTTTTCGGATGTCGGTGAAGATGCATCGGTTTCTTGAAAAACCGCTCCACGTATGCCAGGTACCTCACAAGAAAAATAAGAGAGAGAATATCAGAGAGTGACTCAAAAATAAATCAAAAATAAAATAAGCAAAATAAATGTTGAAAAATAAATGCAGGAAAATTGGAATTTACAATGAAAAAATCTGGGGTCAGACTACCCGAATGCGAAAAACCGAACAAGAAATTTCAAAACACAAAACTAAGTTATTTGCCTCCCCGGCAACAGCGCCATCTGACGGATCCGATAATCACGGCTTTAAAAAGAGATGTTTTTATTTTGTTCGTGCTAAAAATTAATGTGTCGTTCGTTGTAGGCGGCGATCGAAATCGGTCAAGAAATAACCACAAAATTTAATCAATTTTTAATCAAGTGGTTTTATGTTTATTTTACTTGAGCAAGTCCCAAGGTCAATTATAAGGAGGCAAAGGAACAACCTAGAATTATGTCTATCAAGATTCGTGCACAGTTTTCGAGGCGGCCTTTTTTTGGAATTTTAATGTAAATAAGGGATGCAAGATGCAATTTCGGCCTATTTTAGGGACTAAAATGCAAATTACATTCAAATGATGTCCGAAACATATGAAACATAGAAACAATGTAAAATATGATGAAATAAATGCAGTATATTTTTTTGGAATTTTTGGATGCAATGTGAATTTTTTATGAATTTTTAAATGCAAACAGAATGATTTTCAATATTTAATTATAATAAATACTAAACCTACTTGTTTTCGAAGGATAAAATTATTTAAGATCTATCACTAGGAGATGGATCTCAGAAAAATCCTAAACCTCGAATATGTGGGGTTTAATACCTAATAAAAATTAAATACTAAAATATGAAAAATGATTTTTATAGAGCAAATTTTGCATGCAAATGCAAATCTTTTTGGGCATAATATCAAACACTATTAACTCTACAATATGTGATTTTTGGGGAATTTTTAGAGCAATGGTTAATCAATGGCAAATTTAAGAGCATATATGGGTAAAGTTCGCAATTTTCCACAAAATAATTTATTATTAATTAACTAATGATCATAAAAATATCCACAATATGTCAAAATGTAGAGAATTAATTGACAAACAAAATGCTATTTTTGGATTGATAAAATAAAGTCAAGTAGAGGTCCAAAATCAATGGAGAACATAGGGGTATTTATGCAATATAAAAATAAATAAAGGCAATGCATAACAAGGATTTAAATAGTAAATACCTATACCCCAGAGGGTATTTCTGCAAAATTTCCACCAAGTCACATGCGCTGCACGTGACCTTGTCAGTGGGGAGTTTTGGCGCTAAAAGGAGAAGCTCCGGGGGGGACTTTTGTAAATTGCACGAGGGCCACGTGCGCAGCACGTGACCCCCTGGGCTGATGTGAGCCGGACGTCGTTCCCCCACCACGTGCCTGGCACGTGAGGTGGGGGCCTCGGCTCTGAGACCCAGCGATGCGGTGGTCGACGAGGGGCGGTCGAGGGCCGCTCCTGGTGGCGTGCGAAGGGCTGGAGTGGAGGCGTCTGGAGCCGATGAAGGTGGAGGTGGCGTTGTCGGCCGATGGCACGACGTCTTGGCGGAGCAGATGAACGTCGAAGTGCGTCAGAGTTGGGGATGAACGGAGCAAATCTTCTTGCGAGCAGCTCGGAGGCAGAGCGATGAAGTCGATGGTGGCGGTGATAGGCTCGACGACAGATGTAGGAGCAAGAGCAGCCGGCTGGGGGTGATGCTGCAACGAGGCCGAGACCTCGGATCTCTCCCAATAGTTGGGAGCATCGCCGATCCGACACTGTCACCGTCGGAGGTGTAGCCCATGTCTTCTGTGTGAATTGGCGGATGGGTTGGATGGGGGGATGGCGAGGTCTTTTATAGGTCGTAAGGGACGGGGCTGGCGATGAAGGGAGGTTGCGAGGATAAAGGACATTGCGGAGCGGTCGGCACAGAGGAGGTTGGTAGCAAGGGACGCAGAGGTCGTTGAAGAGCGGTGCCTGCAGAGGGAGACGGTTGCGAGGGGGCTGAGGAAGACGACGGGTCAGCGGCCGTTCGATCAGCCATGATCGAACGACTGCTAGTGCGCCACGTGGCGACAGAAGGGGAAAGGGCGGAGCATGTGCAGAGCACGTTCCTGGGAGGCACGTGCGACGCACGTGCGGAGGATTTGTTAATTAATTTTTTTAAAGAAGAATAAATAAAAAGGCTAAAAACGCAGACATGTGGCGGCCTCTGGGGCTGCCACGTGTCAGCACCAAAAGAATCGAAGATAAAATACTTTGTAAAATAAAAAAGAAATTATAAAGGACCTCGGATCAAAAAAGTTCCTTCACAAAAAATGCTCGTCTTGATGAGATCTCAATTTTCATGAAGACATCAAAACCAAAATCGATCAAATGCACAAAGTGAATCTTTGGGGTATCCTATATACATAGAATACCTAGATTTTTGGGTTTTGTAATTTTTTTGTCATTTTTAAACCAGATAAAAAATCTGGAAAAATATGGAAAAATCAAAGATAAATGACGATACCTTAATCTATTTTTATTGGATTTTTATTAATAAATAAAATATGTACAAAAATAACGGGTCAAAAACCGTTAAAATACACAATGTACAAAGAGGCCCAAAACCCAACTTTCACATATGAGCTCCGATTCACTTGAACTTGGTCTTGTTGTGAAGGTAATTGAATGTGCATTAGTTCAAAAGTGAGTAGGATCAAATCAGACACTGGATGGGGAAGATATGGGGTTTTTAGTCCAAAAAACCTGAAACTAGGGTTTGGGTTTTTGGTCCACTTAACAGGGTTAGTGATTTTTTTTGTATTTTTTATTTTTTCTTGTTAGTGATATGAACACAGTGCAGGTGGTTTTGTGTCATTCAGAGTTAGCATGAAGGAGTTAACAATCCAGGAAATTTGGCTATTTACAGGTTAACTTTGGCTTGGATTTTTGGCTTCTTATTTTGTGCAAAAATAATGGCTAAAATGCAATTCTTATGAAAACATGCATGAATGCTAATTATGCAGAATAAATGCATAAATGCTGATGACTTTGAGGGAATTGAGCTTAATAAATGAGACTTAGAGTGATGAATCCGAGATTCATCAATGCACATCAAAAAAATGTGCAAAAGAAAGAAAAACACCAAAAAGTGGTGGGCTTGATAGAAAATGAAATGCTTGTAGGAGTGTATAGCCAAATAAAGCAAAGCTTATGTTACACCTTCTCATATCATGAAGCTTGCAATGAGAGACTTAGCTACACTGGTTGGGCTCCCAGGGATACGTGGCTACACTGGCCACAGTCCATTCTCTTCTTTTCCCCTCTTCTTGAACCGATTGAACTTGAACTTAGAAGGGAATACCATGCTCCTCGAGGAAATAGATGTTAAACTAGGGATTAGAGTTACCTTGCTGTGGGAGGTTGTTGCCTTGTCATGGAGCTACATATCACTTACACGGTACAAGAAAAGATTCATGGTCATTAGAGTTTCTGTATGTTGACTTATTCTAAGCTGGATTATTGAGGAGTCTTGACCATAGATTGGTGGAACGTAGAGATTGTTTAGTCTTAAACCTAGGTCCAAATAAGATTTCGACAAACTAATAATACAAAGGTCTGACTGAGCTCCATACTTTAATTTAATGAAGACAAGTTAATAATCAACCTTGATTCTCCTTCTTTTTCTTTTCTTCACTTTTTCACTTCTTTTTAAAATAAGTGTTTGCTAAGGACTAGTAAAGGTAAAGTATAGGGGGTGATGAATCCCTGATTCTCACTCTTTATTCTTTTAATTCAGCTATTTATCCTGGCAAAGCATCATGTAGATAGATGTAAATACAATAAGTTAGCATTCAACATGCATGTATTAACATTGCATAATTAGCATGTATTTGTGCAAAAATAAAAGAATAAAGGAAAAGAAAAAGGAAGGAGGTGTTCAGAATAAATACAGAGTGACACGAATCCCATGAGAAGGTCAAGCCTTGACCTGATCGCCAAATAAAATAAGTAGAGAGAGATAGGGCCTACACCATGTTGTACATATCACCTATGTAGATGGATAATTATATTTAATAAAATAAAAATAAAATATTTATTGTTACCTCCTTGTATATATTTCTAAAAATAAAACAAAATAAAATAAAAATCATAAAAATAAAATAAAAGTGAAAATAAAATCCTTTCTCCCGTGTACCAACTACATGTATATGTGTCTCATTCCCTATTTATACTATACTTGTAATTAATAATAAAAATAAAAATTATTTTATACTCCAAAAATTATGTTGTAAATAAATAAAATAAAAAATTGGGGTATTTTTTGTAAAAATAACAAAATACAAAATAATTGTACAATATACATAGGTATATTATACATGTATATAACACTATATATTGTATATACACTATTTTATTCTTCATAAAAATAATTAAAAATTACAAAAAATAGTTTGAAAAATAATAAGCATTTTTTTTATTTTATACACTTTTTATTTTGAATTCATTTATTATTTTTTATTGATTTTATAAATAACTTGTCAATCCCCATTTTCTGATTGGTCGGGATGGGGTGTGGACCGCGAGTCAACGCCCTCTTCTAGGCTTGACCCGACACGACCCTGTTCACCAGACCTACTTCTCCTCCTAGTCCAGCCCGACTACGGGCTCCTTCTGCCTCGAGATTTGGACCCGATTAAGCTCGTACATCCGATATCTTCACGGGTCCCTTGGATGATTCGGATCACTCTCGGGTTTCGCACTTTTCACCGATCCTTCTAGACCCTTGAGCATCCTATATAGTATCTCTTCCACCTACCTAGAGCCCTAGCTCATTCCTCTCTCCCACTTCGACCCCTAGCCACCTCCAGCTGAGTGACAGCTACTCAGAGAGACCCTTGGAGCTCGATTTGGTGCAGTGACAACACATCTCACCCTTCGTGGCAGAAGATCCACCGCGAGCAGCCTCCCCGTCTACCACAACGCGGTTGAGGCCATAACCTCAACGACCATTGTCGCCTGGAGTTTAGGAGTCCATACAGATCCTTAGGTATCAATCCTACCCCGTGCTTTTTGCTTTTGATTCCATTCATTCCAGCTAGCGTTGTCGCACCTCCACTTGCTCCGACCAGCCGGTCGGAGCCCCGATATCCACACCCATCCATTCAGATCGACTTGTCAGATCACCCTTCATCTTCTCATGCAACCTGATCACCCTACAACTCAACCATCGGGTTGAGATTAGGTTCGGTCTCCCTCCCTCATGTTCGCTGGAGACCCCAACTCAATTCCCCTCCATTTCTCTTGCTTCTCCTTGCAATAAACCCTCGCCGGAGCTACGCCTCCGAGCGTTCTTTCCCTTGCTGGCCTTGTCTTGCATCGAAGACCCCTATTTGGCCCCCGACTGCTCAGGTGGAGCAACTCCAGGCACTCCTCCACCGTGACGGACATCCGACTGTTATCTTCCTTATCGGAGCCGCCCTCCTGACGTGCGACGTTTCGTCGAGCACGACGAGACCCTCAGATCTTTCATCCATCTGACAGATTCACCTCGTCGTTCGATCGAAGGTCGCCTGGAGGGAGTTCGTCCAACATCCTCCCCTTCCGTCAGATGGACCTCGCTCTGTCAGATTTTATCACAGTCTCCCGACCAGTTCAGCTTTGTGGCTGTTACATCAGCACTGCACTTTTAGATCCAGCAACATGACAATGACTGCCTCTGCATTGTCAAATCCGCAGGTGGTAGCGATCAAAGTCGTACGTCCACGACTTCTTCCATGTGCGCCACTTGCCTCCTCAGGGTATTTTAAATATTTGTACCCCCACACTTTTATGTTTTATTAGATGGTTTTGTAAATAAAGTTGTAGTTTGGACCATTTGCAGTTTGAATCTCTAGTTTCTAGTGTTTGCATTTCCATCCCTCTTTATGTGTAGTACATGTCCTGACACGTGACTTTGTGGGTTATTTGCATGCTAGGTCCTGAACTTTGGAGTTGTTACTAGTTGAATGTTTATTAACAGTATTTGCATTTATACCCCTCTGAACCTGACTCACGTGTGAGGCACATGTTTATCTGGGATTTTTGCAACGATATCCCTGAGTTTTTTATATACGTTATCTTTTGGTCTGGAAACTTTATGATAATTGCATCTAGGTCCATGTGCACTTTGTGCTTTGTTTTTAATCAGATAATTACCTAATTAACTCCAAAATTTCCATACAAATTGTAGTTAGCTCCTGCTAACACGTAATATTTACGGTAATTTTTATGAATTAATTTAGTTTTGTTTCTTATTTTCTAAAAATAAAAAAACCCTTAAAAGTGTTTTGTTTGTTTTATAAAATGCCAAAAATATAAAAATTATTTTAAAAATTACAAAAAATTACTATGTGCTTGTTTATGTGTGTTTTAATCCAGTATAATTTTTGTTGCATTATACCTTATAAAAATACTAAAAAGCTAAAAAATCTAAAAAAACTTATAAATATCATTAAAAACTCAAAAAATGAAAAAAATATATAATTTCAGTTTTTGTAGTTAGATATTTGTATTTACTTTTTCAAAAATTGCACCCCAGGG
The DNA here is from genome assembly GCA_037367405.1 of Ottelia alismoides. Lineage (NCBI taxonomy): Eukaryota > Viridiplantae > Streptophyta > Magnoliopsida > Alismatales > Hydrocharitaceae > Ottelia > Ottelia alismoides. The sequence continues at coordinate 149,723 of JAZKJV010003250.1, read as the reverse complement.
CATAGGAGTATTTTAGATATCTTTAACTTGTAATATTATCTTGACTATGCACTATTTCATTGTTTTGCTCTTATTTGATTTTTACAAAATCATACAAAAATTAGAAAATTCCCATAAATTTAACAAAAACATTTGAATATTTGAAAAACATAAAAATATTTTTATTTCATGTTTTTGGATACTTTTACCTTAATAAAAATTGTTGAAACTAGATTTTGGCCTTGCTTGCTTGGAATATATATATATATATATATATATATATATATATTGCAATTTAAAAACTACCAAAATATATTTTTTTTATCTGATTTTCGACTACTTCATACATTCTGTGCTCCTTATGTTCGACCCTAGTCGCTATACCAGGTTAAATAAATAGCACAGACCGCTGACATTATATTGTGTGCTTTGGTTGATTTGTGTTGTCTTGATTTTCTTGTTGATTATGCTTCGTGATTTGGGTCGCAGCGACCTCTGATATCACTTAACCCGAGTCACAAGGTGTATCATCAACTCACCTCTATCATGAGCAACCCATGGTCCCAAATCTTTCATTGCATCGCCTCTAGGGATGTCAGGAGGGTGTTGTTGATCGTCGCCTAATCAAACACATCGTGAATATCTAACTGCTCACCATCTCTCCGCTCTTGGTCTATCTCATAAAACTATGAAAAGGAAAAATAACGGACCTCAGCTGCCACCAACTCAAGGAAAGTCTGCTCTGACTGCTACTGTTGTACCTTGGGTGATGGATGGGGAAGGTCAAAGAAGGAGGGGGAATAATCAGGTTCCGAGAGCAGGTCTGAGCTCTCAAGAACATCCCTATATGAATGGGCAGGTGTGATATGAAGCGGTGCCACCAAAGGTAGCCTAAGAGATCGCATGCCCATCATCGTGATGTTGGGAGTAGTGAAGAGTAGATCTGGATTGAAAACAATGATGAGAAATCAAACCCCCAATTCACCAACTCAAAGCAAATGATGACTGTGAAAAATCGGTCACCAATATTTTATGTTTTAGAGTTTAGTGAGAATATAGTTACTTAATCAAACTCACGGGTGAAGTCCCCTAGGGTAGAACATGACCAAGCCGATGGTACACACCCAATTAGGAGCTAAGGGTCGAAGACAAGTGCTTGCAACTCAACCATACATCAATGAGTAATTTACATGAGCATAGGGAACAAGTCCAGGGATTTGGGCACTAATCCTTATCGGTTATGTCCTCACCGACTTTGTTTGGAGGTAAGTACCTGCAAACATTGAGGGGGTTACTCTCCCCAAAATAACGAATGTGATCAATACATTTATTTGTGGGTCAAGTTTATTTAGCAGTCCTGATTTTATTGGATTATCACTATTTTGGCATTTTTTTACATAAACAATCATCTAACCAATTTTCTAATTTCCTTTTATTCCTAATTCCAAGAAAATAGGGGGAGGAAGAAGGAAAAGCCGATGCACAATGAAATCAATGATGCATGCACGAGATAGAAGGCCTACCTTGCTCCAACAGTCTAAATGCAATATGATCCGTGCAGTAAAGACAGAAAGTAGACTACCTATATGATGCACGAAGAAACTTTCCTAAACAGGAACTTCTATTATGGGAAGAACAAGGTGCTAACTATCTAGAAACGAGACCAAGGTATAGTCTTGAAGGCCCCTCGGTGCTTGCCAACAATAAGCCCTGCTAGTGTCGTATGCGACCTCTCTCGACGCACGGTCTCAAATCCAAATGTTAACAATTTAATTATTTGACTATCGATTCTATAGAAACAAATATTCTTTTAAATGTTTGGACCTAGTCACTACCTAGCTCAACCAAATAAAAGCCTAAGTCTAGGGATCACACACAAAAAATAAAATAAAATAAAGTCAAAAAACTCAAATCTATGAGAAACAAACTAAAATAAAAGCGGTGAAAATATCGATGAAAACCCGATGAGGTCCCCTGAGTGCACTGGCGCTTAGCGAAACATACCCTGAATAATAGCGTCCTAAGTCTTTGAAAGTTATTATAAGTTTATACACATATGAGCTAAAATGTAGGGAAATTAAATATAATCTAAAACAGTCTCCTGCTCCTCCTAAGGTGCTCTCTCCTGAGGGTCTGTTTAGAACGTCCGGCCTCCACCTTGCTCGTGAGTGTCAGCTCTCCTAAGATCACTTACCTTGCTCCACGGGACCTCGCAACAAAGAGGGACAAGAGAATGTATTAGAAAAAAAATTATGAAAAATGTGAACGAATAAAAGAAAAGAAAAGAAAGAGAAAATATACACAGAAATAAACAAACACAAAAACATAATCCTAACTACCTAGTCGTGCTCCCCGACAACGATGCCATTCTGACGATAGCCTAACTAACTAGGGTTAGTTGATTAATTAATGCAACATTGTCACCCCAAATCAACCAAGTTGAACTCGAGAAAATTATTCAACCACAAACAAATCAAGCAAGTAAAATGATGGTCGAAGCTACTTTTATTAACCTGGTATAACGACTAGGGTCGAAACACACACTCTTTTTGTATTTTTCAAATATAGTGAAAATACTCAGAAAACTATAGTAAAATTATTTTTGGGTTTTGGATAATTTTATACTTTTTATTGGTTTTCAGATATTTTTAGATTTTTTTAGAATTTTCAAAATGAATAAAATAGGAAATCAAACAAGCAGTGCACATCCAGAAGTAATTTTTAAATATAAAATATCAAATATGCCAAAAAATACGGGTTATTAATTTTATCGGAAAATATTAAATATCTATAAACATGGACTGAAATCACAATTTTTGGATTCTTACTTGATTTTATATAATTTTTATAAGATTTTTAGGGTTTTATAAAATCAAATGTTATGAAAATTGGATAGAAATTCAAACAAATCAAAACAAGGCTACTCAAATTTTTTAATTTTTTTATAACATTTTTTGAACTTTTATGAATTTTCTAAGGCAAACAAGGGCTTTTTCTACTATTTTGAATTTTAATAATAGCAAATAATAGAAAAATAGCAAACAAAAATCACCACAAAATAAAACTAAATAGCAGGAGATACAAGTAATTTTTATGTAATTTTTGGAGTGATTTTGCTATTTATTGCAATTAATAAAAGAGAAAAAAATAAAACAATATAGAAGGACTTAGATGCGAATATATCGTCATGGGACAGAATAATAACATGCAATAAAAGTGCAGCGGCCCTAGGTGCAAATAACCCAAAGCAATCATGCGTTGTACGTGACAGAACCTTCACAGGGGCATAAATTCAAATATTGAAAATAATCTCTAATTCATTACTAATCATAACTGCATGCATATGATTGCAAAATACCCATAAAAGCATGTGAAGACACACATGAGTTCAACTCAACTGGACTAAAGTGCAAATAATAAAAGTAAGAGGTCCGAACTGTAAATGTTTTCAACTAAATATTACAATTATTAAGCTAAAATGAAATAAAGCAAACTACAGGGGAGAAAGTGCAATATACCCATAGCAAGCACGTGGTATGCACGATGTTTGATGTACTGCTCTAGAGGCTCTAGAAAGCGGATCTGACAGTCAGGGAATGTTGCGCTGTCGGGCGACTAAATGATGGTTATGGAGCAGATGTGAAGGTATGGATAAAGTCGCTGACATGAGATGTAGATTTGTCATAGATCTAATCAAACCATTAGGGTTTGGGTGCGAATGGATGGTTTCGATCTGATCTGGAAGTTGGCTTCTTCATCCTATGGGTGTAAAGGGGTTTGGACGAACATGGATGAAGGTGGAGCTAGGAAAGCTTCAATTGAAAAACTCTGGCGATCTACGGTGTAGATCAACTCGCAGGATGGTCTAATATCAAGTTGCAGGGGGTCTGCGTCGAAAATGATGCTTCGATGGACGATCGGATTTCTTAATGAAGATATGGGTGGTATCTTAGCTACAGCAACTTCGCTGTGTCAGCTAGGGTATGAATCGAGCTCTACACGGGTACATGTACCACAAGGGGGTGTAATACTCAGAGACGAAGCTCCGGAAGAGATTATTTGATAGAGGAATCAAAGGAAACGAGTGGGGGATGGTGTACGACTTCTAACGAACATGGAGGTAGGAGGTTTGGCCCTAATCCAACTCCGATGAGCTGGTCTAAGGATGATCATAGTACATGAGAAGATGGAGTGGGTGAAGTGGCGGAAGGATCTATGCGACTGGATGTGGAGGATGGAGCTCCGACTCGATGGTTGGAGCACAGTTGGTGTGCGGCAGCGACAGAATGGACGATAGAATGGGAATCGAAAAGGAAAAGTGAAATGGAAAGGAAATGAGTATACCTGAGGTACTGAAGCAGTCGGTGAAGAAAAGGGGAGGTGGAGGTGAGGTCGTGAACTCAATTTTGCTGTGAAAGGCAAAAATGAGATAAAATGCAAGAAAATTAAATATAATATAAAACAGTCTCCTGCTCCACCTAAGCTGCTCTCTCATGAGGGTCTGTGTAGAACGTTCGGCCTCCACCTTGCTCGGTGCGTCAGCTCTCCTAAGATCACCTCACTTGCTCCGCGAGCCCTCGCAACAAAGAGGGACAAGAGAATGTATTAGAAAAAATTTTATGAAAAATGTGAATGAATAAAAGAAAAGAAAAGAAAGAGAAAATATACACAGAAATAAACATACACAAAAAACATAGTCCTAACTACCTAGTCGTGCTCCCCAACAATGATGTCATTCGGACGATAGCCCAACTAACTAGTGTTAGTTGATTAATTAATGCAACGTTGTCACCCCAAATCAACAGAGTCGAACTCGAGAAAATTATTCAACCACAAACAAATCAAGCAAGTAAAATGGTGGTCTAAGCTATTTTTATTAACCTAGTATAACGATCAGGGTCGAACACAAGGAGCACAATTAAACCTAGGCACTCAAATCAGTTTAACCCTAGTTATTTTCTTTTTAGTGGTTTTTAATTTTGCAATTTTTTCTCTTTGAAAACAAGGAAAATAAAGACAATGGACAAAAGAGAAACACATACTCTTTTTGTATTTTTCAAATATAGTGAAAATACTCAGAAAACTATAGTAAAAATATTTTTGGGTTTTGGATGCTTTTATACTTCTTATGGTTTTTCAGATATTTTAAGATGTTTTTACAATTTTCAAAATGAATAAAATAGGAAATCAAACAAGCAGTGCATATTCAGAAGTAATTTTCAAATATAAAATATCAAATATGCCAAAAAATACGGGTTATTAATTTATCAAATAATATTAAATATCTATAAACATGGACTGAAATCACAATTTTTGTATTTTTACTTTATTTTATATAATTTTTATAAGATTTTTAGGGTTTTATAAATTTTTAGGGTTTTATAAAAGCAAATGTTATGAAAATTGGATCGATATTCAAACAAATAAAAACAAGGCTACTCTAATTTTTTTAATTTTTTATAACATTTTTGAATTTTTATGAATTTTCTAAGGCAAGCAAGGGCTTTTTCTACTATTTTGATTTTTTTAATAATAGCAAATAAAAGAAAAATAGCAAACAAAAATCACCACAAAATAAAACAAAATAGCAGGAGATACAAGTAATTTTTATGCATTTTTTGGAGTGATTTTGCTATTTATTGCAATTAAAATAAAAAAGAAAAAAATCAATATAGAAGGACTTAGATGTGAATATATCGTCATGGGATAATACAATAACATGCAATAAAAGTGCAACGGCCCCAGGTGCAAATAACCCAGAGCAATCATGCGTTGTACGTGACAGGACCTTCACAGGGGCATAAATTCAAATATTGAAAATAATCTCTAATTCATTAAATAATCATAACTGCATGCATATGATTACAAAATACCCATAAAAGCATGTGAAGACATACATGAGTTCAACTCAACTGGACTAAAGTGCAATTAATAAAAGTAAGAGGTCCAACTGCAAATGTTTTCAACTAAATCTTACAATTATTAAGCTAAAATGAAATAAAGCAAACTATAGGGGAGAAAGTGCAATATACCCATAGTAAGCACGTGGTATGCGCGATGTTTTATGTACTGCTTTAGAGGCATTGGAAAGCGGATCTGACAGTCAGGGAATGTTGCGTCGTCATACGGTCAGATGGTGGTTATGGAGTAGATATGACGGTATGGATAAAGTCGCTGACATGAGATGCAGATTTGTCACAGATCTGATCAAACCATTAGGGTTTGGGTTCGAATGGACGGTTTCGATCAGATCTGAAACTGGCTTCTTCATCCTATGGGTGTAAAGGGGTCTGGACGAACATGCATGAAGGTGGAGCTAGGAGAGCTTCAATTGCAAAACTCTGGCAATCTACGGTGTAGATCAACTCGCAGGATGGTCCAATATCCAGTTGCAGGGGGTCCGCGTCGAAAATGATGCTTCGATGGCCGATCGGAGTTCTTAATGAAGATTTGGGTGGTATCTCAGCTATAGCAACTTCGCTGTGTCAGCTAGGGTATGAATCGAGCTCTACACAGGTACATGTACCACAACGGGGTGTAATACTCAGAGACGAAGCTCCGGTAGTGGTTATTCGATAGAGGAATCAAAGGAAACGAGTGGGGGATGGTGTACGACCTCTAACGAACATGGAGGAAGGAGGTTTGGCCCTAATCCAACTCCGATGAGCTGGTCTAAGGATGATCATAGTACATGAGAAGATGGAGTGGGTGAAGTAGCGGAAGAATCGATGCGATTGGATGTGGAGGATGGAGCTCCGACCCGATGGTTGGAGCACAATTAGTGTGCGGCGGCGACAGAATGCGAATCGAAAAGGAAAAGTGAAATGGAAATGAAATGAGTATACCTGAGGTGTTGAAGCAGTCGGCGAAGAAAAGGGGAGGTGGAGGCGAGGTCGTGACCTCAATTTTGTTGCGAAAGGAAAAAGAGGCTAGTCGTGGTGGCTGTCTCCGGCCACGAGGCGAGCTACGCTCACTCGACACCAAATCGAACTCTAAGAAGGCCAAGCAGGACCATGTCACTATCCTAAGGGCACTGATTGAGGAAGGAGGCACGAGGAACGAGCTACCTCACGGCGGAGGCAGATGAAGATGCTTTATTGGCGTCCTAGGGTTCTGGAAGGATCGAGCAAAAACGCGCAACCCTAGGACGATCCGAACCTGTCTAGGGATCCATGAGGATCACTGAGGAAGAGAAGGTTCCGCATTCCAAGGTGAACGGTGGTTGGAGTCAGGCGTGGATATGTAGAGAAATCTGGTCAACTAAAGGTTGCCCAGATCCGGACCAAGGAAGGGAGAGGTTGACCCCGGTAAACAGACCCAGGTTGACCAATCAGAAATCAGGAATATACAAAATAAAAGAAAATTAAATAAAAAATAGTAAATGAATTTGAAATAAAAAATATAAAAAAATTATTAGTTATTTATAAATATTTTTCTTGATTTTTAATAATTTTTAATAATAAATATATTGTGGTAAATACATTATATATTGTTATGTATAATATAATATACCTGTATATTATATATGTATTTTTATTTTATTTTTTTGCAAAAATACATTGTATTTTATAATTTATTTATTTACAAAATAATTAAAGTGTATAAAAACATTTTTATTTTTACATATTAATTACAAGTGTTAATAAATTACTATTATGTACAATATATACAATATCGGTGGTATTATACAAAGAAGAATTGATTTTTCTTGTTCTATTTTGTGTTTTATGATTTTTAAAATTTTATATAATTATTGGGAATATATAAAAGTCTTTTATATACAATATATATATACAATTTATATACAAAATAAATAATAAATACATATATATAAGTATAAATGAAGTGCCAATCTATTTTTTGCAATTACTTTTATTATTTTTATTTACAAAATTTATTAAGTAAATTGAATTATTTTGAGATCATTTTATTAAAAATAAAAATAGGTAATAGATATTTATAGGATTAGTAGTGATGAATATAGACAGTCAATAAGGACCATATCTCTCCCTACTTTATTCCTTGTCGATCAGGCCAATATTTGACCTTGTCTCAGGATTTGGGTCAGTCTGCATTTATTGCATAAATACATCATTATTTTATTTTCTTTCTTTTATTTCTTCTTTATTCTTTTATTTTGGTCAAAAAGAATGTTAAATACACAATATTAACAAAAGCATGGTGAATGCTTATTTATTAGAATTAATATATATATATATATATATATATATTTACAGATATTTTGCATAGGGAATTTGTCTAAAATAAAAGAATAAAGGATGTGAATCATCGATACATCAAGGACACATTTGGCTTCAAACATGTGATATTCAATACAGATCTCCGGTCTGAGAAAGAGATGGCAATCTTTCTCTAAAGACTAATTCCAATGGACATCTTGATGTAGATCCTCTGCGTAGGAATGGAGATTCAGAAGTGTTGGAATAATCAAGTCAAAGAGTTGACTTGATGAGATCGAGATAAACTAAGACCTGAATCGTAACTGTTATGTTCAGGCAAACATCCTTTGACCTGAGACAGATGTGCTTCTATATACCCAAGTTTGCATATTTGACAAACCAATAGGTTGGTGACCTCGTCAAGGTCCATATACCGTTATGTTGGTATGCATATGAAGTCATATGAGATGTATGATCTCTCGAAGGAATCATACAAGTTCGTAGTTGATGAACAGAGAGACAGAGCTCACTCATGAGATGATTTGGAGTCAAAATGAATTCCTTGCATGGTCGTCTAGTTTATGAAATGAGACATGAATTCAAGATATTAATATATACTTTTGGAAAGTATACAGTTAATATTATTTTCCAATTATCATATGAGAAATCTATTGATATATACGGAAGAAGAAAGTCAAACCAGGGTTTAAACTTCGAATTTATTAAAGTATGAGAATACTCAGGGTTATATCTATTGTAATGGATCATCTATCACAACTCTTACATTTCGAGGGAGTGATAAAACGAGATGGATTTTAGGGGCTCCATTTAGCCAGATGATTTGTAATTTAATTGGATTAAATCATAACTCATTTGAATCCAATTTCCCATTTCAATTCCAATTTCAATGCCCAAATATTGAAAACAGAAATGGTCATGGAAGTGGAAGTACACAAGCCTCATCAGCTCATTTCTAAGATTCAAACGGTTTAGACTTTGATTGGAAATGGTCAAGGATACTGGATTCAACTCACCGACACTTCCTCCTGCTCATGGAGAGTATGATGTGTTTTATTGTACTTACTGAGAGTGTAAAGTGTTATAGCTCACGCTCAACATTCGTAGGTGACTAATTTTTTTAAAATGGTATAAATCCGGAAATTAGATTGATATCTCAATTTCAAGTCACTATACATGGATAGTATGATCTCCCCGACATCATCTACAAGTATCTGCATTTGTATCTCATGAGTCCTAATAGGATTAGGACTCATACCTATCGATGTCAATATTATAATAATAATAGTTGTTATTGCATTATTTTTGTTTGGGTAATTTTGTGAATAAGGTTAACAACTTATTATTTAGTGTGAATAGTGATTCACAATAATTAATATTATTATGGGTATGATTCATATAAACATTTGTGTAAATATGATTTACATAATATTTCCAAGGCCTGAAATTATGTGAATTTGATTCACACTCATTTTATAGATTTAAGTTAAATTTAAATTTAATTTTGAGCTCATGAATATGATTCATAAGTTTGGAGAATTAATTCCACAATTTCTTCAATTTTGATAACGGGATTACCAAGTTAATTAATTAATAGAAAAAAGGCAACAACCTTAACCAATTTTAGTTAAGATAAATTGTTGCTTATTTATTGTAAATTAATTATTATTGATTGAAGATAATAAGAAGATAATCTCTATTTAATTAATACTTTCTCTAACCCTTGATTTAAAATCCAAGAGACTACAACACACATGTTGAACATGTGGTGTAAGTATAAAAGGAGGGCAAGTCCCTCTCTTTTAGAACACAAATTTTTTTGGCCCCTTGAGATGTAGAAGAGTCTTTAGAGTCTCCAACTCCCACATGCCTTTTCTTGTTGCCCTGGTCGATGTTGGATTCTTGGGAAGCAATGCGATTCATCTCCGCATCCACAAGAGAGACTCTGTAGATCGGACTTGATTCGATAGGTTTCTTATTTTAGAAATCACACTTCAAAGGTAAACCATGATCTATCTCTATTATTCATGGTGAATATTAGAAATTATTTTGGAAATTGTTTCCTTAGAATATATATTTCTGAATGCATAATTGGTGTGCTACATTTCTAGTTCATATGATGAACTAACATTGATTTAGCAAAAACTTTGATAATTATTTTTTGTTTCCATGATGCGTAGTAAATAAATTTTAAATAATTCCTTCAACATTTATGGAATAAAACTCCTCTTACATTATGTCATGCTCCCATCTTCTATAGAGATTATGAATCATCTCATAGAGTTGAGAGGGACACATTTAGGTGATACAAGTACTCTTCACATGTATGGCGACTTCAGCTCCAGTTCCATTTGTATAGAAGACTTCTCCATTCTTGCTCATTATATATATATATACTCTTTGTGGGCATCCTCATACCATGAGATGAGTGTCTCTTGTGCTTTATGCATCATCAATATCTCACTCCAAGTGAGGTAGTTTTCCACTTTCCTTGTCTCTTTGGTTCCCTTGTAATCCCTTCATTTTCCATAGATAGTCATACGCTCAATCATCAATAACCTTCCTTCTCTAATGTTAGCCAATACGGCTTTGCCAATAGTTCCGCCAAGCACCTTTGATGAAATTGTATTTCATGCTCACTAATGAAAAATAAGTTAAATTCCTTAACAAATACATTCTTACATGTATTAATAATATTTTTATCATAATTTCACATTTTAAAAATAAAATACAAAAATTAACACTAAAAACCACTAAAAATATTCATAATGAAATTCAAAAATAAATAAGGGAAATAAAAAGTCACCACGCATTGGTTCGCTTAATCTAATATGCATGCATTCTGTATTTTATATCTAGAGCATATAAACTCCAATTCACCTCTGATGACTTTTAAAATTCATCACTTAAAATATTTTAAAATCTAAAAATACTTTGGCCTTGAGTTAGGATCAAATGTGGAAATTCAGTTCCAGGACCCTTTTGTACAAGTGTTTACAACCTTTTCTTTATTTAAAGAGATTTTAATTTAACTCACTTGATTTGGTTTCAATTATCTATATATTACTTGTACAATCCATTTTACTTTAAAAATGGAAAAATAAAATAAAAATTACAAAATTCAAATATAAAAAATAGGGTCTTCATGATAAAGTTTTTAAAAGGTACTATTTTTATCTTGGTTTTAATTGCATAACAAATCAAAAAAATGCATGTGTAAATTATAATATAATATTAAAGAATATAATGTAGGTATTTTATTTATAATAACACCAAGAAAAATTAATAAAAATAGGTGAAAAAATACCTCTAATTTGCATTATTAGCTCCATATCTCTCATACTTGTGAGATTTTCGGGGACTTTCTTCTACGAAGTTAGAGAGATCAACTTTTTGAGATTTTTCCAAGTCTCAAGATTTTTAATTAGACCTCATTTTGTATGTATAATTTTTTAGGAGTTCTCATATTGGTCCACATGGACTCCATCCCTATTCTTGGTCAATGAGCTAGTCAAACCATCCATCTCTCCATGTCCATTAATTGTTATTGTTGACTGATGACTCTGAGAGTTTCTTAGGATTGACATACCACTATAGGGGGGTGAGTAATGTATCAATGACAATATAAAAACATCCGGGGAATAATACTGAGCACAACGCAATCAAAAAATCAATCAAGCACATTACACATGATGTTTATGTGGAAACCCACCCGACTGAAAACCATGACCTGACTCATCATATTTGGGATTTCTAGTTAGTCAAGCCAACCAACTGCTTCACTTTAAGCATAAGATATTTATGTGGATATCTCAAACATTGCAACAATAACAAGGATAAGCGAACTCTGAATGTTCTTAACTTATTGGATAGAGCATAATTTTTTGATCCAAGAGCTACCCACAAACTTAAGGATAAAACACCAAAAATTCCTATAGAGGAAGGTTAAGAATAGAAATAATATTTCACAATCAACAAATATTACTTATAATTCTCAATGTAAAAGCAATGATATCTTGAACAACTAGCAACACGGATAATTACATATATTTTTACAAATATATTCACAAGCAATTATATTCAGATATCATACGTGAATAATAATATACCAAAGAATAATATCACCTGAGCTTTATCCTACCAAAATTTTTCCGGTTGTTGTCAAGAGAATTAAAAGACTCAGAATCAATTGAGAGCTTCTTCTTGATAGCTTTTGCATACAATGCTATCTTCAGAAATATCAAAGAACTTAATGAACAAGGGAGAGAATAAAGAAATGTCAGACATAGAGAATTTTTCTTGATATATAGAGAGTGAGAGTGATTTTTATGTGTCTTGCAATGTTGGTTCGGGGTCCCTTGTATAGGGTTATAAAAATATGGTTGTTGGAAACAATATAAGCAAGAAATTGAAGAGATTTTGCAACTCTGATCAATCAAGTAAACTTGGTTAATCAATCAGATCAAGATGATCTAATAGTCAAACTAGTTAGTCAATCAATCGATGATCATTGGGGCATGTATTCAAAATATAATCATTCAGTGTAAAATGCTTGGTCGATCAAGGTTGGTCGATCAATAAAATGAGGTTGATTGATCACCGCTGGTCGATCAGTGCAAATGGTTGGTCAATCAAAGGATGATTTCTTAACCTATCCTGATTTTCAAAATTCTGAAATCATAGTTCAAGGTTAAAGTTTTTCAAATACAATGTGAATACAACATTACAACTTTGATTCAACAAAAAGAACTTTGAGCTTTTGCAAGTTGTCAACGAAAATTCACTTCATAAATGCTTCTTTGTTGCAATGTCATGCAATCTTGTCAAATTTGATCCATATTCTATTTCACTTTGAATTAAATCCATTTGCCACCATATTAGCACCATTCAGACACTTCATCTTACCCTGACGTACGTGCTTTTTTGCCTATTCCTCATGTAACCATTTCCCCCTCTGACCATACACAATATTTGAAGGCATACCTCTTTCTCTCCATCTTTTCAATGAAGGAGAAATCATATCCCCATTGAAGATCCCTATTCCAACCTTGAACTCGACTGATTCCTCAAGGTTTTAGACTCATCATTTTCATAGGATCAACACAAGGATTGAAAATCTCTCATCAATGATCATTATTATAGATCAATTGGGCACAATCATGCCAACTATAACCCCATTCGGAAATCTCACTCGTCTTGCATGAAGGAGAAGATGAGAAGGAGAGTGGAACAACATCCTAGCATCGAGGATGAGTGGAACTTCAACCAACATCATCATTGTCGCCTTCACACCGAGGAGGGAAGCGAATATACATAAGCTCCCTATCAAGATGTGAAGTCTCTTACAAGAAAGACACCCTTAAGTCTATTCATTATTCACATATTTAATCCACTACTTCCCATAACTTGACTTAAAGGAAAAATAACTGCTTTGCTATCTTACTATAGAAAAAGAGGGAAGAAAGGACCCCACTAGAAAACTACATCCAACTGTACGTGTATGAGACCTTGCAACAGATCCCACTCTAGGAAGCATAGGTTTTTATATATTGGTTTTGAAAAATATTCGAATCCAGAGATGATGGGCATTCATGGATCTCTATCCATGGATTGACTTCGAACAAATCTTAGCCCTTCCCTTAAAAAAGAAATAAGATTGGAGCTTTTGACAAAAGAAATCCGTCCAATCTCTTGAATTTGTAGCATCGTCTGCGCCTCTGGACATGCCACATGGACCCCTTGGTCTTTTACACTAGTTACCTTATGAGAATGGGATTTAATAAAGAAGAACTTCCTCAATAATTTTTTGAACTTTTTGTATGCTTAAATTTTGCACTGATACCTCTAAAACTCATGTCACTTATTTCATGCATGAGCATGCATATTTTGATGATAACAAAATTTATATATGCATCTTGAAGCTAGGTAAACAACAACGAAGTTAACAAATCAAGAAGATGCTAAAATATGAGGAGATCAATCTTAAGGGAAGAAGAACCTAAGAATCTCAAAGGAGCTTAAAGCTAAGGAACTCGTACTCAAAACTCAGCTTCAAGGAATGAATTCAAGCTTTAGAAGAATTTGGTGACTTTCCTTTTATTAAGTCATGCATAATGTAATTATCCTTGTTTGTAAAGAATCTCAATAAATACCATGCATGTTGCATTCAAGTCAAAAACCCTAATATGATCGATTAACCTTTTTGTCCTAATCGATCTCCTCTGATCGACTAAATTCCTTGACTGATCAATCTGCCATGGTCGATCAACTCGTTGATATAATTAATTAACATTTAAACTCCAACATTCATATAAAAACTACTTTATGATCGATAATCCTCGTTACATGGTTGATTAACTCCCACACATGTTGCTAATAAAATATCGTAATAATGTCATATATATATAGTAATTATATTTGAGTGTACATTCATCTTACACATTTTCTTTCTCGTATTGCAATTGAGATAGACATAGAGGTAGTCATAAAAATACATATCTTGGCCCAAGATCAGAGTGTCCTATGTAATTTACCATATGACTACCAAATATCATATATAATACTCTAAATTCATAAAAACAGGGGCCTGGTGTCTACAATACAATGATATACCTTCAAAATATGAAACTCCACGCAATTGTGATTACATATTAATCCGAGTATGATGCAAATATTTATGATGGATAGCTTAAAATATTATATATAATGTGCGCATATAGTTATACATCTAACTTATAATTACGTAATATTTAGCATACTCACAATATCATGAAAAATGGGGCTTCCTTGTGTTTTTTTTTTTGAAAAATATCGTCATATATTTTCATCACTATATCCCTCTAATGTAAGTAGATCCTCTACAATACTATAGAGGTCTGCTATAAAACCCTCGTACTCCAGAGTTGCTCGATCTTGATCGAGCAGTTCGCACGAAATTAGTGTTTTTGTGGGCCCTTACCGTGAGAGTTCGTGTGAACTGCTTGATCACGATCGAGTGGCTGAAGCTTGGACTTGGTTTACAGCAGTCCTCAGCAGTATTGCAGACAATCTGCTCTCCCCACTAATATGGCATTCTAATTTCATCAAAAACAAAGACTCATATGCTCTCCATCTAAAACATGAAATTTTAACGATCTTAGAATTGATGTAATCGACCTGTTCTGGATGAAGGGCACAAAATCAATGTTTCTGACAAAATTGGAATGGATATTAGAGGGACGTAGTGATGAAAATACATAATGGCATTTAAAAAAATTTATCAAAAAATGAGGAGTGGTGAATCTCATATACATCATGTTAAAATCTATTTATTATTCTCCTAACTTAACAATTCAATAAAAAACAAAATTAAATTCCTATTATTAACTTGTAAGTAATCTGTATATAATTAACCTATATTCTGACCCTATTTATTGTATTTAATTACTAACATTTTTCTTTATTAAAAACCCATAAAAATTAGATTAAATATTGTATAAATTTATCTTGGATTTTAAAAGAAATTAAATATAAAAATATCAAAACCACAAAACTCAGTGTTTTTACTAATTAAAATACTCCCAAAAAAATCTGCTTTGTTTAAATGACCTCTTTTTGCTTTTCGTTCAACATGAAACTTGTAGATCTAATCGAGATCTACAACTTTAATGTATGGACTTTTTTCCTAATTAAGCCTCCTATTATTTCTTTTTGATTTTTCTTTATTTCTTTTTTTTTTGAATTTTCTGGAGCTGCCATGTGGCATCCTCTGGGCTGCCCACGTGGTCACCCCCTATTATGCCATTCGGCCTCTCTATTGGCCTTTGGATCCCTATTTCCCACCTCCATCTGGTTGTCTACTACCTCTCCTCTCTCAGCCATCTGATGAGATCTCTGGATCTCATCCGAGCCACCCTTCCTTGCTTCCATCTCAGCCATTGGATTGATAACCATCCAAGGGTTGAGCACCAACCACGTCACCCCTCCTCTCCTAACCGAAAGATGAGTCTCCATATCTCATATAAGCCGTTCACCCCTACTGCTCTCTAGTCACTGGATCAGATCATCAGATCAGATCTTCGCCCTTCACACGTGCCTCTATCTGGAGCATTGGATCGCATGATCAAAAGGTCCAGGCCTCGTCACCTACCTATAGCTTACTCCACCTCTAACATTACACCCCACGGCACTGTCGTCCCCTTACAATTATAGCCATGCCTCCAGTCACCCTTCTCCTTCGTAATGGGAACCTCCCCTTAGCCCTAAGCCCCGACATCTTCACGCCTCCATCGATGTGCCTCTACATCACTCCATGCATCTACGTCGGCCATTGCAAATCACATCGCCATCACCATCAATGGCTGAACTCCTTCGCATATAAAATGCCCCCTCCACCTTCTCTACAACTTATCCACCAACCAAGGGGCTGAGGCCCAGCTTCCTCCACCCTTTGGTGACAACGGAGGGTGGATGTCAAGGCGACGATGACCACTATACCCCAGGTGTGATAAATGGCATCCACCATGTACGCTCCGCCACTCCGAAGGATGCTCGAGCTCAGTGGAGTAGATACCCAGCATGTACGACGACCCGATTCCAATGGAACCTTAGCCCAAGCTCCGCTCCAGCCCTTCTTCCTCCTCGAATCCTCCAAGTTCATGCTTATGTTTTTTTCTCTTATTTTCTCAAAAATTTTCAACTGCCTACAACCAATGTATCCATCGCCTGACCATCCACTTAACTCCACCACACAACCACCATCCACGCCAGCCCCTCGGCTCATCTTTCCCCCTTCTCTGGAACCTCTGCCGCCTCTATCCCCTGCATCTTCCCCTTGCCGGAGAAGAACCCCACCATGGCCTCGCCTCTATCCATCCACGACCCTCCATCTCATACACTTCAAATGCATGCACTTCATGCATTCTCCGGCTAGAATTCTAACATATGTAGGTACTCAATGGTCGAAACCTACGCCCCCACTCTGATCTCCTGCTTCCTCTCCAGTGAGGCGATGTTGGAAGGCACCTCCAGCTATCCTGGACACTTCTCCGACTGATGGTCATCCTCGCTTGGTGACCCAGGTCCTCCATAACCTTCTACGAAAGCAGGGGAGCTCAGATGAACTATGGCATCCTCGTCGGAGCTCCAAATAAATCGTCGCTCCCCGACGTAGGAAGAAGTACAAGCGTCACTGGATAGCGCCTCGCGGCGGCCATCCAACAGGACAGATAACACCACGTTGCCCACTTCGGACCTGCAGCATCGAACGACCAGGCCGCCCTCCCTGAAGCATTAAACGTCGTCACGTCATCCACTCGTACCTGACCACCTCCCGAACCTAGCCCCTTACATGCATGGGGCGTGAGGCATTGGACTAATAGCATTGAAGATCCCAGAGTTCTCAAATATTACAGTTAGGTCCTCCACACACGTGCCTCACGTGCGTGCCTGGGGTATTTTATAGAGAGGCCCATCCGGGCTTCAGTAATTACAAAGAAGTCCCTGTGCATAAAGGGAAATTACATAGAAGCTCCTTCCGTTTTTGCTATTTGTAAATAGGTCCCTCCAAGGACCTATTTGTAATATTTATCTTTATTTTTCCATGCATTTTTGCTACATTTATCCCCTTGCATTTTTTTAACATATCTTGAGCGTTTTAGATCCAAATTGAACGATTTTAGTTTCATTTCGAAGCTTATTTAATTTTCTACCTAATGACATGTGTTATTCACTGATTTAACACTTAATAAAATATGCTAATTTTTGGATGATCTATAGTGTCTTTTGATTTATACATATTTGCCATTAATATATGCTTGACCTTAATTTCGATGCTCCATTTGTCGCTGAAATCGGCCCTCATTTTATTGCATAATAATTTGTTAATTTTGATGTATATTTACATATACATATCTTCATGCATATCATTTATAGTGCATCTCATTTAATTGCATTTTAAAAATCAAACAAAAATTGTATGCATCACGTGAACTTGTCTTTGCATTATTTTATCTGTGTATCGTTGTGCATATCATATATGCATGAAGGCCTAGGACTAGAAAATACTCACTCATTAATTAAACAATAAAATTTGATAAATAGACGATGAGGCTCGTATCCATGCGTTCGACCTTGGTATACTTGTCAAGTAAAATAACTTCCATATATTCGAAAGTTTGGTTTTTGCTGAACCATTTTCATCACCTATACTACGATAAGAGGAGATTCTTTATGTGGTGAAAATGTGATTCATCAAATAGCATCGTTGTCAGAGACACAACTTTTATTTATTTATTAATTGATTTTTATTGTCTTATTTTTATGTGAATATTTTTAAAATTTTTAGGTTTTTCCTTCGTGTTTTTTTGCATCATTTAATGATTATTTTTTTGATGTTTTTTCTGGATGAATCTTTTGTGGCAGGGCCTATGGAGATCGAGGACGTTTGATACCCATGGAGGTGGGGAGTTGGGAGCTCACGCTACGAGGAACCGTAAAAGAAAAACAAGAAGGATTCAAGAAACTATAGTCAACATTCTTTCATGCATTTTGTTGTAAAAAAAGTGTATTATATGCATTGTTAGCGGTCCTAGTTCGAGGGATCGTGTATGTAAAAGAAAAGGGAAAAAAAAGAATAGATCACTCGATGATCTACCTCCCCCCACCCCCACGCACACACATCTGTCTCCCCCGCTCATCCATCACAGTGCATATAACCCCCCCCCCCCAAAACCTGCTTCTATTCGTTTGTAAAAAATCACCCTCCCCTCCCCTCTAGCCCTAACAATCAGGTGCCCCCAGCCCAAAAATCCCGCATCCGATACTTAGGCTATTTTCAGCATAAATATAGGAGGGACCCGAACCTTCCATCTTCCCTCTATTTGTCTTCTTATACTTAGGTCATTTTTGACCTAAGTATGGGGGAACTCCAAGTCAGTTCTGCTATATCTTCTTATATTTAATCAGAGCTATGGCTTCATATCACTTGTGCTATGAGGACATAGCAAAAGTTAAGTATAAGGGATATACTGTATATTATTGTATATATACTTTAACCATAACTCATATGTTAAAAGTTTTGAAAAATTTTTGGACTTGGTTAAGTTACTGGTGAACTACTTTTTGTAAAAATTATTGTAAAATTTTTTTAAAAAAAATGAGGGATTAATTTTTTGTAAATAAAATTAAACTTTTTCAAAAATATTTAAAATCTGAAAAATTAAAATTTTCTTTGGTAGAGACTCTGACTATTGTCTTAAAAATGAGTTATTACTCTTCAATGAGGGAACTTCGGCCTCCCTTAGCAGAGTGGGTGGTTTAGAGGACATTGTTTATGGCTTCATCCTCAAGAAACATGGATAGTCATCTAACGGTGCGTACTTATGCTCATACTTGCTGGAAGTAGATGCAATTATTCATATGAGCTTGTGCCAGTCATTATCTCTCTGGAGAATTAAAAAAATTGAAAAATTAACATTCATAAAAATTTGCAAAAGATAAAAATCACAAAAATTCACTAAGGAGTTGATGTATTCCTGACACATTCACTATCACTCAAGGTTTAAGGATTTGAAGACACTTGATTTCTTGGATCTTCCGAGTCTGAGTAGCCAGCCTTAGTCATTAGGATTTTTAAACTTAATAATCCACACTTCCCTAGTTTGAAAGATTTAAGCATTATATTGCACTTTCATCTCTACCTTCTAAAGAATATGACCCACACATCACTTTCACAGCTACATGATTGATGAGATGAGTTGAGTTATCACTTGAGGAACTGGGACTGGTTATTTGAGTTTAGACCTGATTTAATGATGCTCGAGGATGGGATGAAGTTAATAAATGCTTCAAGAAACCTGAGTGTCAGCAAACCCTAGCTAGTATGTGAACAAGTTTGCATGCTATCGTTTGATATCTACCTATTTGCCATGGTGTGATGAAACCTAATTAAATTGTTGATCATTGTGTGCCAACTCTTGGTAAAAGCAATGGAGCTAGTCAAATAATGAAATGAAAATTCGAGAGAAGTTCTCTTATACAAAGAAAAGCTCAATCATTACAAATACAAATCCTACGAGTTTCCACCAAAGGTGAGCGCTCCCAACCATTTCAAAGTGTCCACCTGAACCAAACGCTATTAGGACCAAGGAGTCGAGATAGCAACAAAAAAGGGCTCTGCATCGTATAGTAATACAAGTCTGGGTGTCAAAGGTATCTAACATACTCAAAAGAGACACATCCCAGTGTACTCCCAAGAAAAAAAGTGCAGACGACTCTGAATTCTCTTAACGGACACATTGATCAATAATAAAAATATACTTGAGTATTAAGGCACTCGAGAGGCCCCTTGTTCCAATGTGAGGGAGAGAAAATTTGACACAATCCTATGCCCTCCATTATCTGATTGTCCATGTACACTTTCAAGTCTGACGAATTAAAGAGATGGTTGACTGAAGCAAGAACCAACTTATTCCCTAGTGTTGAGGATTAGGTCTAGAGGAGAGTCTCCTGGACTAGAACCTTGGGTGACATCTTGACTCGACTCTCATGATTCCAGTACACTAATTATCATATCCTTATATTTTATATACAAATAGAGAATCATATAATTAGACAAGTTGGATTACTTTTGACTAAAACATGGTTGAACCCAGAATTTTTGGATCGCTTAAATTGAGAGTCTTCGGCGAATTGAGCCTTGAAATCTCACATGTACTGTCAGGAATTAATCTGACTCCTTCATTCTTTAGATGTTCGAGGATGAGCATAGTATAAGTATAGGGGTATGATGAATCTTAGATACATCATGTTAAAATCTATTTATTATTCTCATTGCTTAAACAATTCAATAAAAAATCACAATTAAATTCCTATTAGTAACTTGTAAGTAATACTTACAAGTTACTAATAGGAGCCTCCGCTGTTCTCTGTGGAGAGGAGCCTCCGTTGTTCTCTGTGATAAGAAAATTCCTTTCAAAATTAAAGGAAAGTTTTACAAAGTAGCTGTGAGACCTGCTATGCTTTATGGTTCTGAATGTTGGCCTGTGAACCATAGACATGTGTAGAGAATGGTTGTAGCAGAATGAAAATGCTAAGATGGATGTGTCGACATACACGTAAAGATCGGATTTGGAATGATGCAATCGGAAAGAAAGTTGGTGTAGCTTCGATCGAGGATAAAATGCGAGAAAACCGCTTAAGATGGTTTGATCATTTGCAAAGAAGGTCAACTGATGCATCGGTTAGGAGATGCGAGTGTTGGGATGTTGAGCCGTCTAAGAGAGGGCGAGGACGACCCAAGAAGTGTTGGAAAGAGACTATACGAAGGGATCTTAGTTTTTTGGATATAAATCCGAGATTGACCTAAGATAGATCTGAATGGAGGCGAAGAATCCATGTAGCCGACCCTACTTAATTGTGGGAAAAGGCTTTGTTGTTGTTGTTGATGAACTTGTAAGTAATCTATGTATAATTAACCTATATTCTGACCCTATTTATTGTATTTATTTACTAACATTTTTCATTTATTAAAATCCCTAAAAATTAGATTTAAAATTGTATATATTTATCTTAGCTTTTAAAAAAAATTAAAAATAAAAAATATCAAAACTACAAAACTCATTTTTTTTACCTATTAAAAATACTCCCCAAAAATTTTTTCTTTATTTAAATGGCTTCTTTTGACTTTTTATTCAATATGAAACTTTTAGATCTCATCGAGATAAAAACTTTCATGTTTTCTTAATTCAGCCTCCAATTATTTCTTTTTTATTTTCTTTATTTCCTTATTTTTTGAATTTTTCGGAGCTGCCATGTGACGCCCTCTGGGCTGCCCACTTGGTCGCCCCCTCTTCTGCCACCTGACCTCTCCATTGGCCTTTGGATCCCTTTTTCCCACCTCCATCTGACCGTCCACTGTCGCTCCTCTCTCAACCGTCTGATGAGATCCCTGGATCTCATCAGAGCTGCCCTTCCTCGCTTCCATCTCAACCATTGGATTGATTAACCATCCAAGGGCTGAGCACCATCCATGTCACCCCTCCTCTCCTGGTCCATGGATGAGTCTTCATATCTCATCTTAGCCGTTCTCCCCCGCTGCTCTCTAGCCATTGGATCGGATCATCAGATCTGATCTTCGCCTTTCACACGTGCCTCCATCTGGAGTGTTGGAACGCATGATCCAACGGTCCAGGCCTCATCGCCTACCTCCAGCTTACTCCCCCTCTACCATTACACCTCACGACCCCATCATCAATTTCCAATTATAGCCATGCCTCCAGTCACCCTTCGCCTTCATAACGACCACCTCCATGTATCCCTAAGCCCCACCATCTTTGCATCTCCATTGATGTGCCTCTCCATCACTCCATGCATCTACACAGGTCGTTGCAAATCATGTCTCCACCACCAGCAACGACCGAACTCCTTCGCCTATAAAATGCTCCCTCTGCCTCCTGTACACCTAATCCACCAACCAAGGGGATGAGGCCTAGCTTTCTCCACTCTCCGATGACAGCGGAGGGCGGCAGTCGAGGCGACGACGACCCCTATACCCCAGGTGCGATCCATGGCATCCACCATGTATGCTCCGCCACTCCGACGGATGCTCGACCTTGCTAGAGTAGCTGCCCAGCAAGTGCGACGACCCGAGGTTTCAATGGAACCTCAGCCCAAGCTCCGCCCTGCCCCTTCTTCCTCCTCGAATTCTCCAGCATCTGCTTATGCTTTTTCTCTTGTTTTCTCAAAGTTTTCCCACCACCTACAACCAACCTATCTATTGCCTGACCATTCACTTAGCTCCGCCACACAACCACCATCAATGCTAGCCTCTTCGCTCATATTTCCCTCTTCTCTAGAACTTCCACCGCCTCCATCCCTTGCTTCTTCCCCTCATCGAAGAAGAACCCCAACAGGGCCTCACCTCTGTCCATCCACAACCCTCCATCTCATACACTTCAAACACCCGCACTTCATGCATGCTTCAGCTAGTCTTGTAACCCTTGCAGGTACTCAATGGTCGGAACATGCACTCCTCCGATCTCCAGCTTCCTCTTCGGTGAGGCGATGTGGGAAGGCACCTCCAACTATTCTGAACACTTCTCTGACTGAGGGCATCCTCGCTTGGTGGCCCAGGTCCTCCATGGACCTTCTATGAACGTGGGAGAGCTTGAAGGAGCTCTGGCGGCCCCGCTGGAGCTCCAAATATGTTGCCGCTCCCCGGTAAAGGAAGAAGTACATGTGCTGTTGGATGGCGCCTCGCGGCGGCCATCCAACGGCCCATGTAACACCACGTTGCCCACTCCGGACCTGCACCATCGGACGACCAAGCTTCCCTCCTCGAAGCATCAGATGCCGCCACGTCATCCGCCCATGCCTGACCACCTCTTGAGCCTAGTCCCTCACGTGGATGGAACGTGAGGTGCTGAGTTAATTGCATTGAAGATCATGAAGTTTTTGAATATTACATTTAGTCCTCCAGGCGTATGCCTCACGTGCGTGCCTGGGGTATTTTATAGGGAGGTCCAGCTGGGTTTCAATAATTGCAAAGAAGTCCCTGTGTACAAAGGGAAAATTACACAAGAGCCCCTCTAATTTTTGTTATTTACAAATGGTCCCTCTGAGGAACTATTTGTAATATTTATCTTTGTTTTTCCATGCATTTTTAGTACATTTATGTCCCTTGCATTGTTATTAGCATATCTTGAGCATTTTAGATCCAAATTGAATGATTTCATTTTCATTCCGAAGCTTATTTGATTCTCTACCTAATGACATATGTTATTCACTGATTTAACACTGAATTAAATATGGTAATTTTTGGATGATCTATAGTATCTTTTGCTCTATAAATATTTGCCATTAACAGATGCTTACCCTTAATTTCGATGCTCCATTTATCGTTGAAACTAACCATCATTTTATTGCTCAATAATTTGTTGATTTTGAGGTATATTTACACATACATATATTCATGCATGTCATTGATATTGCATCTCATTTAATTGCATTTTAAAAATCAAACAAAAATTGCATGCATCACGTGAACTTGTCTTTGTATTATTCTATCTATGTATCGTTGTCCATATCATATCTGCATGAAGGTCGAACTAGAAAATACTCACTCAATAATTAAACAATAAAATTTGATAAATAGATGAAGAGGCTCATATCCCTATGTTCGACTTTGGTATACTTGCCAAGTAAAATAACTTCCACATATTCGAAAGTGTGGTTTTTATTGAACCATTTTCAGCACCTATACTACGATAAGAGAAGTTTCTTTATGTGGTGAAAATGAGATTCATCACGGAGCATCCTCATTTTCTCTTACTTAAATCTCAATAACAATATATACAATAAATTAGCCATACATGCTTCTCCATATTATTCTATTATTATAAGCCTATTATACAACACTAGATTAACTATTTACAGAAAGACCATCGATGTATTATAATGTAATTTGCATGGAGTTTTTTTACCTCATTTTACTATCTTGCAGAGGTGCATATGGTTAAAATTCCAACTTTTTTAGAGGGGTACATCTGGACGTGAGAGGATCCTCTGCGGTACTGCAGTCTCTACTGTAATCGCACGAGCCCCTCAATCTTGATCGAGTAGTTCATACGAATTTGTATGGTACAAACTAAGAAAAAGTGCAAATTTGTGTGAATCACTCGATCAAGATTGAACAGCTCACGTGGTTACAACAGAGTTTGTAGTACCTCAGACGATCAGAGTCTGCATCTGGACTCCTCATCATAGATATTGCAGTGCTTCCATCTGGTGAGGCGTGATCCCGAGCTTCCTTTACGCCATCTCCCGTGTGTCTCCAGGTTGCGGGGACTGGATTTCGATCAAGGCGCTGACGCCTCGCATTCACCCAGTGTTGTAAATAGGATCACTACCGCATATATTAAATAGTAATTAGATAGATCCAAATGGATTGACAAGAAAGCATTACTGATTATCAATATTAATATCATGCAGTTCCAATCCATTATCCGATTACAGAATGCAAACAGGAACCGATTAAACGATTGGAAACATAAAACCGGGTGAGATCCATGAAAGGTAAAGCAATAAACAAATTATGACAAACAAAATATAAGAAAGATTAGATTAGAAATCACCGAAGCATCCATGAAATGGATTGTCCTTAGAGAGGATATCGTCCCCACAATACCGGTACGTAGGGTACTGGCGATCCGCTCCCAGGAAACGACGGTACACGATCTTCGTCTGCGTACACCGACGAGAACGTCCTCGAATGTACCTCAGAGAACTGCAGCCGAGAGAAGGAGAGACAAGTTCGTCCGTGAGGGGAAGAACAAAAACCGAGCCAGGACGACGCGAGAGATTTTATTTCGAGTGAATAAAACAACGTGCAGGAAGGGGTATATAAAGATGGTCGCGTGCCCTAGCGCGGTACCCTTCGATTTCCGATGATGTCCCACAATAGGCGCGCCATTTCCGATCCTGAAATCGCGGCCACAATCGCGTCCATAACAACGAGTTGAATTCCCATTTTAGTCGACTTACCAAATTAATCGTGTGATTAATTTAATCAACTTACCAAATGAAATCCACAACAAAAGTATCGAGATCCGAATTGACTCTCCCGAGCCCGAGCCCGAGCCGAAGCGGAGCGCACGCGCACGTGTGTGGTCCTCCATTCCTCCTCTCTACTATTGCTACAAGAGCTTGGGGTGTGAACTCATATATATGCCCACCAAAAGCTTAGAGCTCCAAGGTATGGTACTAAACTTCCACCCAAACTTTTCCATGTTTCAAATTTGAGAATTCCCAACTTTCCCTCCAAGCCATTTGGTTTCCCAATTGAAACCAAATTAAATTCAATTGTAATTATATATATTTTCCAATTAAAATCTAATTGCAATTCGTAATACAACAATCCCCCAATAATTCACCAATTTGAAAAAGAGATTCAAAGAGAGTTAAAACACAACTTTCGGCTGCCACTTTGCTTTCAGTAAAGGTACCTTCCGGTTTGAACCTCTACCTGAGTTTACTACTTTCACTTTAACAGGAACGAAGTGAACTACGTCTTGAACTTCAGACCTTGGTGTTAAAGTATACGGTAGAAACAACAAAGCGTTGTTCTTGGTACAATCTTCAGGCTTGGTGCTCTTAAAGGCCATGCACCATTATCCTGTTTCATGAGTGTATTCAGGAAATGCCCTCTTCTTTTAACTGCGGCCCACAATAACAATCACATAGGTGGCATTCTCCATGGATGCACTGCTAACATCCTGCCCAAAGGCTTGAACTCATTCAGATCCTACGCTCTTCCTAAACTTGCAGTTTAAATGGCACTCAGGCTTCCAGGGATAAGACACTCATGCATACGCATTAAGATTAGAGTGCTAACTAGTTCTCCAAACAGCTTCTTTTTACCACATTGAACCTACTTTGTGGGATCTCCTCTCAGATAGGTTGGGTTGCTAGTGTAGAGGTACTCCCAATGGGTCTCAGTCCCATCCCATGCCTAGACTTTAGGACTAAAGATCTATCAAGTCCCTTAGTCAACTGATCTGTCGTGTTGTCTTTGGATCCAACAAAATCCACAACCAACACCCCTTGAGACACCAAATCCCTTAACGTCTTAAGTCTGATTTGTATGTGTCTTCTTGTTTTTTGATTGAACTTTGAACTCTTGATCTTGGCAATTGTGGTCATATTATCATAATGTACCGAGATCGCAGGAACATGCTGACCTACCATGAGAATTTCAGACAGAAGTTCCCTTAGCCGTTCATCCTCGGTTCCAATGGTGTCCAGAGCACACAGCTCAACCTCAAAAGTGGATCGAGCTAGAATGGTCTACTTCACAGACCTCCAAGAGACTGCAACGCCTCTAAGAGTAAAGACATACCCAGTGACACCATTACTTCCAGACTCCTCTATTTTCCCTATCCAGCTTGCATCACTATATCCTTCTAGTACAGATGGATGTTTACCATAATGAAAACTAAGGGAAATAGTTCCCTTCAAATACTTCAGTACTCAATCCAGAGCCTCTCAGTGAGTATGGTAAGGACAACTAGTGTATCTACTCAGCTTTACAACAGAGAATGAAATATCAGGTCTCGTGTAATTTGCAAGAAACATTAAACTTCCTATTACTTGTGAATACCTTAGCTGAGCTACATGTACTCCACTTTTATTTTTAAACAACGTTGTGGATGAATAAAAAAGAGTGCTTACAACTTTCCAATCTTGATATCTAAATTTCTCAAGTACCTTCTCAACATAGTGAGATGAGAAACTACAATCCCATCAACTGACCTTGTTAGTTTGAGACCCAAGATCACATCAGCAACACCCATGTCCTTCATCTCAAACTTGCTACTTAAGAATGCCTTAGTCTCGTTAATAATCCTCATATGTGATCCGAACAACAATATGTCATCAACATACAGGCACAAGACAATACACTCATCACCTTTCACCTAGGAATAGACACACTTATCGGATTCATGAACCTTTAAGCCATATGACAAAATAGTTTTGTCAATTTTTTCATGTCACTGCTTTGGTGCTTGTTTCAATCTGTAAACGGATTTGACAAGCTTGCAAACCTTTCCCTCATTCCAGGAGTCACAAGTCCATCAGGTTGATCCATATAGATCTCTTCTTCAAGATCGACATGCAAGAAGGCAGTCTTCACATTCATCTATGGATAGAGAGATCATTTACAGATGCCAATGCTATGAGCATCCGGATTGTGTTAATCCTAGTTACAGGGGAATAGGTATCAAAATAATCGATACCCTCCTTTTGCCTAAAGCTCTTGGCAACTAATCTTGCTTTGTACTTTTCAATTGATTTGTCGGGCCTAAGCTTTCTCTTAAACACCCACATGCATCTAATGGTAGAACACCCTTTAGGTAAATCAACCAACTCCCAAGTTCCATTAGCCATAATGGAATCCATCTCAGATTTGATGGCTTCCTTCCATTGTTTCGCTTCAGATGAAGCCATGGCTTCCTTGTAACTTGGTGGATCACCCTCGATTTGGTAGACAACAAAGTCGCTACCCAGATCCTTGGCTATCCGTGGTCTTTTACTCCTCCTTGGCTCAATCTTTTCTGAAAGGTCATTGAGTTCAGGTTGAGTCTCAACCCTCACATTCGTTATCTTTTCCACTTGATCTGGAATAGATCCTGATGTGGAGGCGCCCTCAATGGTCAGATTCTGAGGAATCCCAGTTTTCAACGGGAAGACATCCTCAAAGAAGGTAGCATCATGAAGTTCAACAATGGTGTTGACATCTATGCCCGGTATCTCAGACTGAAATACCAAGAAGCTATATACATAGCTATTTTCTAAATAACCTAAGAAGACCGCATTAATAGTTTTAGGACCAAGCTTCTTTCTCTTGTGTTATGGGACTAAAACGTTAGCGAGATAGCCCCACACTTTGAGATATCTTAATCTTAGTTTTCTATTTCTCCAAAGTTCAAATGGACACTTTTCCATATGCCTTGGAGGAACCCTAATCAGAATATGGCAAGCCGTATTCAAGGCTTCTCCCCACATATAGGTTGGAAGTCCAGAACTCTATAGGAGAGCATTGATCATGTCAGTTAAGGTTCTATTTTTCTGTTCTGCTATCCCATTTGATTGCGGTGAATATGGAGGCGTAACTTCATGAACTATGCCAAATGATTTGCATTGTTCATCAAATAAGTTAAAGGTATATTCACCTCCTCTATCTGACCTAAGGCGTTTAAGCACTTTTCCTGTTTGTGTCGCAGCCTCATTCTTTAATATTAGAAATTCTCTAAGACTTCATCCTTGGTTTTCATTCGATATACATAGCAGTATCTACTGCCATCATCTATAAAGGTGATAAAGTATTTTTTATTGTCTCGGGTCAACACACCATTAAACTCACATATATCTGTGTGCACTAGATCCAAGATCTCACTATCTCTAGAGACAGACTGAAAAGACTTCCTAGGTGTCTTAGCTTGCACACAGATTTCACATTTTGAGTTTTATCGATAGTGTGTTTAGGGATCAACTCTAAATTCATCATTCTCTTAATTGAATTTAAGTTCACATGTCTCAATTTACCATACCACAGATCACAAGATTCAATATTATTCACAACATGAGACACAGAATTAGAATATTCAGAATTTAAAACATTCATTTCATCAATGTTTACTGAATCGCATCTAATTCTAAATATCAAATCAAAATCTGCCAAATAGCCTTTTCCATAAAAAATGCCTTGTCTCATAATGACAACTTTATTACATTTAAAGTTCAATTTAAAACCATTTCTAACTAAGATAGAGCCAGATAAAACATTCTTCTTGATGTCAGGAACATGCAGTACCCTGTGCAACATCCAGACACGTCCAGAGGAGAACCTCAAGTTGACTTGTCCCGACCCTAGAACCCTGGCTGCAGAATCGTTCCACATCTTCACAGTCCCACCACTGCATGTCTGATAAGAAGAAAACAAAGTTCTGTCAGAACAAATATTTACATTGGCTCCTGTATCCACGAGCCACTCATTTGGATCATGGATATGGTATAGTTCAGGTTTTACAGAGGCATACCCCTTGCTAGCCTCGAGTCCCATAGTGATCATATTCACTTGCGGACTTCCGTCTGCAGCCTTAGGTTGAGCCTTTAAGGACGGACAGTCCTTCTTCCAACGCCCACCTGATTACAGTGCCGGCAGGGTTTATTCTTTGCCTTTTTCTGGATCTTGCCCTTTGGTTTCTTTTTATTGTTATTAGCACCCTTTCCCTTCTTATCTTTTCCCTTCGAGGTCATGAGATTCACCTTAGCCTAAATATCGACAGGAAGCACAGGCTTTTCTTTCTTATATTCCTCCTCTATGGTAATTTCCACCATCAAGTCATCCATAGAAATTTTCCCCTTCCTGTATTTCAGGGTCATACCGAAGTCTTCCCACGACTTGAGGAATTTTTCTATGATGCACATGACTTGAAACTTCTCTGGAAGTTTCATTTCGGCATCTTCTAAACCATGGAGCATGAGTAAAAACTCATGTGCCTGTTAAGAAACCGACTTCCCTTAGGCCATGGAAAACTTCAAAAACTTGGCCATGGAGTATTTCTCAATACCGAGGTCTTCGGTATTATACTTCCGATCCAAATCTTACCATAGCCCCTTCGCAGTCTGCGTGGACGAACAGTACACGTCAAACAACGTGTTGGACAGAGCCAACAGGATGCAACGATGACATATATGATCACGTTCTTTCTACGTGTAATGCGCCTTCTGGCTATCGGGTGTGGGGTTTTCCGTTTCCACCGTAGGACAATCGGTTTCAAGCATAGAGATTAATCCTATGGTGGTTAACCAGATCTTAATGTGTTGTTGCCAACGCTTGAAATTCTGACCACCGATTTTTTCAGTCATGCCTGTCATATCTACCCTCGATTTAAACATCATTTCCGACATTATTTAAAAAAAATGGTTCCGGATATCCTCTCTAAGATTGTTGTAAATAGGATCATTACCGCATATAATAAACAGTAATTACACGGATCTAAATAGATTGATAGAAAAGCATTACAGATTACCAATATTAATACCATGCAGTTCCAATCCATTATCCGATTACAGAATGCAAACAGGAACCGATTGAATGAACGGAAACATAAAATCGGGCGAGATCCAGGAAAGATAAAGCAATAAACAAACTGCGGCAAACAAAATATAAGAAATATTAGATTAGAAATCACCGAAGCGTCCATGAAATGGATTGTCCTTAGAGAGGATATTGCCCCTACAATACCGGTGCGTAGGGTACTGGCGATCCGCTCCAAGGATACGACGGCACATGATCTTCATCTGCGCACACCGACGAGATCGTCCTCAAATGTACCTCAGAGAACTGCAACCGAGAGAAGGAGAAACAGGTACGTCTATAAGAGGAAGAACAAAAATAGAGCCAAGACGGTGTGAGGGATTTTCTTTCGAGTGAAGAAAACAACGTGCGGGAAGGGTATCTAGATCCGAGATCCGAATTGACTCTCCCGAGCCAGAGCCAGAGCCGGATCAGAGTGCGCGTGCGCGCATGTGTGGTCCTCCATTCCTCCTCTCTACTATTGCTACAAGAGTATGGGGTGTGAGCTCATATATAAGCCCACTAAAATTTTAGAGCTCCAAGGTAGGGTACTAAACTCCACCCAAACTTTTCCATATTTCAAATTTGGGAATTCCCAACTTTCCTTTCCAAGCCATTTGGTTTCCCAATTGAAACTAAATTAAATTCAATTGTAATTACATAGATTTTCCAATCAAAATATAATTATAATTCTTAATACAACACCCTGATCATCAAACAACAGCACGCCACGCCACCACTCTCGATTTTAAAAGCATGAGGAGGGGGTGGTAAATTCGTCACCGAGCTTTGGAGTTAGAAGTAACTCCCCACTTCCACTCCCAAGGCAGCCCCTCTCCTAACCCCTCTCATCCGCCAGACAACCGCCAGCTTCAGACTCCCCATCTCAGTCCATCTCACGACGAAACTTGTGCTCCAGTGATTTAGCCGAAATTCGGTGGTCTTAAGTTCCACACAAGGCGGGAACTCAGTCGATGCCTTGACCACACAGAAATCCAACTAAAGTCAACAATGAACCCACAACAATAAATCAAGCAATGAAAAATAAAGTGAAGTCAAATTTATTATAACTCTACAAACAGGTGTATAGTGGAAGTATGTAGAGGTCGAACACAGAGAGCAAGGCAGGATAGATCAATGCTAAGTGCAAAATGTGATTGATGTGTGATTAAGTGTCTACAAAAATGCAATGTTTTTGTGGGTTTTTAATTTTTAATATTTTTTTTTAATTTTTAATTTTGTATTTTGATTTTTAATTTTCTGATTTTTTATTTTCTTTTTATATTTTATTTTCTTTTTGTTTTATAAATATAATATATAAATAATGTAAGAAAAGAGGTGATTAGATAATTATAAAAATAAGGAAAATGCTCAAAAATTAGGAAATAAAATGTTTTTGGTCTTTTTATATTTTTATACTGTTTTTGTGATGTTGGGGGATTTTTTAAATATTTTTGGTATTTTTTAAAAGACAAAATAACATAAATAGTGAATTAACTACTGGCTGATCTTAAAATGGGAATGAAAAATACAAATAGTATCAAAATTTTCCCAAATTAAATTTGAAATAAAGATAATAAAATAGAGAAACTACAGGAACTGAGTTTGTATTTTTTTTATTTTTCTAGAATTTTTTGGATGTGTTTAGGTATTTTCTAATTTTTAAGGTTTTTGTTTTGAATTTTTTAATGATTTTTGGACTGAGACTAGAACACATAAAATTGACCTTAGTTAATTTTTTTGGAATTTTTCAAGGGTGTTTTAATTTTTTTTGGTATTTTCTAAGATAGACAATAGTTAAAATGAATGTTTTTGATTTTTAATAAATATTAAAATGCAACAAAATGCAAAATAAAAATATATGCGTGGAAGTACAATGCAGCAGGAAGCTATTTGATTTTTTTGGGATTTTTTCGAGTAAAAATGATGCTCTAAATAAATAGGGGAAACATATAAGAATGCAAGGCCTAGCAGGGGTATTTTGGTAATATGCAGAAAGTCCAGGGGCTAGAACGTAAATTTGCCACAAAATATATAACTGAAATGTAAACTTCCTGGGTCAAACACCAATAACAAAACCCGCGAGGGCCCTTTGGCAAAAAGCCCACCCACGCGCGTGCAACGCACGCGCCTGGGGAAGACTAAAAAGTAATTATCAAAAGCTCGGGGGCTATAGTGCAAAATGTCCACAACTTTTATACTACAGCTGAAAGTTTAGGAACTTAAACTTAAATGCACAAAATAGATCGGGGTCCCCTTTGCAAAATGCCCAAACACACGTGACTGGCACGTGCGCCAGGCGGGAGACCTAGACGCAATATTCAAAAGTTCTGGGGGGCTGCATGTAAATATTACAAAAAAATTTAAACAACCAATGAAAGATTGAGTACTAATATGTAAATACAAAATTTGTGGGGCTATGGCGGCAAAATACCCACACAGAGGTGCTGGCGGACGGTGGATCTTGCGCCACTTAAGACACGTGTCGACCTGAGGCGCGCCGATGCCGGTTCACTTGTGCGGCCCAGATTAGAACTCCCCCGATGATCGAATGACGGGCACGTGGGGAGATCTGACGGCTCCTGATCACCTGGGCTAGAGCTCGAGATCCAACGGTCGTGGAGCGCGTTGGATGAACTGATGAAGAACAGGCTCCAGGCGAGTATGATCTTGCAAAATCTCGCTACCCAGAGGTGATTTATCCCTTCCGACAGCTTCACCAAGTTCCTGGAAGCATCCTCGAGTGGATGGTGGTCTCAAAATGACCTGAGAGTGGCTGGGGCGCCGCGGCGTTGTTGGTGAAGGAGGACGACTCCAGTTGGCTTTAACTTCGGCAAAAACGACCCTCCCAGGAGGGTCCTTGGCACCTGGGACCCTACAAATTAAGCACGCAACAGCAGAAAGGGTTCCAGGGCAAGCACAAGCAATTTGGGTGGTCTATGGCGTGTGTAGGGGCTCACCGGAGCAAGCTTCGGCGAGGTGGATGGCGGGTGGTGAACGAGTGGATGAAAAGCGAAATGAAGATGGCGATCGAATCTATGGCTAAAGGCAAGTAAAATAAAGAAAGAAAAAATGAAGAAAAAAGGACCTCAAGGGCTAGGAGACCAAGGTGAAACCTCACGGCCAGGAGGTGGTCGGAGATGGTGGAACGCGGCCCTCGAGCTTCGCCGCACCTCAACAGGGGTGTGGAGAACTCCCCTGTCACCGGAGGTCTCCTTCTACACGCTCCCTGAAGGTCTGAAGCTCTCAGACACGGTTCAAAGGTCAATGGGAAGATGGTGGTTTGGTTTTGAAAGATGGTGGAGTGGGCGAGAAGATCGAGCGATCTGGAGCGCTGTAGTGATGCAATCCCCGATGTGAGCCTAGGCCGTGTAAGCTGACATCTCGAGGAGAAAAAGTCCTTTAGAGCGCATCATGCATAGATGCAAGGTGCGGCCTCCAAAAAAGGGCGAATCCAAGAAAAATCAGTTATGACAAGGGCTCAAGCGGGGGTCAGAGAGTTGACCTAAGGTCAACTCTACAGCCCACCTGTTGGTCCACGTGGACCAACCAGGATAAAGCCTGGAAAATGACCTTGGAAAAATTATTTAAAAATAGAAAATGAATGAATTAATTTTTAGGTCATTTAATAAAAAATGTTTACTTTTTTATGAATTATTTTATTATGATTTTTAATTATTTTTATGAGGTATATTTTTACAAGTTTACTTTATACCCTTTATAGGTATTACCTATATATTTTATTAATTTATTTTTATTTTGTGTTTTTAATTTATTTATTTTTATTTATTATTTTGTAAATTTGTAGAATGCTTTTATACACTTAAAAGTATTTTTATTTTATTTTTCTGATATGTTATGTATATATAATAAAATAAAAGTATAGTTTATACATGTATGTATATAGGTATGATACCTATGTATAGATATAGGTATTTTTATTTTTATGTTTTTATTCTGATTTTAATGTACATATTTATTATAAGTAATATTTATAAAATTATAAAAATATAAAATTATAAAAATAAAGAATAAATAATAAATTGAATATTTTAATCTGTACAGGTATACAACAAGGGTCCAAAACTCAACTTTCAAAACCGTAGCTCTACCAAATGCGAAACCACTGTCATTAAATAGCTTATTTTAAATTATATACAATTAAAGGTGTTTGCTGCATTTGAAGTTTTTATTTTGTGAGATAGGGGTCTGGGAAGTTGGGACTCTGGATTTTTATTCAGACCATAACTTTTTATCTGTACATTATTTTTCAGTGAAATCAATTTTGTATTTTTCTTTATTTAATTATCTACAACTTTCATGTACAAAGTTTCTTTATTTGAGGTATAAAAAGTGGGACCAAAAATAGGTCCAAAAATGAATAAATAATGAATGAAATGAATTGGTATTTTTATTGTATTCTGGCCCTTATCTCCCCCTACTTTATTCCTTGTCGACCTATTCATCAAGATGCCTAGGTCTTGGGGTTTCGGGTCATAAAATATTTACAATATTTTATTATTTTTCTTTTCTTTTATTTATTCTATAATTTTGGCTTTAATTACAATATTTTATACACTATTTACATGCACATGCATGAATGCTAAGAAATGGAAATTAAGGGTATTTACACGCATTTGCTAGGGTTTTTGAGGCCAAAATGATAGAATAAAGATGATGAAATGTGGATTCATCATCCCCCTATACTTTACCATTGCTAGTCCCTAGAAAACACTTATGCAATAAGTGTAGAAAGAAAAAGAAAGAAAAGAAAAAGAAGAAAGTGGATTAAATTTTATTATCAAACTTGTCTTCACAAAATCAAAGTTTAGAGCTTAAGTCGGACCTTTGGAATTTTAGTGCGGGCGGAACCTTAATAAGAACCGAATTTGAAATCCAACAGTCCCTGAGAATCCCACAACTCTGTCCAAGTCTCCTCAATAGCCAGGTCAGAAATATCTCAACTTATACGCAAACTCTTACGACTATGAACTTACTCGTACAGTGTAAGTGATGGTGGCTCTCCCCAACTGAAATAACAAAGAGACTGACTTCTCCAGTATGACAACCCAATGATTCCCCAATCCAATAACTCCATCCACGAGGAGCGGGGCATTCCCTTCTAAGTTCAAGTGGCAACCAGCTCAAGTGGAGGGGGTGAAGAGAAGAATGGACGGTAGCCAGTGTAGCTACCTATCCTGGGATGCAAGACCAGTGTAGTCAAGTCATCCAGCTGCAGGCTCACATATTTAACTTTGGAACTCAATCTTGCTTATTGACTTTACACATTTGTACACATTTTGCAGGCATTTTATTTTTGTATAGGCCTGACCATTTTTTTTCTTTTTTTTGAATACTATTCACAATAGCATTTACATCAGGGGTTTTTCCTCTTGAGCCAATAGACTATACCTCTTTTGAAGCTTTATTGCAACCCACACTCTCCTGTCTTTAGACTTCCTCATCACTGGATGGGTTGGGGTGCACTTCCCTCCCTAGAGTAGGACAAGTGTTTCCACTTGTGTGCGTCTCATACCGGCAAATCCAATCCCCTCACCACTCCAACTGAGTTGAGCCATGTAAAGGGTGCAGGTGTCCAAGTTGGGTCATTATCAACAAGAGTCGTGTGTGTGTTCCGAAATACTCTACTTACGCAGTCAAGAATCCATTGAACCAAGTCTCGTGATCCTCAAAGAATTAAGTCAACTAGACCTGAAGTACCTCAAACCCAGTTCCTATAAGGTTCCTGTTATTAGGTAGATTTTAAGGTCCAATCAAGCTCCAATCTCCGGATTTTACTTAGACTTGTTCAACTATCAAACTCAATCCGAAAAATGCTCATGCTATGCAGATGATATGCAGAAAATGCTTTTGTGATGCAATTTTCAAAGATTTTGAACTTTTTATGGATTTTTGAAAAGATGATGCATATGCAGATGCAATTTTTTTGTATTTTTCAAAAAGATTTTTCAAATATTTTTGGTATTTTAATTTTGCAAATGTTTTTGGGATTTTTTAAAACAAAAGATTTTTGGCTGAAAACTTGGTTAAACTATTTACACGGGCATGCTTCTTATATATACAAGAAGTGGATTTTAAGGATTTACAAGGGTAAGTGATCAATTTTATAAATACATATATAGTGGATTTTCGTGAGATGTATGTATTCCTCAAACTTATTTGACACATGTTTTTCAAACAATTTCGAAAACTATAGTCCAAAAAAATTTTTACAAATATTTTTGCAAACCTGTACACACATTTGAAAATCATTTCGCAAAGGATTTTCAAACAGTATAGATAGATTTTTTAAATATTTTTGCAACCATTTTTCAAACCATTTGCAAATCATTTTTCCAAACATTTTATTTCACACAAAGAAAATAAATTTTACAAACCAAAATATTTTGACAAAGGTTGAAAACATATAACAAAATGTTTTCAAAATAGTTTTCAAAAGATTTTCACATAGATTTTCAAACTATTTTTCAAACATTTTGCAAAAAAACATTTTCACCTGATTTATTAATCAGTATATACAAAAAGAATTTGAGGAATGACCATATCTTTTTATTAAGGCTTTTAATGAATTTTAAAGAATTATTTAGCCATATTATTAAGAAAATACGAAAGTACGAGTTATGGCTAAAGTATATACATAGTATATATGACCCCCCTATTTAGCTTGAGCTATGTCCTCATAGATCGGAGAGAAAAGAGAAGACATAACTCGTACTAAGTATAGGCAAGTCTAAAGAATAAATAAATAAAGGAATGAATGAATGAGAAGTTGACCGTCCCCTTTATACTTAGGATAAAATAATCCTAAGTATAGCAGACTGTACATAACGCAGGGAGGGTCAAGGGTGGGAATGAACAGATTGTACTCAGATTGTCCCCCCCTATACTTAGGGTAAAATATCCCTAAGTATAGACAAGAAGAGGAGACAATGGTGAGGATCGAAATGAATGAAAAACTCGGGGTGCACACCCCCCTATACTTAGGACAAAGTACATCCTAAGTGTAGAAGCTGATAACAAAGGGCGACACTTTTTTGATACAAAAAGAAGATAGAAAAGGAAAAAAAGAAAAGAAGAAAAGAAGAAAAGAGATCTGGAGATGGAAGATGAGATCATGAGAATGTACACATCACTCCCCCTATACTTAGGGTAAAAGAAGCCCTAAGTATATGCAACGACAGGAGTAATGAAACAGAATGAAGAATGAACACTCGGCTCGTCCACCCCTCCTATACGTAGGACAAAGTACATCCTAAGTGAGGCAAACACGAGAATGGGTGGATGAGCGCTACGGAAGATAGACAGAGATGAACAAAAAAGGATATACAACAGAAATGGATGTACACATGGATCAAGAAGGCCGGAAGCTAACCTTCTTGCGAGACCGTTGAGGGATAGATCTAGTGTGGTGCAAGTCGACATCGGGGTTCATGGTGGATGGACGCCGATCAGGTTCGACAGGGTGAAGGCCCTCAGTGGAGTTGAATCGGAAAGGGATGAACTGGTCAATGGAAGTAGTATGGCTAGGTTCGCCTTTGGTGGTCCTATGGTGTTAAGACGGAGACGGGCGAGTGGAAGAAGTGTGGTCAAGTCTGGCCTTGGAGGTCTCGCTGATATCAAAGTGAAATGGGACAAACTCATCATCCTCGGAAGAAGTGTAATCGGAGTCGTCCTGCGAGGTCTCGTCTAGGTCAAAACCAAAAGGAACAAAATCATCAGTGGAAGTAGTCGAACTCAGATCATCCTCAAGAGTCTCACCCGGGTCATCTTCATCATCAGGAGGCCAAAATATTTTAATATTCGCATCATAACCGACCTCAATCATCATTACTTTTGAGTAACCAGGAACATACTTATCAATGGAAGTAGTCAAACCATGTCCGTCCTGTCTAGTCTTGGTATCTGCCCTCCGCTCAATAAGATCAATCACGTAAATTCTTTGGATTTCATCAACACATTGCCACACACCAGAAGGAGGAATTGTGAGGTCTATGCTTTCTGATTTCCTCCCCTTTCAGGGGATCCTTCGGGTCTCATCAGGGGTCGCCACGCAAACATCTCTAATTGCATCAGATCGGTCATAGGACTCAGAGTCAGCTAGAATCAGTGAGGATGCATCAGGTGCAGGTCTCTGGTCAGCTGTGGGTACGGTGATCGACGCTTCACTTTCGTCAACGAGACGGAAACGAACCTCTCTTGTTCCATAGTCAATAACGACCCTCGTAGAGGCGAGGAATGGTCGTCCCAGGATGATTGGAGATGGCTCCCCTGTGGAGGTCTCCATGGGCAACACGACAAAATCAACATGGTAGCTCGTGCCCAGAATAGAAATGATGACGTTTTCAAGGATACCCTTCGGCCTCTTGATAGATCCATCAGCAAACTGTACGATCATCCTGGTTTTCTTGAGAGGCCCTAAGTGAAGAGACTGTACCAGTGAGAAGGGTAATATGCTAATATATGCACCGCCGTCCAGGAGAGTGCGATCACAAGTATAGTTAGAGATGGTGCAAGTGATGAATGGTGTAGCTGCTTTCTTCCTTCAAGGAATGGGACGGTGTGTGATGGCGTGGGCAGTGGCCATGGTCAAAAATGTGACGCCCAGATCTTCGCTTTCTCTTCTTGGGAAGAGGAGTAGATAAATCAGTAATGGACTGTTGAAGTGGGGCACAGATGATCTCTTGAATAGTGGCCACCACTTCGGGTTCAATCAACTTTTTTTGAATTTTTGGAATCCTCCATACAAGAGAGGAAGTCGGAATCAACATGTACACGAGGCATGCCAAGAGCTGTCTGTACAGCAGCATCCTCGGGGTCGAAGGTGGGACAGTATGTGAAAGGTTGTGTGGGTGAATGATCTGGCAGATGGAACCTCTCCTCACAGTTTGAATTGGCCAAAGTTCTCCCAAACTCTTTTTGGGTTTTTACATTTTTCCCCATTTTTTTGTATTTTTGGCGATTGTAAGCTCCCATGATCACCCACAAGTGAAGTCGTATCCCCGATGAAAGGAGCATTAATCTGATTCTTTCCTCAAGAAAGCAAGATCATCATTCATCAAATTAATGCGCTTTGTCATCCAGTTCAAGATATCACTCATAGAGACCGAGGGAGGTGACTCCAACAGGTCAGACTCGGGTGGATGTGAAGGCGGAGGTGGATAATATACAGGTGAAGGTGGAGGTGGAGGTGGGTAGAAGTCCGAAGTCTGATACTGTGGCTGAGGCAGGTGTGTACAAAAATCAGAAAAAGTAGGAGGAGGGTCCTCCTGATAAAAGGGAGGTGGACCGGCTGGAGCGAACGAGGAGTCTGCAAAGTCCGGATAGAAAGTGCTCCAGGGGTCCACCTCGAAAACAAAAGAAAATGATTTGGGGGAGCGCGAAGGTCAAGCCAATAAAGTGATGAAAAGGTGCAAATGCACAGCGGCGATCAAGAATTCACACAAGCAATCTCAAACAAACTCACACAAATCAAACCCTCACTTCACCTACTCGACTTGGTAGAGACCTCAAAATGCGGTCTTTTCATCTTGTCTATTTTAGAGTTAGGTGAGAAGTCAAAGAGTTGCACACACACTTAGGGGCTGAAAATGGGATTTGGGCACTAATCCTTAACGTGTGCGCAAGCAATGTAAAACGAAGACAATGAGGGTATTACTCGCCCAGACAATATTTTTCTTTTTGGTTTGATTTTAGGGTCAAGTAATATTAGTAGTCCCAATTTTATTGGTTTATCACTTTTTTTGGATTTTTAATGAAAATGCACGATCCTATCGGGGATTCAATTCCTTTGAGCACCTAGGTTGGCAAAATCAGAGGAGAGTCGGAAAGCAATGCAAGCGGCAATCGATGATGAATGCTAAAGAGAAATGCTCACCTTGCCTCCAACACTCTACATGCAAAGATGCGCAGCAGAATTGAAACCTATCTATATGCAAATGGAAGCCGATGAAATCGCCTAAGTTTCAGAAATTTCTATTATCGTGAAGAACCATAAGTCGGTAACCGATCTTCAATCCAAGAATCCGGTCTAGGCTCACTCCTCCTCCTCTCGACAAATCGAGTTCAGGAGCAGCGCTTGGCAAGGTGGGCTCGCGGTACGACGGCTCGAAGATGGTGACGCGACTGTTTAAAATTTTGACTAAGTCCAAACGAGACTATAGGCACATGCAAAGATATTAGGTGTTTGGCCTTAGTACTATCGCAAGCAATCCTAAAACTAGGGGCTCAATCACACAAAGGAAATAAAATCAAAATCGAGAAAACAAAAATAAAAAATGTGATGGAAAGCCGACAAAAACCGCAGTGAGCCACCAGGTGTACAAACACCTGGGAAATTAGGCCCGATAGTCCAATGTCCAGTGTACTTGTATTATTACAATAATAGTTCTCTCTCTCTCACTCACTTAAATTACACAAATAAATACAAGAAAATAAATGCTAAGGAGTTGTCTACAAAATCCTCCAAGTCCTTCTTTGTGCTAGGCTACAGCTGCCTCACTTGGGTGCGAAGGTGCTCCAAGAGCGGCTCCTCCCTCGATCCGCATACCTCGCACGAAATCTAAACAAGGAGAGTGGTTAGACAATTCAACATATATATCAAAAATAATGAAAATAAAAATAAAAGCTGCGAAGTGTAGACAAACAACCACAACACAACAAAACAAGATCTACGCGCTGTTGCTCCCCGGCAATGGCGCATTTGATTAACAGAAATTCGGTGGTCTTCAGTTCCACACAAGGCGGGAACTCAGTCGATGCCTTGACCACACAGAAATCCAACTAAAGTCAACAATGAACCTACAACAATAAATCAAGCAATGAAAAATTAAGTGAAGTCAAATTTATTATAACTCTACAAACAGGTGTATAGAAGAAGTATGTAGAGGTCGAACACAGGGAGCAAGGCAGGATAGATCAATGCTAAGTGCAAAATGTGATTGATGTGTGATTAAGTGTCTACAAAAATGCAATGTTTTGTGGGTTTTTAATTTTTAATATTTTTTTATTTTTTTTATTTTTAATTTTGTATTTTGATTTTTAATTATCTGATTTTTTATTTTCTTTTTATATTTTATATTTTTTTGTTTTTATAAATAGAATATATAATAATGTAAGAAAGAGGTGATTAGATAATTATAAAAATAAGGAAAAAATGCTCAAAAATTAGGAAATAAAGTGTTTTTGGTCTTTTTATATTTTTATACTATTTTTGTGATTTTTGGGATTTTTCTAAATATTTTTGGTATTTTTTTAAAAGACAAAATAAACAGAAACAGTGAATTAACTACTGGCCGAACTTAAAATGGGAATGAAAAATACCAAACAGTATCAAAATTTTTCCAATTAATTTTTAAATAAAGATAATAAAATAGAGAAACTACAGGAACTGAGTTTGTTATTTTTTTACTTTTCTAGAATTTTTTTGGATTTTTTGGAAGTTTTTAGGTATTTTCTAATTTTTAAGGTTTTTGTTTTGAATTTTTTAATGAGTTTTAGCCTGACACTAGAACACACTAAAATAGACCCTTAGTTGATTTTTTGGAATTTTTCAAGGGTGTTTTATCATTTTTTTGGTATTTTCTATATAGACAGTAGCTAAAATGAATGTTTTTTTATTTTAATAAATGATAAAATGCAATAAAAATGCAAAATAAAAATATATGCGTTGAAGTACAATGCAGCAGGAAGCAATGTGATTTTTTGGGGATTTTTTTGATTTAAAATGATGCTCTAAATAAATAGGGGAAACATATAAAA
The DNA here is from genome assembly GCA_037367405.1 of Ottelia alismoides. Lineage (NCBI taxonomy): Eukaryota > Viridiplantae > Streptophyta > Magnoliopsida > Alismatales > Hydrocharitaceae > Ottelia > Ottelia alismoides. The sequence goes on along the minus strand of JAZKJV010003250.1, from coordinate 107,150 downwards.
TGCAAGGCTTGATAGGGGTATTTTGGTAATATGCAGAAAGTCCAGGGGCTAGAACGTAAATTTGCCACAAAATATAACTGAAATGTAAACTTCCTGGGTCAAACACCAATAACAAAACCCGTGAGGGCCCTTTGGCAAAAAGCCCACCCACGCGTGTGCGACTCACGCGCCTGGGGAGGACTAAAAGGCAATTATCAAAAGCTCAGGGGCTATAGTGCAAAATGTCCACAACTTTTATACTACAGCTGAAAGTTTAGGAACTTAAACTTAAATGCACAAAATAGACCGGGGTCCCCTTTGCAAAATGCCCAGATACACGTGACTGGCACGTGCGCCAGGCGGGGGACCTAGACGCAATATTTAAAAGTTATGGGAGGCTGCATGTAAATATTACAAAAAACAATTAAACAACCAATGAAAGATTGAGTACTAATATGTAAATACAAAATTTGTGGGGCTATGGCGGCAAAATACCCACACAGAGGTGCTGGCGGACGGTGGATCTTGCGCCACTTAAGACGCGTGTCGACCTGAGGCGCGTCGTTGCCGGTTCACTTGTGCGGCCCAGATTAGAACTCCCCGATGATCGAACGGCGGGCACGTGGGGAGATCTGATGGCTCCTGATCACCTGGGCTGGAGCTTGAGAACCAACGGTCGTGGAGCGCGTTGTATGAACTGATGAAGAACATGCTCCAGGCGAGTATGATCTTGCAAAATCTCGCTACCCAGAGGTGCTTGATCCCTTCCGACGGCTTCACCAAGTTCCTGGAAGCATCCTCGTGTGGACGGCGGTCTCAAAATGACCAGAGAGCGGCCGAGGTGCCGTCGCGTCGTTGGTGAAGGAGGACGACTCCAGTTGGCTTTAACTTCGGCAAAAACGACCCTCCCAAGAGGGTCCTTGGCACCTGGACCCTGCAAAATAAGCACGCAACAGCAGAAAAGGGTTCCAGGGCAAGTACGAGCAATTTGGTTGGTCTATGGCGTGTGTAGGGTCTCGCCGGAGCAAGCTCCGACGAGGTGGATGGCGGGTGGTGATCATGTGGATGAAAAGCAAAATGAAGATGGCGATCGAATCTATGGATAAAGGCAAGTAAAAATAAAGAAAGAAAAAAGGACCTCAAGGGTTAGGAGCCCAAGGTGAAACCTCACGGCCAGGAGGTGGTCGGAGATAGTGGAACGCGACCTCGAGCTTCGTCGCACCTCAACAGGGGTGTGAGAACTCCCCTGTCACCGAAGGTCTCCTTCTACACGCTCCCCGAAGGTCTGAAGCTCTCAGACACGAGTTCGAAGGTCAATGGGAAGATGGTGGTTCGGTTTTGAAAGATGGTGGAGTGGGTGAGAAGATCCAGCGATCTGGAGCGCTGCAGTGATGCAATCCCCGATGTGAGCCTAGGGCGTGTAAGCTGACATCTCGAGGAGAAAAAGTCCTTTAGAGTGCATCATGCATAGATGCAAGGTGCGGTCTCCAAAAAAGGGTGAAATCCAAGAAAAATCAGTTCTGACAAGGGCTCAGGCGGGGGTCAGAGAGTTGACCCGAGGTCAACTCTCCAGCCACCTGGTTGGTCCACGTGGACCAACCAGGAAAAAGCCTGGAAATGACCTTGTAAAATTATTTAAAAATAGAAAAATGAATGAATTAATTTTAGGTTATTTAATAAAAAAATGTTTATTATTTTATGAATTATTTTATTATGATTTTTAATTATTTTTATGAGGTATATTTTTACAAGTTTACTTTTATACCCTTTATAGGTATATTACCTATATATTTTATTAATTTTATTTTTATTTGTGTTTTAATTTATTTATTTTTATTTATTGTTTTGTAAATTTAAAATTTACAGAATGCTTTATACACTTAAAAGTATTTTTATTTATTTGTCTGATATGTTGTGTATATATAATAAAATAAAAGTATAATTTATAGAGGTTTGTATATAGGTATGATACCTATGTATTAGATATATGTATTTTTATTTTTATGTTCCTTTTATGTTTTTATTCTGATTTTAATGTACATATATATTATAAGTAATATTTACAAAATTATAAAAATAAAAAATAAAAAATAAATTGAATATTTTAATCTGTACAAGTATACAACAAGGGTCCAACACTCAACTTTCAAACCGTAGCTCCGCCATATGCGAAACCACCACCATTAAATAGCTTATATTTAATAAAATACAGTTAAATGTTAGTTTGATGCTTTTGGAGTTTTTATTTGTGAGATACGGGTCTGGGAAGTTGGGATTCTGGATTTTTTCAGACCATAACTTTTTATCTGTACATTGTTTTCAGTGAAATTAATTTTGTATTTTTCTCTTTTTAATTATCTACAACTTTCATGTACAAAGTTTCTTTATTTGAGGTATAAAAAGTGGGACCAAAATAGGTCCCAAAATGAATAAATAATGAATGAAATGAATAGGTATTTTTATTGTATTCTGGCCCTTATCTCCCCCTACTTTATTCCTTGTCGACCTATTCATCAAGATGTCTAGGTCTCGGGGTTTCGGGTCATAAAATATTTACAATATTTTATTCTTTTTCTTTTCTTTTATTTATTCTATAATTTTGGCTTTAATTACAGTATTTTATACACTATTTACATGCACAATCATGAATGCTAAGAAATGGAAATTAAGGGTATTTACACGCATTTGCTAGGGTTTTTGAGGCCAAAATGATAGAATAAAGATGATGAAATGTGGATTCATCATCCAGCACCGAGGCCGAGGAGGCAATACCTCCATCAGAGCCACATGCGGTCGACCCCGGACCATCTCCTTCGTTCTCTCCTGGGAGAATAACCCAACTGCTCCTTACTGCGCATTCAGTCCCTCGTGTCCAGCCGTGCCGCCAGTGTGCGCTCTCCAGCCGTGCATCCCCGGGCGTCCAAAACCTCCCCCCCCCGTTGTTCTTCCCTTGCATTCGCGCCACCGTCCTCTCTCCGCAGACATAGCGCAACCCGACATCCATCCTTCTTGGGGGACGATCAACTGGAAGTGAGAACGAACACCCTGTGTCTTTTGTCTGTTCTTTAATGTGATTTTTTATCTTCTGATCTTATTTGGATTCTTCAGTAGTTAAGTGTTTGAATTGTATCATCTGTCATTTTCCCTTATTGTTAAGTTTCTAAATTCCTTAGTTTGACTCTTAATCTTTACAAGTTTGGTCTAGGGTACTTTTCTGTGGTTTAAAAACAATCTATTTATACATAATTGAATTTGTTGGAATCAGAATTCTATTTCATCATGTTTTATATATTATTTTATTAAACCAAAACCCTCAATTTTCTGCACAATTGCAACATTGCCCATAAAATCTTCAGTTAAGGTTGGAATGCAACATGGTAGTTTAATCTTGAGGTCCTTTGACGTATAATTAAAAATAGATTCTCATTATCCTTTATAAATCAAATTGAGTTCATGAATCACTTAAAAATTTGAGATTTGTTAGGCTCATGTGGATTCGAACCTCTACTTGCCATGTACATTTTGTGTGTTTCCATCACTTGTAGTTGCTTTATATTTGTTTGATCTTGATTTCTCGTGGAATGACAATGACTTGATAAAATCACCATCTTAAATTACAAAAAATCGTGTCATTAATCTCATTTCTAATTTATCCCCAATGTTTATGGAGGACACATGCCTATAAATATAACTCTAGACATCATTGTTCAATACACAACAAAGAGGCCCAATTCCTCATCTCTCTATTCTTTACTCCATTCTCTTATAGGAAAATCTAGAGTTATTTTATGCTTCATGCTTCACTCCTACAACTCTGAAGCTCTACGATCATATTAGGAGCACGCTTCTCACTCTATAAGATTGTTTTACTTTTTCCTCATATTATTTATTGCATACTAACTTTGATATTGATGTTGTTAGGTTTGTATAACTTTTATACAATTATAAGTTGTATGAAACAACATGACGTAATATGGTCGGATTGCCCACTTAAGCAACCCTCTTTAGTGGTAAGACTACTTGGGTCAAGTTGAAAGCTCGAATCAGGATTCTGTGGTTGTAGTTTTTACCCAAGAGGGATTCCACATTAAAACATGTGCCCTCGTGGTTTGTTTGTTTGTTTAAATGATAATTAAAAGTGTTATGTAATGTTGTGGTTGTTTTTTTAAATTTTGTAATTACAATGATTCCATTTATCTACCCAGTATGATTCATCTTCGCACTCCTAGGTTTAATGGAACCAACATTCATTATTAGAGCCTCGTTTGTGAAGGAAGTCAATCTCCAACACATACATGTCTGGCATCTCAAGATTGCACATTGAAGGGAACTCTGTGATTCGACCTCCAACGTTAATCGGGACAAACTTCTTGAGTTGGAAGACTAAGATGATGTCTTCCTTCAATCATTTGATTTTGCAATCTAGAATACGATGAGGAAGAAGTTCAATTTTATAGAAGAAAAGGATATAAACTACCTAGTCACCAAATTAGCATATATGACTCTCAACTCAAAGGTGATATATTCAATATAATGTGCTCTATCTGAAGTAGAATTTGATGGAGTTTCACATTTGAAGATGGTATACAACAATTCAAGGTGCTTGGAAATTACTCAAGAAGGTACATCTGAGGTAAATGAACCTCACTTTAGAATGATCACTCTATATTATGAAACATTCAAAATACAAAAGGAGAGAGCACTAAGGATATGAATTTTTTGTTCATTGCTTTCTTAAACCAATCTACAAACTTTGGGAGAAACTTCCTTCCTAGGAACTCTTGAGCAAAATCATCTCCTCTCTTTCATGTGAAGGAGAATACATGGTGATTGATATGGAGGAGTCAACATATTTCAGCATGATTTTACTAGAGGATCTCATAAGTAATCTTCCCGCCTATGAAACAAAGATAGAAAAGAAGAAAGAGGAATATAAGTGCAGAAAAATCTAGCCCTTGTGGTCAATAAGGTAGTTCATGAAGGATCTGATTGCAATGCTATCTTACATTCATGACTCAACTGTTTAATTCATTTGTCAACAAGAAGAGAAGGGAGAAAGAGGAAAAATGCTTCTAATGCAGTAAAGTGGGCACATAAAATGGATTTCCTAACTGAGGAAGAACTTTAGTAAGTACGAGAAGAAGTCTAAGAGGAAAGAAATGCATGCATCTTGGGAAGACTTAAGCAACAATGAAGAATAGAGTGAAAGCACACGAATAAGATTATTGGATTGGTTGAATATGACTCATACGGTTCTGACAAAGAGGTAAGTTGATTTCTTATAATGAATTCTATAATACTTCCGAAGATCTTTTTAGAAAAGTTGCAAAGTTTAAAAAGGAAGTAGATTCTCATAAAAATGATTAACAATAAATTAGTAGATGATAAATCTATTTTCTTAAATGATTTCGATGTTATGAAAAAGGAAAACAAAATGCTAAAATAAGACTTGAGTAGTTTTAAAGATAAAATCACTTGAATAGAAAAATAAATTACGAAGCTAAAAGGAGATATTACTTTTGTATCTGATGGAAAAGAAAAAAGAAAGATAGAAAACCATGCTTCTATCTCTAATACTGTCAAGAAAGAAGATGGGTTTGAGTAAAGAAAGATTCATTGTAATATAACCCTAAGGTCCTGAAAAAGAAAAGGTACCGAAAGAAAATTATGCAAGTATTGAAGATCAAAGGAAAAGAAATGGGAGGATGTTGTATCAACATCCAAGATGGGCCTTGCTAAGGCTAAATAATTATCGAATGCAAAACCTAGGATGTATGTCACCACCACAGAGAATGTACAAAGATTAGAGACGTCCACTGTCAAGATCTCTAAATGACTTCTTAACTTTTTATTAACTTGATCATGAATATATTACATTTGTGATGAGCCTTCGACTCTTATCTTCTGAGGAGCCTTTAATCAAATATTAATGGGGAGCTCTAACTTAGTAGGAGCTCGATTTAAAAAGAATGCTTTCAAAAAGGGGGAGGGTTTACTAAGTCTCCCCTTAGACAATAATTGGTATCTGTTTAGATATTGTTTTATTGTGTCAAAAGGAGCGAGAAAATGTGTTTTAAAATTTTTAGAAAATTTTTCATTGGAGGGAAAGTGTTTTCAAATTGTTTTCATAGACATTATTTTTACACACACTTCAAATAATATGCCATCAAAAGGGAGAGAATATTAGTTCATGCATGAGCATGCATATATTAATGATAAGAAAATCTGTATATGCATCCTGAAGTTAGGTCAAAAGCAAGGAAGGTATTTAATCAAGAAGAAGCTTAAGAATGAGGAGCTCAAGCTTAAGAGAAGAAGATAAGACACTCAAAGGAGATCAAAACTAAGGAATTCCTACTCAAAGCTCAATCTCAAGCTTCAAGGAAGGAACTCAAGCTTAAGAAGAAGTTGAAGAATTTTCTTTTATTGAGTCATACATAATGTAATTATCTTTATTTTGTAAAGAACCTCAAAGAATATCTTACATATTGCATTCATATCTAAAACCCTAATATGATCGATCAACTATTTTATAATAATCGATAACCTCTGCTTGATCGGACTTCCGTGACTGATCGATCCAAAATGGTTTATCAACTATATGACATGATTGATCAACATTTAAACTTCAACGTTCATATAACGAATACTTTATGATCGATCATCTTTATTACATGATCAATCAACTATGATCAATCAATCTTGTTTCATGATCAAACAGTTTTTGAGTAGCATCTATAGCTTGAAAAACTAAAAAATGATAAAGAAACAAAAATAAATCCTTAAAAACCCGTATCAAATTAAAAATTACAAAAAATGTTCTAGAATCTACATTTTGTATAGTTTATGGAAACCATTTTCAAACTTCTCTTCTTTACCCTTTAAGTTTTTTTACAACTTTCTTTTATTTTGTTGTTGTTTTTATAATTTTCTTTATTTCAAAAATGCTGAAAAATACTTTAAAACATTTAAAAATCCAAATATATTTTATTTTATTTTAGTATCTTTTTATCAAATGCATTAGACCCCTTTATTTTTCATTATATATAATATATTTTTTACATCCATAACCATGTATACTTTCAATATATCATACATAACCCTATATAATCGTGAATTACACTTAGAACCACGAATAATGCCTAACTCTTACATGACATAACCTTGATAACTTCATCTTTTTTCTCCGTTAACTATGACTGAATTCATTAAATAATTAAATATTCCAACCTTTAACTTCACCTTATTTACAAATGATGTCACTCCTCCCCCTGAGTGATTCGAGTCCGACCTCCCCCTCCCTTTGTCGCCCCAAACTCTGCCTCCTCTTCTCTGACACCATGTGGCCCATACTAGGCGGAGGGTGTAGTAGATGGAGTTGTTGGGGCTCATCACGAGTGCTTACGACATCTTGAGAGAACCACACCATTAGGAAATCCGCCCAAGAACCAACCTTAGATGAACTCAGGCATCTCCAACCAAATTTGCAAGGCATTCAAAGTCCCACCATCTCTGACTTCATCTGCAAAACACTAACAACGTCCATCACTCTACCAAGTTTCAGCATACGTGGTGAAGGTTGATCGGCCATAACAGACCATGTCAAGAGCTCTTGGGAGATTCACTGGGTGACATACGGTGAGCACCTTCTGTCATGGGAGAGTGAGAGAGATTCCCAATGAGATCCACTAAACTCGAAGTTGAGCCTCCTCCATCCCAACATTGGCGATTCAAGGTTGAGACCACCACCATAGAAGAACCTTCATCCCTCTACTTATGTACATATAACTCCTCACTCCTTCTTAACTTCTTTGTCTTTTAGTGGTAAACCAACCTTCTGATAACTAATCTGGCACCACTTCATCTTCTATATCCCCATCAACCTCCATTACCACAGTCAAATCGTCTTAACCTATCTCCAAACATTTCTTGATCTATCTTCCATATGCCCTACCATCATCAGCTAACTAAGGCTTTACTCCTCCACTTGGCTTCGAAGCCCTCAGCACACCATTCTTTTCCTGTGTGCCTAGTACCACCTCTGAGTCCCCGAGCTCAAGAACATAACCATTCTTAATTTCTTACAGGTCTTTGTGGCCCACTCATAGAGAATCGAAGGCTAACAAAGCCTCCCTTGTAGAAGCAACTACAAGCCATGTTAGTACCACAAACCTTCTTGGACCAAGACCCCCTTTAGCTCCTTCAGTAGATCCTCCGACACCATCAGCAAGATGATCATATCCTCAGGGTTGCCTGAAAAAATCATTAGATATTAGCTATTCATGGAGGAGATGAGGTCTTGAACGAGAAGTAGTAGCTGTAGATTGAAACCCCACTCCAAGCTCGATACTTCAAAGGGGTCACCATTGATTGAGAGGATTGGCTTGATCAACATCATCAAATGTGTGATCCAAAGGAAGCGGCAGTGTCAGCATACCTAGATGTAGTTGCAAGGGAGGGGAAAGCAGAGGAGGCGATCAATGAAGGAGGGAGGGATGGGAGGAGGAAGGGGAGATTGAGGGGGTAGAGGAAGGGGCATAGGGGGAGGGGACTGGAGGTGGTCGAAGGGACTAAAAGTGGCCGGAGGGGGTAGGGGCAGAGGAAGGGGCATGTGAAGAAGTGGTTGGAGGGGGCGAGAGGAAGATGACGTGAGAAGAGGAAAGGGAGGGGTAGGGTATTTTTTCCTTTTTCAGGTGTTATCGATAACCGTTGGATCGAATCTATTTTAGATTAACTCAAGGGTCTAGTTGGCTTAATGGACTAAAATAACAAAGACGTATGTGCGTAAGATGAGGCCACTATTCAGAGTCCTATGTGTAATTTGTAATTATAGAGGATAATGTATAATATATTGAAAGTATACATGATTATGGGTGTAAAAGAACTTGTAATTATATATTTTCTTTTTAATTTCTTTTATTATATTATTTAAAATTAAGTATGAACTTGAAATATAAAAAGATATTAAAATCCATATCTCATTTACCTATTATTGATATAACCTAGAATTCCATAACATTAAAAACCAAGAGACAAATACAAAATTTAGAAATAATATAAAAGAATAAAAACACAAAATTATAAAATATACACAAGTACACACATTGGATGCACATACCTAACTTAGTCTGATAGGCTTAGACTCGTAGCTTCTTGCTTCCTCGAGTTCGGTCTAAGACTTGCCTAGTTAATAGCAAGAATATGAAAAATACATTTGTTGATTGAATTGAGTTTGACGTGTACTACAAATGACCCACACGTCACTTGCATTTACTCTTATGTGTTTACTTGAGTGTGTTTTCTTGTCTTTTCTTACTGCATTATCATTTTTATTTTCATTAAAAGAGTTTTAAAAAGTTTTTAAAGTGTAAAGAGTAAAGATGGCACCTTTATTGGGAAGCATCGCAACTTTTAGCTTAACTTCGTTCCTCACACTGAATCTTGTGTGTTTACTAATGTGTTTTCCTATCTTTTCTTATTGCATTATCATTTCGATTATCAAGTCTTACTTGCATTAACTGTGTATTCTCACGTACTTTGGCGTAATATCTTCTTTGTGTGTGCCTAGTTAACAATAATTTTATTATTATGGTAGCAGATCTAATATGGATATATCCTTATCCGTTTGCATCCCAATTCATGAGAGTTTGCGTGTGTCTAGAGTATTAGCTTTTATTTTCAGCATCAAGTACGATCTATGCATCTACAACAACCTGATTTTGGAGATTCACATTTGTACTTGAGATAAAGGATTAGACTTTATGAGACTTATTCAACAACCTCATTTTGGAGATTCACATTTGTACTTGAGATAAAGGCTTAGACTTTGTGAGACTTAGTCTTACCTCATCTGCAAAGTGCATGTGCATGAACTCAAGGAGTGGTCTGGTGGCAGTACAACGTGCATATACCTTAAAGAATTCGGATTCAAATCCCTAGGGAGATGCTCCGGACCCCTGAAATTACTGGGCCTACTAAAAGAAATCATTTTTTATGGAACTATTTTTAAATCCAATGCCAATTATTTAAAGAAATTCTTCTTCCCTATGAGATGAAGATGTTTACATGCCATTTTTAGTGATTTTGAAAATATGTCTATTTGAAACATGCTACATGTTTAACACATGCACTCAGTCATGCATCTTCGTCATGATCGAAAGAGAAGCAAGATGGTAGAGATTCTACGTCGATCTCCATCATAGAGTCGACCAGTGAAAGAGAGGGTGATATGTGCATTGTTCTTCAATATGAGCGTCTTCATTCATCCTACAACATCAGACGAACAATCCAAACAAATACTCCAGCATCGCACATGATGTAATAGCTTCGGAGCTTCGGAGACAATCCTAGACACCTTGGTCTTGTGGATCTCATGTTACCTATACGGCGAGATGGTCTCCTTCACGAGCCTTCCACCATTATTACCCAAAAAAATACCTTGCGGTCAAAAAGAGAAACATCGAACTAATGATGAACTTGTAGTTATTTACGTGTAACTCATATCAAACTAATGAGTAGAGTTCAAAGACGGGGCCAACCACATTGGGTGCCTTAATGCCCTTTATATGGAGGAGGCTGTTGGTCCTCCTTAAATTGTACGGGATGGAATATTTGGCAATCAATGGGCCTTTGGGCCAATATGCATGGGGCCGTTCTCTTATATCTTTGGGTCCAATATTGAAACTATGATTGTGTAGTACCCCTTTTGTTTAGATTGATTAGGCAAATATGAAAATAGAGTCATTTGATCCCCTATATTTTGATTGTAAGGATTTCCTAGCAATAATTTTGTTGCCGTTATTTAATAGATAATAACTTGATTCCAAACTTTCTTTGTATATCATGCACAAAAAAGTTAGGGTAAATTATAAAAAAAGGGGTCCAATTACACACCGATTCACAGTTAACGGCTTCATCTTTTAAATGTAACAAAGATGAGTCTGATCTTATTTTTTTATCTCAAATACATAACTCCACAAGCTTCTGCAATCCTTGTATGTCGACGTTAAACATAAAGTTGAAAGTTTTGGTCCCTATTTGTTATATTTGAAAGCCGAGGCACTAATTGAGAATGGGTGTATAGTTGAAGCTCTCTTTTTTGTAATTCACTCGAAAATTTATGTTAAATAATAATTAATTGAGTAAATTACAAGAAAGTACCTCAAGTATATCTCATTCTCAATTAGCATCCTTATTTTTCTAAGGATAAATTACAAAAAGGGTCCCTAACTATACCTCGATTCTCAATTAGAGGCATCATTTTTCAATTGTAACAAATAGAGGCATGAACTTTCAACTTAAGGGTTTAACGTCGACATATATGGGTCATTGACGCTTATAAAGTCCTCTATTTGAGACAAAAACATAAGATCAAACTCCTCTTTGTTACAATTGAAAAATGAGTCCCTTAATTGAGAATCGAGGTATAATTGAGGTCCTTTTTTATAATTTATCTTTTTTCAAATGTAACAAAAAAAGGGTTTGAACTTTTTTATCTTAAACATATGAATCAATAAGCTTTCGCGCGATGTTTAATCTTGAAGTTGAAAGTTTATGCCTCTCGTTATTACATTTGAAAAATGAAGCCTCTAATTAAGAATCAGTGTATATATAGTTGAGTCCCTTTTTGTAATTTACCTTGATTAATTTCATAATGAGTGGTTGTGGGGTACACGAAACTTCATGTTTGCCTACATTAACTTTTCGATCAATGTAATTACAATTGCAAATTTTCAGTAGTTAATTATGATTGTCTTTTAGTTTATGCTAATATTTAATAGACAAATGCGTTTCTTTAAGCCTTCTTTGAATATCATGCATGAAAATTTGTATTCAGTAACTCAGCGTAGAGCCTCCTCTCCATCACCTTCTCTTCATTTTCAAAAGGACCCTATAAATGAAAATGATGGTGGATGGACACCATTACTAGTTAGTTGCTCATTCCAAATGAGAGAGTCGCATTTATCTCGTAGTTGGTCGGCGGCAGGTTTAACTTCATTTGCTCTCATTATTTCCATGGATATCTATAAAGAGAGTTATTCTCTCTCTCTCTCTCTCTCTCTCTCTCTCTCTCTCTATTTATATTTTATGGAAAAAAAAGGTGGAAATGGTAGGTCTCTACTTACCAATACCTAATATAAGCCTGCCAAGTAGAACTGGTTCACCGAGACTGCTACTCGGCTTCATTTGGATACCATCCTTTACCATAACATGTATACGTATATGTGTTATAATATATACAATATAATATAATGAGCCCTTCCAATAAGACGTGTTCTTCCTAAGTTAAAGAAGGTCGTCCTTTTTTTAGAACACCGGTATTTTAGTAGAATATGTATAGAATTTGTACTATGATGTATTGTTTTGATGTTTGTAGTTTTAAAAAATATAATGTGCAGTTGTGTATTTTATACTGTGCAATTTTGTATTTATAATGTACAGTTATAATGCATGTTATATACGTATATTACTAAAGTTCTAGTATTTTTTACAAAAATGAGATGATCTTCCTGAACCTAGGAAGGACGCTTCTATTGGAAGAGCCCCTTATAATATATGATATATATAATTTAATATATAATATAATATGTAATGTAATATATAATAAAAAATAATATTCAAATATATGATGGAATATAATAAAATATATATCACATATGCTTTTGATAAAAAAGTTTATTTACTATTAAACCTACATCATGATAGTGCAGTCTGAAAAACTCACATGTGAACCTTCAAATCATCGTGGCATAATCTAAGAAAACACAGTACTCTGCAATGAAACCGAAAGCTGCCCTCACTCTCAATCAAGCTCGAATGCTCAACAGTGGATGAGAGCACGATAACATCTCAATCTCACACTCCATCCAGCTTATATGTCCGATAATCAAGACCATTGACATGAGAATGGTGGGATCTACAACAGTCGAGGCGAATGATGATGGGGGTCCCTTCTTAACTATTGGCAGTCCGTGCGAAAGCAGATGAGAAAAGTTATTGGCACTCACGGAAAGGTGCATGCAAAAGTGCCCTAACATCATCCAGATCACAATAGTAGATGGAGTAATTCCTATCAGCATGTAATAGAATAGCATGTCAGCAATATGGGTGGCCATTAACCTACCAAGGTAAGCAGTGGGTTCACCATCTTGGGATCAACTGATAAAAATGTATTACATCGAAATAGGAGACAAGTGGGCAACAAGCTGTGCCGCTAATCCTTCTTGAATTGCAAAGCCAATCATTCTGAAAACTACATTCATAAATATAGGAACCATCACATTACTACTCATAACTTTTTGGATCCTATCTCAACAGATTCTGGCGCTAAGAAACCAAAAGTATTAAAAGCAAAAGGGATGAAGGCATGATGATTCCCGGTGCATGCTTTCTCGTGCTTCATCACTTTTCTTGAAGCATCTTTGAGGGCGGCATGACTTGTTGTGAAGGTCCTACTCTTCAACCCCACTAGTGGAGAAACTCATGTCAAGTCTACACAAGCATGTTCCCCTCCAATCCATCCAAAAATCAAAATATCAGCAGGTCTAAGCGTGGATCTTCCCTCCGCGGATCAGTTAAAAAGTTCACAAGCGCCTCTTTCTTAGCAGCAACACATGCACGTCTAAGTGCATCAAATAAAACATCTCTAACAAGATCATTCTGTACTTAAAACCCGGAAGCTCCCTGCAATGACTTGCATGATCACCAAAACTTTCTAAGCATGTCTTACGGTAGACTGGACATATCTCATCCGCTGGAAATAAAGGAACCATGAGACGATATTTGAGAATACTTGGCTATTCGCGAATTGCACTAGTTAAGATGCGTGAATTGTCGTTCTCTAAAAAAATTATGTCGGTTCGTTGTAGGCGGCCAATCGGTATCGGTCAAGAAAAAACCACAATTATTTTGTCTATTTTTAATCGCATGGTTTTATGTTTATTTTACTTGAGCAAGTCACAAGGTCGAACACAAGGAGGAAAAGGAACAACCTAGAATTTTATCTATCAAAGTTCATGCACGGTTTTCAAGGCGGTCTTTTTTTGTAATTTTTTATGCAATTAAGGATGCAAAATACAATTTTGGCCTATTTTAGGGACTAAAATGTAAATATCGATCAAACGATGTCCGAAAAATACAAAACTTGTCCAAGATGATAATTATGATGAAATGAATGCACTGTATTTTTTTGGAATTTTTGGATGCATGATGAATTTTTTATGAATTTTTTAATGCAAAAAAGTGAATTTCAATATTTAATTATAATAAATATTAAACCTAATTATTTTCAAGGGATAGAATCATCTAAGATCTATCACTAGGTGATTGATCTCAGAAAAATCCTAAACCTCGAAAATGTGAGATTTAGTATCTATTAAAAATCAAATATTGAATTATGCAAAATGATTTTTACAAGGCAAAATATGCATGTAAATGCAATTCTTTTTGGGCACATTGTTAAACACAATTAATTCTACAATCCCTGATTTTTCGAGAATTTTTAAAGCAACGGTAAATTAATTATAAATTTTAGAGCTCAAAATGGACAAAGTATGCAATTTTCCACAAAATATTTAATTATTAACTAACCATTGATCCCAAAATCAGACATATGTCATAATGTAGAGAATTAAATGTAGAACAAAATGTCTATTTTTGAAAAATAAAATAATGCAACATAGCTATCCAAAACAAAGGGGGAAAAAAGGGGTGTTTATGAAATATGTAAATATAAAATAAAACGCAAAAGAGGACTCAAATGCAATTACCAGAACTCCTGGGGGGTCGAGCACAAAATTTCCAGAGGGGCACATGCGCAGCGCGTGCCCTCTGGTTGGCGGGGCTGAACAGCAAATAGAAGGACCACCAGGGGCGTTGTTGCAAATTTCCCACGGCGTCACGTAGGGGTCACGTGCGGTGGCAGGCTCGGATAGAGGGTCGGCACGGGCCTCCACGTGGCTCGTTCATGTGCTTTGGAGTGGCCCGAGGCTCCAGGTCCGGATGTTTGGTTCGGGTTAGATCAGGGTTGTTGATGTCGATTAATCCGACGCCTGAGGTGGATCGCCTTTTGGATGGCCAGATGTTGATCCGACGGCTACAGTTGGCCAACACACGGTCGGCGGGCGTTGATGGAGAGGCGGAGCGGTGGGATTCCGATGGTGAAGGTTGACGACGAAGGTTGCTCGGGGCTGCGGCTTGGAGCTGCTTGTCGTCGGTGGCGCGAAGATGGATGAGCTCGGGCGGTGCTATCGAAGGTGGAAAGAACTCCAGCTGTCGATGAAGTTTTGTGACACCCAGCTCGATGGGGAATGGCAGAGGTGCCGGTTGCTGAAGGCGGAGGAGTAGCGGAAGTTGTCGGAGCGGTGTGGAGTCGACGTCGTTAGTTGGAGAAGGTGTTGATGAAGAACATTCGAGTTGATGGCAGCGTTGGCTCGACGAAGACCAGACCTGGGTAGCGAAGGCGAGGGCTGCCACTGCAACGAGGGAAAGATCCTCGGATCTCGCCGACGAGAGAACGAGGGTGGCGCTGTCACCGCCCTCCTCAGATCTTGGCTTAATCGGCGGATGGATTCCATCGAGGGGCGGCGGAGCTTTAAATAAGGTCGAGGGGCAATGTCACAGAAGGAAGGGGATCGTCAAGGGATTTGATGATCGGTGACTGAAGATGGTCTGGGGGGATTTGAGATTTGAGGGGATGACAAAGATCGGAGATGATGCGAAACTCGCGGTGAGGAGATCGGAGGGCGTAATCTGAGGCGGAGATCTCGCGGTGAGAGGTGGCGAAGAAATCAACGGGCGGCGGGCGAAAGGGGAAAGGCTGGAGGTGGGTGATGGTCCTCGACCGTCCGATCGACCGAGATCAGGCGGTCGAGGTGGTGACGCGTGGCTGCAGGAGGCGAGGGTCCAGGTGGTGCACGTGTGTGGCATGTGCGCGGGAGGCACATGCTACACACGTGCGATTTTTTTAATTTTTTTAAATAAAGGAATAATAAAAACCCTAAAAATGGATGGTACGTGGCAGCTCCAGGAGCGGCCACGTGTCAGCACCACAAAAATCAGAAAATAAATAGAAAGAAGAATAGAAAAAGAAATAGTAAACGACCTCGGATCAAAAAAGTTTCTTCACAAGAATTGCTCGTCTCTATGAGATCTACAACTTTCATGAAGATATCAAAACCAAAATCGATCAATTGCACAAAGTGCTATTTTGGGGGTATCCCATGTACATAGAATACCTTGATTTTGGGGTTTTATAAATTTTTTTATCATTTTTAAACCAGATAAAAATCCAAAAAAATATGGTAAAATCAAAGATAAATATTTACAAATTAGTCTATTTTTTTGGATTTTTATTAATTAGTAAATAGAAGAAATAAAATAAAGGACGAAAAAGATAACTTTTGTACAAACAGTTAGTGAAGACTTGGACCCGATTAGTTTCTTGATTTCAAGCTCATTTTAGATTTGAATTTTTAACCATTTTAATAAAACTTTTATCAAAGAATATAAGTGAAAAAGAAATAAAATAAAATAGGTTAATTATGTACATAAAATACTAGGTCAAAATCAGCTAAAATACAAAATATACAAAAGAGGCCCAAAACCCAACTTTCCCATATGAGCTCCGATTCACTTGAACTTGGTCTTGTTTTGAAGGTAATTGAATGTACATTAGTTCAAAAGTGAGTAGGATCAAAACAGATACTGGATGGGAAAGATATGAGGGTTTTAGTCCGGAAATCCTAGAACTAGGGTTTGGGTTTTTGGTCCACTTATTTGGGTTAATGATTTTTTTGTATTTTTCATTTCTTCATTCTTGTTAGTGATATGTACACAGTGGAGGTGGTTTTGGGTCATTCGGAGTTAGAATGAATTAGTTAAAAATCAAGGAAGTTAGGCTATTTACAGGTCAATTTTAGCTGGGATTTTTGGCTTCTTATTTTGTGCAAAAATAAGGGATAAAATGCAATTCTTATTAAAATATGCATGAATGCTAATTATGCAGAATAAGGGATTTGAGCTTAATTAATGAGATTTAAAGTCATGAATCTGAAATTCATCAGCCCCCTATACTTAAATCATGCTCGTCCCTGAGCATCAATAGAAATGCCATGAGGTGAAATGAGATTGGATTCCATACCAAGACCATGACCTGAAGGTGAAAATAAAACTAGACTCGACCTTTGGATTATTAGTTTAGTAGAACTTCTGTGAGACTAAGAATTTTAAAATCAACAGCCTTCAAGTTCTACACATCATTGTCACAGTTTCGGCTCAGAAGTCATCTTAGATCAATCCTCTTCCCAAAGCATACCCTATGAACATTGAACAATCGACTCATGTGTGTGAAAGGTTTTAGCTCTTCCGATCCAGAATGTCGGACTAACATGAAAACCTCCTCTCCAGTAACTCGTCTTTGGGGAGTCAGGTATTTCCTTCTAAGGTCTGTCACGTTGTGTTCACAATCGAATTGGGGGAGAAGTTAGAAGAAGGAGAAAAGAACTGGAGGGTGGCCAGTGTAGTCACCTTTTCTGAAGCTAGCTAGTGTAGCCGAGTCTCCAAGGTTTTCTTGAAGCTTGGACCTTTTTGGTCTGATACTTATTTGGTAGTGGCTTCTTTGTATTTGGATTTTTGGTGGTTCTGCTTGGATCTTGTTGTGCCCCTACGGATATAGAATCTTTTTATTTCCATACATTTTTTGGGGTCTTAGAAAAAATTATGCCCAGCCATCCATCCCTTTTCCGAAGCTTTATTTCAACCCGTGCTCCGGTCTTTAGACTTCCACGCTACCAGAAAAGAAACTTACACAGTCTTCCAACATCCTGTCTGAGTTGAGCTAAGTGCATAGTGCGAGAGTACAAATTAATTCCCTATTCCAATGTTGTACCCAGAATGAACAGACCAGGTTAGGCACTAAGAGTCAAACGCTGCACATTATCATGTGGAACTCAAAGAATTAAGTCAAAGACCTGAAGCTTCTAAAATCCTATTTCTTGGTGAAGTTCCTCTGAAAATTAGGTGGATTAAGGTCAAGTCCAGATCACTCTCGATTTCTGCTCATAACTCGGTGCAGTTTCCAAAGACTTTTCACAGATGCAAATGAATAAAATGCTGGATGAAGTGCAGGTGTGTGAAATGCAGACACAATTTTTGTGATTTTTTTTGACAAGGGATTTTCTAATGCAAAAATGAATAAGAAGCCTTTTTTTTTCAAAATGGGTTGGACACAGTCAGTGTTAGTAGTATAACTTTTCTTCTTTTTATTGTTTTTTTTCAAATTAATTACCCACCCCGTAAATACATATAGACCTACATGAAAGTACAAGATATGGGTAAAATATATAAATAGTATATATACAGACCCCCTATACTTAGCGAGTGTTGTGTTCTCATAGCACAAGAAGCGTAAATAAGACATAGCTCGGGCTAAGCGTAAGAGAGTGACAAAGAAAAATAAAAAGATGGATCGGACTGCCCTCCTATACTTATGCCTGTGAACAGTCTAAGTATAGAAGAAGAGCGAAAAAATGAGGTGGTCGGAATATGTGGATGAAGAGAGTATATACAAATGGGCATCGGTTCCCCCTATACTTAGGCTCTGGTCAGCCTAAGTACAGAATAATGGTGGATATGGAGCGATTGTGATAAGGAGACAATAGTATGTACAGATGGCATCGGTCCCCCCTATACTTACGCCTTGGCCTAAGTAGAGGAAGAAGCTATACAAGGAGACCGATGTGGTCGGGAGGTAGGGTGGGTAGCCAATGATTAAGGTGATTTTCGGCTAATCTTTTTATGAGCCTGCGGTGGGAGATCGTAATGACGAGAAGGAAATGAAGCATATGATTCCCGACTATTATCAGTGTTATCCTCGGAAAAATCATGTTGTATATTAGATGAAGCGTATGAGTCAGATGAAAGGTAGCCATCATCAAAGCTATCCTCAGAGGAATAGTATTTGAAGGTGCACACTCCAGATATTCTTGACTTTTTGTTTCTTTAGTTGTTTTCCCAGAATTCGTTCCTTCTTGTGATCAAGCGGTTTGTCTTCGAATGAATACTCTGAAGCACAAGTCTCAGTCAGCTCATAAGAAATAATTCTAGTGTATTTGATGAGAGTAGGAGCATCAGCTTTTGATGAATAATAGTTAGGAACGGGAGTCGTCCAACGGGAATTGAATTTTGGATCCTTACGAAGATATGGTTTTAGAACTATTGAACAGACTTCACTCATGTAGATTACCTTTTCCGGACCTGAGGAGGGATCATCAGATGATTCCTCTTCCATAAGGTCAAAGGTGACTTTCTTTTTCGATGAAGGAGTAGTCATTTTGTTTCGTGAAGTTATCGGTCCACTTGAGTCTCTAGATGAATAACCATTGGAATTCTTCTCCTTGGTCGGTGTTCGTCCTGTGTGTTTGTTCTTAGTCTTCTTAGTGCTGGTGCACTCTTGATTTGGGATGATTTGGTCAAGGTATTCAGAGTAGGTTAACCTTGGGTGCGACCATGTATACGTCTCAATATCATATAAGAAACATTCTTCTATTTTGAGATCCACATGAATTGAAATACTGGGTAGAGTCTCTGCATGTTCGTTCTCATATAATTTGATGTTGGAGCATTCCTGTGTCAAATTGATGTGATCAAGATAGTCAGAATAGTGATGAATCCCCATTCATCACTCTTTATTCTTTTATTTTAGCCACAAAACCTTTGCAAAACACCATGTATATATGTGTAAATAGAATAATTTAGCAAAATGCATGCATTGTGTAAATATTAATAATTAGCATGTTTTTGTGCATAAATAAAAGAATAAAGAAATAAAAGAAAAAGAGGGAAATATTTAGAATAAATATTGAGTGACCTAATCCCAAGGGAGCGCCAAGCCTTGGCCTGACCACAAAAGAAACCAAGTAGAGGGAGATAGGGTCAATCATGCTTGCACAAACACTTACGTATATAAATAATTTTATTTTCCTCAAAATAAAAATAAAAAATATTTCTTGTATTTTTTATATATTTATAAAAATAAAATAAAGATGGGAAAAATGAAATAAAAATAAAAATAAATACTTTCTCTCTCATCAGTGTAAATATACCATATATCTACAAATAAAAGAAGTATTTATTTTACCATTGTAAATAATTAATAAAATCCAATAAAAATATTTTTATATTCCATATTTTATAGTGTAAATAAATAAAATAAAAATCATAAAAATAAAAATAAAATAAAATAAAAATAATAAAAATCATTTTCCACATTGTATATATACCATTTACATGTCTATAAACCTATTTATTTAACTCATGTAAATAAATCATAAAAATAAAATAAAAATACCTTTTTATTCCAAATTTTATGTTGTAAATAAATAAAATATAAAATTGGAATAATTATATGAAAATAAACAACTAAAAACTAAAAATAAAAAATACATATGTATATATACCTATATATAATAATATAATGTAAATACATTATTTATTTTTCTAAAAAATAAATAAAAATCACTAAAAAATACTTTGAAAATAAATAAACATTTTTTATTTTGATATTTTTTCGAAATAAAATCGTTTACTAATTTAAAATGAATTTTTAAATATTTAATAAATGGTGGCTTCTGATTGGTCTATGGGGGATGTTGACCCCCGGTCAACTCCCCCCTGGACCACTCGACCTGGATCCGTGTTCGCCGACCCAATTTCTCCAAATTTTCACAAGCTGATCTGATCGCCATTTCCTAAAACCTCGGGCTCCATTTACAGATCCTTCATCCGAGACCCTCGCCCGGGGATAATTCTAGGGATCCGTGCACCATAGCGCCATGCCCGACTCCTTCTTGCCGGACCCTCGCTCGTATAAAGTCCCAGCTCCGGCCGACATTTCAATCCATCTTTGGCTATCACCTTCATCTCCCAGGAGCTCCATTCCTCTCCCTAGAGTGACAGCTATCGGAGGAGAGTGTCGCAATGAGGTTTCGTGGGCTGCAGCCACTGATCCGGTGGTTTCGCTGCCATGCTCCGCCACCGAGTGAGCTCGAGCCTCTGGCCACGACGAGCCATCGAGGCAAAGATCCCAGGAGCTCTGTCAGCTCCAGCACAGTCGACACGTTCATCAGGTAGTCCCGCTAGCTTCTTTAGCATCGCTTATTTCCGATTTCTACAATCCAGCTCCGCCCTAGTGGCCGGAGCTCTGCCAGTCCATCCTATCCATACCGATCACCGCTCCGACTCATCGTCACCCTCCATACGCGACCTGATCACCTTGAACTGAGCCATCCAAGCTCAGGTCGAGTTGGGTTCCATCTCTCACGTACGCCGGGACCCCTTTGACCATTCACGATGCCTCCCTTTCCCTTTTGGCCAATAACCCCCGCCGGAGTGCTCCTCCGAGTGAGAGCTTTGTTTTGCAGGTTAATAAGAGCAGGTACTCCCCTTGGTCGCGCTTCCATTTCTTTGTCGGAGATGCTCCGGGTCGCTACTCCTTCGCCGGAATATCCGACCGTCGGAAGCTTCATCGGAGTCCACCAACCGATGCGGAGTGTCATCGCGAGGAAGACCCCCCTTTCCAATCGTCCATTGGCCAGCTGGATCGTCTCCGGCGTGCCGGGAAAACTCGCCTGGGAGGTGTTCTTCCTCAGCCTTTTTCAGCCGTTGAATCGCCCCGCAGCACCAGTTCCCATCTCCACCGTCCGTGCTCTGCCATGTCAGGCCGTTAGATCCCTGATCTAACGGTACGTTCCTCCCACGTTCGCCATCGTGCCTTCACCGTTGGATCGTCTAGACGACGTCAGCAGGGCCGTCTATCATCAGCCATTCACCTCGCGACATCTGGCTTGCACGCGCCCCTCACGTGCCTCGGCTGGGTAATTACGCCCATACCCCTGCAGCTTTTAGTAGTTTTGGTTTAGTCTATTAAATAAGTTTGCACTCTTGGACTATTTGCACATATGGACCTCTAGTTTTATCTATTTTGCATTTTCGTCCCTGCCTGTGTGAGACACGTGCTTCGTCACGTGATATTTTGGACAAGTTGCATGTATGGGCTTGGGGTTTGTTTATGTTATGGAATGAAATTTAGTTTCTGAAATTTGCATTTATACCCCTGTGCGTGGTTTTAATTGACATGTGCTGATTGTTTGGGATTTTTACACT
The DNA here is from genome assembly GCA_037367405.1 of Ottelia alismoides. Lineage (NCBI taxonomy): Eukaryota > Viridiplantae > Streptophyta > Magnoliopsida > Alismatales > Hydrocharitaceae > Ottelia > Ottelia alismoides. Next base: position 85,010 of record JAZKJV010003250.1, on the reverse strand, counting down.
TTCAACCCTAAGGTTTTCACACGTGTTATATATCAGCCCATGGAACTATGTTTTCTTACATTTAGGTCCGTGTTATGTAGCTATTTTATTAGTTGGATAAAATAGTAAATAAACTCCAAATCTAGTGAAATTCGGAAATGTGACTCCTGCCACTGCGTAAATATTTCCCTATTTTTGGGACTTTTTCCTTGCATTTTGATATTTTTAAAAATTCAAAAACACGTATTTTTGTTACTGTTTGAAAAAGAAAATCAAAGAAGAATATAAAAACTTTTCTAAAAATTCTAAAAAAATTAGGGATTGTTAATTTAGTGGTTTTCTAGCTTCATTTGAATTTTTGTGCTATTTGGATTTATAAAAACTATAAAAATTGAAAAAACCTTAAAATCTTATAAATCATTAATAATTTTACAAAATTCAAAAAATACAAACTCTTTTTCTGTAGCTTAGTTTTTGTATATATTTTTCATAAAATTTGTCTCTAGATTTTTAGAGACCAATTATATATTTTTAATTGGTCTTTCAAGTCTGGCTGCACATTGAGCATTGTTTTTCCCCTTTCTCCATTTTTAGAAAATCAAGTAAAAATTATAAAACTCCCATAAAATTACCAAAAACATTTAAAAATATAAAAAAAAACACAAAAACATTTTTTATCTCAATTTTTGGAGTATTTTTGAGTGCGTAAATAAGTTGTTGTTGTTGCTTGTTTATACCTTTTCGTATCTTTTTCCTTTTTATTGAAAATACAAATAAAAATTTAAAAACCATTAAAATCCACCAAAAATATTTTCTCTTTATTTTATTCTTTTTGACTACTTCGTTGGTCGTCTCGACCAACTCGTGCTCCCTGAGTCCAACCCTGGTCGCTATACCATATTAATAAAAATAGCGAGGACCACTTTTTGATTTTCTTGATTTTATCTCTGATTTTGTTGTTGAGTCCGAGTCGAGAGGTTGAGGTCGCAACCATTGATACCTATCTCCCTTAGTCTCTTGGGTTTTTCGGCTCATCAGAATGGCACCGTTGCCGGGGAGCACATCTTAGTAGTCTTGTTTTTCATTTTTATTTGATTTTGTTTTTCGCGGCTTTTTCCACGGCTTTTCTTTCGTCTAGGGCTTTTCGCGATTTTTTAATTTTATTTGTTTTCTTTTTTATTTTGTTTTTGTTTGTTTTTATTTTATGTGTTTTATTTCCATTTTTGCATATATTTTCTTTTATCACTTTTCTTTTATTTTTATAAATATCTGGTCTGACACACTTTTGTTTCTATTTCTTGCTAGGGCCCGAGGACCGAGGCGCCTTTCTCGGAAGCCGATGCAACCGCGGGAATCGGAGGCAGCTCTTTTCTTTACGGAGCCGCATGAGAGCGCGATGAGGAGAGCCGAAGTGCGGGAGCCACGGAATAGCCGCGTAGATAGATGTAGTTTAGTTTATATTACTTTTTCGTAGACTATCATTTATTTGTAATAATACAGGTACTCAGACTCTCAGAGATTTGTGGACTTTGCGGGGTCTGTTTCACCGAGCACCGGTGTGCTCGAGGGACCCCACCGTTGTTTTGGTTTTTCTCATTTTTCATTTCTTTGATTTCAGGTGGATTTCTGTGCTTGAGCCTCTAGACTTAGGTTTTTATTTTCATTGAGCCAGGTAGCATTAGGTCCAAAGCCCTAATAGAATATCTGTTCCCATAGAACGTGCTTGGATCTAGACAAATAAACACGTGCTTCACGATAATAGAAATTTCTGCTTAGGACGGTTCTCGCATTGCATCGATATAGGTAGTTTATATTTATACGCGGATCATAATTGCATGTAGACTGCTGGAGTCAGGTACGCCTTCTATCTCATGCATGCATCATTGATTTTGCCGCGCATCGGCTTTTCCGCTTTCCTCCCCCTGTTTTTCTGGACTTAGGAATAAAAGGAAATCATAAAATTTGTTAGATGATTTTTTGAAAAATACATAAAAAGAAAAACAATAAAATCGGGACTGCTAATCACACTTGACCTAAAAGACATCTCATTTAAAAATCTGTCTTGGGGAGAGTAACCCCCTCCTTGTTTGGTTTGGATGAGCGAGAGAGTGACCCGCATCCTAGGCTAGAGCCATATCCGATTTCTTGACTGACTACCGGCCTTTTATTTGAGACAGTCGGTTTAGAATATTGGATTCCTATCAGCTCACGTAATCGCTCTGAAAGACTGACTTGATCACCTAAATAAAATTGACAAGATAATTGACCGATCTCTTACGGTCTTCAGCTCAGCATTGAGTAGGTGAATCGGGGGTTTGCTTTCCCATCTTATGTGTTTTTAGATCCCTCCTGCCTTCCTTTCTGTCCTCTTCTCCATCTATTCATCTATCTTTCTCCCACCCACCCTCCCTTCAGTATTCTACTTCTTCCTCTTCTGTATCCTTGGATGATGGATCCCCCTCACTTCTCGTCGACTCTTACGGCTTCTTCACATTCTGACCATCAGTCCAGTCCACCTTCGAGGGAGGTTGGATCCCTGACCAACCTCCCGTTCCCTCCCTCCCATCCCTTTCATTACTCTAGGCATGCTACGATACACGTCCGCGAAGATCAGATGGAGCAGATGCGAGGCCTGGACGATGCCATTACTGAGTTGAGAGCGCACCTCGTACGTGATCAGTTTGAGCAGATGCGAGTATCAGATGTCTCCTATCCCAGTATGGTGGATGAGCAGATACGACAGGGAGCTCAGTCAGCTTCTACATTAGGTCCATTCATCCTGGATTTGGAGCTTATTCAGAGGCTGCTGATATTTTCAGGAGAGGTGCACAAGGAGCCCTATCTTCACCTATCTGAGTTCGAGGAGTTTTGCAGAACACAGGTCTATTCCGATATCACTGCAGAGGAGATGATGCTGAAGAACTTCCCATTCACACTTCAGGACAGAGCCATGAGATGGCACCGACGGTTGGGAAGGAGATTCACTACATTGGGAGATCTACGCCGAGAGTTTCTACAGAGATACTTTCCCCAACGTAGAGAAGATATGATGCGGTCCTTGATCACGGAGTTTTCAGTAGACCCCCAGGAGCCATTGCATGAGGCATGGCCGAGGTTTCTTGACCTCTTGAGGAGATTTCCTGACCACAGACTTTCACTGACTGACATTATTGAGATCTCCATGCAGGGGATGACCGCAGAGCAGTTAGCACTAGTGATTACCTCATGTGGTAGTTCACACCGCAGTTCCGACATTGACTTACTAGATACCATCTCGAGGTTACTTTCACAGAGACCGTCTTCGCGAGATGCCCTAGTCGGGACAACACTTGAGGACGTTGCACTACCAGTGGGGTGTGTTGCGCTACATGAGGATACAATTTCTACACACCAGCCTGAGGACTTGGATTCTGCAGCACCGCAGAGTATAGAGGAGATGACTGCGACAGGAGAGGTTCTGACCCAGAGTCTACTCGAGTTCCCGTTGGCTTTCCAGTGAGAGTTCGAGTCAGCACCAGAATTTTTAGTTGACGATTCTTGGATATCAGATCTTATGATACTCTAGGAAATGGAGGAGCCCCGCTTTTACAGCCATTAATTCAGCCACTGCATTGTCCAGTCCCGGAGGAGTCAGCTTCTTTTCTACAGAGACACTTCTCAAAGTCCGACAGATACCATGACTCAGCCCAGCAGCCACAGCTCGATATGGGACACCACTTTGAGAGGTCAGACACAGATAGTCCCTTATTCGAGCATTTTTCCTCCACTTTGTTGAGACAGACACACTTGCTGAGGACCTGATGACAGCCAGCATTGCCACAGAGCGAGGATCAATCGCAGACACAGTGCCAGCCTCCGCGGTGTTGACCAGTACCTTCTCCTACTTCCACATTGCCGAGAGCCAGACTTCAGATGATGATGCAGCCTGGTGCACAGAGTGGGTGCTTGACAGCAGCGCAGATGCCCTAATAGATCCTGATCTTCTATTTCTTACCTCTGATCTTACATTCCTCCCTGAGGGTTATCTGCGGGATAATGCCACACATGATGAGTACTCGGTTTCACCTTCTGAGAGTGTATCCGATCTGGCGGATCACAAAATCGAGTCTTCTGATCCTTCTGATTATGCGTCATCTCACCTCGACGACCCTCATGAGGATGAGCCGATACTTGAGATATTCGATGATCTATCCGATTTGTCTCTATTATATACATCGGATATCAGTTTTCTTAGAGAGTCTCCAGATCTGCACATTCCATATCTTTTTGAGACACTGATTGACGTGGAGGATTCCATGACTGATCCATCCTTCTCCACGTTTGATTTCTTCAGCTCTACACTTCCACTCCAGTCCGATACTGAGCCGACGATTCATTTTATGCTACCGGATCCCGATCATATCTTCCCATATCCTTGGTCGGTAGCAGACACCCGCCTGATTGCATACCTGGGTGTCATTCTTTACACTTTTGATTTTGTCGCTATTCTCATACCGAGACTGCGATGACAGTACGACATTCACCTTACAGATGCCGTCCTGAACCTTGACACAACGTTATCCTAGCCTTTGTGCCCAGCTAGGGGCGTAAAACCTAGCACTTGTTAAGAGGCACCTCAACATTGTATCCTTTTGTATATACGTGTTTCGTCGTGATTTGATCTTTCTTTCTTCCATTTTTTTCACCCCAGGTCTCGCTTAGGATTATCTTTTCTATACTTAGGATATACCTCATCCTAAGTATAGGGGGTGGAAACATCGAGTTGTTCCTTTCGTTCCGTTTCATCACTTCTGTTGTTGCATATACTTAAGGATTCTTCACCTTAAGTATAGGGGGAGTGATGCCCTCCATCTTGTATATATCTATTTGTTGACTTTCTTCGTGTCTTTCTACCTCTGTTTTGCTGCCTATACTTAGGGATATTTTACCCTAAGTATAGGGGAGGTAGACCCTGTACATTCTCACTCGGATTTCCCTTTGTGTACAGCCTGCTATACTTAGGATTATTTCATCCTAAGTATAGGGGGAAACTCCGAGATTCTCTTGCATTTCTATTCTTTCATTCGTCTTTGTATATAGCCTTCCTTTTCACTTCCCTAGACTAAGCACGAGTTATGTCTTCTTCATCGCTCTTGACTCTGAGGACATCGTTCGAGCTAAGTATAGGGGGTGTGTGTATATTCCATATATACTTTAGCCATAACTCGTACTTTGTGTGAGTGTGTTAATAAATAAAAATGGCTAAAACCCAAAAATTCATAAAAATTAAAAAATTTTCCTTGTAAATAAAAATTCTTTTATTACACATACATAGCAAATTGTACAAATTATTTTTGTAAAAATGTTTGTAAAAATCTTTTGTGTAAATAGCTTGTAAATATTTTCATATCAAAATTATGTATATAGTACAAAATTTTTGTAAAATGTTTGGAAAACAAAAAGTTTGCAAAAACCTTGTGTAAATTTTTGTATATATTTTGCAAAACTTGCATTCATGCATACATCCATGTTTTCAAAACATTTTTCAAAAATTTTGCACATGTATAAATATTTTTTAAATAGCATCTTTGTAAATATTTGTATAGTTTTTCCTGGATCATAGTTGACATTTAAACTAGCCTGGAATTAAATTGAAAAATGGAGCTTGGTTAAGATCTTAATCCACCTAATTATAAGAGGAACTATATACGGCTTAGGGTTGAGACTTTTCAGGTCCATGGTGACTTAATTCTTTGAGTCCACTAGGCTATAATCATATGTCATCTCAATGAGCCTAAGTAGAGCACTTAACAACACACACATGACTCATATAGACAATGGCTTGACTTGGACCCGCACTTTACAACGAGCTCTCTACGGATGAGGTAGTGAGGAGGCAGTCTTCCTTGACTTGGGGTAGCATATGAGGGTAGTACTTCTAGGCGGAACCTCTCTTCTTCTTATAGTGAAGGAAGTGCATCTCAACTTGGTCTGGTTGCCATGAGGTCTAACGACAGGAGTTGTGGGTTGCAATAATGCTTCAAAAGAGGGATAGTCTACTGGCTCAAGAGGAAAAACTCCTTATGTATATATGCTGCACTTTATAGATATGTTGTACAGATGCACATAAAAAAAAGCAAAAAGAAAAGAAAATAACTCCAAAAAAGTGGTGGGTCTGATAGAAAATGATAATCCCACCGGAGTGTATATAGTGCAATTAGCAAAGCTTGAGACTCATGTTCCATCTTATGTAGTTTGCAGCAGGGAGACTTAGCTACACTGGTTGAGCTCCCAGGGATACATGGCTACACTTGCCATGGTCCATTCTCTTCTTCCCCCCTCTTCTTGAGCCGGTTGAACTTGAACTTATAAGGGAATACCCAGCTCCTCGAGGAAAGAGTGGCCAGACTAGTGTTGTAGAGTTACCTTGTTGGGGAGGGTTGTCATTTTGCTACTTCTGAGGTGGAGAGCTATACCTCACTTACACTGTACAAGGAAAGATTCATGGTCTTCAGGGTTTGTGTATGTAGACTTGTTCCGATCTGGATTATTGAGGAGTCTTGACGATAGATTAGTGGATCTTAGAGGCTGTTGAGTTTTAAACCTAAGTCCAAATAAGGTTCTGATACATTAATAATCCAAAGATCTGACCGAGCTCCATATTTCAATTTAATGAAGGCAAGTTTAATAATCAGCATTGATCCATGCATTTTCCCCTTCTTTTTCTTTTTTTTTTCTTTTCATTTTCGCTACTTTTTCAAATAAGTGTTTGCTAAGGGACTAGCAAAGTTAAGTATAGGGGGGTGATGAATCCCCATTCATCACTCTTTATTCTTTTATTTTAGCTATAAAACCGTTGCAAAACACCATGTATATATGTGTAAATAGAATAATTTAGCAAAATGCATGCATTATGTAAATATTAATAATTAGCGTGTTTTTGTGCATAAATAAAAGAATAAAGAAATAAAAGAAAAAGAGGGAAATATTTAGAATAAATATTGAGTGACCTAATCCCAAGGGAGGGCCAAGCCTTGGTCTGACCGCAAAAGAAACCAAGTAGAGGGAGATAGGGTCAATCATGCTTGCACATACACTTATGTGTATAAATAATTTTATTTTCCTCCAAAGAAAAATAAAAAAATTGTTTCTTATATTTTTTATATATTTATAAAAATAAAATAAAAATGGGAAAATGAAATAAAAATAAAAATAAATACTTTCTCTCTCATCAGTGTAAATATACCATATATCTATAAATAAAAGAAGTATTGATTTTACCATTGTAAATAATTAATTAAAATCCAATAAAAATATTTTTATATTCCATATTTTATGATGTAAATAAATAAAATAAAAATCATAAAAATAAAAATAAAATAAAAATAAAAATAATAAAAATCATTTTCCACATTGTATATATACCATGTACATATTTATATAAACCTATTTATTTAACTCATGTAAATAAATCATAAAAATAAAATAAAAATACCTTTTTATTCCAAATTTTATGTTGTAAATAAATGAAATATAAAATTGGAATAATTCTACAAAAATAAACAATTAAAAATTAAAAATAAAAAATACATATGTATATATACCTATATAATAATAATAATAATATAATGTATTACATTATTTATTTTTCTAAAACATAAATAAAAATTACTAAAAAAATATTTTGAAAATAAATAAACATTTTTCATTTTGAAAATTTTTCGAAATAAAATCGTTTACCTATTTAAAATGACTTTTCAAATATTTAATAAATGGCGGCTTCTGATTGGTCCACGGGGGATGTTGACCCCCGGTCAACTTCCCCTCCTAGACCACTCGACCCGGATCCATGTTCGCCGACCCGACTTCTCCAAATTTTTACGAGCTGATCCGATCGCCATTTCCTAAAACCCCGAGCTCCATTTACAGATCCTTCATCTGAGACCCTCGCTCGGGGATAATTCTAGGGATCCGTACACCATAGCGCCATGCCCAACTCCTTCTTGCCGGACCCTCACTCGTATAAAGTCCCAGCTCCAACCGACATTTCAATCCATCTTTGGCTATCACCTTCATCTCCCAGGAGCTCCATTCCTCTCTCTAGAGTGACAGCTATCGGAGGAGAGTGTCGCAGCGACGTTTCGTGGGCTGCAGCCACTGATCCGGTGGTTTCGCCGTCGTGCTCTGCCGCCGAGCGAGCTCGAGCCTCTGGCCCCGACGAGCCATCGAGCCAAAGATCCCAGGAGCTCCGTCAGCTCCAGCACAGTTTACCACGTTCATCAGGTAGTCCCGCTAGCTTCTTTAGCATTGCCCATTTCTGATTTCTACAATCCAGCTCTGCCAGCTCTGCGCTAGTGGCTGGAGCTCCGCCATTCCATCCTATCCGTACCGATCACCGCTTTGACTCATCGTCACCCTCCATACGCGACCTGATCACCTCGAACTGAGCCATCCAAGCTCAAGTCGAGTTGGGTTCCATATCCCAAGTACGTCGGAACCCCCCCTTCGACCATTCACGACGCTTCCCTTTTCCTTTTGGCCAATAACCCCACTGGAGTGCTCTTCCTAGCGAGAGCTTTGTTTTGCAGGTGAATAAGAGCAGGTACCCCCTTGGTCCCGCTTCCATTCCTTCGTCGGAGCTGCTCCGGGTCGCTACTCCTTCGCCGGAGGATCCGACCGTCGAAAGCTTCATCGGATTCCACCACCCGAGCGGAGTGTCATCGCGAGGAAGACCCCCCTTTCTGATCGTCCACCGCCCAGCTGGATCGTCTCCGTCGAGCCGGGGAAACTCGCATGGGAGGTGTTCTTCCTCAGCCTCTTTCAGCCGTTGGATCGCCCCGCAGCACCAGTTCGCATCTCCACCATCCGTGCTCTACCATGTCAGGCCGTTAGATCCCTGATGTAACGGTCACGTTCCTCCCACGTTCGCCATCGCGCCTTCACCGTTGGATCGTCCAGACGGCATCAGCAGGGTCGTCCATCATCAACCATTCACCTCGTGACATCTGGCACGTACGTGCCCCTCACGGGCCTCGGCTGGGTAATTGCGCCCATACCCCTGCAGCTTTTAGTAGTTTTTGTTTAGTCTATTAAATAAGTTTGCACTATTGGACTATTTGCACATATGGACTTCTAGTTTCATCTATTTGCATTTTCGTCCCTACGTGTGTGAGACACATGCTTCGTCACGTGATATTTTGGATAAATTGCATGCATGGGCTTGGGGCTTGTTTATGTTATGGAACGAAATTTAGTTTCTGAAATTTGCATTTATACCCCTGTACGTGGTTTTAATTGAACATATGCTGATTGTTTGGGATTTTTACACTTTCAACCCTAAGGTTTTCACACGTGTTATATATCAGCCCCTGGAACTATGTTTTCTTACATTTAGGTCCATGTGTGTTGTAGCTCTTTTATTAGTTGGATAAAATAACAAATAAACTCCAAATCTACTGAAATTTGGATACGTGGCTCCTGCCACTGTGTAAAAATTTCCCTATTTTTTGGAACATTTTCCTTGCATTTTGATATTAATAAAAATTCAAAAACACATATTTTTGTTATTGTTTGAAAAAGAAAATCAAAGAAAAATATAAAAACTTTTCTAAAAATTCTAAAAAAATTAGGGATTGTTAGTTTTGTGGTTTTCTAGCTTCAGTCCAATTTTTGTGCTATTTGGATTATAATAATCAAAAAATTGAAAAAACCTAAAAATCTTATAAAAATCATTAAAAATTCTATAAAATTCAAAAAATACAAACTCTTTTTCTTTAGCTTAGTTTTTGTATATATTTTTCATAAAAATTATCTCCATATTTTTAGAGACCAATTATATATTTTTAATTGGTATTTCAAGTCTGGCTACACATTGAGCATTGTTTTCCCCCTTTCTCCATTTTTAGAAAATCAAGTAAAATTATAAAACTCTCATAAAATTACCAAAAACAATTAAAAATATAAAAAACACAAAAACATTTTTATATCAATTTTTGGAGTATTTTTGAGTGCTTAAATAAATTGTTGTTGTTGCTTGTTTATACCTTTTCTTATCTTTTTTCTTATTATTGAAAATACAATAAAAATTTAAAAACCATTAAAATCCACCAAATACATTTTCTCTTTATTTTATTCTTTTTGACTACTTCGTAGGTCGTCTCGGCCAACTCGTGCTCCCTTAGTCCGACCCTGGTCGCTATACCAGGTTAATAAAAATAGCGAGGACCGCTTTTTGATTTTCTTGATTTTATCTCTGATTTTGGTGGTTCTATATTTTTCTTGTTGAGTGCGAGTCGAGAAGTTGAGGTCGCAACAACCATTGATACCTATCTCCCTTAGCTTCTCGGATTTTCGGCTCATCAAAAAAGTTGACCCAGGGTGCGACCATGCATAAGTCTCCGGATCATATGATTTATATACTTGATTCTCCATGGTGAGAGCAGCTGGGAATGGAATAGGGGGGAGAGTCTCTAAACCAATAGTCTCATCAACGACCGGTATCTCATATGTAGTAATGGGGTAGGGATCTACTGCTTCATGGTTACGGTTGTGGAGGACTTCGTGGGTTGCCTCAGAAAATCGTGGTTCCTTAAAGACTGGGTGAGATCGAAGTGCTTTCAATGCTGTAAAATTGATTTCCCGAGTCTCACACTCAATAATTGCCTTAGACAATGCTAAGAATGGCTTTCTGAGAATAATTGGAGACTGGGTGAATTCTCCTTGTTGCTCAATATCAATGATCGTGAAGTCTACTTTAAGTGGAGCACCTTGGAATGTAATGATGAAAAAAATGATTCCTCTTGGCCGCTTTATCGATCGATCGACCAGTTGAACAATCTACCGTTTCTTCCTGATAGGTCCGAGTTTGAGCTCATGAAATACAGAGGTTGGGAGGATATTGATCGGTGAATCGTCATCAATTCGAGCATGGGTGAAAATTATGTCCTTGATTAGACAGTCAAATCTGGGCAACCGCTTCACTATGCGGCTCTTGGTTTTTCTCCTCAACACCATGGAGGAGGCCATTGACAATATATGTCTTTCAGTCTTTATTCTTATCCTACCTGACTTTTTCATCATTAGTTTGTCCATTACAAATCCTTTAAGGTCGGGGAAGTGTTCGATGGCCTTTGTAAAGGGAAGTTCAAAAATCAATATTTTCTCCAGTGCTTCCCATAAGGCAAGATCTAAGTTCTTCATATCTTCATCAGATTTATTTTTATGTGTTTTTTGGGATTTTCGATTTTTTGGCTGTTTTTGAATATTTAAATTTTTTGGTATTTTTTGTGTGGTGTGGTGATGTGGTGTCTTCTGTAGATGAGAAAGAGCTTTGATGTTCTGAGTAGGAGTCAGACGCATAGTCATTTCTAGGGGAGCAATATGCAGAAGTGTTGCTGTCAGAATCATCCGTAGGTTTCTGAATATCCTCAAAATTGTCAACATGAGATCAAATCTTTTCCTCATCCATTTTTATGTCCGAGTTACCAGAGAGTGAAATTAACCGGTCAGCAAATTTTTGAAATCTATCCTCCATTAATTCGAATCTCTTATTTACCCTCGAAATATCATCCTCAAAATTTTGTTCATGATCAATCATGGGAGAAATCGGTTTGTGTTTTTGCATTTGAGATTCAATAATTTCATTTTCCATTTTCCTGTATGTGCTGAGAGGAGAGTTTCTTGGAATATCCGATATATGGTTATTATTTTCTGAAAATTTCTCCTCAAAGATTGTGGAAGGAGTCTGCTTAGTGGAAGGATTTTGCGGGAATGTGTAGGTCTTATACTCAACATGTCGTGACTCAGGCATGTATTGCTGGTTTGAGTAGAGTCTACTTCCATGGTCATGATTGATTGCATCATCGAATAATGGAGTCATACAGGGTGCATATGTGTCGATATCATCCATTTGGTCCTCTGTATGTGTAGGATGGTCAAAGGAGTGGTACTTAGTTTGATCGATACGGATCTGATCGTCATGGTCAATCCAACGCCGATGATCATTAAGTGTGGGTCTCTCCATCTGGTGGATTTGGTTTCTCGACCAGTCATGAGACTCAAAGGTATTTTGATCTTGAAATGGTTCATTAGCGAGAAACTGAGAATATGATGGTTCAATCCAAGATGGTAGGTGGTCATGTGTGGTTGAATGATTGTAGTAAGAATTCAATGAGGGGGTCGAACTCATCCGCGGGTAAAAGTCTCCCGCACATGTTCATGGATTATTGAAAGAAGAGGTTTTAGTTGATTTGGGCCTGACCGAGACAAATTCATTTTCATAATATAGATCTGGTGGGTACTCAGACCATTGTCCTGTGTTTGTCAAAGGATGTTGATGATGAATCATCATGGTCGATCTCGGTACAAGTGCACGAGATATTCAAAAGAAATTTTTATCAAGGAGAATGATGATACAATTGTGCGGCTTTTGATTTTCAAAATCGGTTCACGCACACTAATGCAAACACAAATCAAACCCCAAGTTCACCAACTCACACAATGAAGCCTCAAGAGTTCAGCTATTATCTTTTTGATTTTAACTGGTGATAAGACAATCTTGGAAAGAATTTAGCGAGCTGTTAGGTGCTAGAAATTTCTTAATGACTGGCCTGAATTCTTACGACTAGTTGCACCTACTTTCAGCTAGTATGGGAGTAAGTACAGACTGTAGAATAACTACCCGTTACTTGAAGACGGAGCCTTACGTAGTGTCCTCTAAACCACCCACTCTGCTAAGGAAATCCGGACCGTTACCGGCTACCCGTTAGATCCTCACTGAGAAGTAGCTAATCGTTTTTGGTAGAATCAGTAGTCAATATGAAAATCTGGGTTTGGGCTCTAGCCTTAAGTATCGTCTCTCGCTCATTCGGAAAAATAAAAGAATCCAAGGTCGGGGTTGCTCTACCGTAAAACTTCTTGATTTTATGAGTTATTTAAAGTCGGCTATATTTATCCGTCCCAATTTTAATTAGGCGATCACTGAAGAATTAAATGAGCATAAATACATGTCTACCGTCCTGCCCCAATTTCCTTTAAAATTATGTGACAAAACAGGAGGGAGAAATTCGGGAAAAGACAATGCATGCGAAAACTATGATGTATGCTCAGTTAAAAGACTTACAGTGATTCTTCGCAATCTCCATGTGGGATGCAATACAAGAATTGAAAGATGAATGTAAGCCGATGAAAAACCGCACCTTGCATAAAGTTCTATTAGCGGGAAAGAATTGAGTTGAATTTGGCTCAATTGAACGATCTATGTACATCTCAATTAAAGTAGAGTGTGGCCTTAGATCCTACGAGCACAATCAAAATTAAAAAAATAATTTAAGAGGTGTAAGTGCAGGTCTATCCTAAGCGCCACTCAAGACGGGCCCCACCCTCACTAGGAAGTGAAATAGGCCACGACACACCACAAAAAAAGTTCAAGGTCTTTTCTACACACGCGAGAGTCTAAACGGACACCGCTATAAATGAGCAATTAATTATAAAAAATTAAAAATTGTAGAAAAATAGAATCCTAGACTCTACGCTCTCTCACGACTCGACTCAATCTTTAATTAATTGTAGTTTTTTCGGAAGTCGGTGAAGATGTGTCGGCTCTTGAAAAACCGCTCCACGTACGCCGGGTACCTCGCAAGAAAAATAAGAGAGAGAGAATGTAAGAGAGCGACTCAAAAATAAATCAAAAATAAAATAAGAAAAATAAATGCTAAAAATAAAATATAATAAATGCAGCAAAAATCACGGAATTTATAGTGAAAAATTCAGGGGTCAGACTACACGAATGCAGAAAACCGAACCAATTTTCAGACAAAAAACTAAGTTGTTTGCCTCCCCGACAATGGCGCCATCTGACAGTTCACGAATTGCACTAGTTAAGATGCACGAATTGCCATTCGCTAAAAAATATGTCATTTCATTATAGGCGGGCAATCGGAATCGGTCATGAAATAACCACAATTATTTTGTCATATTTTAATCGTGTGTTTTTATGTTTATTTTACTTGGGCAAGTCCCAAGGTCGAACACAAGGAGGCAAAGGAACAACCTAGAAATTTATCTATCAAAGTTCATGCACGATTTTCGAGGCGGCCTTTTTTGTAATTTTTTATGCAACTAAGGATGCAAAATGCAATTTTGGCCTATTTTAGGGACTAAAATGTAAATATCGATCAAACGATGTCTGAAAAATATAAAACTTATTTTTTTTTGGAATTTTTGGATGCAAGATGAATTTTTTATGAATTTTTAAATGCAAATAAAGTGAATTTTAATATTTAATTGTAATAAATATTAAACCCAATTATTTTCAAGGGATAAAATTATCTAAGATCTATCACTAGGTGACTAATCTCAGAAAAATCTTAAACCTCAAAAATGTGAGATTTAATACCTATTAAAAATCAAATATTGAATTACAAAATGATTTTTACAAGGTAAACTATGCATGAAAATGCAATTCTTTTTTGGCACAATGTTAAACACAATTAATTATGCAATCCGTGATTTTTCGAGAATATTTAGAGCAACGGTTAATTAATTATAAATTTTAGAGCTCAAAATGGGAAAAGTATGCAATTTTCCACAAAATAATCAATTTATTAACTAACCATTGATCACAAAAATGTCAGACATATGCCATAATGTAGAGAATTAAATGTAGAACAAAATGCCTATTTTTGATAAATAAAATAATGCAATGTAGCTATCCAAAACAAAGGGGGAATGCAGGGGTGTTTTTGCAATATATAAATATAAAATAAAATGCAAAAGAGGACTCAAATGAAATTACCAGAACTCATGGGGAGTCGAGTGCAAAATTTCCAGAGGGGCACGTGTTGTGGTTGACGGGGCTGAACAGCAAATAGAAGGACCACCAGGGGCGTTGTCACAAATTTCCCACGGCGTCACGTGGGGGTCACGTGCGGTGGCAGGCTCAGATAGAGGGTCAGCACATGCCTCCACGTAGCGCGTTCACGTGCTTCGGAGTGGCCCGAGGCTCCAGGTCCGAATGTTTGGTTCGGGTTAGATCATGGCCGTTGATGCTGATTAATCCGACGTCTGAGGTGGATCGCCTTCTGGATGGTCAGATGTTGATCTGACCGCTGTGTTTGGCCGACACACGGCCGGCGGGCATCGATGGAGAGGTGGAGCAGTAGGGTTCCGGTAGTGAAGGTTGATGACGAAGGTTGCTAGGGGTTGTGGCTTGGAGCTGCTTATCGTCAGTGGTGCCAAGATGGATGAGCTCGGGCGGTGCTGTTGGAGGTGGGAAGAACTCCAGCTGTCGATGAAGCTCTGTGACACCCGGCTCGATGGGGAATGGAGAAGGTGACGGTTGCTGTGGCAGAGGAGTAGCGGAAGTTGTCGGAGCGGTGTAGAGTTGACGTCGTTAGTTGGAGATGGTGTTGATGAAGAACGTCGGAGTTGATGGCGGCGTTGGCTCGATGAATACTGGAGCTGGGCAGCGAAGGCGAGGGCAGCTACTGCAACGAGGGAAAGATCCTTAGATCTCGCCGACGAGAGAATGAGGGGGGCGCTGTCACCGCCCTCCTCAGATGTTGGCTTGATCGACGAATGGATTCCATAGAGGGGCGGTGGAGCTTTAAATAAGGTCGAGGGGCGATGTCGGGGAAGGAAGGGGATTGTCGAGGGATTTGATGATCGCTGATTGAAGAGGATCTGGGGGGATTCGAGATTAGAGGGGATGACAAAGATCGGAGATGATGTGAGACTCGCGGTGAGGAGATCGGATGGCGAAATCTGAGACAGAGATCTGCGGCGAGAGGCGGCAGAGAAATCAACGGGCGATGGGCAAAAGGGGAAAGGCTGGAGGAGGACGATGGTCCTCGACCATCCGATCGGCCGAGATCAGGCGATCGAGATGGTGACACGTGGCAGCAGGGGGCGAGGGTCCAAGCGGTGCACGTGTGTGGCACGTGTGCAGGAGGCACGTGCTACGCACGTGCGATTTTTTTTTAAATTTGTTTTTAAATAAGCGAATAATAAAAACCCTAAAAATGGATGACATGTGGCGGTTCCTGGAACTGCCACGTGTCAGCACCACAAAAATCAGAAAATAAATAGAAAGAAAAATAGAAAAGAAATAGTAAACGTCCTTGGATCGAAAAAGTTTTTCATGAAAATTGCTCGTCTCGATGAGATCTACAACTTTCATGAAGACATCAAAACCAAAATCAGTCAATTGCACAAAGTGATATTTTTGGGGTATCCCATGTACATAGAATACCTTGTTTTTTGGGTTTTATAACTTTTTTGTCATTTTTAAATGAGATAAAATCTAGAAAAAATATGGTAAAATCAAAGATAAATATTTACACATTAGTCTATTTTTTTGGATTTTTATTAATTAAGAAAGAGAAGAAATAATGAAAAAAACAACTTTTGTACAAACATTTAGTGAAGACTTGGACCCGATTAGTTTCTTTGAGTTCAAGCTCATTTTGGATTTGAATTTTTACGCATTTTAATAAAACTTTTATCAAAGAAGACAAGTGAAAAAGAAATAAAATAAATAGGTTAATTATGTACATAAAATACTAGGTCAAAATCAGCTAAAATACAGAATATAAAAAAGAGGCCCAAAACCCAACTTTCACGTATGAGCTCTGTTTCACTTGAACTGGGTCTTGTTTTGAAGGTAATTGAATGTACATTAGTTCAAAAGTGAGTAGGATCAAAATAGACACCGGATGGGGAAGATATGAGGGTTTTAGTCTGGAAATCCTTGAACTAGGGTTTGGGTTTTTGGTCCACGTATTTGGGTTAATTATTTTTTTTTATATTTTTTATTTATTCTTGTTAGTGATATGTACGCAGTGGAGGTAGTTTTGGGTCATTCGGAGTTAGCATGAATTAGCTAAAAATCGGGGAAGTTATATTATTTACAGGTCAATTTTAGCTGGGATTTTTGGCTTCTTATTTTGTGCAAAAATAAGGGATAAAATGCAATTCTTATTAAAACATGCAGAATGCTAATTATGCAGAATAAATACAGAAATGCCAATGATTTTAAGGGATTTGAGCTTAATTAATGAGATTTAGAGTGATGAATCCGAGATTCATCGATATTGCGATACTCCACTGGTGACATGTGTAGCCCAAGTCCGTCAATAGGCAAATCAAGGAGAAAATCTTGAGCATGATCAGCTTGAAGACACCAAAAAATAGCCTTTTGTCCAATGGACATATTAAAAATGACCTCCATATCCTCAGCTATTTTGCTAAACAGAACACTCGCCAAAACATTTTGGGTTTTTGGGGCGATGGTGTCCTTTCTAGACAAACAACTGAGGTCGAAAGAGGAAATCATGCCACGAAGTCCTTGAAGAGCACAATCAAAGTTAGAGTCCATATTGTAAATCTCACTGTCTTGAAGGATATGATCCTGAAGTTCCCACGACTGCGCCCTGGAAGCTACAAAGTTAAATGAAGAAGCATCAACAGCTGAAAGAAGCCCCAAACCGCCAAGTCGAATGGGCAAAGAAGCCACCCTTTATTAAAGGTCTCCAAAAAAAAGGGCCTCCACAAACAACAATGTCTTTAATAGAATCTCGTAAGCCTCTGTCGAATAATATTGCAGCCTCCTCCGCATACTTAGGTTGGCAAGTCCTCAACCCAAATAAAAGTTTTGATATACCCATACATGAACGGAGTAAAATAAGCTCACTCTGGAGATCATTCAACTGAGGAAGGATATGCATCAACTTCACCGCTTTAGTAGCCCTCTCCAAAGCCAAATCTTTAATAACATTTGTGTTCCTGTTAACCGCCCCTCCAAGCAACTTCATGCCTAATAAAGGTCTTCCAATGTCGATTAGGAACAACCCTTTGCGAAGCTTCTTGTCGTCACATATAGGTCAAAAGAGTTCCGTTTTATAAATATTTAAAACAAGGCCTAAGTCTGGCCCATGCTGCTAGATGATACTCAGAACCTTGGCCACCTCATCTGTGTCTTCAATAACCATACCATCATCAAGATACCATGTATGAAGAAGTAGTTTGCAATTGTCCCTGATATATTGGATAAGTGGGTGTAGTACAATAGAAAAGAGAAGCGGCCCTAAAGGATCCCCTTATTGCACTCCAGCGGAAGATCAGATATATCTATCTCCTAAGTACAACATGCTGCTTGTCCATATAAGAACTCAACCCACAAAGAGATAGATGGACATCTTGCTCTCACCTGACGTAATAAGGTGGACCTATCCACCGTATTGAAGGCATTCGAAAAATCCACTGTAAGCATGGAAAGAGAACCATCATTATGACGAGCGTTCAACATTCTGTTGACACTGCGCAGAATAGCCTCAACTCCGCCAGAGACACCCACTCCGAACTGAAAGTCATTGAGGTATTTGGCCATGTCTTTACTAACTCCTGCCATAGCAACTTTAGATAATAGCCGCCTCCAAATAGTACCAACTGCAATAGGACGAATGCTGTTATCTGGCTTGAGCAATGGTGTAAGCGGAGAAGACGCTATAAATTCTAACAATGATAAGGGACACCTCCCTCCCAACCATAAATTAACCACATGGGTGATGGCATGTAAAAAGTCCATGGCCACGACAAATCCCTCTCCACGCATAACATCTAGGAGGTGTTGGGCCCTCAAACCGTTTCTACCGTAGGAGGTCCCTTTAGGGAAAGTCTTGATACAACCAAAAATGGTGTCAACTTCCACAATAAGGGAAGCTTCAGAAAGAGGAAAATCCGATGAGGATGGAGATGGATTGCAGGGGTGTTTTGTCTCCAAATCCTTAAATGTATCTTCATTGAAAAGCGCTACACCAGATGAGGACAAAATTAAATCGCCACTGTAAAATGGCCATCAACAACCTTACAGAGGCATTGTCTGGTGTTGGTATTTAAATTCTTCTCTCCCTCCTTAGAGTAGCCACTTTCATAGTCTAAACCCACAAGCACATGAGCGTTTAATACCTGATCCACAAGCTTAGCAATGCCACCAGCTTCTTCCCAGGTACAGAGTGAGTTGAGGATAAGAAATTGTTGTATTGACTTCATGTTTCTAGATCTACAATCACGTCTGCTTTGAGGACGAAACATCTGCAAAGTACAACATGAAAGAAGCAATAACATAACCCAAGCAGAAACGGAACCTGGCTCAACGATCACTTTATAAAGAGATGTCTTTAATGCTTCAGAGAAAGCAAGTCGGCAACTAAGAGGGATGCTCTTCACTGTCAAAATAGGTACTTTAAAGACCCGAAGCCCGCCATCAAGGACCAATCCCTCCCTAGCAGTAGATATCTCAAGATCATCTTGAGAGGCTTGATGATGCCAACAAGATGATTTTCAATATTCCCAGATTCCGTAGTGACTCGAGCAATACCATCATTATGATGACAAGCACGACTCCTTGCTTGTATCTTCATACACTTCCCACATAACCAATGATCAAGTACCTTCAAGGTCTCATCAGCGGCAAGAATTAAGTCACAATCTTTTTGAAGAGCTTCTTTCAACAAAGTATAACGCTCTTCAGTAGAGAGATGGACTCTCTTGAGATGAGAGATCAAACGTGTAAATCCTTTGTTGCCCTCTCTTCCATCCGGACAACAATGGAAGTCCCAGAATGGACATAATAGGAGCCCTTTAGATGAGCTTGTAGGAGTCCATAAAGGAGGTAGCGGGTGACTGGATGCCTGAAGTACATCTCTGGGAAGCTCTCCTTCTAGATCGGACATAGTATTGCTCTCCAAAAACAAAAATGAGTGGGGCAAAAACCGGAACACCTGATAGACACACCAAAAGATTGGTATATGATGGTCACAAGCGAAAGTATGCAGGCACTGTCAACCCGGAGGAGGCACAGGTTGGCATACGGTTGCAAGGGGATGCACGAGCAGGTGGGCCCGCACTGACAAGGAGCGGGTTGACGTACGACTGCAAGGGGTCGCACGAGTAGGTGGACCTGCACTAATAGGCAGCGCGCACTAGCGGAGGTCGAAGGTGTGGGCACAGGTCGGGGGTAGGCACGGGTCGGCGTAGGCATAGGTCAAGGGCCCGCGCTGGAGGAGGTCGATGGTGTAGGGACAGGTCAGAGATGGGGATAGGTGCAAGCGGAGCTTGGAGGTGCGGGCACAGGTCGGGGGTAGGCAGAGGTTGGAGTAGGGGGTAGGCGGGGGAAGGTGCAGTCGGGGGGGGGGTGCGTGCTATCTTCTGGCTAGTCTCTCTTAGCCATATGTTCGCAGATCCCAAGGAAATTAAGGATACGAGCAACAAACGAGAGGACCAAAATGAATTTTCCATCCGTAGAGTTCCCGTCCACATGGTGAGGGATGGGGGTAGAGAGAGCTCATTTGATCCATATGTATGATAAAGGAAAAAACAATTATCCTAAATTCTGAATTAGCTTGTCAAAATTTGTACCTAGTCGCAATGTAGGTAGACCATTGTGAAGTTCTCGACAACATCTGAGTGTGAGTTATGGGATCGTGACACCACTAGAGGGGGTGAATAATGGTTCGAGGAAATCTTCATGGAATAATTAGCAAGCACAAAAATAATGATCAAGCAAACCAATCAGCACACTTTAAGTGGAAGCCTACCTGGGTAAAAACAACGACCCGAGTCTTCCTGACTCGAGATTTTCTGATTATCTGAGCTAATCAATGCTTCATTAAAGTTTGAGATATTTACATGGATTTCTCAATCGTTTTCAATGCTTTTGCTTCACAATCTTAGGTCACCCACCAAGATCAACACTATAGATCAGACACTAAAGCACAAGTAGAAGAACATGCGAGCTTTCGACTTTCTACGTGCTTCCTTGGAGGTCTCACGTCCAAGAGATTCTCTACACACTTAGGACCAGACATCTAAGATCATGCAGAAAGAGGTTAACTGGAAACAAGCGATGTAGTAATAATATCCATATAACGAATTATCTCCACATATCAAGAATATAAATCCTCCAATTAATATGAGATGATATCTTGAGATAAATAACAACAATATAATTGCACAGATAATTCTCAGAGAATAGCACAAGCAAATATAGCAGGGATATCATAGGAGGATAAGAAAAATCAAATAAGATATAAAATATCACCGCACTGAGAAGATGCTGCCAAAAGTACTCTGACTTCTATCAGAATAACTTGTATAGTAGCTAGCGAATCGGCCACTGTTGAACTGAACAACTTTCTTCAACACTTTTCAACCAAGAATATTCCTCTTGAAATATCGAATGAATCGAAGAACAATGGGTATGAGTTCCTTTGCATATGAGATCAAGAAAAGTGGCCGTTGGAAATAAAACTGGTATGAAATCAAATATGATTTCTCGATATAATCGATCAGGTTAATAAGTATAATCGACCAATTGTAAATGATCAATCATCTAAATAGATATGATAGATAAGTTGGCGACGATTTGAATGTTGTATTCAAATAATGATTGATAATTTCAATATGCATGATCGACAAGGAGTGATCGATCAATGAAGAACCATATGATCGACAAGGTATGATCAATCAATGAAGAACATATGATCGATAACTTCATCAAAACTTGGTACTCCTGAAAAGAAAACTTTTGATTAAAGCTTGTTGTAGTTACAACTTTTGCAAACCTAATACAAATAAACTATTACAAGTCTTTTAAACAAGAAAAAACAAAGCGGAGCATCTGCTTCTGTTTTAGAGCAACGACTTAACACAATCGAGTTGAGTTGAGATACGTACTTGCAGACATGAAAATCATGAAGAATATGCAAGAGGATACGATATACTCTTATATGTGTGTTATCTTTAAAATTATGCAGGACCAGAGTACTAACAATTTCCCTATTTTTAATGATGACAAAATCTTTTTCAAAAGCTTAAAAAGTTGTAAACACTTAAGCATAAACCATTGTCAAATCGAACTTGATATATGCAACTTGATATCAATAAGTCAAAATAGTTTGAAATAAAAGTTTCAAATCTTGATTTTAATTGCTCTCCGATACTAAAAGAATCATAAAACTTTTAATTCTTGTGAGGTGAGTAAAGGTTATAAAACTTCT
Source organism: Ottelia alismoides (assembly GCA_037367405.1). Lineage (NCBI taxonomy): Eukaryota > Viridiplantae > Streptophyta > Magnoliopsida > Alismatales > Hydrocharitaceae > Ottelia > Ottelia alismoides. The sequence goes on along the minus strand of JAZKJV010003250.1, from coordinate 62,997 downwards.
TATTTTAGTTCTCTCCTTAATTCATTTCTCCCCCTTAATCAAGTAATCCATTAATCTTTGAAGTCGTTCAATCTTTTATTTCTATTATCCCCCTTTTGAGACTAATTACAAAGAACAAAATAGAATGAAAGAAAACATGCACATGTCATTAATAAATAAGAACAACTGCAAATTTTTTTATGTGGCACACAAACGGGTTCCAACACAGAAAAATAACAAGATAAAAAAAAGAATTAGATTACTAAGGAAAATAAACAGCAAAGACTATGAAACATAACTATTCAGAAGGTGCGTAGTCGGAATCCTCGTATAGGGTTACTAGCGAGCCTTCTTTCCTTGCTCGATGAATCTAGAGTGTATGAGCCATACTCCTATACATGTATGTCAGATTTAGATTCATCTAACCATGTATCTTCTTCTTCAGGCTCTAGAATAGGGGTAGGCATATGAAGTCCTTTTCCTGGTTTGGAGGTGGAGGCTCCAGGAGCAGAAGATCGAGGGGAAGGCTGGGGAGAAGTAGGGGCTTGCTGAGGTTTTAAGTATAAGCGCACATGGATCGGATAAAATCTGTAATCCGATTTAATCCGTAAATAACCTAATGAAGTTGTGTCCTCCTACAATAGTACCATCTGATGAATCGCCGAATCGCTACTCTAATTATATCGTGTTGTAGCATGAGCGATCATTAGATCAACCGAACCTTGTAAAAGATCTCAGTGAAGAGAGCATGGTGTAATTTATACCTGGATAAGTTCATGTTCAAACACAAGGACACATGCTTATTGGGTTATTTAACTATCATGCTTATTGGGTTAATTAACTATGGTTTAAATACCTAAGTTAAGTGATCAAATGTATCTATGCCAATGAGGATGAATGCATGTCGTTTTTGTCTTTTTATGTGCAAGTTAAGTTAAGATGTTGCAAAATGAATGATACACCGCATAATTACATACAATCACATAATTCCAACAATTACATAACGGAGTTATGGATTAATATTTTGAACTTAAGCTTGAATCAATATCAAGATTAGTCCTAAATTAGATCAATGTCTACTCCAAATTCACCTTGATAAGTTGACTCACCTATTTCGTAATTCACCTACATTACTTAATATACATTTAGTAATTAATCAGGATATTAGTGATATTGAATCTCTTAATCAATCCCCTAATTAAACTGTAAATATGTATAGTAAATCAGGGTCCAATTATTGCATGAAAAAAACTAAGGCGAATTAATTACATTAAAATAAAAGTGTAATAAATTACAAACTTCTCTGATTAAGCAATGAAAATATACATATCACTTCAGAGAGTAACACATGCCATTAGAAAGAGCATAAACATTACTTTCAAACAAAACTAATTTCATTGATTTCTTATAACAAATGCTCAAGTTATTAACTATTCCATCTGGGGGCTTATTTACAAGCAAAGCATAATAAAATATATAAAACCATAATAATCATGTCCAAAATGGACCAAAGTGCAGATACAAGAATCCAAAGGTGGCTTATTTGCAAATATCCAACGTATTGGGGGTAGAAATATAATTATAAGGACCCATCAGGGCTCAGCTGCAAAAATCACCAGGCAGCATGTGAGGCGCCTGACGGTTATGCTTCGATGCACGGTTTAGATGACGGACCAGGCTCGGTACACGTGGTTCTTCTACTACTTCGCATGAGGCTCGGTCCCACCAAAACTGTAGGCATGGATAAGAAGGATCGAGACTACTACTAACCATTCGATCACAAAGATCGATGGTAAATGTAGGTCTTCACGGCTGGTTGCTTCTTCGTTGAAAGCAGTGAAATGGTGGAGCTTTGATGAGGACCAGGATGCTCTTGTGTGGTCTTGGACCCTCGCTAAAGGTCGGAGAAGGTTTCTTGGTGGTTGGCGAAGGAGGTGAAGAGCTTGCGGTCGCATGGAGATCACATGAGCTCGAGGTTGATGGAGATTCATTGGAGAATAAACTCAAGATCGGAGATGTACACCAAACTCCAATCAATGAGGAAATTCACTACATGCAAATGTTAGAGAAATAACTGAAGCAAAGAAAAAGGGTTCTATAGTGGAATGGAGGGTTGTCGAGGGGTGAATAACTAGGAGCCCTAGATGGGTTCACCTTCTTTGCGAGAAGGTGACTGGATCAAGATGTAGGGGGTTCTAGAGAAGGAAGAGATGGTATCGAAATTTTACATGTGGATGGAGAATATGTGGTGAAGCTGTGTGATTGTTTAAATGAACACGAATGCTCGTGTAGTTACGTTATTAAATAGGAGAAATAACAAAGGGCGGAATTGAGTATACCTAGAAGATGAAGAAGATGATCGGAGGGGGTGGACCGCTTGTGATGGGACTTAAGAAGCTCCTGGTCTTCGCTTGATGCACATGGCTAGAATGCAAAGCTCAAGCAGCGTTATAGGAGGGTTGTGACATGGTCCACAAATAGTGGATCTCACCGGAGTTCAACTACGTCTTCGCTCTAGTTCTCTCACTCTTTTTGTCACAAGACGGAGGAAGAGGCTCGGAGGGGACTTATGCAAGGGAGGATGGGGCGAAATTGACACCTCCTTGATGGTTTGTTCATGGGAGTGGTGGTTGGAAGCGATGGTTTCAACCGTAGTTGGTTGAGGTATGTGAAGAGGAGGTTTGAGATGGAGGTGTTGGCGTGGAAGAGGGATGAACGACCTCTAAGATAGTACCGAAATGAGATCATGAGGACATGTGGGTCGATGGCAGAAATTGGTTGAAGTTGCATTGGAAAAGGGTTGTGTTGCTTGGGGCTTCGATTATAGGAGGTTGACTGTGACTGGTGGCAGTTGAATCAAGCGATCCAATGGCCATGATGGAGGTAGGGATTGGATGGTTGGATGTTTTGTTTATTTTTTGTACTTTAGAATAGGAAATGATATAGAATATATTATTTACAGTATTCCATAAATAATTTTATGGAATTTTAAATATATGGAAAACACAGAAAATAAAGGGAACAATATATACATGAGCACAATAATTAGTCTTGATTATTTACACAACGTCTAATGATAATTCTATTTATTTAATAGTTTAATTAATTGAATTGGCTAAGATAAAGGGTTAAATAATCAAAATAATGTTAATGAATCTGAGATTCATCAGGTACGGGTTGTTGGGCAGTCGATGAAGGTATGCGTCACCCACCCTTGAAGTAAGCTTCACCATTTATGCATCATTTCTTATTTTTTATTCTTAGTTTCAAGTATCATTTCTATTTTCCCTTTGAATATTATTTCTATAACAAGAAACTCTTCCAAAATTTTCAAAGTAGTATCACCTAATAAAAGGGACAACTTGATAATATCCATGTCATTACCTTTATTCTTTCATTTTAGCCTTAAATTTCTAGTTAAATGCATGTATATAGAATTAATTTGTAAAAAAATAACATTCAATAATTGACTAATAAATATTTTATAAATACATGTATTTATTTCCAAAATAAAAAAGTAAAGTAAAAAAAGAAAAAGAAATGAAGTGTCAAAGACACTGAATGACCCTAAACCTCGAGATCAAGGCAATATTAACTTCGTCGACTAGGAATAAATTAGGTGGAGGTAGAGCAGATGAATTGTACAGAGAATACATATAAAACTCTAGTTTTTATTCATCAACAAATAACTTTTGGAGCCTATTTTATTTTCCTTTTTATACACCTCAAATAATAAAACCCTCAACATGATGCTTGTACATAAAAATACAAAGAAAAATACAAAATAATTGCCCACAAAAATAATATAAAATATGATTGGGACACAGAAAAAAAGGTCGCAATCAAAACTTTACATATATGTATCGCCTCCATATGGACTCAAAATTCACCAAACTCTCCTTTATTGTTCTTAGAATTAAATTATCTATTTAATGAAGTTGATTTCATTAGAAATGGAGCTAAGATGAAAAAGTCAGCTTTTGGATCCCATTGTACTATATATCTACGTATTTTGTTCACTCTTTATGATTTTTACTTTCCTTATATTTTTACATAATTTTTAATATTATTTGAAGTGTTTTAGAAACAACAGCTTAATCGAACCAAGCCTTTGCAATTACAGAATCACCCTATCGAATGGCATGTTCTCCTCGATCGGAATAGGTATGTAAATTCCTTTCCTTAAAACCATACTTGAGTGTTTCATATCTCATATGGCTCAGAAATCAATTCTTTTGGTATCCCATCTTAATCTAGCCTATCTAACTGAATTTCTTTTTTCAGACATCTATTTCATTTTTTCTTGGGTTACCAGAAGAAGTTAATTACACAAGTTTCAAATAAACATAAGTAAAATCATTAAAAATGCATTTATATACAATAATAAAATAAAATATATAGGATATCATACCTATAACGTAAACACCCATATTTATTTAAGTACGTAAATAAAGTTAGGAAAATAAAGTAAAAACATATAAATATACTATAGATGTATACAATATGTATATATGAGAATAAAATCAAAATTAAAAATAAAAATAAATTAGATAAGATATAGGTAAATATATCTAGAAGGTTACTTATAAATATTAACATCTAATAAATTAAGTTGTAAAAATAAAAAAAATTTACCAAATGTTAGTAGATAAAATAATAAACAATTTTTATGTTTTAAGTTTTTTTTAATAAAACCATTTATAAATTTTTATTGAATTTACGATATTTTTGATTTATTCTTTGTCCTGTAGTGGTCCTACATGAACGCACTCACAGGCGAGGGACTGTTGACCCGGGATCAACAACCCCTCTCTCCTCCCCTTCCCCCAGGTGTATCTGCATCTATCAGACCCCCGGGTTTTCACCCATTTTCCCACTTGATATACTCCTTACCAGCCTCCTTGATCTGAATGAAAGTTATTGATGTGAGTCCCATGAACCTTGCCCAAGTCTAAGATTGGTTCGATCTTCATAGAGCCGACCAACATCCTCATCGTAAGTTACCTCCTTCCTTCGGCTTTAAAACTTCTCCTCTGGGCTCCATTTGAAGTTGTATCCCTATTTTGCACTACGTAACCTCTTGAGAAGCATCCCAGGAGATTGTTCTTCATGACTGGAAGAACAAATACCAATTCCAAGGCAAGGAGAATTGAGGTGAGGCGATTCAACCCCATCTACGGTGAAGACCCACCGCGAGGTTCATTCTCCACGCTCCAGTAGCAGGTGAGGCCATTTTTATATATATTTTTCTTCGTTATTCCTTTCCTAGCATAGTTGTATCTTCAATTGCATTTTATTTATGAAAACCCCCTAAAAAATCCATTTGCCATAGCTCTCGATCTCCGGCCCTCTGTTCCTTGTGCAAACTACCCCGTTTTGCCTGGCCGACCATGTCAGCTCGTTCCCCTGCATCTTCTTCATCCTTCCCTTTTCCCATATCATCTCGATTCTGTACGAATCGAGTTCCCCGAGCTTCCTCCTCCACCTTTGCCAGAAGCTGAACATACTCCCTCCATTTTCCTTTTTCTGTGTCACTCATGGGTAGAGAGCCTTCGCCCCTAATCCAAGGAACTTCTTGTGCAGGTTTATGAGCTAAAGTTACCCATCCGAGGGTTGATTGAACCCAAGAAGTCCTTCTCCATGTCCACCAACTTCGACCGAACTCCGGGCCCCTTGTGAGGGGCCCTAGACAATTCTAAAACCTCCAAAAGTTGCGAGACATGTTCAGGAACATGTAGCACCTCAGAGCAGCAAGGGAAAGGGCATGGACGAGATTCAGTCGATCGACGCAGCATCGAGCTCCAATTCTTCCCTATTCATCCAGGTCCCTCATATCATTGGATCGTGCCTCTCTACTAGATCAAGCTGCTATCATTATATGTGGAGCTCTATCACCATCTGATCATAAGCCAAGATCTAATCTTGGTTGTGCATCCGTGAAGTGGTACCCACACATCAGAGCTATCCACGTGTGCAAGTGAGATCATAATAGCCATTGGATCACATGCTAAAGGTTTATATTATACATCTAGCCTCGTATTTTTTGTAATTTTATTTTAGTCCTAAAACTTTTATTTGCAATGTAATTTAATATGAAATATTTGCATTTAGGACCCTAGACTTTTCGGATATTGCACTTTGATCCATGCCAGGTCACCTCACATGCCTCCACACATGAGGCACCTGGGTATTTTGCAAGGGACCGCTCCCGAGTTCCCTTATTTTGTTTTTATACTAAAAATTGTGAATTCCATGTAAAAACTTATGCGATATTTTCATTTCTATTCCTGGAATTTATCGTAATTTTAAAAATACCCCTGACAGTACTTGCTTATTGTGATATATTTGGGCTAATTATATATCTGGCCCTGAACTTTCATATTATTAGGAAATGAATTAAAACTTCTTGGAAATTGCATTCAAGTCCTTCAATTTCAGAATTAAATCATTTTACGTATTTTAAGTACTTTAAATAGCATTTTAAGTCAAAAGATTATAGGAAAAATACCTTAATTGCCTAGAAACATATTTTATCATATATATTTTTCTTGGTACAATTAATGTTATTTTTCTATTTATAAAAATTCAAAAACATTGTATATTTCCATATTTTGGCTAAGAAATAGTAAACAAATTTTAAATCCTATCCAAAAATTCCCAAAAAATAAGCTATCAATATTTTACATTTTTATTCTAACACAAATCATAAAATCACAAAAATATAAAACCAAAACCTTAAAAATTACAAAACAATAAAAAATCTTATAAAAATTATAAAAAATTCAAATATTGTGTTTTACATTTTTACATTTTCTTTACACTATTTTGTTTATAGGAAAATTGATTTTGGGCCCTATCTGATTTGTTAGATATTTATTAGGTCCATTTCAATCTCTTGATTTCTTGATTTGGATTGTTTTGTGTTTTCATATTATTAAAATTCCATAAAAATTATCAAATTTACATATAAATCCCAAAATAGAGAAAAATAGCAAAAATATAAAAACATTTTATTTTCCGAATTTTGACTATATTTATATCTATTTAAAATTCTAAAACTTTAGAAATATTATATATACCCTTTTGTTACTTATTATTGTTTCCATTATTATTTAAATATGTATTATTATATTTAACACCTTTAAAAAATAAAAAATATTTTTCATTTATATATTTATATTTATTTATATATTACATATCATATATATTATTTATAATAGCTATTATTATTTCCTATAGGTATATTGACATTATCCCTTTAAAAAAATAAACTAAAATCTGCAAAAATAAAAAATAAAAAAATTCAAAATTCAAAAAATATAAAAAATATTTAAAAAATCATAAAAATTAAATATAATTTAAAACTAGCAAAGATAATGATATTACCTAAGTGGATTGTTCACATTGTCTCTATTCCCTTCTACTCTTAATGGTTCGACACTCTACACATTTGTCACTATACACACATTTTGGTAGAGTTATAATAAATTTTAGCTCACATTATCGTTGTCTGCATATTTATGGGTTCATTGTTGAGATTGCACTGGGAATGGTGCGTACTGTGACGCAAGAGCGGCTGATACAATGATTGTCGGATCTGACTTGTCGAACACAGCATGCCTTCTAAGACCGTACCTTGGTATCCCATCCTTGGTGCTCTTTCAAATGGCATGGTTGTCGAGGAACAATGGTTGAGTAGAGTAGAGTAGTGTGCTTAGTTTCTTTTCAGTTATCTGCTTCATTTACACATTTTGCTTTCCTCTCTTTTATTATATTATCTAATATAATCTATCTGATCATATTTATTGTTTGAATTTGTTGCGATGGACAATTTATCGAGGGCATGCTTCTTAAGAGGCTCAAGTCACCCGAGAGACATGGCGGTGGGGGTTTTTCACCCACCAACATGAGAGAGCAGAAGAGGACAAGGAATTTGTTGGTGCATATTAGCATAGACTTACTTTAAATTTTGTGAGAGAGTGATTTATTGCTTAATTTGTAATAATACAGGACAAGTACATTTAGACTCTTTAGACCTATTTTACCAAGTTTGTTCACTTGGGGGAACACACAGTTTTTCATAGTTTTTCATCACCTTATACTTTTATTTCTACCTATTTTCCTCTTGTTTTTATTTGGGTTCCTCGTGTTTTGAGCTTTCTACCATATTTTTTATTTCACGTCTTCGTTGATTGAGCCCTTAGATTATAGGAGTGTATGTTTAGTTAATTAGGTCCAAAACCCTAAATATCGTCCATGTGCATATAGTTCCACGGTTGGACTTAGTCAAACAAAATAAGTTCTTCACGATAATAGAAGCCCATATCTTAGGGTGATTTCTTCGTTGCATCATGTAGTGTAAATTTCAATTCCGGTGTGCATCCAGCATGGAGAGAGCTGTAAAGCAAGGTGAGCATTCTAACTGAGCATCACATCATTATTTTCACCTTGCATTGATTTTATGTCCTCACTCTCTCATTTTGAGCACATAGGGAAAGTAGAGAATTGGCAAAATATATTTGCCTTTGCATAAAAATATCCAAAAAAGTGACAATCAAAATAAATTAAAAAAGGGATTGTTAAAGAAAACTTGACCAATATAAAACTGATTAAATGGACATTCATTGTATTGGGTGAGCAATACCCTCACTATTTTCAGGTATCTCTAGACTGAGTGAGACACACCCCTTAAGGAATTGAGCCTAAATCGTGGTCTGGGTATTGCCTTGTTGGTGAGTGGATTCATGAAGTATTGGCGCTTCTATCGTATGTAGGAGAGTAAGGCCTTTCCTGCTTGCGGACGTAGTCTGAATTATTGAGCATAAGTCATCCCTTCATGGGGGTGTCTGTCTCATCGTTCTGTATCCAAACTGAACTCACCCTTGTACTGAGGTTTGATTGATTTGTGTTACTTTGGTCAAGATCAAAAACATCGCGTGCTTGTGCCTTTTCTTTACACTTCTCTTCTTTTGCTCGGTTCGAGCCATTCATTTATTTCTCTTTTTCACTTCTTCTTCAGCCCGTGCTCCAACTCCACATCGTCTCACTCATTTTTTCTTCTACAATGTCACATTCGAGATGGCTTTGTTCGAACTATGTGAACACCCACATCGAGTCTCCCATGCCTACATCTCTAATAATTTAGGGTGATTCCAACGAGCCTGGTTCAGACCTTGCGAACCACTCCCAAGAGTCCCCTTAGGGTGATTCAAACGAGCCTGGTTCGGACCTTGCAAACCACTCCCAAGATTCCTCGCACCCTTCTCCAATAAATTGGGATCTCTCTTGTCTTGAATTCATTTTTTTTGGATGGAGATTGGTTTCACTTCATATGCATACCTATTTCAAGACTGATCAGGGTAATTTTCCCACTACAGATATTGACCCTGATCTGGAGATCGATTCATCAGACTTTGAATCTGAGATGACACCTAAGGGCAAAGGGCAACAAGTAGATCGGAATGAGGTCAACAACCAATTGCTCTCTTCAATTCAGGAAATTTAACAGCAATTGATAGACCAAACTCTAGCTCAGGCCGCCTTTTCAGGATATGTTGAATGACATAAGGAGGGACCGAGGAAATAGAGGAGGTGAAGATCAACATGGTGGAGAAGATAGACATGCAGGAGGAAATCATGGAGGTGATGACGAAGTGAGAGAGCAACCGAAATCGACTCTCAAGGAGACCTACAATCCTGGAGCTGGGCAGATCATAGAGTGGATCCAAATTCCTACGATTCACGGTCATTTTGAACTCAAGCCACAGCTTCTCTCACTTCTTCCCACTTTCCATGGGAATACAAATGAAGAACCCTACGACCACCTCCAGCAATTCAAACGTATTTGTGGCACCATGCACTGCCCCAACATCCCGTTGAAGGTAGTAAAGATGATTGCTTTCTTGTTCAGCCTTCAAGACAAGGTGCTCTACTGAATAAATCATCTTGGGAAAGTAGTGACGACCTGGGATGCCCTCAAGTATGCCTTCATGCACAAGTAGTATCCTTTGGGTCGTCTGAACTAGATGCGAGCACTTATCTCCAATTTCTCTCATTTATCCCATGAGCCTATCCATGAGGCATGGGAAATAAGGATGCAAAAGGTTATGGATATATCTGTATTCGATCTGCCACTGTATCTATTTTACATAGATTTTGACATTTGTATCCGTATCCATTTTTAATATTCATAAACATCCGCATCCATATATTCATTTTCGTATATAAATACAATCATAGATTTAGTTTTAACCATATATAACAAAATACTATACCCTCTTTTTACCATATTTGTATAATTTTTATGATACAAACACATTTAGTAAATTTATATCATGTGTTTTTCATCCAATTCGTATATATTTAAGTCGATTTTATAGAGTATTTCTAGCATTACTCATACATGATTAGTATATGTTTACATCCATATCTATTTTTAAGGATATGGTAAGATAGTTTTAATATCTGCCAGTATCCATATCCACATCCGTATTCAAAAATGGATAAGGATACAATAATATCTATATTTGTATATGTATCTGTTTGTTTTCATCCCTAATGGGAAAGGTTCAATGACCTACATGAGAAGTGCCCCCACCATGAGATTCCCAAGACCGGTTTGGTGCAAACTCTTTCGATGGTTTGAATCAAGACTCTCAGAAGCTAGTGGATGAAGCATACGGAGGCTCTCACTTCAATAAAGATGATGATGTGGTATGGCATATCTTCGAGGAGATGATCAAGGGATCGACGACCTTGTCTTTGTTTCGCGTCTTTCAAAAGCACATGCAGATTCCTCCCAAGTCCGTTCATATGACATCATCATATGAAAGAGAGAGAGATATGAGAGTTCAAACCTCAACATTATTGGGAACCATCTCTCGAAGGTCGACATCATCGAGAAGCAGTCACATGATCTTGAAAAACTTAATGTGATCGAACAATGGACCAAGCAGCTGGATAAGCTGGACAGATCTTGAAACAAATGGAGCTTCTGGTGAGTACCATTAATTCTTGCAACTATGTGGCAGCACAAGCTGACTCCCGCTAAGCCTAAAGATCCAACATCACAGCAATCCATGAAGGTGAGTCAAGGGCAACCCTAGTCAGTCCAGCATGTGTACTATGTGCAAGCACCAAACCAGGGATCACTGTCTCCACACTAGATACATATGGTTGTATATCATCTTGAGTCCCTGACTTTTGTCGAACCCTTCTATCCACCTCCACCACAGATCTAGGAGGTGACCACCTCTTGGGAAAATGATCAAAATCTGACCCATCATGGTGGACAAAATCAAGGTAAGGACTTGGCAATTCGACCATACCTCCCACAACCGGCCGGAAGGAGCTTCCAACATAACAAGAACCATCAGTCTCCACAACACACATAACCATGGAGACAGAATTACCAGAACCAGCACCAAGCATACCGGTAGCAATACCATCAGTAGCCGGGTGGTTATTATCAGAACCAGTATTAGACCCCTCCTCTACACAACTACCAGTCCTTCCCTTCTCTCCCATAATAGAATCACCAGTCGATCCTCCATCACAATACTAGCCTCAGTAGTCGCATCACATTGAGAATTCAGAGGCAGCTCCTATGAATCGAGTACTTGACTGCTCAACATAGTTGATGAAAGGCCTGAGTGAAATGAGTTAGAAGTTGGACGACCTCACCTCCACCAAGACTATTATCGCGACAAAGGTGGAGGCGAATTCGAATAATTTCTTATGCAAAGAGTAGGTAGTTTGCAATGTCCAATCCCCGATCTAGTCAGGTATGAATGAATGTTATCTAACGATTTAACTCTCAAGAGTGGTAGGACACTGTGACTGTCTACTAGTACGAAGGGCCAGAATAAAGCTTCACATGGTGAGCCTTCATCAGTTGTGCACACATCAAGTTCGGGAGGAGGAGAGAAGAAAGAAAAGCACGCAGCACCAAATGCAGAAAAAGGACAAAAAATGAAGAAAACCAAAAAATCAAATTCAAGTAATAAAATTGAAGGTCGAGTCGATGCAGCCAAGGAGATGCCAGCACAAGCAGCGGATCCTACACAAGCCAATGAAGCTGATGTTCCTTTTGTTAGCTTTCCACTAGGTAAGTGATTGTATCCCTTCTAATCATTTGCATGTAAAAGCTGATTCACATAAATAATTTTTGAATGACGATGTACCTATGTCATTTCCAGATTCTATGAAAAACAATAACAAATTAGAAAATTCAAAAATGCTTTGTCTGATCCAGGTGTGATTGAAATTTTGCATAATATTGTCCTAGAAATGCCACTTTTGAAAGCCATGGAATACATGCCAACTGTGAAGAAAGGTCTAAAATAGGCATGTACTTTGAAGCATCAACCCTGCAAAAACAGTGAGCGCCATCAGCAACATCCCTGCCTAGAACAAGGACAAGGGAGAACATCTCGTCAGATGCACGATTTTCAACCAAGAGCTTGAACGAACGATTCTTGACAATGGGTCGTCTATCAATCTCATGCCTACTTCGCTACTCAAAGAATTTAGGTTAGGACCACTTAAGCTAACCAGAAAGATTCTATAGTTTGTGGATGCTTTAGTTAAGCAGCCAAGGGGTATTTTAGAGGATGTCATTGTCAAAATCCAAGGGATGCAGTTCCCTATGGATTTCATCATCCTATATATGGACACCTTTGTCCCCTTGCTCCAAACCCCAATCATATTGGGATGACCATTCCTATGAAATGTTGAAGCAGTAGTGGAATGTGGCACTGGAAAGATCACTTTTAGCTCCAGCAGCGACAGGGTCCAAATAGAGACAATCTGAGTAGCAAAGCCTGCAGAATCATTTCAGACGAGAGTGAGCTTGAGCAGAATGTAATAGATGACAGTGACTTTTTGGTAGAAATAGAGACACTGCATTATTTATGGACACTGATGAAACTCGAGAGTTCGTCTCCAAGGAGGAGCTCCTAGAAAGCACAGTCGAATTCCTTGTAATCCTTGAAGATGAGTTGCATGTTGATGTACTATCCAAACTAATTGAAACACCTCCATTCCCATCAGAACAAGAGGAATTCATTGCTGATCTTTATAAGACATTGAACTCCGAGCTGAATGTCACCATGGTGTACAATATACAGTTGAATGATTCTACACCTACCGTTGTTGCAGAAATCTCCATTGAGCTTATTCGGACGCCTCCAGAGCTGAAGCAATTACCATCAACATTGAAGTATGCCTTCCTTGCTGGTGAACCAAACATGTTCCCAATCATTATCAATGCTTAACTGGCCATGGAACAAGAATTTTATCTGCTTGAGATTCTAGAAAGAAACCATAAGGCCATCAATTATAAAATATCTTATATCCATGGGATTGACCCTTCATTGTGCTCGCACCTCATCTAATTGGAAAAGACAACAAGCTTTCCCATGAATTTCAGCGCCTTTTGAACACTAACCTCCAAGAGGTTGTAATGAAAGTGATCAAAATGGAGCGAGGCAAGTTTCATCTATCCCATCTCAAATTCCAAATAGGTGAGTCCGTTACATGTGGTTTCTAAGAAATCAAGAATCACGATTGTGACGAACAACAATGAGAGGAGATTCTTACCCGAGTGCCAACATCATTGAGTATATGTGTGGACTACATATGATAGAACCTAGATACAAAGAAGGATCATTTTCCACTTCCTTTTATAGACCAAATAGTCAAAAGGCTGGCTGCAAATGAATACTTCTATTTCTTGGATGGCTACTCAGGTATAATCAAGTTGCAAATCGGAGACCAAGAGAAGATCATGTTTCACCTGTCCATTTGGGATGTATGCATTCTGACGGATGTTGTTCGGGTTGTGTAATGCCCCTGCTACATTTCAAAGATGTATGATAGCCATATTTACAGACATGGTGGCCAGTTTCCTCAACGTATTCATGGATGATTTCTTGGTCTATGGAGATAGCTTTGATTAGTGCATGACATATATAGACCAAGTCCTTCAATGTTGCTATGAAGTCAAGTTGGTGCTCTTATGGGAGAAGAGTCACTTCATGGTGATTGATGGAATCGTATCATGCCACATCGTCTCCAAGCGAGGCATGGAGCTCTATCCAACCAAGGTATAAGTAATATCCAAACTCGAGCCACCTACATCACTGAAGCAAGTTAGGTCATTTTTGGGGTATGTAGGCTTTTACATAAGATTCATCGAAGAATTCAGCAAATTTTCCTGACCTCTAATAGAGTTTATAAGAAAGGACATCAAATTTATTATAGATGATAGAGTGCTCTAAGCCTTTAATCAGCTGAAAGAAATCATCACCCAAGATCCTATCCTACAACCACCAGATTGGTCTCTACCATTTGAGATCATGACAGATGCTTCGATTATGCTATTGGGGTTGTGTTAGGATAACGACGTGATGGATTTCCATTTGCGATCCATTACGCTAGTAGAACATTGGATGATGTACAGAAAAATAACACTGTCATAGAGAAAGAGATATTAGTTGTGGTGTTTTTGCCGGAGAAATTCATATCACATCTGCTCGGATCAAAAGTTATTATGTATACTGACCACTCTGCCATATAGTACCTGAAAAGCAAGAAGGATGCTATGTCACGACTATTGCATTGGATCTTTCTACTCCAAGAGTTTTATTAAGAGATACATGACAAACCTGGAGTCAAAAATATTGTGGCAGGTCACCTTTCTAGAATCACTAAAATAGAAACTCCTGAATAGAAAATCATTCCAATCCCTGAAACCTTCCCAAATGAAGCTATCCTGGCAGTCACCTCTCTCCCCTAGTATGCCAATAGTGTAAGTTACCTTGTCTCCGAGGAAGTTCCACGAGATTGGTCAAAACTGAAATTGGACCTTTTCATATCCAAAAAACATTTCTAGATCCATACCTATTTCCTTACGGCACAATATGTATCTCGCGAAGATGCATTCTTGAGGAGGAGGACACAGGTGTCCTGATCCATTTTCACAAATTAGTATTTGGAGGACACCATTCTGGAAAGCGTACGGTGACGAAGGTGCCTCAATGATGTCATCGGTGGCCGACTCTTTTCAAGAATGCTAGGAATATGTTAAAGATTGTATAGACTGCCAGAGTATGGGCAACAACATTAGTTTAAGAAACACTATGTCTCTCACATACATTTAGATATCAGACGTCTTTGATGCATGGTACATTGACTTTATGGCCCCAGTCCCTAACAATCCGGGTTATGAGTACATCCTACTTGTTGTCGATTATGTTAGTCGATGGGTGAAGGCTAGTATCCCCTCTCGATCCGCAGACAGTCGCACCGTGTGTGACTTTCTTAAAGACAATATCATTGTGCAGTTCAGGATCCTAAAAATCCTCATATCAGACAAAGGTAGTTGCTTTATCAACAAAGAAGTGAAGAAGCTGACTAAGGATTACAATATTGAACACCGTGTCGCATCTCCTTACCACCCGCAGACTAACGGCTTGGTCTGATGTTTTAACAGGGAGATCAAACATATTTTACAGAAGCTAGTACATCTTGACAGAAAAAATTGGTCGTAGTTGCTTAACTTAGTTCTTTGAGCTTATCGCACAATGTACACGTCTCCTCTAGGAATGTCTCCATATCGTCTGGTGTAAAATTAGCTATGTCACTTTCCCGTAGAACTCATTCATAAATCACTGTGGGCAGCCAATATATGTAATCTGGACAGAGAGAAAGCCAACATGAGAAGAAAACTCAACCTGAATCGATTGTTGGAATTCATAGACTCTGGATATGACAACAACCTCATGTATAAAGAGAAAGTCAAGAGATGGCACGATAAGTATATCATATGAAAAACTTTTGAGACGAATTGGAAGGTTTGGTTGTTCAATGCAAAGTTAAAGTTGTTTCCAGGAAAACTGAAAGCAAATGGTTAGGGAAATCTTGTCAAAAATGTATGTGACAAGAGTTGCATTGTTATATATGGATTGTCCGCTGACGCACAACCTTTTATCGTGAACGGGCGGTTGTTGAAGCCATATGTCGATCATGATACATTCCTGTACGTGGTTGACTCAATACAGGAGCATTTCAATATGAGCTTTCAGAGGAAGAAGAATCAAACCCATAAGCTTCATAAACATCTTTTATTTTCTTCTTTTCTTCTTTTCATTTCTTTTTTATTTCTTTCATTCTTCCATTTTTCCATTCATCCCATTCATTTGTGTTATACTTAGGATATACTTCATCCTAACTATAAGGGGGATGAGTGTGTTTGAGTTATTCTTTATTCAACTTTCTCATGTGTATCCCAACTTGTTGATATTTCTTTTCTATAATTAGGGATATTTCACCCTATGTATAGGGGAAAATCGAGCCGTTGATTCTTTTGTACGTTCTCATCCTTGATCATCCCCGCTTAGTATATTGTCCGCTATACTTAGGATCAGTTAATCCTAAGTATAGGAGGGATGATCGACTTCTCTATTTTTTAGTCGTTGTAGTATACACTTTCCTCTACTCAACATGAGTCATATCTTCTTTTTTCTCTTTGATCACTATGAGAACATAGCTCAAGCTATAAATAGGGGGTCGTATATATTTTGTATATACTTTAGCCATAACTCTTACTTTCATATTTTTAATACTATGATAAAAATACTATATTGGGATTAGAGTATACAATAAATCAATTGTAAACAATATACCCTAATTATGCATAAAAATTTTCAAAATTATTTATAAATTTGACTGATAAATCGGTTTTAAAATATTTTGATAAATAATTTAAAAATGGTTTGAAAATATCTTGAAAAATCTTTTGAAAACCATTTGAAAAAAAACCTTTATAAAAACATTTTGTAAATATTTGCAAAATTTTATTTGTTTGAATAAATTATTTTAAAAATTACTTTAAAATTATTTGAAAAATGATTGCAAAAATACTTTGAAAAATCTATCTGTACATTTAAAAAATCTTTGCAAAATGATTTTTAAGCTTTTTAAATACTTATAAAGTATTTGTAAAAATTATTTACAAAATAAAGTTTTCAAAATGTTAGTAAAAACATTTACAAATGATTTTGAGAACCTTGTTTATAATTATCAAATAAAATTCTTTATACATATATATATATATATCTCGTGTATATAAAATCAACAAACAACAAATAATAACTAACATATGTACAAACTCCTGGTATAAAATCCCCCTCATTTTTTTCTTGTAAATTTGCATACACTCCAATGTAAATATTTATACATATTTCTTTTACTAACCTTTATTATAAAAATCCTAAAATTTTCAAAATATTCAAAACTCATAAAAAATGCAAAATGTTTTCAAAAATTACATAATTTTTTGCAAAACCTTTTGAAAAACTAAAAAAAGAGTTCATAACCAGAAAATAGCTTCACAAAAGTATTTCCTTGCATTGAATAACATCTTCATTTTTCAGAATGATGTAGACAATTGAACAAGTCTAAACAAATTCTGAAGATTGGAGCTTGGTCTACATCTTAATCCATTTAATTTCGTAGGAACTCATTAAGGACTAGAATTGAGATGTTTAAGTTAATTATTTAGGGTCCATGAGACTATGTTCATGAGTCAATTTAATGTACCTAAATAGAACCTTTCATGTCATCCGTACAACTCTTGAGATAGTGGCTTGACTTGAGACCTCGTACTTAACACTTAGCTCGACTCAGATGAATTTTTGAAAGATATTGGAGTCTAAGTCAGGATGATACTAGGCCGCTTCATCAAGAATGGCTCAGGAACCATAATTGGGGACTGCCAAAACCTATACTTCAACCCACTTACTCTGGTAGCATGAACATCTAACGACTGGAGATTGGATTGAAACTATGTTTTGGATGAAGAATGATCTGTTAGCACATATTGTCCATGACTCCAAAACATTGCAGAACAAAAGATTATATATCTGTTGCAGAAAAACAAGAATGCAGACCAATGCCATATAAAGAAAATATCCAAAAAAAAATCCTACACAAAAAATTTGAAATTTTTTAGCTTCTAGAAAAGGCATGATTCTTGGTGAAGACTTGGTTACACATGCCAGGCTTCATAAGGAAATGCGACTACACTAGTCCATTTTCACTTCTTTTCTGTTTCTTCTAGCTTCTCCAACCCCCCCCCCCCACCACCCCCTTCGTTGTGAACCAGCATGCACCTGAACATAGAAGGAAATATCCATCTCCACGAGGACAAGTTGTCAGAGGAGGAGACCACTTGGTAGTCCAGCTATTTATCTGTGAAGAGCTACCACAATTCACACATGGTACCAGTCATTTCAAAGTTACAAGAATATGCACCTAAAAAGACGGTTCTGGCCAGGCTGTTGGAGTGAAGTGAATAGAGGAGAATGGAACCTAAGGATTGTTGTGTCACTCTTCCTAACCTTAACTTAAGGTAAGTTTAAGAATCAAAATCATTCCAAGTTAGTTTTTTATGCACTCATTATCATAAGTGTTTGCTAGGGACTAGCAAAAACAAGTATATGGGGGTAACGAATCTCCATTTTATCACCTTTATTCTTTCATTTTGGCCATAAATCCCTAGATAAATGCATGTATATAGAATTAATTTGTACAAAATAACATTCAATAATTTACTGATAAATACTATATAAATACATGTATTTATTTCCAAAAAGAATAAAGGAAAGAAAAGAAAAAGAAATGAAGTGTCAAAGACAATGAATGACCCTAGCCCCGATACCAAGGCAATATAGACTTGGTCGACCAGGAATAAAGTAAGGGGAGATAGTGAAGGCTATGGGTAAATCTTTAAGTGCATCACAAAAGCGTGAAAATCGCATCCCATGCGATCTAGAACGACTAGTCATACTAGTTGCTCAGGGCAACGGAATTTAAAAATTTTTAAAGAGATAAAATCACATGATTTGAGAACACTTCTGGAATCATTTCATAACAACAAACAAGATATAAGAATACCTCTTGAAATGTGGTTATGATCGTTGTCTCTGCAAGAGACCACCTGTCTCAAGTCCGACCTGACGGAGGAGACACTTGCGAGTGCATTGATGAGACGCATGCTTCTCGCAATCCAAGGTGAAGATCTGAGTAATGAATCTCTTGGTTTCATCTCACAAAATCATAAGTCTTCTTCATGTGCAAGGAGCACCGAGGAAGATTGAGATTCACGAGTGGTCGAAGTAGCGGTACGATGGCGTACCAACGACACAGATTCTCTCCAAGTCAAGGGGTGGACGACCACACTTGAGAGAGAGGGGTGTGTGATGAGAATGAGAGAGAGAGAGAGAAACTTGCAATGGCTTGTGTAAAAAAGAGCTAGGGTTGCCTCTTCTTTTATATTATTTTGGAAGTCCATGGATCACAATCCATGTGCAATACAAAATCAATGATTGAGATTGATTTGTGTTTTTATTCAATGGCCATGATTTTATTGCATAAAAATACAACAATAATTAATTTAATTTAATTTAAAATATATTGAATAATCATCAATATAATTAATTCAATTAAATCAATATCCAATGAAGGATAAGGAAGGAGGCCAGCCACCTTCCTTATATGGAGTTCCACCCTCCATATTAGGAAGGTGGCTCCCTCTTACAATGTGAGATTTTATATCTCACGTAATCCTTCGTTTATTTGCAACAACTTTATTGCAAATTAGTTCACAAAATAATTCTAAATTATTTTGTGAATATTTCAATCATGTCATTGAAAAGATGTGAATCATATTCACACATCCAAAAAATGTTAATTTTATTTTCAATTAATTATCCAATGTGAATGCAATTCACATAAACATTTAGTTCGTAAATACTATTTGCAATTATCTCCTTTTAATATATTATAAATCATATTTATAATATATATGATTAGTTTGGATAGTGTTATCCACATTATTTATATCATTGATAATTAAATCATATTTAATTATCTTGGATCTCCATTCTCATGTATCTAAATAATATAAATCATATTCATATTAATCATGATAATTAAATCACATCTAATTATGAATTTCCTAATGCTCATATGCATTATTCAACAATGGAATTACTCTCTAACTCTTTCAAGAATAATGTGCTTTCTCCGTGGATACTTAGAGATAAGTACATGGCGATTGTATGTTCCATGTATAGTGACTTGGATATTGAGATCATATCTCAAATTGAGATCTCGGGGACCTCTCAAAGGTGCTTGATTAAATCAAAGCTGTAAATATAATCTTCTCATTACATCTAAATCATATTCAGATCAATGTCCAACATTTGGGCTAAGGTAGATTACTTCTCTACTGAGAGGAGTCACTAAAATCCAAACACGATTCATCACTCCCTCGGAATGGAAGCGTAATGGTTATACAATCGTTTATGATCACATCACCCTCGAGTATTCCTAATATCCATACATCTTGCACATTGGAAGACCTAGATTAAACCCGAAATTTTATATCACTTTTAGGTTGTCCTCTTCAGGGTTTTATCATTAAGTTTCTCATTCGATCATTGGGAGTTGGTATCGATCATATTCTTTCCAAAAGCATATATCATATATACAAATTCCTTTCATGCTTACAAAGCAAGACAACCATTCATGGAATTTGATGGGGTCCTAATACCTCATGAGTGAGATCATGTCTTCTAGTTTAGTAGTGAACTTGTATGATCCCTTTGAGAGATCGTATTACTCATATGCCCTCATATACACACCTGCTCACCGGTGCATAGACCTTGATTAGATCATCAACGTATCAGTCTACCAAATGTACATATTCAGACAAATAGCAATACATCTATCTCCAGTCAGAGGATGCATGCTTATATTGTGACAGTATACGACATAGGTTTTGGTTATCTCGATATTGTTAAGTCAACTCTTTGACCTAACTTATCTGATACCTCCGAATATCTATTCCTTTTCAAAGGACCTCCATCAAGAGGTCAGTCAGATATCCGCCATTAGAGAAGGGTTTCCATCTCTTTTTCATACTAGAGATCATCTCTTAACAATCATTTGATGGTGTTTGATGAGTCCTCAATCTAACTCTTTAGATATCATCCAAGCACCAACCTCTATGATTCAACCATTGAATCAACAACTATATGATTATTAGATGACCATGGTACTTAACTCTAATTATTAAAAGGGACCTTATAAGTGCATGCATTCATTCATTTAATCTCAGATAGGGAGTGAAATAAGTCAATAACCTTTATTTATATATCAAAGATTACAATAACATATATTTTAGAAATGGTTCACCTCGGGCTCACATGGCTAACAATCTCCCACTAGCTTTCATAATTGTTCAGCTACAATCTTTAAACTCATGCTCATTACATGATGGTCGAAACCTTTTGAGTCAAAGGATTGATAAGAGGATCAATAATGTTTTAGGCTAAGGCCACCTTGGTGATGACGATGTCACCACACTTTTGAATCTCTTGAATAATGTGGTATTTCCTTTCCATGTGCATGCACTTTTGATGCCATCGGAGTTCCTTCTCCTGAGCTATGACTCCCATGTTATCGTAGAGTAGCAGGATGGGAGTATCAGTGGAAACTACGTGAAGTTCCTAGATGAACTTGCGCAACCACACTGCCTCCTTTGCAGCATCCAATGCGACAATGTATTTGGATTCTATTGTTGAATCGCTCATAGTATCCTACTTCTTGCTTCTCCAACTCACAACACCAACGTTCAACAGGAACACAAATCCTAATATTGACTTGCGGTCATCAACATCTGACTAAAAGTCTAAATCTAGGTATCCTAAAACTTGGAGATCACCATATCCATAGATCAAGATATAATATTGTGTTCCTCTTAGATACTTAAAGATGATCTTCATTGTATTCTAGTGTTGTTCTTCATAGAAGGATTGGTAACGTCTTACCACTCACACTGCATGGTAGATATCTGGCCATGTGCACATCATGGCGTACATTAGGCTTCCCACAACTGATGTCTAGGGGCATCCAGCCATGTCTTTCTTATTCTCAACACTTTGAGCAGTCATCCCTTTAGATAGGTGGATACAATATCTTAAGGGAAGGAAGCCTTTCTTGGAATTCTCCATATAGAAACATTCCAAGATCTTCTTATTGTACATGTTGTGACAATCCTAAGATCCTCTTTTCTCTATTTCTAAACAGCTTCAGACCCAAGATATAAGAGGCTTCTCTAAGATCTTTCATCTCAAAGGAATGGGACAACCAAATCATAACACTGGTTGTCATCCATGTATCATTCCCAATGATAAGAATGTCATCTACGTAAAGCACAATGAACACTATGGCACGCCCACTAAGATTCTTGCACATATATGGTTCATCAGGATTCTGAACAAAATCATAACTCTTTATGTCTTCATCAAATCTGATGTTCTAGCTAGAGAAACTTGCTTGAGCCTATAGATGGATTTCTCCAGCTTGCATACTTTGCCTTCCTCCGTTATGAAGCCCTGGGGCTAGATATCCTCCTCGAGGTATCGATTGAGGAAAGTTTTCTTGACATCCCTCTGCCAGATGTCGTAGTCAAGATATGCAACTATAGCTAACAGTTCCCTAATGGACTTAAGCATAGCCACAGGAGAGAATGTCTCATCAAAGTCAATGCCTTCTCTCTATGTGTAGCCTTTGTTTACAAGTCATGCCTTTAAGGTCTCTATCTTCTCATCAGGTCCCCTCTTTCTCTTGAAGATGCATTTACACCCAATGGGTTTTACCCCTCTAGGTGGATTCTCTATGGTTCATACATTGTTCTTGTACATGGAGTATATTTTAGACTTCATTTCTATCATCCATCTATCCATGTCATGATCTGTGAATGCTTCATCAAATAAAGCTGGATCATTGTTAGTTTCACCTAATACATGAAATCTGTAAATTCAGGTGGTGCAACCACCCTCGAACTCATTCAAAGAGGTACATGTGTTTCATCTTCATTTAAATCTTCAGTTTCTGGTTTAGGAAGCTTAGTATCCCCCGGGGATTCTATGAGTTCCTTTACTTCATTATTGTCTTGACTCTTAAGGAAGTCATCCTCTAGAAATTTTACATCTCTAGAGATGAAAACCTTTTAAGTCTCATGGTCGTAAATTTGGTATCCGATATCATCCTTTACATACCCAATGAAGTAGCACTCTTGAGTGGTGAGATTCTAGCTTACTTGAATCCACGTTCTTCGCATGGACCAAGCAACCTCAAATCCTCAAGTGTCTAACACTGGGTTTGGTACCATACCAAAGCTCATAAGGAGTTTTGGGCACAGATTTGCTAGGAATCTTGTTCAGGATATATATTACAGTCTCCACTACATATCTCCAGAAACTAAGAGGCAAATGTGCTTTACTCATCATTGAACGGACCATGTCCATGATGGTCCTATTGCTTCTTTCAGCAAAACCATTAAGTTTGGGAGTTCTGGGAGGAGTGAGATTAAAGACAATTCCTTTCTCTTTGAGGTATTCCTTGAATTTATCTGAGAGGTACTTGCCACCTCGGTCAGATCAAAACTGTTTAATCTTCCTATCGATTTGGTTCTCAACCAAATCCATGAACTCTTTAACTTTTCAAAGGTTCCGGATTTATGATGTAGTAGGAAGACAAACCCATATCGTGAATGATCATTGATAAATGTCAAATAATATCGATGTCCATTCCAGGTCACGGTACTTAAGGGACCACATACATCAGTATATATTAGGTCAATACCCCGTATCTTATAACCTTGTTATAGAAAGGTATCCTGGCCATTTTACCTCAAATACATGACCATAGGTAGGAACAGTTTTGACATGTAGAAAATCTAAGGGTCCATCCTTTATCAATATATTAATCCTATCAACAGACAAATGACTAAGTGTTTGATGCCAAATCATGTTTAATTGATTTTCATCATCTCTGGTTCTTTTAGGTTTTTATCAGTGGTAGTAACATTCATGAAAGATTCATCAATGCACAATTCATAGAGTCCACCAAAAGTTAGAACACCATTCACAATATATTTATCAGAACGACTTATGACAAGTTTTTATAGAATAGGAACGAATATACATTTCTAACAAGCTTAGATATATATATATAAGGTTCCTTCTAACATATGGAACATAAAGACACTCTTTAAGTACAAGGACTCTCCCCACTAAATAACGATACTCTTCAGGTCCTGACAGAAACTGCTGCAACAGTTGCATCAGATCCCATCTGGATGACTATCTCCGCTCATCAAGACTCTTAATTTACTGAAACATATGCAACAAATTGCATACATGAACAAAAGCACTAGAATCAATGATCCAACTACCTTTTCATCGTACGAGAAGTTTGGTTTCAATAATGAAAGTAGATTTCATACTTGTTGGGACTTTACATTTCTCTACAGTTTTAAGGTATCTAGGTAGTTATGCTTTCCAGTGCCCCGGCTTCTTGCAATGATGACATACATCGATCTTCTTTGATGCTATCAGTGTGGAAACATTAGAAGATGAGCCAACAACTTGACTCTTCTTCTTTGTCTTCTGGGAAGGACCCTTCCGAGACCCATGCTTCCAATTGTGCTTCCCCTTGACAAGTGGGATTTGCCTTCTTCATTGTGTCTTCTGTAGACTTTAATGAAGCCATTAAGTTAACATTATTTAAGTTCAACTTATTCATGTAGTAAGATACCACATAGTTATTGAAAGACTTGGGGAGAGACAACATAATGAAGTCAGATTGCATGTTTGCATCCATCTCAGCCCCGAGAGTTTCTTGTTCAGATAAATAACCAACATTTTGATTACATGTTCTCGAACAGAAGTCCCTTCATGCATTTTTGAGCGAATAGGATCTTTCATAACATTATAACACTGAGTGTGGTTGGCATCATAGAAATCTTGGATTAAGAATTTTTAATCAAATTAGTCTTGCCTTTTCAACTTTGAAAGTCATTCCCTTATTAAACTTTCAAAGGAAGAGATATACTTACCATTATATCTCTAGCAAGATCTGGGATTTCCTTTTTACCTTTGTTACATCCCAATAATATCAGAAATTGTAACTCAGATAAAAAGAATCGGGAACTCATTCCTCCTTGAAAGTCCAACTTGCATTTCCCAACTCAATCTTTAACACATGGTCCCACCACCCCTAAGATGGTGTTGACCCATTAATCATCAATAGGAACAGAACTCGCTATGCGCAATCCAATATCACCACAATAATATGAGGAACCGATATTGAGGTCCCTACACATACGATCTTGCTCTTTCAAGAATCAATGAGACCAATCCATGTGCGCTTATGTGGATGAGCTATTACTTCGGACATGCATCTCCAACATACAATCCATGATGACAGAAATCCTTTGCCTTGATGGGAGACTATGGATGTTATTTATATGATCCTCCATATCACATTCAAATTTCAATTTATTATTATGAATCATATTCACATAATTAATTCTTCTATGGGAATTACAAATATATTCATAATAAAGTGTTTATTTTAATTGGCTCTAATTAATTTAATCATATGAAATTAATTACCGATCCAATCCAACAAACAAACAATTAGGATTTACTTGATATTACTATATAGTATACACCCTCACAAGTACGTATTATTTTGTATATTAATAGTTAGAGTACAACTTGGCTTACCTACATTATTCTTTCTTCAAAAAATGAATACGACTAGTACACTCGAGTTATGCGGGGAGGGAGCATTTCCTTAACATGCAAGGTGCTAATTAAGAAACCAATCCAGCATACCCATACTAAACACATTCACCATTCCGATTGAGAACAATACAAAATAATGCCAATGTACTTGCAGTTTTATCAATCAATTTTGATGACAGTCATTATACTATGTATTATAGCTCAGAAATCTTAGGCATATTAAAATATTTTTTGAGATCCTAAATTTCTAGGCATATCAAGCAATCATGTTTTGCATGTAAATGTTGCCCTACAACTATTGTGGGATAAACTAGGGTTTCGTGAAACATACATTCAATGGTCATTGATGTTTAATCAATTATTTTCATAAAAAAATAAGCATCAATTTTAATCAAGATAAATTCATAGTTTCTATTATTTTCATTGAATGATAAACACATTAAGCAAGAAGATTTGATGATCCAATCATTATCCGACCCATCTCCACTAAGTATGGAAAATTTAGGGCGAACAGAGTCAAAACTGCATGAAATATATTCAAGAGGTTTGCTGGTTTGATTCTCTACTTAATCCAATATTTATTTCATGTTTTAAGATGGAAAAATAGTAAGTAAAAATTAATTTCTTGCAGATCTGTGAATATATGCAAAAAATAATTTCGTAGCGAGAACTCTTTGAATTTTTATTCATATACTTTTGGTTCCAACAGTTGGTTAATATTTTTGGGACATATTTAGATATTTTAAATACAATTTTAATAACCAAAAAACATGCCCAGTGCATAAACATGTTATTTTTAATTTAGCGATAAATCAATTCGAAACTTGCGTCTCATGCAAAACGAGTCCCCACTCATCTGATATCAAAACCTCATTCACCTAGGATTTTAGATCATGTCAAAGACCCTAACCAAGTCTCTGATACCACTTCAAGGATAAGGGTAAAGCCTAAAGAGCATCATGGAAGTGTGAAGATCGCATCCAATACGATCTAGAGCGACTAGTCATAGTATTTGCTCGGGGCAGCAAAATTTTAAAATTTTTTAAAGAGATGAAACATCATGATTCGAGAACACTTATTGAATCATTTCA
Source organism: Ottelia alismoides (assembly GCA_037367405.1). NCBI lineage: Eukaryota > Viridiplantae > Streptophyta > Magnoliopsida > Alismatales > Hydrocharitaceae > Ottelia > Ottelia alismoides. The sequence continues at coordinate 36,263 of JAZKJV010003250.1, read as the reverse complement.
TCATAACCATAAACAAGATATAGGAATACCTCTTGAAGCGTGATTGTGATCGTTGTCTCTAAAGGAAGAGACCGCTTGTCTCAAGTCTGAATTGACAGTGGAGACACTTGCGAGCACGTTGATGAGACGCGTACTTCGCACAATCTAAGATGAAGATCTGAGCAATGAATCTCCTAATTTCATCTCACAAAATCCGAAGTCTTCTTCACATGCAAGGATCACTGAGGAATACAGAGATTCACAAGCGGTCTAAGCGGTGGCATGACGGTGTAGTGACGACGACGATACTCTCTAAGTTAAGGGGTGAATGGCTACACTTGAGAATGGGGGCATGCGATGAGAATGAGAGAGAGAGAGAGCCTTGCAATGACTTGTGTAAAAGAAGAGCTAGGGTTTCATATTCTTTGAAAGTATTTTGGAAGTTCATGGATCACAATCCATGTGCAACACAAAATCAATGGTTGAGATCGATTTATGTTTTTATTCAATTATCATGATTTTATTGCATAAAAATGCAACATTAAATAAATTAAATTAAATTAAATATATTTAAAAATAATCAATATAATTAATTCAATTAAATCAATATGCAATGAAGGATAAGGAAGGAGGCTAGCCACCTTTCATATATGGAGGGGATGACCACCTTGAATTAGTCAAGGGTGGTTGTCCACCCTCCATATTAGGAAGATGGATTCATCTTCTAATTATGTGAGATTTATATGTCACAAAATCTTTCATTTATTTGCAACAACTTTTTTGCAAATTAATTCACAAAAATAATTCTAGATTATTTTGTGAATATTTCAATCAGGCCATTGAAAAGATGTGAATCGTATTCACACATCCAAAAAAATTCTAAATTTTATTTTCAATAATTGTCCAATGTGAATCCAATTCATATCAAGATTTAATTCATGAATACTATTTATAATTAGCTCTCTTTAATATATTATAAATCATATTTATAACATATATGATTAATATGGATAGTGTTATTCGCATTATTCGTATCCTTGATAGTAAAATAATATTTAATTATCTTGGATCTCCATTCTCATATATCTAAATAATATAAATCATATTCATATTATTCTTGATAATTAACTTATATTTAATATCAATTTCTCAATGCTCATATGCATTATTCAACAAAGGAATTATTCTTGAACTCTTTCAATAATGACGCACTTTCTCGGTGGATACTTGTAGATAAGGACAAGGCGATTGCATGTTCCACATAGAGTTACTTGAAAGTTGAGATCATTTCTCAAATCTAGATTTCGGGAACCTCTCAAAGATGCTTGATTAAATCAAAGCCATAAATTTAATCTTCTCATTGCATCTGAATCATATTCCGGTCAATGTCCAACATTTAGACTAAGATTAGATTACTTCTCTGCTGAGAGGAGTCACTAAAATCCAAACTTGTTTCATCACTCTCTCGGAATGGAAGTGTCATTATTTTGTAATCGTTTATGATCACATCAACCTCGGGTATTCCTAATACCCGTACATCCTGCATACTAGAAGACCTAAAATAAACCCAAAGTTTTAGATCACTTTTAGACTTTCTTCATGGTTTTATCATTAAGTTCTCATTTGGTCATTGGGAGTTGGTATCGATCATATGCGTTCCAAAAGCATATATCATACCTATAAATTCTTGTCATGCTTCCAAAGCAAGAAGATCGTGCATGGAATTTGATGGGTCCCAATACCTCATGAGTGAGATCATGTCTTCTGGTTCAGAAGTGAACATATATGATCCCTTTGAGAGGTCGTATTACCCATATGCCCACATATAAACACCAACTTGTCGGTGTATAGACCTTGATTAGATCATGAACCTATCGGTATGACAAATGTACATATTCATACATAAAGCAATACATTTGTCTCCGATTAGAGGATCGTGACTATATCGTGACAATATACGACATAGATCTTGGTTATCTCGATCTCGTTGAGTCAACTCATTGACCTAAGTTATCTGACAACCGACATCTTTTATTTATCATTTTAATCGCTCGCACAAAACCCTCAGTTATTAAAATGACGTCGTTGTTGAGGAGGCGTAGCCATGCTTGAGATTTTTGAGTCATTTTATTGTGATATTCTTCTTCTTTCTCAATTTTCTTCATTCTTCGTGAAGGAGATGTGGATCTCCGACTCATCTCCGCGCTCGTAAGCGTCTCCTCCGTCGCATTGGACTTGAGATAGGAGGTCTCTTCGTTTAGAGACTCGATCGCAACCACGCTTCAATAGGTAAACTTAATACCTGTTTTTGGTTTAGATTAAATTATCTGAGAAGTGTTCTCGGATCATGTGGTTGCATCGGATTAAAATTTTAAAACCCCACTGCCTCTAGCGACTAGTACAACTAGTCGCTCCCAATCGCATATGATGCGATCCTGACACTTCTGTGATGTGCTTAAGGATCTTTTCATATTCTTCAAGTGGTATCAGAGCCATAGGTCAGAGCTTTTGGATATGATCCATACATTTAGACTTGGGCATTTTTTGGATGTGTGATGTTTCATCGCATTTCATTCACGCGAACTTGTTTAGTGCATTTTTTATCCCTATTTGTAAGTGCTTAAACGCGTGACTATCACTTATATAATGTTTCCCGTTAAATAAGAAAATCTTGGGATTTGAGTTTGCGTGATTTGGAATCCGATTGCTCAAGTTATGATCATTTTTATGAACATGTATCCACTGTTTCAGGGATGGTGAATCTTGATGTAATTAAAGAGCTAATTATGGTTTTAAAATGCTTAGAAATGTGTGAATATCACTTGGATTATATTATAAATCAAATTGGAAAAATAAAAGAATTTTAGTTTGCCTGATTTGGATTTAAATTGATTGAGATATGCTAATTTTAGTAAGTAGGGGTTACTGTTGGAAATTACATACTTGATCATGAACCTTTTGATTGTCATTAAATTATATTAATGGAAATTAATGGTTAAGTTTCTGAAATATTTATTGATGAATATTTTTGAAATATTTAAATATGATGATTATTTCCTTGAATGATATTGACCATAACCAAAACTGATTAGATATGATCCAGATCACAATTGGTTACATGAACCTTCCAATAAACATTGATCCTTGATTAGGATTGGGGGTTTGTTTAGAAAATCTCCTTATAATGTTAATCAAGAATGTTTTGATTATTATTATATGGTATAACTTCGGTTGAAATACCGATTATCATCTCAAGTACAAAGTGATCATTTTGCATTCTCTTGACCTGAGGCGGATATGGTGTCTAGTCAAGGAGCGTTGGGGTAGTAGGTTGCTCTGTGAGCGGTCTATCCCACTCCCGTCAGTACTGGCCATGATAGCGGGTAAGAAAGTGATAATGTTTGAAGGGATCAGGATGTATTTTTATAATTATTAAAATTCAAATAATACATATTTTTGATATAATACCATCCTTCAAGTAACAATCAAGTTTGTTGATTGATTGATTGGATTGATACTCGATTTAATATGATTAAACGAATTAAATCAGATTAAAATTAAAACACTATATTATGAATAGAGTTGTTTTTTCCCTTGAAAGAATTAATTATGTGAATATGATTCATAATAATTAAATAGAATTTGAACATGATATGGAGGATCACATAAGTGACATCCATGGTCTCCTGTTAAGGTGAAGGGTTCCGTCGCCAAAGATTGTATGCATGAGATTCATGTCCGAAGTGACAGCTCCTTCATACAAGCGCATCTGGATCAGGCTCTTTTCTACTTGAAAGAGTAAGGCCATATGCGTAGTGACCCCAATATCGGGTCCTCGTATTTTGGGGTGATATTCTACTGTGTATAGCGAATTCAAATCCTATTGACAATTGATTCAATTCACGACGAGTCACCATCACCTTAGGGGTGGTAGGCTCAGGTGTTAAAGATCGAATTGGGAATGCAAGTTGGACTTGCAATGGGGAATGCGTTCCTGTTTCTTTTTATCTGAGTTACAGGTTATCATATTGTTGAGATGTCACAAAGATAAGGAAGGAGATCTCAGATCTTACTTGAGAGATAATGGTAATGATAAGGAGGATTGCATTGAAAGTAATTAAGGGAATGAACTTTTAGTGTTGACAAGTGATGAGCTGTAAAATCAAGAGACTAAGGGAGATAGGTATCAATGGTCGTTGCGACCTCAACCCCTCGAATCGGACTCAACAAGAAAAATCAGGAACCACCAAATCAGAAGAAAAATCGATAAAATCAAAGAGCGGTCCTTGCTATTTATTTAACATGGTATAGCGACCAGGGTCGAACTCAAGGAGCACGGATTGGCCGGATCAGCCTACGAAGTATTCAGAAAAGGAACATAAAATAAAATAAATGTTTTTGATGGATTTTTAAATCTTTTTAAATTTTTTTATATTTTTAATAATAAAGGAAATATAGAAATAAGGAGAAAAAGACAACAATCAACTATTGATAAAACACACCAAATAAAGTCAAAAAATCAATTAAAAATTGTTTTATGTTTTTTTTATATGTTTAAGTGTTTTTGGTGAATTTTTCAGAATTTTGCAATTTTTAGTTGATTTTCTAAAAATCAAGAAAGGGAAAAACAGTGAATCAATGTGCAGCCAGACTTGAAAGGCTAATTAAAAATATCGAATTAGCCTCTAAAAATCTGGAGACAATTTTTATAAAAACTAGATACAAAAACTAAGCTACAGAAAAAGAGTTTCATTTTTTTATTTTTATAGAATTTTTAATGATTTTTATAAGATTTTTATGGTTTTTTAATTTTTATGTGTTTCATAAGTCCAAATAACACAAACATTGACTAAAAGCTGGACAACAACAAAACAAACACCAATTTTTTTAGAATTTTTAGATGATTTTTTTTTATTTTCTTTGATTTTTCAATTCAAACAGTAACAAAAATATGTGTTTTTGATTTTTTAAAAATAGCAAAATAACTCAAAATGTACCAAAAATTTAGTGAAATTTTTACACAGTGGCAAGAGCCACGTGTCCAAATTTTACTTGATTTGGAGTTTAATTGTTATTTTATTAAACCAATACAAGGCACACAACACACAATGACCTAAGTGTAAGAAAACATAGTTTAGGGGCCAAACAGTAACACGCCTAAAAAACCAGGGGCCCTTTTGCAAAAGTCCCACTGCAACACGCGCGCAGTAAGTGATTCAGGCATAGAAGGGTATAAATGTAATTCTTATTTAAAAAGATATAAATGGTAACAACCAGCAAGTTTGGGGATAAAAGTGCAAATAACCCACAGACTCACGTGTCGCAGCACGTATCTCACACAAGAAGGGACTAAAACGCAAATAAAGTAAACACAAGGTCCAAGATGCAAATGTTCCAAAATAAAAAGAACTACTAAAAATATTTACAGGACTAAACTAAAATATAAAAACTAAAAAGGGTCTAAGTGCAAATTACCCTCTTATTAAGATCTGACGGACGAGGAGTGTCCACGTGTGATCGGACGACTGAGAGTTGTGGACACCTCTTCGTTGATTAACGCTCCGGATGCGACCCTCAGATGGATCAAACGGCTGGAAACGCTCCGCGGATGGACGGCTACGATCAGAACTGGCGGAGGGGGGTCGATCGGATGGTGGCTGGAGCTCCTCCAAGAATAGGCTGCTGACGAACTTCGCTGATCCGATACGCGCGGTGGAGGACTCCTCGGATGCTGCTAGATTGGGCGAAATGCTCCTGACGACGTTCAGCAGCGGATGGCGGTCTCCGATGAGCCCGGGAGCGACCGGAGTGCTCCGACGACGAAGAACACCTGAAGCTCTTGTTCCTAGACGTTAGGACCTCCAGACGAGGCTCCTTTTGGCTTCAAACCTGCACAGGAAGCTTTCTGGGTAGAGGGCAAATTGCCTCGACCCGTTAGCGGGCAAAGGGGGTGACAGAATGAGGCGCTGCGTGGTCCTCCGGCGGGCGGCGGCGATGGGGACCTGAGTCTTGGTTCCAGGGCAAATCAAGGCGAGCGGATGGGTGAAGAACGTGCGAAGAGGTATCGTGGAGGCGATGGTCAGGTCAGATGATCGGATCATCGAAAAATGGCCGGCGGAGACCGACGGCGTCAAAATCGACGAATCGGAATGGGGGTGAAACTATGGGCGAAAGGGGTTACCCGGCGATCGGAGGTGTCTGTGCTGGAGGTGATGCTCCTACTGGTGTCTTTGCCTCGATGGAACGATGCTTCCAAAGGCTCTGGCTCACCTCGCGGTGGAGCACGACAATGGGGTTCGCTGGACCTAAGGCTGAAGGCCTTGAATCCTCACTGCGACACTCTCCCTCACTAGCTGTCACTCAAGGAAGAAGACTTGAGGTCCTGGGAGACGAAGGCGATGGCCGAAGGTGCGGCTAATGGAGGATGAAGCTGACGCTATATACAGGTGGAGATCCGGCAAAGACGGAGTCGGGCAGGGCAATATGGTGCATGGATCCCTAGGAGAATCCCCGGGTGTGAATCTCGGATGTACAATCTGCAAATGGAGCCTGGGGTTTAGGTGAAATATGGTTAGATCAGTCTAGGGTAAGTGGGCAAAGTCGGGTCGGAACACAGATCTGCCTACCTGGTGGTCCTGGGGGGAGAGTTGATCGGGTGTCAACAATCCCCCGTGGACCAATCAGGTAATTTCTTTTATTAATTATTTGTAAAATCATTTTAAAATAGGAAATGATTTAATTTGAAAATATTTCCAACATGAAAAATGTTTATTTATTTTCATAGTATTTTTTGTGATTTTTATTTATTTTTTTGAAAAAAAATTAGGTATTTACATTATATTATTATATATAATTATGTATACCTATGTATTTTTTATTTTTATTTTTTATTTTTTATTTATATATATTTATTCCAATTTTATATTTTATTTATTTACACTACAAAATATGGAATATAAATTAATTTTTATTGGATTTTTATTAATTATTTACAAGGAGAAATAAATAGGTATTTTATTCTATATACATGGTCTATGTACACTGATGAGAGAATTTTATTTATTTTTCTTTTTCTTTTATTTTTCCCAATATTATTTTAGTTTTATTTTTACAAATATGTACAAAATATAAGGAACAAAAATATATTTTTATTTTTATAAAATAAATTATTTACATATAGAGAGATATGTACACCATGTTGAGTCACCCTATCTCTCTCTACTTATTTTATTTTGCGGTCAGGTCCTTGTGGAGCCCCCCTTGGGTCCAGGTCACTCAATATTTATTCTAAATATTTCCCTCTTTTTCTTTATTTCTTCATTCTTTTATTTTTGCACAAAAACATGTTAATTATTATTATTTACACAATGCATGCTTTTTGTCAGTTTATTTTATTTACACAAATATACGTGGTGTTTTGCACAGGTTTTTAGCTAAAATAAAAGAATAAAGAATGATGAATGAGGATTCATCATCCCCCTATACTTAACTTTGCTAGTCTCTTAGCAAACACTTATTTGAAAAAGAAGTGAAAAAGAAAGGAAAAAGAAAAAGAGGGGGAATGCATGGATCAATGCTGATTATTAAACTTGCCTTCATTAAATTAAAGTATGGAGCTCAGTCAAATCTTTGGATTATTAATGTGTCAGAACCTTATTTAGACTTAGGTTTAAAACTTAACAATCTCTAAGATCCACCAATCTATGGTCAAGACTCCTCAATAATCCATATCAGAACAAGTTTACATACACAAACCCTGAAGACCGTGAATCTTTCCTTGTACAGTGTAAGTGAGGTATAGGTCTCCACCTCAGAAGTAGCAAAATGACAACCCTCCCCAACAAGGTAACTCTATGACCCTAGTCTGGCCACTCTTTCCTCGAGGAGCGGGGTATTCCCTTCTAAGTTCAAGTTCAACCCGCTCAAGAAGAGGGGGAAGAAGAGAATGGACCATGGCCAGTGTAGCCATGTATCCCTGGGAGCTCAACCAGTGTAGCTAAGTCTCCCTGCAGCAAGCTTCATAAGATGGAACATGAGTCTCAAGCTTTGCTTATTGCACTGTATACACTCTGGTGGGATTATCATTTTCTATCAGACCCACCACTTTTTTGGAGTTATTCTTTTCTTTTTGCATTTTTTTTATGTGCATCTGTACAACATATCTGCAAAGTGTAGCATATGCACATAAGGAGTTTCTCCTCTTGAGCTAGTAGACTATCCCTCTTTTGAAGCATTATTGCAACCCACAACTCCTGTCGTTAGACCTCATGGCAACCAGACCAAGTTGAGACACACTTCCTTCACTATAAGAAGAAGAGAGGTTCCGCCTGGAAGTTCTACCCTCATATGCTACCCCAAATCAAGAAAGACTGCCTCCTCACCACCTCATCCGTAGAGAGCTCGGTTTAAAGTGCGAGTTCTAGTAAAGCCATTGTCTATATGAGTCATGTGTGTGCTGTTAAGTGCTCTACTTAGGCTCATCGAGATGACATATGATCATAGCCTAGTGGACTCAAAGAATTAAGTCACCATGGGCCTGAAAATTCTCAACCCTAAGCCCTATAAGTTTCCTCTTATAATTAGGTGGATTAAGATCTTAACCAAGCTCTATTTTTCAATTTAATTCCAGGCTAGTTTAAATGTCAACTATGATCCAGGAATAACTATATAAGTATTTACAAAGATGCTATTTACAAAATATTTACACATGTGCAAAATTTTTGAAAAAAATGTTTTGAAAACATGGATGTATGCATGAATACAAGCTTTGCAAAATATGTACACAAATTTACACAAGGTTTTTGCAAACTTTTGATTTTCAAAATAGTTTATAAAATATTTTGTACTATATACATAATTTTGATATGAAAATATTTACAAGCTATTTGCACAAAAGATTTTTACAAACATTTTTACAAAAATAATTTGTACAACTAGCTATGTATGTGCAAGACAAGAATTTTATTTACAAGGAAAAATTTTAATTTTTATGGATTTTTGGGTTTTAGCCATTTCTATTTATTATGATCATAGCCGAGTTATAGCTAAAGTATATATGGAATATATACACACCCCCCTATACTTAGCTCGAACGATGTCCTCAGAGTCAAGAGCGTTGAAGAAGACATAACTCGTGCTTAGTATAGGAAAGTGAAAAGGAAGGCTATATACAAAGATGAATAAAAGAATAGAAATGCAAGAGGATCTCGGGGTTCCCCCCTATACTTAGGATCAAATAATCCTAAGTATAGCAGGATGTACACAAAGGGAAATCCGAGTGAGAATGTACAGGGTCTACCTCCTCTATACTTAGGGTAAAATATCCCTAAGTATAGGCAGCAAAACAAAGGTAGAAATGAATCAAAAGAAACTCAAAAGTCTCACACCCCCCTATACTTAGGGTAAAGTGCACCCTAAGTATAGCAACGTCGAAGATGTAAATGGGGTGTTGGACTGAAGAATAGTGTGATATGGACAACTGGATCTATAAAAGTGGGGAGAACAGTGATAATCAGGTGTGAGATGCAATAGATGTGAGTCAAGAGACCACATCTCACGCAAAAAGAATCGGGGCAACGTCAACGACCAGCGGCTCATGATCTAGATATGGTTGAGCCGCTGACCGTTAACACAAAAGGTACTCTCAGAAGACAACTCAGATATATCAATACTCCCATTGTCGTGTACCTTTCTAACCAAGTAAGGTCCCTTCCATTTGCTCTGTAGCTTCCCTGGAAATAATCTCAACCTGGCATCGAACAACCATAATCGTTGTCCTGGCTCAAACTGCTTGTGGTTGATATGAGAATCATGCCACTCCTTCACTCTCTCCTTATACTGTAGGCTGCTCGAAAAGGCTTCATCACGAAGATCCTCCAGGGCTGCTAACTCCGCCCTCCTCTAGTCTCCTACACTCACTGGATCCATGATGATGTTTGTAACTACCCAGAGTGACCTATGTCTAAGCTCAACAGGTAAATGGCAAGGCTTGCCATAAACGAGGCGAAAGGGAGACGTACCCAACGGTGTCTTGAAGGACGTCCGATATGCCCACAAGACCGAGTCTAAATGTTGTGACCAATCCTTTCGGTCAGGGTGGACGTCCTTCTGCAATATAGTCTTGATCTCCCTGTTCGACACTTCAGCAAGACCATTGGTCTGAGGATGGTACGGTGTGGCTACTCGATGGTCTATGCTGAACTCGCTAGCAAGGGCCTTTACCTTGTCGTTGACGAAATGAGACCCCCTGTCAGATATCAACACTCGAGGTACCTCGAATCATGAAATGATATGCTTCCTCAAAAATCGACAAACAGTCCTAGCATCTGCGGTTCGGGCGGGGATGGCCTCAACCCAATGACTAACATAATCAACGGCCAACAGAATGTACTCAAATCCCTGACTCCCAAGGAATGGACACAAGAAATCGATGCCCCATGCGTCAAAAACCTCACAGAAGTGAATGGGCTGCATCGGCATCATATCACGCTGTCCACAAGTGCCCATCCTCTGACAGTCAGTACACCTCTTCACGAACTCATCAGAGTCCTTGAAGAGGGTAGGCCACCATAGGCTGGATTGGAGCACTTTCTGTGTCGTTCTCCTCCCAGAGTGATGTCCCCCTACCTCAAGCTTGTGGTAGTAAGTGAGGACACTATGGTGCTCCTCCTGAGGAATGCACCTACGCCAGAGGCTATCCCCTCCTTTATGATAAAGGATGGGATCCTCCCAGTGGTAGAACTTGGCCTTCACGAGGAAGTTCTCAAGTCTCTGCCTGGGCCAATCCTGTGGAACTTTCTTGGCAACAAGAAAGTTCACAATATTGGCATACCACGGGAGTGAGGCGATAGCAAGGATCGCCTCATCTGGGAAGGTCTCACAAATAGGCTCGATCTGCTCAGAATCCTTAAGATACTCCAATCGGGAGAGATGATCCACCACCACATTCTTGACTCCAGGCTTGTCCTTTATCTCTATATCAAACTCGTGGAGTAGAAGGATCCATCTGGTCAATCTGGCTTTGGCATCGTTCTTTTCCATGAGGTAACGTATGGCGGTATGATCAGTGAAGATGGTCACTCTAGATCCAATGATGTACGATCTGAACTTATCTAGGGCGAACACTACGGCTAGCATCTCCTTCTCAGTGACTGTGTAGTTCCTCTGCGCTGCATCTAAAGTCCGACTAGCGTAGTGAATAGCAAAGGGGACTCCATCCCTCCTCTATCCCAGCACGGCCCCTACGGCAAAATCGGAGGCATCCGTCATGATCTCGAATGGGAGAGACCAATCAGGAGGCTGCAGGACAGGAGACTTGACAACTAGACTCTTGAGAGTCTCAAATTACACTAGACACTTATCATCCACAATGAACTCGGTTTATTTGTCAGCAGATCAGTCAACGGTCAGGCAATCCGGCTGAAATCATGAATGAATCATCGGTAGAAACCGACGTGTCCCAGAAAAGACCGTAACTGCCGCTAGTTAGACGGTGAACTGAGTTTCCTAATGATATCCACCTTGGCCGGATAAACCTCCATACCCCTGCTGGAGATGATATGGCCAAGCACCGTCCCTTGAGTCACCATGAAGTGACTCTTCTCCCAAGAAAGCACCAGGTGCACCTCAATACATCGCTGGAGGACGCGATCTAGGCAGTCAAGACAGGAGTCGAATCCGTCGCCATAGACCGAAAAGTCATACATGAAGACCTCCAAGCACTCCCATACCATGTCCGAAAAGATGGACAACATGCACCTCTGGAATGTCGTTGGAGCGTTGCACAATCCAAAGGGCATCCGTCTGAAAGCATATGTCCCGAAGGGACAAGTAAAGGTAGTCTTGTCCTGGTCCTCTGGCGCAATCGCCACCTGGTTATATCCAGAGTACCCATCCAAGAAACAGTAATGGCTCTTCCCTGCCAGTCTCTCAATGATCTGATCAATAAAGGGCAGGGAAAATGATCCTTCTTGGTGGCTTGGTTGAGTCGTCTGTAATCCACGCAGACCCGCCAAGAAGTGGGTACTCGAGTCGCGATCTCCTCTCCAGACTCATTGACAACTGTAGTGATGCCCGTCTTTTTGGGCACCACATGCAACAGACTGACCCACTTGGAGTCAGAGATGGGGTAGATAAAATCAATGCTCCACCATTTCGAGATCTCCTTCATGACAACATCTCAAAGGTTCGGGTTCAGCCGCCGCTGGAACTCACGCGACGGCTTCGCGTCCTCCTCGAGATAGATATGGTGGGAGCACAGGGCTGGACTTATCCTGTGGAGATCGGCTACACTCCATCCTATCGCCTTGCGGTTCTTTTCAAGAACCCCCATCAGACGGGATTCCTACTCTCCAGTCAAATACGCTGAGATAATGACTGGGTACATCTCATGCTCGCCCACAAGGAACCTATACTTTAGCAATGAAGGAAGCAGCTTCAGCTCTGGACAACATTGTGCTGGTGGATCTGGCCTCTGAAAGGTCTGAGTGAATACGGCCAAATCTGTATGGGAGAATGGAAACTCTCTCTTGCAATCTGAATCAGGAGAAGGCTGCTCTGCTGGTATGTCTCTGCTCTATGTAGAATCAACCTCCTCCCTAGTTGTCAGTTCTGTAGAAGTCAGACACTGTATCAAGTCATCAAACTTAGCCCAGTCGAAATGTGACTCTGAGGGATCTGTATCAGAATCACTAACAACATCTACCTCATGATCGGAGACCGGCTCTACTGCATGAAATGTATCCTGGACCAGGGGTGTGCTATCCAAGCTCTCCTCTACTGTCATCTGTGCATCAGCAAACTTTGAAGGTGAGAGCATGGCCTGTGCTACTGGGTTTGCTTAAACTGCCTCATCATATGTGATCACAAAGTTGCAGTCCTGGTGGATGTCTCGCCCTGCATCTGTCTGCTGCTCTGAATCAGAAGTCTTATCGGAGCAAGTTAAATCTCAGACTCTAGTCTCCTCAATCGTCTCTATTTGTACACTCTCGCCCTTGACGTGAAAGTATACCTTCCCGCTATCATGATCGGATATCGCCTTGGCTGTGGCCAAGAACGGACGTCCCAAAATGATGGAAGTATCGGTCACGGACTCAGGGATCTCCATGTCCAACACAACGAAGTCCACGGGGAATTTCAGGCCCTGAATCGTGACGACAACGTCCTTCAGCAACCCCTTCGACCTCTTGACAGATCGATCAGCAAACTGAAGGACCGTCTTGCTCTGTCGTAGAGGGCCCAACTCAAAGTGGTCGAGTAGGGCTGCCGGAAGTAGGTTGATCGAAGACCCGCTGTCTAATAAAGTATGATCGAACCTTTGCTCCTGAATATGGCATCTGACATATGGGGCTCCTGAATCTGGCCTCTTGGCTGGCAGACTGTTCTGGATCGTGAAACAAGTGGCATGAGTGAGCACATGGATCTCAGACCGGTGGTTCCTCCTCTTCCTCCTGACAATGGTCCTATCTCCGAGTGATCTCTAGAGTAGAGGTATGTGCTCCAAGGCCTCCTGTAGAGTCAGTTGTATGTAGAATCGATCTATCATCTGTTGGTTGAACTTTATCTGATGGTTCTTTTTGGGATTTTCTTTTTTCTGCCCCTTAGCCAAATGGAGTGCTCTGGGAAAGGGGACTACATGGTCCTTCTCAGATGAAGGACTAGGAGAGGGTCTGCGCTGCTCAAGCACGATAGAATCCACGCATACATCATCAATCACCACAGGTGGATCAGAATAAAATAAACCCTTTCCTTTATTCACAGAAACGTCCGGAGGTACATGAACAGATGGAAAAACTACAGGACTAGTAGTAGAAGTGTTGGTGGCCTCAGCACCACCCTCGGTATCTGGTTGTACAGCATCAGTACCACGCTCTGGCTCGGCATCACATCGGGTGGCATCAGTACCACATCCTCCATCAGGTGAAACGACGGCCTCAGTACCTTCGGCTGGATCAACATCCCTGGTGGCATCAGTACCACCGTCATCATCTCTGGCGGCCTCAGCACCGCTCCTCTCCTCGCCTGGCGCTCCTGAAGTGCCATCGAGTCATCGCTCAGACGAGGCACCACCTGCTGGCATCCTACCGCTCCTAAGTGTAACAAAATCAGCATCAAACATGTATGTAGACATATCACCAAGTGAAGCACTAGGAGTGGTAATCTCAGTGAACTCTACCTGCTCAGATTTCCTCTTCAGACTGTTGGGGTTCGGCTCAATCTGGGCAGGGATGGCGGCCTTCCCTCTCACGATCTTCCGCATCTCCTGGCGGAACTCATCCATCTCTCGTCGAAAGGTAGCATGCTGCTCGGACATGAGGCTGGCTAGATCATCCAAGGCGGGGTTCTCATAGGTCGGCCGATGAGAACCTGATGGGTAGCCTCGCTGGTAGTGAGGCTGTTGTTGCTGCTGGTGAGGGTGAGAGGGGTACTGTTACTGATGATACTGCTGTTGATGAGGCTGCTCTCACCTCCAAAGTTGTCCCTGGTGATAGGGACGAGGACCATACTGTTGGTACGGGGATGACTGCTGTTGTTGCTGAACTGGGGGTTGCTGCTGCAGGTGCTGCTCACGCTGCTGGCCGTACTGGCCATCCTAGGCTGGAGGCTTCTATTAGGAACTGCCAGCCGACCAGCGGAATCCAGGATGGTCTCTCGGATACTAGGTTGGGGTCGGTCGTAACAAATCCCATTGACATCCATCAACGGCTCCTGCTCGTATGAAGGTGGGGGGGAGTACTGCCAGAGGCTGATCCGGCTGGTAAACCACCATCTGAGTGTCTGGGGATGGTGGTGACTAGTAAGACTGCGGTGGCTGCTGGTACGACTCCACCTGGACATGGTGAACCTGTCGAGGCTAACTGGAGTGCTGGGGCGAGCTACCGATGCTGCTCGGATCTCCTCGTGACCTGAGATAGGGCTGAGAAGCCGTCTGTGCCTCCTGGAGACACATGATATGTGTCTTAAGGTCACTCAACGTCTGTTCCATCTGATCAATCTTTGTCATGCCCTGGCACTGCTTCTTCTCTATCAGCTTGATCTAGTCCAGCTTCTCGTTGATGATGCCCATATCTGCGGCTGTGGACTCGGCCTGTACGGCTGTCGCGAACGAAGTGGAAGGACCGGCATCGACCCGTGCTATCCTCTGAAACTGCACGGTCTGTGGCTGTGGGCGTCCCTAGGTGTAGAGTCAGGTCTGGGAAATCATTGTATAGATCTCGGCCATCTCCTCATAGATGGCCCAGACCTGATCCTCACCCTTGGCGAAGTAGGAACCGCCTTAAGAAGCGTTCACCAGGCCCTGCAGCTCTGGTGTCAACCTGCAGAAGAAGCTCTGAACTAGGTTCGGCTTTGAAATGTCGTGGTGCGGGCATCTGTCTGTAAGCTCTCTGAACCTCTCCCATGCCTCGTGAAACTGCTCATTGGGGAGCATGGAGAAGTTGTTGATTAGGGCCCTCGCTGCATTGGTCCATCCGAGTGGATAGTACTTGTTCAAATACTCGGTGTGGAGCTCCTCCCAGGTGTGGACAAACCTCCCCAAGTGCTTCATCTAGTTGGTTGCTCTATCGACCAGTGAGAAGGGGAAGGCAATCATCCTAATGGTGTCCTCGTCCACCTGCCGATCATGGACGGTGTTGCAGATCACCTCAAACTGCTGGATGTGGAGATGGGGCTCCTCAGTCGTGAGCCCGTGGAAGCGGGGTAGAGGTTGAATGGTCTGTGGGGGGAACTTGAAGTCCCCCACGATCGTCGGATGCACAATCCACCGGTGAGTAAGCATCGATCCGAGGCTGTGCAACTCCCGCATCGGTCTGGCTCCTGTTGTTGTTGCTGCCGTCTTGGCTGCCTCATTGGGCTGATCAGGTATCTTTGGCTCGCCTCCTGTGGCTCTCGACTGCTCTCGACCGGCTCTCATCCTCTCCATCTCTCTCCTCATCTCAACCATAAAAGCCCCCTGATCCCTAATCTGTTGCTGCATCGTCTCGAGGGAGGCTATCAAAGAGTTGTTGATCGCACCCTGGTCCAGGATGTAAGTCTGCTCTGGTCGGGGACCTCTAGTGCGGTCATTGCTGCTGTCGACCATGGTATCTGCAAAGGCAAAAGACCCAAACTCAGGTGCCGATAAATCATCTGTCTGTTGTCTCTCATCTGGCACTGACATCTCAGGACTGGTAAAAGGGTGGTCAAGGGGGAACAGGGTGGAATCGAACTCGGATTCGGAGAGCGGGTCTCGGCTATTACGAACCAACCTAGATGAATGGTTTTGGAGTGCTAGAAAGCAGTGCAGCCAGAGGCTGCCTAAGAGACCTCCTACCCATCATCCTGATTTGGCGAGTCAGGCGGATGGGATCTGGAAACACACAAGATGAGCAAACAAAACCCCAGGTTCACCTACTCAATACAGAGCTGAAGACCGTAAGGGTTCGGTCAATTTATCTTGTCAATTTTTATTTAGGTGATCAAGTCGGAATATCAGAGCGGTTACGCAAGCTGATAGGAATCCAATCCGCCTACCAGACTGTCCCATATAAAAGGTCGGTAGTCTGATCGGGGTTCGAATATGGCTCTAGCCTAGTGTTTGGGTCGCTCTCTCGCTCATCCAAACCAGACAATGAGGGGGTTGCTCTCCCCAAGATAAATTTTTATGTGAGGTGTCTTTTAGGGTCAAGTGTGTTTAGCAGTCCCAATTTTATAGTTTTTTTTCTTTTTAGGTGTTTTTCAAGCAAACAATGCCTAACGAACTTTTCGGGTTCTCCTGATTATTTTAAGTCCAGAAAACGGGGGGAGAAGATGAAAAAGCCGATGTGCGATAAAATCAATGATGCAAGCTGAGTAAGAAAGGCATACCTGACTCCAGCACTCTACATGCAGGGTGATCTGCGCATAAAATAAAGATTGAAAATAAAGTACCTATATGATGCATGAGGAAATCGGCGTTAACAGAGCAATTTCTACACAGAGAGAACCGATGACTAACGGGTCAACAGGAGGGATTGGTGTCCGGTCTCGGATGCCGATCGGTGCTTGCCACAACAGGTCCCGCCAGTGCTGTATACGACCTCTAGCGGCGCGTGACCCCTCAAGTGACCAGGTTAGCCTTTTCTTTATTAATTTTATTTAGGTCCAAATTACGATCTAATAGGCACAGGCAGATAGTTTGGTGTTTGGATCCTAATCAATTAAGCACAGTCAATAGAAAATCCTAAGCTAAGGCCAAAACCGCGTAAATCAAACAAGCAGTTAAAAATAAAATAAAATCGGAAAAACCAAAACCGGCGAAAAACTGCGGTGAGGTTCCCCGAGGACACCAGTGCTCGGCGAAACAAACCTCGACAAATCACCAAAGTCCAAGTGTCTAAGTTCCTGTATTATTACAAATAAATGTTCTGCAAAAAGTAAACTAATCTAAACTACGGCTATATATGCAGCTATTCTGCGGCTCCGCACTACTGCTCGGTTCCTCGCGTCCTCCTACGGCTCTATGCAGAAAAGAGCCGCCTCCATATCCCGCGGTTGCTTCGACTTCCGAAAAAGATGCCTCGGTCCTCGGGCCCTCGTAAGAAAACAAACAGAGGTGTCAAACACAGATTATTATAAAGATAAACAAGATAAAATAAAATAAAGCAAACTATATGAAAAGATAGAAATAAATACACAAAACAAAAATAAATAAAAAAAAAGGAAATAAAATAAAAATAAAAAGAACACAGAGAAAATCAAAAAGCCACGAAAAGCCGCAGACGAAAGAAAAGCCGTGGAGAAAGCCACGAAAAACAAAACCAAACAAAAAAAAACAAAGACTACTAAGCCATGCTCCTCGGCAACGGTGCCATTCTGATGAGCCGTAAATCCGAGAGACTAAGGGAGATAGGTATCAATGGTCGTTGCAACCTCAACCCCTCGAATCGGACTCAACAAGAAAAATCAGGAAACCAAATCAGAAGATAAATCGATAAAATCAAAGAGCGGTCCTCGCTATTTATTTAACCTGGTATAGCGACCAGGATCGAACTCCAGGAGCACGGATTGGCCGGATCAGCCTACGCAAGTAGTCAGAAAAGGAACATAAAATAAAATAAATGTTTTTGATGGATTTTTAAATCTTTTTAAATTTTTTTGTATTTTTAATAATAAAGGAAATATAGAAATAAGGGGAAAAGACAACAATCAACTATTTATAAAACACACCAAATAAAGTCAAAAAATCAAGTAAAAATTGTTTTTTATGTTTTTTTTATATTTTTAAGTGTTTTCGGTGAATTTTTCAGAATTTTGCAATTTTTAGTTGATTTTCTAAAAATCAAGAAAGCGAAAAACAGTGAATCAATGTGCAGCCAGACTTGAAAGGCTAATTAAAAATATCCAATTTGCCTCTAAATATCTGGAGATAATTTTTTATGAAAACTAGATATAAAAACTAAGCAACAGAAAAAGAGTTTGCATTTTTTATTTTTATTGAATTTTTAATGATTTTTATAAGATTTTTAGGGTTTTTTTATTTTTATGGTTTTATAAGCCCAAATAACACAAAAATTGGATAGAAGCTGAAAAACAACAAAACAAACAAACACAAATTTTTTAGAATTTTTAGATGATTTTTTATATTTTTCTTTGATTTTTCAATTCAAATGAAAAACAAAAATGCATGTTTTTTATTTTTTATAAATAACAAAATAAATAAAAAATGTACCAAAAATTTAGTGAAATTTTTACACAGTGGCAGGAGCCACGTAACCAAATTTCACTTGATTTGGAGTTTAATTGATATTTTATTCAACCAATACAAGGTACATAACACACAAGGACCTAAGTGTAAGAAAACATAGTTTAGGGGCCAAACAGTAACACGCCTAAAAAACCAAGGGCCCTTTTGCAAAAGTCCCACTACAACACGCGCGCAGCACGTGATTCAGGCACAGAAGGGTATAAATGTAATTCTTATTTAAAAAGATATAAACAGTAACAACCAGCAAGTTCAGGGATAAAAGTGCAAATAACCCACAGACTCACGTGTCGCAGCACGTGTCTCACACAAGCAGGGACTAAAATGCAAATAAAGTAAACGTAGGGTCTAAGATGCAAATGTTACAAAATAAAAAGAAATACAAAAAATATTTACAGGGCTAAACTAAATATAAAAACTAAGGAGGGCCCAAGTGCAAATTACCCTCTTATAAGATCTGACGGACGAGGAGTGTCCACGTGTGATCGAACGACTGAGAGTTGTGGATACCCCTTCGTTAATTAACGCTCCGGATGCGACCCTCAGATGGATCAAACGGCTAGAAACGCTCCGTGGATGGACGTCTACGATCAGAACTGGCGGAGGGGGGTCGATCGGATGGTGGCTGGAGCACCTCCAAGAACATGCTGCCCATGAACTTCACCAACCCGATACGCACGGTGGAGGACTCCTTGGATGCTGCTAGATTAGGCGAAATGCTCCTGACGACGTTCCGTAGCGGATGGCGATCTCCGATGAGGCCGAGAGCGACCGGAGTGCTCCGGTGACGAAGAACACCTGAAGCTCCTGTCCCTAGACGTTAGGACCTCCAGACGAGGCTCCTTTTAGCTTCAAACCTGCACAGGAAGCTTTCAGGGTTGAGGTTAAATTGCCTCGACTCGTTAGCGGGCGAAGGGGGGCGGAGGAATGAGGCACTGCGTGGTCCTTCGGCGGGCGGCAGTGATGGGGACCTGAATCTTGGCTCCAGGGTGAACCAAGGTGAGCAGATGGGCGAAGAATGTGCGAAGAGGTCTCGTAGAGGTGATGGTCGGGTCGGATGATCGGATAGATGATTGGATCGTCGGAAAATGGCCACCGGAGACCGGCAGCGCAAAAAGCGATGAATCGGAATGGGGGTGAAACTATGGGCGAAAGAGGTTACCTGGCGATCGGAGGCGTCTATGCTGGAGGTGCTGCTCCTCCTGGTGTCTTCGCCGTGATGGAACGACGCTTCCAGAGGCTCTGTCTCACCTCGCGACGGAGCACGGCAATGGGGCTCACTGGACCTAAGGCTGATGGCCTTGAATCCTCACTGCGACACTCTCCCTCACTAGTTGTCACTCAAGGAAGAAGACTGGAGGTCCTAGGAGATGAAGGTGATGGCCGAAGGCGCGGCTAATGGAGGATGAAGCTGACGATATATACATGTGGAGATCCGGCAAAGACGGAGTCGGGCAGGGCAATATGGTGCACGGATCCCTAGGAGAATCCCCGTGCGTGAATCTCAGATGTACAATCTGCCAATGGAGCCCAGGGTTTAGTGAAATATGGTTGGATCAGTCCAAGGTGATTGGGCAAAGTCGGATCGGAACACAGATCTGCCTACCTGGTGGTCCTGGGGGGAGAGTTGACCGGGGGTCAACAATCCCCCATGGACCAATCGGGTAATTTCTTTTATTAATTATTTGTAAAATCATTTTAAAATAGGAAATGATTTTATTTGAAAATATTTCCACCATGAAAAATGTTTATTTATTTTCATAGTATTTTTTGTGATTTTTATTTATTTTTTTTTTTTGAAAAATAAATTAGGTATTTACATTATATTATTATTATATATAAGTATGTATACTTATGAATTTTTTATTTTTATTTTTAGTTTTTTATTTATATAAATTTATTCTAATTTTATATTTTATTTATTTACATTATAAAATATGAAAAATAAATTAATTTTTATTGGATTTTTATTAATTATTTACAACGAGAAATAAATAGGTATTTTATTCTATATACATGGTCTATGTACACTGATGAGAGAATTTTATTTTTTTATTTTTCTTTTATTTTTCCCATTATTATTTTAGTTTTATTTTTACAAATATGTACAAAATATAAGGAACACAAATATATTTTTATTTTTATAAAATAAATTATTTACATATAGAAGGATATGTACACCATGTTGAGTCCCCCTATCTCTCTCTACTTATTTTATTTTGCGGTTAAGGCCCTTGTGGAGCCCTCCCTTGGGTTCAGGTCACTCAATATTTATTCTAAATATTTCCCTCTTTTTCTTTATTTCTTTATTCTTTTATTTTTGCACAAAAACATGCTAATTTTTATTATTTACACAATGCATGCTTTTTGTCAATTTATTTTATTTACACAAATATACATGGTGTTTTGCACAGTTTTTTAGCTAAAATAAAAGAATAAAGAGTGATGAATGAGGATTCATCAACAAGGCAAACAACTTTGATATAAAATTCCTAAATCAAAATAAAATATATATTATATTTATTTATGTAAATTTCCTATTTCAGATAATCATTAATTATACCCACTTAATACTATACCCAATAATAGTCTAAAATTTCAAATCATGCATACTTGTGAATATTGTATTCAAAGTAAAAATGTCCAATGCACACTTCTTTGGGAATAGTGTAAGATTCCATGGTATTCAAGATCTCAAACATATTGATGTGTAAATGATCTGTATCATAATAAACATTGATGATATGTGATTATTTGTGATATGAGATTTCTTTCCTTCACTGAAGAAAGTTTTGAAATATTCAAATAATTCACAAATTTGGCTTAGAACCAAAGTTTGAAGGAAGATGAAATGAATTTGATCTAACCTAGGTAGCAAGTACTTATTAGATTAATTCAAAGAATACCTTATGGAGAAAGGAATATCATTCCTATCTCACTTCTCCTAATACACCTTAACTCAATAGAGTTGAAAGGAGGTACAACTAGATCATGTATGACATGATTTGATCAATGATGGATCTTAGCATAATTACCTCTTAGTTTCTAAGTATATATGTAGTAGAGAATGCAATATATATCCTTAAAAGGATTCCACATAAATCTAAACCAGAATATCCTCATAAGATATGGTTTGGAGCCTAGCCTAGTATTGGACACTTGAGGATTTGGGGTTGCTTGGTCCATAACCTTGTCATGGATGCAATTAAGCTGGAATCTAGGGTGTGAGAGAGCTCCTTCATTAGGAAAATAAAGGATGGTATTGGATACCTACTTTCTGATCTGGATATTCTTAAAAGATTACATCTCTAAGGATATGATTTTTAGAGGATGACTCTCTTGAGAATCAAGATGAAAATGAAGTGAAGGAGCTCATTTAATCTTAAGAAGATAATGAGTCTCCTGAAATTGAAAACTAAAAGGACAATTAAAGATGAAACACTCATACCTCTTCAAATAGGTTTGAGGATGGATTCCATGTATCGGTTATATCTGACAATGATCTGACTTCATATGATGAAGCTTCCTAGGATCATGACATGGAGAGATGGATGTTAGCAGTAATGTCTAAAGTAGACTTTGTATACAAGTGTTATATATGGACCCTCGAGGATTCACCTATATGGGTACAACCCGTTAAGGTGTAAATGGATCTTCAAGAGGAAACCTGATGAGAAGGTACATACCCTCAAAGCACGGCTCGTATCCTCAAGATACACACAGAAAGAAGACATCGCTTGCGATGAGAATTGCTTTCTAGTGACCATGCTTAAACTCATCAGATTATTGTTAACTATAGTTACACAACATGACTATGACATTATCAAGATGGAAAGTCAAGATTGTATTCCTCTATGAATACCTCTCCTAGGATATTCTTATGAAGTAGCCCTAGGGCTTCATGGTTGAGGAAATCAATGTGTGCAAGCAGAATAACTCCATCTATGGACTCAAAAAAGCTTATTTTAGTTGGAACATGAGATTTTATGAATCATAAATGTTATGATTTCAGATAGAATCTTAATGAACCATGTGAAGCTTAGTGGGAGTGCCGTAATGTTCATTGTGCTAAATGTAGATGATATCCTAATATTTGAAATGATATAAGGATCATAATAAGTATTTTATAGACCGGCCATTCCATACCTTGAGATATGATTGACGTGGCGCTAAATACGATAAATAATTCGGTCACATTATAGCACGTGTACTTAGCGATTCGGTTAGAACCGAGAGAAGATCTCCGTGAAGAGTGTCTCGGCTTAATTTATATCCCGGGCAAGTCCGGGGTCGAACTCAGGGAGGCAAAGGAACAACTTCGGTTTTAATTCAAAAACTTAGATCTAGATATCCAATGCGGTATTTTTTTTAGATTTTTTTTAATGCAAAAATCAAAGCAAATGCAAATGCGGGTGAATCAAGACACTAAGAAAATACAAACAAGGCTAAATTAATTTTAATAGAAAAGAAGTCTAATTTAGACAATTCGTATTTTTCCTAGAATCCTAATCCTGTGATGAACACAAAACACATTTTTTTAGAATTTTAGGGGTTAAAATGCAACAATGAAAAATGCACACTTTTTATGGGTTTTTTCGCAATTGATCACACATATAGAAAGCAAAAAATATGAAAAAATTATTGGAATGAAAACATGATGCAAAGAAGCTACAGTAATTTTTTTGGATTTTTTTGACAAGTTATGCATTTTTTATGATTTTTTAGTGAAATTAGAGTGACAGTGAGTAAATAATTTCTAATAAATCCACATTATAAAATTAATCAGAATGCGAATTATCTCAAAAAGAATTTTTCATGTAGAATCCACGAGATTTGAAATTTCGCAAAAATGTTTTATGTAGATTTATTTAAAAATCAAATACTAAAAATACTCTATAATTTATTTGGGCACACGACAACTCCATTTTAGATGAAATTTGGATAGTACGTTCATCACGTATCAAAGCATCATATATAATTTTTGTGGAATTTTTAGAGCAACTATGTGTGAGATATAAATTTAATAGCACATAATGGGTAAACTATGCAAAATTTTAGTTAATCATTTTTAATTAATTACCCATGACTCACAAAAATACAAATAAATATTTAAATGGAAGACAATTAGTTGCTCATCACAATGAAATTTTTCATTGATAAAAAAGATGCATAAACGAAGTCCAAATTAAAGTACGAACACAGGGGTGTCTTTGCAAATATAGAAAATAATATTTACACAAAAGAATACACATGGACTATTTTGCAATTACTGAAACTATACACAAAATTTACACAATTTTTACAATAAAAAAATAAAAAAAACTTTACCTTCTTCTTCCTGGACTAGGACGCAGGTGGAGGAGAACCCAAAGGGGGCGGCAGCGCCGCCCGCGTACGTCGGCGGCGAGTGGGGGGGCGGCAGAGCTTCACGGCAGAGGGGCGGCGCTAGCGCGGCGGTGCGCGGCTGCGTGGTGATGGCCGGAGGCGTGGACGGGGGGCCTGGAGATGGCCGGCAGAGGGGAGGAGCGGCGGCAGCTCGAGGGCGGCTACGCGGCTCCCCTGTGCTGCGGAGGAGATGGCCGTGCGGCGGTGGGCGGCGGGGAGGAGGCGCGCGACGGCTACGGGGGCGCCGGCCGGCCTCGTACGGCGGCGATGGCTGTGGGGAGGTGGGGCGGCGGCGTTGGAGCTGCTGCTCCACCTTCGTTTTTTATTTTTTCTATTTTTTTTTGTTTTTTTTGGTTTTGCTGCTGTAATGTTTTTTTGTTTTATTTTTTTTTATTTTTTTATTTTCTTTAAACAGGAAATATGTACACAAAAAGGAGGGTGACAATGGATAGATGGATTTGGAGATGCCAAAGATGATGATGGTGATGAGGATATAAACAAATGTGGGTATATGGATGGTAATGTGATGGACTAAAAAAATTGCAAAGATAACAAGATAATAAAATGAGAAGAAAAATTACCTACGGTGGAAACGGTCGCCTATGATGTGCTCTCGTGAGCACGGTCTTCGCTCGAATCGCCGGCGTGCGATGAGCTCGAGCAGCGCGCGGTTGCGGCTGCGATGTTGGCCAAAAAGCCAACGGATCACACCGGAGAGAGGGCCGTCGTTGCTCGACCGCGGTTGCGTCGCTGTCACCGATTCAACTATGAGAACTTGGCTCTCCTCACATAAAGATGGATCAAAGGCAAAATTGAGGAGAATGAGAGGTATATAAAGAGAAGGGAATGAGAGGTTATTAAAGTGGTGGAGTTGAATGGGAGGTTGATTTATTAATGGAGTTGAATGGGAAGTTGGGAAAAATGGTGGAATAATGGAGTTGAATTGGTGGTTATTGTAGAGAATAAAAATTAAATAAATAATAAATAAATAAATAAAGTTGGCTAATTTAAATACAATAAAATAAAAAGAGAAAAGAAATAGTAGGGAATTTACAAGGGAAGACAAACAACTTGTACACATTTTTTTACTTTTCTAATATGTAATTTTTTTGTCTTTTTAATAAGAGATATTTACAACAAAAAAAAATATAATAAAATAGTAAAATTAAAATACAACACAAGTATGATTTTTTTGTATTTTTAGTAATTAAGAAACATACAATTAAACTTAAAGAAAGAATTAATATATGCATGGTATACAATGTACATCTAGGTCCCAAAACCCAACTTTTGCAAATGAGCTCCGATTTTAATGAAACCACTTCCGTTGGATAGATAATTTTCTAACTTGAACTTTAAAAGTGAGTTTGGTGAATTTGGAGTTCATACGGAGCGGGAATTTAGCTCGGAAGTTGGACTTTACGGCTTTTTCTCTTTGGGATCTAGGAGCATTTATTTGAGATGAAATTTGTTTTGTATTTTTGTATTTTTATATATATTTTTATAAACAAGTTAGAGAAAGAATTAGGCAAAGAGGAGTTGAAATGAAATTATTAAAAATACATGAAGTTTTAGGCTATTTACATGTATAAAACTCCTTTATTTTTGCGGCTTTTTATGTGTAATTTATTTTGTACAATTTAATATACAATAATTAGTGTGTTTTATTTACAAGAGTTATTTTGTTAATTTATTGATTTTATGGACATTTATTTGGGATTTTACTTGGGGATTTTGCTAAGATCAAGATATTGCGATGATGAATCGCAGATTCATCACCCCCGATACTTAAACTTTGCTAGTCCTCGAGCAAATAAAGAAAGAATAAGTTGGGTTAACCCCTGACTGTGCATGTGAATACAAGACCTGATCCGTTCAAGAACTCTCGGTTTTAGAGATCCTAAAATTTTAAGCTGAACCAAGCTCTAGTCAAAAGGTACCCAATTCCCCTAATCATCAGACTCTCTTTGTATACATATATATAAGGGATATGACTTTAAGTGTGGACTGCAGTTATAAGAGTAGAGTCGCAACGTCACCCAAGGTTCCAGTCCAAGAGACTCTCCTAAAGACCCGATCCTCAACACTAGGGAATAAACCATTTCTTGCATCCAATCCACCGTGTCTTTAGTTGTCAGACTTAAAAGTGTAGATGGAAGGCCAGTTGATGGAGGGCATAGGATTGTGTCATTTCTTCTCTCCCTCTCATTGGAACAAGGATCCTCTCAAGTGCCTTATTACGCAACACATTTTTTTTTGGTGTTGATCAGTGCGTCCGTCAAGAGAAGTTGGAGCCGTCTGCACTTGTTTTCCTGGGAGTACACCGGGGTGTGCCTTTTTTTAGTACCTATCGTACCTTCTACACCCAGACTTGTAGCATTTACGATGCAAAGCCCTTTTTTGGTGCAAGCCCGACTCCTGGTCCTAATAGCGGTGGTCCAAGTGGATACTTTGAAATGGTTGGGAGCGCTTGCCTTTGGTGGAAGCTCTTTTGATAATTGACTTTGTGGAATGAGAGCTTTTCTTTGACATTTCATTGCTTTGTAGTATTTTTGGCGAGCTCCGCTGCTTTTACCAAGAGTTGGCGCACACTGATCAACATTTTTTTATTTTATCATACCCTGGCACATAAGTAGATGTCAAGAGATAGTACAAGAACCATGTTCTCGTACTGGCTAAATGTGTTGACACTCAGGTTTCATGAAGCCTTCATTGATTTTATCCCATCCTCGAGCATCATCAAATCAAGTCCAAACTCAAATCCCTCGTCCCAGTTCCTCAAGTGAAATTTCAACTCATCTCATCATAACTGCAGTCGTGTATGTGAGGTGCTGATCATATTCTTAAAGGTAGAGACTAAGCATGCAATATAGCACATAAATCTTTCAAACTAGGGAAATGTGAATAATTAAGTCAAGGACCCTAATGACTAAGGCTGGTTAACTCAAAATCTCAAGACCTCATAAACCAAGTGTTCTTGAACATCACTAGTCTTGTGTGAAAGTGAATTGTGTCAGGGATTAAACCAACTTATTAGTTAGTTTTTTTTTAGTTTTTTTTTGATTGATTTTTTTAAAGTTTTTTTTTGAAAAAGTTTTTTTTGGACAAACAAAGGAGAAGTTTTTTTTAAAAAAAGTTTTGCTTCTCTTTTTTTTTCAAGAGTTTTATTTTGAAAAAAGATAGGTAAATAAGAAAAGACTTTTTTAAAAAGTTTTTTTTAAAGAGGATTTTTTTTTGAAAAGTTTTTTTTAGTAAAAAAAAGAAAAGGAGTTTTTTGTTGTTTTTTTTGAAAAGTTTTTTTAGCAAAAAAAGGAAAAAGAGTTTTTTTGTAGGAAAAAAGTTTTTTTTTGTTTTTGTTTTTTTTGTTGTTGTGTTTTTTTTTGTTTTTTTAACCCATCCCATAATTATAGTATAGTATATACAAAAAATACGTGAACGTACGAGCTATGGGTAAAGTATATATGCAATATATACACGCCCCCCCATACTTAGCATGTGCTATGTCCTCATGGCACTAGGTGACAAAAAGACATAGCTCGTACTAGGCGTAGGAAAGCTAAAATAATAAATAGTATAGAAGTCGATCCGCCCCCCCATACTTAGGATATGGACAGCCTAAGTGTAGAAGAAGAGCAAAAATGGGGCGGACGAGGTCAATAGGAGAAATGACGAGTAAATACACATGGCGGGCATCGGTCCCCCCTATACTTAGGCTTTGGTCAGCCTAAGTATAGGATAATAGTAAGTGTAAGAACCAATGTGATCTAGAGAATATACAAGGAAGGGAGAATGTACAACAGTGATTGAATCTTCTAAGATGTTGAATCTGTATGCTGCATCTCATGACGAGTGATATGATGTATCTGCTCTTTGCTCACTCTGCATGAAGTTGATGACCTCGACTTGGACTAACTGCTCTTTCGAATCAACAAAATGCTTCAACAGTTGTCCATTCACCACATGAGATTGTGCACCATCTGTGAGATCAGCTATCTCTACACTTCCATTCTCATGCACTTTCTTAACCACAAAGGGGCCCGTCCATTTAGATTTGAGCTTCCCATGGAACATCTTCAACCTGGCATTGAACAACCATACCTTTTGTCCAGGGACAAAGTCTTTGCACCTAATGTGCTGATCATGCCATCTCTTTACTTTGTCCTTATAAATCAAACTGTTGTCATATGCCCTGTTTCGGATTTCCATGAGCTCGTTCAAGTTCAAGTCTCGGCAAAGCTTCCCTAGGTGACAACTCTGATTAATCTTCTTAATTGCCCATTCGGATTTATGAATTAATTCTGCGGGCAAATGGCATGGTTTGCCATAGATCATTCTAAATGGTGAAGTACCCAATGGTGTCTTGTAGGCTGTCCTATAGGCCCACAGAACTTGGTCCAAGAGCTGAGACCAGTTCTTCCTATCGGGACGAACCAATTTCTGCAAAATACTCTTCACCTCTCTGTTCGAAACCTCTGCCATGCTGTTGGACTGTGGGTGGTAAGGACTAGTAACTCTATGCTCAAATCCATAGTCCTTAGCTAAAGATCTCATATCTCGATTCACAAAATGGCTACCCCCATCAGATATCAAAACTTTTGGCACCCCGAACCTAGCAATAATATGATTTCTCACAAACTTACAAACAGTCTTGCTGTCTGCGGTTCGGGTTGGGATAGCCTCCACCCACCTAGATAGATAGTCAACCGCCAACAATATCTACTCATGTCCATGGCTGTTGGGAAAGGGACCCATAAAATCTATGCCCCATGCATCAAAAATATCACAAATAATCATCGGTTGCATGGGCATCTCATCTCTCTGTCCAACTGTCCCTCCCATCCTTTGACAAATCGGGCACGACCGTACAAAATCAATAGCATCTCTACACAGGGTCGGCCAAAACAATCCACATTGAAGTACTTTGTGAGCGGTTCTCTTTCCCGAATGGTGTCCTCCAGCCTCAAGTGAATGACAATATGTGAGGACACTATGGTATTCCTCTTGAGGAATACACCTTCTCCAAACACAATCCGGTCCATCGAAGAAAAGGAAAGGATCGTCCCAGTGGTATCCCCTCGAATCCGACTTCAGTCGATCAATGCTGCTCCTAGTCCAACCATGGGGAATCTGCTTGGAGACAAGATAGTTTACCATGTTGGCATACCACGGGAGGGAGTCAATAACACAAATTGACTCATCTGGGAAGGTCTCTCTAATCCGCTCATGATCAGGAGAATCCTTAAGTTCAATCCGAGAAAGGTGATCAGCCACAACATTCTTCACTCCAGGTTTATCTTTTATCTCCAAATCAAATTCCTGGAGGAGTAAAATCCACCTAAGAAGACGCGCCTTCGCGTCCTTCTTTTCCATTAAGTATCGAATGGTTGTGTGATCAGTATAAATTGTCACCTTAGAGCCCAAAATATATGATCTGAACTTCTCGAGGGCCCATACTACTGCGAGAATTTCCTTTTCAGTCACTGTATAATTTTTCTGTGTAGGATCTAATACTTTGCTCGCGTAATGGATCGCAAACGGAATCCCCTCTCGTCGTTGTCCTAACACAGCTCCTATAGCGAAATCTGAAGCGTCAGTCATGATCTCAAAGGGGAGAGACCAGTCAGGATCTTGTAGGATAGGCGAGGCACAAATCTTCCTCTTCAAGAGCCCAAAGGCCTCCAGACACCTTTGATCTACAACAAACTCTGTGTCTTTCCCTAAGAGCTCAGTCAGTGGGCGGGCGATCTTTGAAAAATCCTGAATGAATCTCCTATAGAAACCAACATGTCCTAAAAATGATCGCACTGACTTTACGTTGGTAGGTGGATCGAGTTTCTTGATCACCTCCACCTTGGCAGGGTCAACCTCCATTCCCCTTTTGAAGATGACATGCCCCAACACGATACCCTCCGTCACCATAAAGTGACTCTTCTCCCAGGAGAGTACCAGATTCACCTCTCTACACCTCGTGAGGACTCGGTCCAAGTGCGCTAAACATGTATCAAAAGAATCACCATGGACCGAGAAGTCATCCATGAACACTTCCAGGAAATCTCCCACCATCTCGGCAAATATGGCTATCATGCACCGCTGAAATGTGCCCGGGGCATTGCAGAGCCTGAATGGCATGCGCCTGAAAGCATAACTACCGAATGGACATGTGAATGTGGTCTTTTCCTGGTCCTCAGGGGCTATGGCCACCTGGTTGTAGCCTGAGTACCCATCAAGAAAACAGAAGAACTCTTTTCCTGCGAGTCTCTCCAAGATCTGATTAATAAAAGGCAAGGGAAAGTGATCTTTCTTGGTCGTGGCATTCAGGCGTCTGTAGTCAACACAGACGTGCCACGACGTGGGTACTCGTGTCGCGATCTCTACCCCCTCCTCGTTGGTGACCATCTGAATTCCCGACTTCTTCGGGACAACATGAAGTGGGGCCACCCATTTGGAGTCAGAAATAAGGTATATAAACCGTGCTTTCACCATTTCTCAATTTCTTTCTTCACTACTTCCTGTAGATTGGGGTTAAGTCTCCTCCGGAACTCACGGGAAGGTCTCACATTATCCTCGGTAAAAATGTGGTGCGAGCAGAGAGCGGGGTTGATGCCCACGAGATCCGACACTGTCCAGCCTATTGCTTTGTGGTTCCTCTCTAAGACCTCTAACAACCTAGACTCTTGTTCTAAAGTCAAGTCTGAGCTAATGATGACAGGATATCTCTCTTTGGGTCCCGCAAGAAAGGCATACTTAAGTGTAGGAGGTAATGATTTCAGTTCTGGCAATGTGGTATCATCAAGCAGATCTGGCTGAACTGAATCTGAATCTGGTTCCGTGCTGTATGAAGGTGGGCTAATCTGAGTAGTACTCGCCACCAAATCAGAAGTATCGGGAGTCGGATCGTCAAAAGTATCCAAACAATCGGCAAAAGCCACGTCCGACTCGTCATCTATATCCCATGATTGTTCCGAAGAGGATGGAACTGACAGATCCGGATGGATCTCTATGTCATCATGAGAATAGGTTGATGCATCTCTAGTAAGATCAGACAACACCTGGCAAACTACATCATGCACTATATCCTCTCCAGATGAAAGGGTCTCTCTCTGTCCTGAAGGAATCTATTATCCCCAAATCCCAACTGTGCTAATCATACTGCAATCTGCCTCTGAAGATGAGTACTATGTACTACTCTCTGAATCAGGTCGCTGACACTTGGTTTGCTTCATCTCAAGGTTCACTTCTCCACCTGGAGAACAGAACTTCATCATTCCCGTACCATAATCAAAAGTTGCGCCTGTGGTCCTAAGGAAGGGTCGCCCGAGAATGATCTGAGATTCTCTCCAATGATTGGGGGTCTCCATGTCTAAGACTGTGAAGTCCACCTGATAGTTCTGCCCCTCAATCGAGATAACGACGTTCTTCACTTCTCCCTTAGGTCTCTTCACTGAACGATCTGCGAATTGGAGTAAAGCTCTAGATTTGCGAAGTGGTCCCAACTCCAATTTCTGATATAATGCTAAGGGGAGTAAGTTGATCGGAGAACCGT
Organism: Ottelia alismoides; assembly: GCA_037367405.1. NCBI lineage: Eukaryota > Viridiplantae > Streptophyta > Magnoliopsida > Alismatales > Hydrocharitaceae > Ottelia > Ottelia alismoides. Next base: position 4,638 of record JAZKJV010003250.1, on the reverse strand, counting down.
TATCTAAGAGTGTGCATGCAAACGCAATGTCGTCAATACGACTCTCCACATAGTGAGCACCCATGTCTCTCTTTTTTTTGGCAAAGTCTGATTCTTGAGACAATAGGTTGTGGCTACTGATAAGACATGTGTCTTTATATTTCGGTTATCTTTCTTCCTGCTAATCCTTCTAGGTGTGCATCTCACTTTAAGGTATTTTTGGAAGGAAGGATGGTTAGCCACATATTCATCAAATGGCACCTTAACTGTGATGTTTTCTTTACAAAACCGTGCCATATCGGGGTCATCTTTCTAAATCTTTTTGATGCGCTTTCCTGCCGTAAGAGCACGGGGGAAAGGGATTGAAGCTAGGGAAACAGAGGATGAAGAATCTGAATCATGAACTGAAAGATCATTCTTTGCATTAACGGAAACAGAGTTTTTCATACAAGAATCTTTTTGATGCAACATGGACTCAAAATCTAGACTATCTACTATAGGTTATGGAATAGAAGCTGGAGTGGTATCCGCCACAACCGGAGATGCAAGGTCCTCCATAGACTCAGAAGAATATCCATGCTGACGATGATGCATACGTGCTCTCCTCCTCCTCTCGGCTCCCTGAGTAGAAATCCTCGAATGGTGCTAATGGGGCTCTGAAATATGATGTCTCTCCTCCTCGTCCTCTGAAGACTCCTTAGGTAGAGCTCCAGAGATGCCCCTCCTTGTGTCCCTCGCCCGGTCAGGTACGGCCACGGTCCTTCCGCTCCTGAGTGACATGTGGTTAGCCTCGTCACACGAAAGAATCTCATGTTCAGATTTAGGAGATGCTGAATAGTATACCTGACCAAAGTGCTGCTGAGAACTAGAACGGTTCAGGCTATTGGGGTTAGCCTGAACTTGGGCTGGGATCGAGGTAAAGGGTGCAATCTGCTCGTCTCGCCATCTGGACAGGCGGTTGACATCCACCCGTAAGTCCTGAACCTCGTTCCTGTAGGAACGTAACTCGTCGAGTATCTTCTGTTGAATATCCACGGGACTAGACGATGAAGGAAGTGGATAAGATTGGGAAGAAGAACAAGAAGACTGGCCCTGCTGGCCAATGTACTGCCTCTGTTGCTGCTGCTGGGGTTGTGGGCCCTGCTGGCCCATCTGGTAATGGCCCTGTCGGCCATACTGCTGGTACTGCTGCCTCTGCTGCTGGGGTGGCTGGAATACAGGGCTCTGCTGTGAAGGAGGTGGTGTGGAGGTGAATGCGGTGTTGTGAAAGGTCGGGGGACGCTGATAGGTCTGTCGGTCTCCCGTACTTCCCTGCCTGGCAGGGTCCTGAGTATACTATATCCCATTCACCTCCCAAACTGGTGGAGGCTCCTCCTGGACTGTCTCTGCTACTGGAGGTGGCTGCTGGAAAGAGTGGGTGTAGGATTGGTCCTGCTCCCACGGCTGGGGTTGCCCTGACACCAACTGCTCCTGAACATGGTGAACTCGGTATACAGGAGCAGAGGGTGCAGTCACGGCGGGTATCCGTATCTTAGATACCTTCTCAGTCAACTCCTCCATCTGTTTTGGAAGTTTGGAGACGCTCCGGTCTAACTCATCAATCCTCCTGTCGATCTTCTCGACTACAGTAAGCTTGTCAGCAAGAAGTCCCATGCTAGGGATCACGTCCTGAGAGAGATCGACTACAGCTGATTTTCCCCCTCCAAATGAGAGTGAATTGGGGGATGGTGTATAGGCCCTGCTGGCCATCTGTGAGCGGCTAGTTTCAGCCATCTGCTCGAATACCCTCCAGACGGTATCCGCTCCTTGTGATGTATAGCTGCCTCCACTGGCAGCGCTCACTAAACCCTGCATCTCAGGGTTGAGACCAGTGAAGAAGGATTGGACCAAGATGTTGTCATCTAATCCATGACAAGGACACTTTTGCAGGATGTCCTTGAATCTTTCCCAAGCATCACAGAAGGCTTCATGGGGTAACTGGGAAAAACTCGTAATTCGCGTCCTCATCATGTTAGTTCTACTCAACGGGTAGAACTTCTTTAGGAATAGGTCCTTGAACTGGGCATAAGTGGTGATGATGATTCCAAGATTCTTTACCCAGTAATCGGCTTTTCCACCCAAGGCAAATGGAAGAGCTTTGAGCCTAATATAATCCTGGCTAACATTATTATGTTTGAGGTTAGCACAGATGAGCTCAAAGTCCCTTAGGAATGCATATGGCTCCTCAGAAGCATTCCCATCAAAATGTGGCAGCAAGTTCAGAAAATGCGGCTTCAATTCAAAGTCAACAGTGGGTTCAGCCGGACTCAAGTAGTTATGAATTTGATATTGTCCGGGGTTATATGCCACATCCATTGGTAGTTGGACCCCAACATTTAACTGTCCCAACTGAGCTCTCAGTAATGCTTGTTGTTGCTCAGATGCAACTAATCGGGCTAGTATCATTCTCATCGGGTCTTCATGGTTCTCTTCTTCCTCTTCTTTCTTCTTTGGCATTTTACTTGAATCTTCTTTATGTCCTGAATCAGCAATGTTTTCTTGATTAGAAGAGGATTTATGAATCATGATATTCTCACCAAGGCGATGGTCTTCCTCGGTGAGGTGGGAAGAGAGAAATGGAATGGTTTGAGAGTAACCATCCCGAGAGTGAGTGATCCTGGACTCAAGAGGGTCATGAGTCCAGGTTGGTCCAAGTTGCGCTTGGACCTTTGAAGACATACTTTTTGAAGGGTTCAACGAGAAATTCGCAAAGTCTGAATAAATATCCCCCCAATCAGTCATCTTCGATGTCAAAAGAACCGATTAGATCACGATAGTCAATGAGGCACTAGTTCTACGGTGCACGTAAATGTGCGGAGTGAACTCACACAATACAAACGCAATTCAAACCCTCAATTTCACCAACTCAACACGTGATGGCCGTAAGAGTTCCGGCCGAATTATCTGGTCAATTTTAGTTGGTGAAAATACAATCTTGGAAAGATTAACAAGTTGTTAGGTGCCCGTATTTTCCTACAGACTGGCCCGGTTCTTACGACTAGTTTGACCTACTTTCAGCCAGTATAGGAGTAAGTACGAACCGTATAAATACGGCTACCCGTTCCTTGAGGACTAAGGCGTCCTCTAAAATCCCACTCTGCTAAGGAAGTCTGGACCGTTTACCGGCTACCCGTAAATCCTCACTGAAAAGTAGCTAATCGCCTAAAAATAAAGAACCAGTAGTAAGTAAAAATCCAGACTTGGCTCTATCCTAGGGGCGTCTCTCTCTCACTTGCAATTAAAACAAACAATGAGGGCTTTATGCACCCGAGAACAAGGGTTCTTTTTATTCCAATTATTTTAATCGGCCTGCTCAATTCAGTCCCAATTTTAGAGTTAGCTTATCACTTGAAATTTATGTGAACACACAAGCACGTCTACCGTTCAGTCCCAATTTCCTTTTGACCTTAAGTTGTAAAACAAGAGGGGAATCGGAAATCAGAATGCAAACGAGAAACTATGATGCATGCTCAGAAGAAGGTATACTTACAGTGAATCCCAGCACTCTTCATGTGTTATGCAGAACAGAATTTATAAATATTACACTAAATGCATGCAGATCGAGAAAACTGCACCTAAACAGTATACTATTAGCGGGGAAGAATTGATTGAATTTGAGCTAAGTAGTACGTGTCTATGTGTGTCTCATTATGAATCTTATAAGATATGTGAATCTTTTAAGATACGTGTGGCCTAAATTACGATGGGCACAAACAAATTTGAATCTAAACTATCGTGTGCCTAATCCTTAAGTTCGCCACTCAAGTCGAGCCCCACCCTCACTGGAGAGTGAAACAGGCTCGACACACCACAAATAATGTCTAAGTCTTTTTACACACGCGAGCTCTCAAACAAGAGCCGCTGTAAATGAGCATGTTAAATAATTACAAGAATTTACAAAATTTCTCTCAAAAAATAAATTGCTTTTCCTCGCTCTTCAGCAGTCGGCACGCGTCGCGTCCGTCGACCTCCAATGCACTCCAAGTCCACCGGGCCCTCGCAAAGAAAATAAGATTTATATTAGAGGGATAAAAACAAAATATATACAAAAATGAAGAGAAATAATTGCAAAAAATGGAATAAATACAAGTGGCTCGGGGATCAGACTACCCGAGAAAATAGAAAACTAAATCAAAATTTTTAAATTAGTCCCTAAGCCGTTTGCCTCCCAGGCAACAGCGCCATCTGATGAGCCGCTAAATACGATGATTAATTCGTGTTCGTTGTAACATGTGTACTTAGTGATTCGGTCAGAACCGAGAGAAGATCTCCGTTAAGAGTGTCTCGGCTTAATTTATATCCCGGGCAAGTCCGGGGTCGAACTCAGGGAGGCAAAGGAACAACTTCGGTTTTAATTCAAAAACTTAGATCTAGATATCCAATGCGGTATTTTTTTAGATTTTTTTAATGCAAAAATCAAAGCAAATGCAAATGCGGGTGAATCAAGACACTAAGAAAACACAAACAAGGCCAAGTTAATTTTAATGGAAAAGAAGTCTAATTTAACCAATTCGTATTTTTCTTAGAATCCTAATCCAGTGATGAACAAAAACACATTTTTTTAGAATTTTAGGGGATAAAATGCAACAATAAAAAATGCACACTTTTTTATGGGTTTTA